>OY728132.1:1823117789-1824317789 GCA_963277665.1 Viscum album | reverse complement strand
CCCCTTTTAGTTTTTTCGATCCTAGATTTATTGAATCGATCCTTGGAGGTTTAGCTGAGTATGTTATTTTCATTCACATACTTTCTCTCTGTTTCTTACTTAGGGATGTTTCTTCCATGGGAAAACCCTATGGTTTTGGTAAATTTTTAATATTTTTTTTGTTTTTATGTGTTATAGTCTAGAAGATGGTATTTCCCTTGTTTTTGTGTTTGGTGGAGGTTTTTTATTCTTCCAAAATTTGACATCAGATTAGAAAGCTCTCTTTGAGGTAGCAGATCCTTTTTTTCTCACTTAGTGTATCATTCTTGATGGGTTATGATTTTTTTACATTTATGAAGATGGTTTTAGTCTAAGTTATTGAATATAATTAATCAATATATTTTTTATATGAATGGGGGAGGTATAAAATTTCATTTTTTTACTTATTTTACATTATTATGGATATTATTATTATATAAGCTAAATTCTCTATTGAAAAATCTGGAAATTAGTGGATTTTACTGTGTTATGGTTGTTTTTATTATAGAAACCTAATTATTTATTTTTTGTATCACCTTAAATGGAATTGGTTAATTAATTATAATTAGCTAAAAAATGGTTTCCCCTTGAAAATTATTCTTAAGTGAAAATACCCTTAAAAGTAAAGTGTAACATGATGAAAGAACCTTGAAAAAATATGAATAAAAAATTTCCAATGAAATGTGAAAGTTTGGTGATGTGTTGTGATGGGATCGTTCTATGGGATGGTGATGTTTGGTTTTATATGGTGGTGTGATCGTGCTATGGGGTGGGGATGTGTGGTCATTATGTGGGGGTTAATGTGATAGGAAGTGTGGAAATTCTACATGAAGGTTATTATGAAAATGGGGTTGAAAGTGGAGTTTTTTGGTTTGAGAAGAGGGATACGGAAAGGGATATTTGTTTGTATGATGTTGTGTGGTTCTATATTCACAAGTATTGTTGGAATTAAATTATTAATTTTAATTTAATTGTAATTGGATAGTTTGGTTAATGTGGTGGAATTGATTAATGAATGAATGATTAATAATGGTCTGTAAAAATCAATGGTCTAATTGAATGGAATAAGATTCTAATATGAATCATTAAATTTGATAAAAATTAGGAGGAGAATTAAATTTTGGCTTTTTCTTGTGTCCTATTTTGTGGTGGTGTGAATATAGTGGTGGAACAAAAATTGGTGGTGTTTTGAGATTTTGAAGTGATTTTGTGAGTAAGTTAGTGGCTATTATAAACTCATAGTTTGGGCCTGTTTAAGATTATTATATATATTATGTATTTAATAGTGATCTCTATACACAACCCACCAACATAGAACATAATGTGTCAACACCCATATATTAATATGGGGTGTTTTTTCAAAATCCTAATGGTTAGGATAGATAGATGTATACTCATTCTTTCCTTCTCTTTATTCAATAAAACATTAACATGTACAGCTTTTGATGTCTAGAAGTCAAAAGTTCACTCTCGAGATATGGTTGTGGTGTGACAGACTAGGTTTCTTCATGTGAGATGTCATGTGATGAAAGGTTTTATAGTGGAGGTCATGCATGGAAGGAGGTTGGAATAAGGTTTATGTATTTCAAGTTCATTATACCCCAGTACTTTGGATATGTGATGTGTTAGCCCAGGTGTCTTTAAGAAATATGTGATGTAACAAATATATGGGTGGTAATATAAAGTGTTTACCCAAGTGTCGTCATTTTAGATTTTATATAATTATAATGTGGGGTGTTTATGTGTTTTAATAGACCAAGTGTCTATTAGTGAGATTCGATTTGACCATGCAGTGGATTGGGTGTATGTGATATGTTTTACTAAAGAGTTGGGAGCACCAAGACATACGGTGTTGGGGTGAAAGGGTTGAAAATCAGTGGGAAAGCAGTGTGCGATTCCCTTTATTTATATGTGTCATGTCATGTTTTCATACATGGATGAGTTCTTCGGTAAGTGATACATCTTGAGGATAATATTTTATAGTTGACATGTTTAGGTGTTGTTGGTTCTTTTGTTTACTCACTAATGTATTAGTAATAAGTTTTAACATGTTCAAAAGAGACTTTGGTTTTCCTAATAAGAATACTTGTATTCTGACCCTAAATATATAAAAATATTTTTAGGTTTCTTAGAGGACTATGTGGATTGTGATAGACATTACTACCTGATAAATTTAGTATGTTGCTATGTCACTACCTTAGTTTGTCTTTTCGTGTGTTTACTTTTGGAGACTATTTCTGTCTAGTTTATGTGCATGCATTGTGGGATGGTTTTGGTTTACTTTATCTTATGTTATGTCATTGAGTTTATTAATTTATAATATCCTATCTCTATCAATCCTACATATATTATAGAGGGTAATGCCTCACATATGAATATTTATATACCCATAGTGTTTATTGCTAGGTCGATGCCAATTGAGGCAAGATACAAGGGTAATTATCCCTATTTATTCATTATCATCCCAATAGGGGTACCTTAGGAGGGAGTTCATCATGACAGAGTTTTATAAATGGTGATGTGTTAGAGATAAGACAGAGTTTGGAGTTAGTCTTAGTGAGGATTTTAAGGGTTGGTATAAAAATAGTTCAAATTCACCTTATTGTGTGGCATAAGGTTGGGAGACCAGATAAGACATGGGATTTTAGGGAACTCTCTGAACTAATGTACATGCTCTAAGATTATTAAATGACCAAGTGAGGTGGACCTGATTGTAGGATATATACCTAGGAAAGGAAAATGAATCATCATTTACTTGTGTTATTTTTTAATTAGGTGGTTTGGGTTCTAGGAAGGTAAAATGAGTTAAATAATTCTTAATAAAATTAAATATTATCAGGATTAGAACATATTTATTTCCCATTTAGTTATGGATTATGGAAGTTGTTCTCAAATGGTTTAGGAAGTGATAGTTTGTCAGGATGATTCAATTGATCATCGTAGGGTTGATCTAGCATAGGAGGAAGAAGCTTGGAAGAGGGTGTTTCGCCCTTTTCTATGGAAGGATTTTGGAAATTATTAGTGTATTGTTTCATATATGGAGATAAAGTTCTAGCTAAAGGAGATCGAGATAGCCTTTAGTTTGATATGGTCTCGGTGGATTCCTTGATTCTATTGGTATTTATTCATACGAATGGAGCTGCATGTTATTGGTGGACACTATTTTGACATGAGTGGAAGGAGATAGATGCTTCATGGATCAACTTTTAGAAATAGTTTCGAGCAGAGTTCCTTTCATCTACTATGAAGGTAGTGAAGTGACAGGATATTATATCTCTTTAGTGGGGTAGTATGAATGTGTGGGACTTTAGTATCATGTTAAAGGACCTTATATGTTTTCTCTAAGATATTTAACCTAATGAGGAGTCTCATGTGAGATGTCTTAAGGAGGTGTTATGTCCTTCTATCCAGTAATGGGATACTCCCTTTATATTGCATACATATCTAGAGGTTCAGACGAATATGTAGGTGATCTATCAGACGAACTCACAATGAGGTTTTCCATAATAGGGTAGCCAATAAGGTTCCTCAAGGAGTATATTTTTTAGTAGAAGGTATCAGGTTCTATAACCTTTGAGGTTTCGACCAATAGAGAGCCAACCTCAGATGCTTCCCTTCCGTCCTTCTAGGTCAAATTGTTTTTGTTCCATTCCTAAGTACTTTAGGATAGTGTGATTTATTTTTTGGGGTTTATGTCCATCATCGAAACTTGTTCCCAATGGTTATTTGATCTTGGTTTCTTAGAGGTGTGAAGGTTCAGCACCAGCCTCCACAGATATTACCAGTGAGTCTATTCCAGCATCAAGGGGGGTAGTTTTATACCTACTGAGAGGGGATGGACTAGGTAGGGGAAAAACATAAGATGTTCCTCATGTTCAGTGACCTCATCCTAATAGTGGTTGTTGAGGTGGATATCATCAAAGAGGCAGATGATCTGGGTGTTTCCATTTTCATGCAGTAGAGATGATGTCTCTAGAGGAGGAATAAATTTTTAGGGGTATGATCAGTTTATCATCTACACATGTTTGTTCCTATTTTTGATTCAGGCGCTACATACTCCTTTATTTCACCCTATCTATTATATTCTCTTAGATTGTACATAGAGAGTATTTACTTTCTATGGGTGTTGACCACACTAATAAGAGACCATAACATAATTTTTGATTTGTGGCGGGGGTGAAGACTAATGATGGGGCCACATCAGTCTTCTGGGGATCATTTCCTTCTACAAATGTAGTTTTATGATCTCATTATTCACATCGAATGTTTGCATTCAGTGTATTATGTTATCAAATTCTTACTGAATAGAGTCATGTTCTCATATGTGGATGACCATCATGTGATTTTTGTAAGCAAGAAAGGTTTTTGTTGGGTGGTAGACATCTAAATACCCTTCTTACTTTTATGGATAAGTTCTACATGGATTCAATAGGTAATTATATGTTATACAAGGATATGGTTTTCATTGAGTTCTCAGATGTTTTTACCAAGTAGTTTGTGATGCTACACCATCGACGAGATGTTTATTATTGGATAGACTTACAGCCCAGTGCTTCTAAAATTTCAATGGATCCTTATCAAATAGAACCTTCTGAGCTATAATAGTAGAGGATTCAAACAGATGATCTTATTTATAAGGGTTTAATCCATCCTAGTGTGTCACCTTGGGGTGATCTAATGTTTTTCTAAAAGTATGATGGTAGTCTGAGGGTGTGTGTAGACTACCAAAAGTTAAATCATGTGATGATCAAAAATTTGTACCCTCTTCTGAGGATATAAGATCTTTTTGACCAGCTGAAATGGGCGAGTTGGTTTTTAATATTGATATATGGTCTAGATATCACCATTTCATAGTAAAAGAAGTATATTTCCAAAAAAACATACTTCATATGTAGTTATATGAACTTAAAAATCTAGATCATGTTGTTATGTGTCGAAAATTCATCAGATGTGTTCGTGCCACTCATGAACTCCATGTTCTATGAATTCCTACACTAATTTGTAGTTGTTTTCATTAATGACATATTTAAATACTCAAAGTCATATTAGGAGCCTGAAAATCATCTCATAGTTATCTTATATTTCCTTTAATGCCAACATCTCAATGTAATGTTGTCCAAGTGTAAGTTCTGGACAAGATAGGTCTACTTCCTCAATCATGTGGTGTCCCAACAAGGTGTTTACATGGACTCGTCGAAGTTTGAGTTAGGTTTTTCTTTAGAATCACCCAAGAATTTTGTAGAGGTTCTTGGTTTCCTTGGTCACATAGGATATTATGTAAGATTTTTATTAGATTTCTCCTAAGTTTAATCCCCACTAATATTTGTTTACTAGGAAGGTTTAGGATTTTTTGTGGAATGATTGATGTTAGGATGTGTTCAACTACCTAAAAGATAATTTGTTCAGTTCTCTAGTGCTTTGGTTTCTTGGGGAGTGTATGTTCTTTGAGGAGTTTGGTGACTCTTACCATAGGGTGTTGGGATGTGTACTTATGTATGAGATTATGGTGATATCTTATGGGTATAGTAATTTGAACCCCCATGAATCTAACTTTTTCACCCATGATCTAGTGTTAGTAGAAGTTATGTTCAGGCTGAAGCTATGGTGATATTACATATTGGGTAGTGCTTTGTAGTCTTCATGGATCACATTAGCATGAGGTATATCTTTTCCCAGTTTTATATGAATCGTCAATAGTGGAGGTAGAATATGAAATATCCTATAACTTAATAAATGAGAATCTTTTTTTCCATTATTAAAGTAGGAATCCACAACAGGTTCTTTTTTAGGAGACCGTAGATTCTTATAGGATGATGGTGGAGTTAGAATCTGAGCCCTTATATTAAAGGGTAATTGATGGTGGATGATTCTTAATTTAGATGAAACTTTGGTCTTCTTTGACACAGTATTTGGAGGAGTCTCAATGGGGATACTCGGTGGTAGAGGTGGTGTGTGATCATGTTGTCCATGGTGATGATCTCGAGGGATGGTCAGAGGATGCTCAGAACCAGATTTTGTTTCAAGGGAGGTTGTTTATTCTGGTAGAAATTAACGAGGATGTCCTTTGTGAGTTTAATAGATCATGTCTTCTATTACACTTGGGTGTATCTAAAATTTATCGTGGCTTGAGGATACATTTTTTGTGGAACTGGATAAAATGGGTGGTGGTAGAGTTATTGGTTCGGTGTTTTTTTTACCAATGGGTAATGGTTGAACATCATGCTCCCAGTGGTTTATTATAGCCTTTGGGTGTTTTTGAGTGGAAATGGGAAGAAATATGAATTTATTTCACCATCTTATTACCATGATTTCATGTAGGTTGTGATGTTATCTAGGTAATAGTGGATCAGTCGATGAAATCATCACACTTCCTAGGGATTTAGGAATAGAGAACTGTGAATATTTTTGTGAAACGTAATGTAGATGAGGTGGTGTGGTTTCAAGGAATTATAAGGTCCATTTTTTGGATTAGAACACATGTTTTTCCTCATGATTCTGGAGGGTATTTGATCATCTATTTGGCACTTAGCTATGCCTCATCATAGATTTCCACCCTCATTGGGATGTGTAGACATAGTGGGATATCTAGAAAATGGAAGATGTGTTGTGGGATGTATTTTCTAACTTAGTGGATCTTGGGAAAAGTACCAAAAATTGGTTAAGTTTTATTATAGTAACATATATCACACATCGATTATCATGGACCCATTTGTGCCTTTATATGAGTGGGCATTTAGTTCTCTATTGTGTTGGACCAAGGTTGGAGGGTCATCGGTTCTCATTCTTGATATGGTGTAGAGCACAATAGAGAAGGTTCATTATATTTTTGGTAGGATGAAAGAAACACAGGATCTATATAATTCTTATTTCAATCAAAAAATGATTCCTTTAGAGTTTAAAGTTGGAGACCATTCATTCTTTAGGGTTTCCCCTTGATGTGGGCATCATAGGTTTGGTTGGGGGAATAATCTCTAGCCCGGATTTGTTTGGCCTTTTGAGGTGTTGACACGCATTGGCCAAGTGGATTATCGGATATCACTTCCGCCATGACTACACTTTTTTCATGATTTATTTCACATATCTCAACTATACAAGTATCTTTGTGATGACTTCAATGTCATTGACTCTGAAGAGTCGGATATTGAGGATGAAGCGACATTCGTGGAGTGGCCAATGGAGATCCAGGATCATTGAGAAAAAGTGTTGTGGGATGGAACATTATTTTTTTGTTGTATAGGTATAGTGGTCTAGTGGAGAGTAATTAGGAGGATGTGTTCACATTCACATGAGTTGTTTTGATCTTGTCTTGTTTTTACTTGTTTTTTTTTTCTTAATGATATTTAGTTTTAAATCTTGTTTGTTTATGAGATATGATTACCCCTCTTGTGAGGTGTGACTTAATATTCAATCATATTAATAAAGGAAGTCTTAATTCCTAATCTATATATGTTATACCATGAAATGATTAAAACCATGTGGGTGATTCAATACAGAACAAAGTGGAAAATATGTTGACATTGAGAGGAAATTACTTGATTTGTACACTTGGAGTGGTGATGTATGGTGGCTGTTCTATCTTTGGTTTGGGATTTATGGGAGATGATTTGGTGGTGTGGTTGGATATGTATAAGTGGGATTGTATTTTCCTTGTGGTATGGATGGTATAGTGGTGTGGTTTTGTGGGACATTTGGTGGGTGTTTCATTTTGGATTGTTTTTTTGTTTCCCTTGGGTTGTAATGAGATCCTTGAGAGGTTTCAAAAGGAAAGGTTATTTATAACTCTTCCCTTTTTCTTCCAGGTTGGTATTGATTCTCAAGGGAAGAAAAGTTTAATAAGTATTTAATGTAATTTCATAGACCTTACGGACCATTACTTTATAGAAATTCTAGTAATAGAGGAGTCTTGATGAGGCCTTAAGGTGTTTAGAGGGGAAAGGGGGTTCCACTACCTATTTTGAAAAGTGGAGCATGGGTATGTTCCATTATTGTGGATTATGTGAAATGTAGGATTCAATTGTGTCATAAATAGCCTAGGAGGTTTTTTGTATTTTATTGTGATTTCTATACACACCCAACCCGCATTGAGCACCATCTTCCAACACCCATATGTTTATATGGGGGTGTTTTTTCCAACATCCTAGTGTTGAGGATGGATACATATTCTTTATTTATCTCTCTTCCATGTGACATTGACATGCATGTCTTGTGATGGACATAAGTCAAAATTCACTATTGAGATATGGTTTTGGTGTGATGGACTAGGTGTCTTCATGCAAAATTTAATGTGATGATATGTTTTATAGTGGGGATCGTGCATGGTAGGAGGTGGTTATGAGGTTGATTTCCTTTATTATCATGATAACCTATTACTCTCTCTATATGTGTGATGTGTTGGGCCAGGTGTATTCAGATGAGATGTGATAAAACTGGGCTATGGGGTGGTGATCTGATGTGTTGGCTTATGTTTCTCCAGGCGACATGTGATGCAACTATGTTGTGGGGTGGCCTTGTGATGTGATAGAAAAGGTGTCTATGTGTGAGATGTGATGTGACTGTGATGTGGGGTGGTGGTATGTGATATTTTAAATTAAATATATGGGATCACTATGACATATAACATTGCAGTGTGAGGGAAGAAAATCAATGGGAAAGTAGTGAAGGGCACACTTTTTCATTCGTGTATTGTTTAGATAGTAGTGGCTCAGAAGACTGATCTGATTGATTGTCATAGGGTTTATTCTATAGAGGATGAAGAGGCTTGATAGATTTTGTTTCATGAATTTTACTGATAATATTTGTAACACCGCGAGCTTCCACGATACGCTTCTCTTTCAATAATGCAATAGCTTGCATTGTACAAAAGTTTGAGATTCTAACACACCGCGACCAATCAAAATAGACATTATGAATAGTATTACCCACTTTTTTAAATTATATATATTTTATATTTCAAAATGGACTTCATTTTTGGATTCGGAATATCAAAATTAGCCTATGTTGAAATTCTGGTATTTTTCGGAGAGCATCCAATTTTTTATGAATAGTGAAAAATACTTAAAAACAACTTTTTAATAAAAATAATTTATAGTGATAAATTATACTATTGAGTGGTTTTAAAGTATAATTAGAATATATTTTTACAATTTTATCGAATGGTGGTCATTATAATTAATTCCACTTTGAAATTGGACATAAACAATTGTCAATTTTTTGATATATATTGTTTCTTAAAAACACACTATTTGTTGTGACAATGGGAATTAATTATAAAATTAATTAATGAAACATATATGTTTGGAATTTTTTAAAATATACATCATTTTTGAATTCGGAAAATCAATTATATCTTAGGGTGAAATTTTGGCATTGTTCTGAAAAACTTCAATTTTTATGAATAGTGAAACCACTAAGTGGTAGTTAAAAACCGATTTTTCGTTTAAATGAAACATTACCACTTATGTGATCTAATTTTTAAAAATCCAACATCCATGGTGGTCATTAGGAAGTAAAATTTGGTTCAATGGGATTAAAATAATTTTTTGGTGAATAGTAACTTTTAAGTTTAATTAATCGCGATTAAATGTAATTAGTGAAATTTTAGGTAAAAATGATATTATAAAAATATGAAAATACCCTTACGCTTGTCCTTCCATTATTGGATGAGTCATGGCCGACCAAGAAAATCCATGGGTCAACTTGGGGACCCCATGGAGCCACTTGGGTAAGAAAATGACATTAATAACGTTTTATTAAAGTAAAAATAAAATTGTCACAAACATGTGTTGTTTTACTAAAACAATTATTACATGGGGTTATATAAGTTATCCTTTCGACTATAAATATTAATTGGAAAGATAAAAAAACTTCCTACATCATAATATTTTTTTTATAATTTTTAGACATTAAATAAATTACATTTTTTATGACACCATGATGATGTAGCGATTACCTAATTAATTAACGATTTAAATAAAATGAAAAGATAATGTAACATATAAGACTTACACTGGTCAAAAAATTATTTGATGAGTATATTTCGAACCCTAATTACCTTATACTCGAAATATAAAATTTTGGGACCTTTAAAATCCGCAAATCATTCTAAAATAAAGTGACATTTCATGACTTTCCAAGAGTGCCCCTCCTCTCCTCTTATAAAAGGCCCCCACCTCTACCTCCTTATTCACACCATCAAAGACATTTGGATCAGCAAAACTCTGCCCAAATACTCTCTCAACTTACCTCTATTACTCCTATAAGCCTCACTTTGGGCAAAAATGTTCCCAAGGAAGCCTTTGGCTCAAATCAAAAAGAGGTACCCGATTTTAAGGTAATGTATTCTCTTATGTTATTTTCTTTTATTTTTCTTCTCTAACCCCTTAAACTATTTTTATTCCTTTATTTTGTAAAAACACCAGTATCTTCAATATACTAGGATTTTTTTATGAGAATTATTTTATTTACACTTACACACACCTTCGTCTAATGGTTAAAGGACATACTGTTTCTCTGGGTGGTGAATTACTGCCTCACGAAACGATGATTATTCTATCTTCTTTTAACACCTCTCATGATGGCCATTATGATGAAAATATTTTTATATATGATATATATTATTTTTTTGTTTTCCTTATGAATATTTATTTTTCATTTATGGCATACCTTTATGATTTCCATTATGGGTAAACGCAATAATTTCATTTTAGGAAGTGCGGACTACCGCCCACTCAAAGTGATTTGAATCGTTAATGCCATATGTGGGATGTATAAATAATTGAGTAAATGGTATTATACATTATATTATACTGTAATTATAGTATACCTTTATATAATTATTATTTCATTCCATTAAATACTAAATAGAAATGAAATTATCATTCATGCGTACGTACGGCTTACCGTCTCCATGAACAGTGCATTTCAATTCTTACCTCTAAATGTTACGTAATATTATGAATGAATGTATATACTAGATATATATGATATATATGATATCTAAATCATGAATATAATTCTGTAGATAATGGATATTCTACCACATAAAAAACTTTTAATTATAAGAAGTTTATTTTTGACTCAAGTACCAAAGATCGACAAAACGACCGTTATTAACTTAAATAATTACATAATGTTAATATCATAGTAATAAGTGATATAAAAGGAATAATGAACTTTAAAAAGGTTCTTAATAAATTATAAATTAACTATAGTTTATTATTCAGGAGGTTAAAGAATGATCGGGTCAAGTTGGACACGAGGTAAGGGAACTTCTTAACCCAATTTCCGTTCTTTGGGTTAATCTCCAACATTGAAATTATGTCATGATATTATTATGTAATATATTTTATTTGTACTTTATTTATGTGTACTTATAGTGAATACAAATAAAGATCTATTTTATTTAAAAAATTATCTTTGAAAGGGACTTCGTCTCAATCTCCTTTAATTGAGGCATATTTTGTTTTATACACAACTTTCTCTTATACGGTGTATAAACCCCATTGACTTTTATGTTTATTCAAAGGGAATCTTTTTTATATGAAGCATTTTACTAAACGACAAAAGGGAATGTTTTTTTTGTCATACGTATGCGGTGACAATGACTTCTCCGCCACCGTGACCATTATTTGAGTTTCGGCTTCCTCTACAAGCCATAACTTTTTTGTAAATGAAAAATAAATACCAAGTTTTACTTTTCTTTTATTTTGGTATTGAAAATGGTTTTGATAATGTTTTTATTATATCAATGTGTTTTATTGATATCTTTTGATTGAAATGTGGAAATTTTATTTTTCCTTTATGCATGTTTTATGTGATACGATTATGTTATGTTTTATGATATGTTTAAACCTGTTCATATGAGGAATGCATTGGACTTAATAAGTGACGGGTGGAGCCTGCTATAGCTCCCCGATGCATCGGCAGGTCTCATGAGACAAACTAGTGTCTTGGCATGATTCCTGGACAAAATCTTATTTTTAGTCTTGGCAGGAGGCCTTGTCTACGTGGTTATCATAGTCTGGAATTATGCATTCCGTCATTATGAAAGTGGTTATTGATATTGCATGTGATTATTTGACTAGTAGAATAACCATGTGAATAAGTGAATGGCATTATTCCATTTTACTTTTTCCATATTATGATGAAGCTCATGTTTAAAAGGCTTTTGTGTAGTTATACATTGCCTTAAATGTTTATGTTTATTTATGAAAGCTTCCGCTATATTGTTATCCTTACTGAGCATCTGAGCTCACCCCTTTCAATTTTTTAAGTTTTCCAGGATGTGAAGAAGTATTTTACGAATGACCTGAAGGGATAATATGAGGGGATATGAAGAGAAGATTTTGTTGTAGTTTTGTATTACGTTATTATGTAATGTAAAACTTATAAATGTATCTAGTGTTTCAAGGATACTAAACTAATTGGTCTTTCGAGACTTGATCTTTGTGATCATGCTAATGTTATGCAATAATGCACTGACTTTGGGTAACTGGGGTCGGGGCGTTACAGTTGGTATCAGAGGCAGTTTAGTACTAACCTTGGAAGCTAGATTTAGATAAACTTTGATTAGAGTACATATCCCTAAGATAGACTTTGAGGATTAGTATAGAAGAACTTCCTAGAATTTTGTTATTATAAATATTTTTATGTGTTTTCCGAGAAATACATCCCTGCCTGGATACGAGTAGGTAGAGGTGGATCTGGCATAGATGTACCTAGGGGTAAAACCCGAAAACACCGCCTTGAGCTAGACTTGAACTGGAACTGGTGCACGACAATGGGCCTTGCTGCACTCTTGGTTACGATACTCCCAGGGGATATGCTTAGGATAATTCTCATTTTTTTACAAACCATTATGAAGGGTTTATGAGTATATACTTCCTCAAAGAAAACATTTTTTATTATTATGGATTATATCCATAAACCATTCAATTTACATTATGTATTTTACAATATTTTAATTATTCATTGCAATTCATAAACTAATCTAGTTTATGCCATTGTATAGAAATGGCGCCCAGTAGAAGGAATGTGAACTCTATCAATACGTATGATCCAAAGAGTAAGAAGGATCATATCTTTCATTGTATTAAGCCAACATTTAGAAGGGAAATAGTCTCTCATGTGTTCTCAACATATGAAAAAATAGTATCATGTGTTAATAAGATAAGTAAAGAATTCTCTGAGTCTTATGGCTTTGAAGGGAAGAAAGATAAGAAAAGGATGGAAGAGAGAATGATGGATAAAGGGATGAGCGAAAAGAAGAATTTTCCAATATGTGATAAATGTGGGAAAAAACACCTTGGAACTTTCCTGAAGGGAATGGGAGTTTGTTATAAATGTGGAGAAAAAGGACACCAAGTGTGTGACTGCAAGGGTAAGAAAAAGGTTTCAAATGTACAATGCTTCATCTGCAAGGAGTGGGTGCACTACGCAAACCAATGTCCAAATCATCATAGAATGCCCCAAATGATGTTATTGGTTAATAATAAAGTTATGATACTACCACAGATGATGAGGAATTATTAGATTTGTTATGTTGTTATTAAAAAAAATTCATTTCAGTGTTGTATCAATGATGTACTGGTTATAATAATTATGGAGTATATAAGGATTGTACTGAAGTACTATTTCATCAAGGACTTGAGATTGTGTGGAACCAAGAAAAGTGACTCCATAGTAGGATAAATTTTTAGAAAATATATGGTTGAGAGAAAGATAAACCATAATATGGTTCTGATACTGAGATAGTGATTTTGGACTAATACATTATTGATTTGGATAAATTATATTGCATATTCTTAACTTCCTTGAAACTGATTAATGATTTGTATACATTTTTGGATAGAAGGAGTATATCTAGTATTCTATAAGTAATAAGGGATCATGAATGTAATAAATAATGATTTATGGTAATTCAGGATGTTGCAGTGTTTTAAAAGAATACATGATGAAGGTGTTCACATGTTTTTACGCGGAAAAAAGGATCTTCATTATGTTTACCTTCCTTATAAAATTTGGATTGTGAGTTGGACAGAAGTATTTTGGATAACTATAAAGGTTGGAATGGATTAAGTTGAACCTTGGATAGTATTGTTTAAGGTTAAAACATTTCTGAATATTATTTTCGGAATCTTATAATACTATAGTTTTAGGAAAAGGACAACATGTAGGTCGGGGGTTAACCCACCGCGTCAGACAAAGCTGTAGGAATCGAACCCACAACCATAGTGCCACAGGACTTTATTACCTACCACTATCCTACAAGAAGTCCCTGGTTATTACAAAATAGCTTTCCTAATCTAAATGGTATGTGTTAATATTTTTAACCTTGTACGATTAGGATAAATATTATATTTTTGAGTTCTATTATCTTTTTGAGTGAAAGATGAGTTTGTGGTAGGAATTAGTTGAAGGTTGAAACTCTTCTTGTCAAGCATAAATATATAAAAACCTATCTCTTATTATATTAATAAATTAATTACTAAACATTAATAAAGGGATATTAAAACAAAAAATGTGTTATCCTAATACCTTCTGTCTTGTTGAACTGATAATATTTTAAATCAACATAGATTGAAGGCTTTGATGCCCTCAATTTTACACTTCTTTGTGATTGATGACCTCAATAACTCCCTACAAATATTTACGTTTTCCTCCAATTATATGTCTCTAATTTCCACCAATGTTCTCCTTATTGAGATCATAATTTGGTGGTGACTTTTTCATTTCCCTTTCCCTCTTATTAAGGCTAAATTTTATTAATCTTATTTCCGATGTGGGTTTTCCACAAAGGTATTTTCTATTTTCAACCTTTTATTTTCAGAGAAAAATTTCAAATTGCGAGGACGTAATTTATTGAAGGAGGGGAGAATGTAACACCCCTAGCTTCCACGATACGCTTCTCTTTCAATAATGCAATAGCTTTCATTGTACGCAAGTTTGAGATTCTAACACACCGCGACCAATCAAAATAGCCATTATGAATAGTAACACCCACTTATTGAAATTATATATATTTTATATTTCAAAATGGACTTCAATTTTTGATTCGGAATATCGAAATTATCCTATGTTGAAATTTTGGTATTTTTCTGAGAAATTCCAATTTTTTATGAATAGTGAAAAATACTTAAAAACAACTTTTTAATCAAAATAATTTATAGTGATAAATTATACTATTGAGTGGTTTTAAAGTATAATTAGAATATATTTTTTCAATTTTATTGAATGGTGGTCATTATAATTAATTTCACTTTGAAATTGGACATAAACAATTGTCAATCTTTTGATATAAATTGTTTCTTAAAAACACGCTATTTGTTGTGACAGCGGGAATTAATTATAAAATTAATTAATGAAACTTATATGTTTGTAATTTTTTAAAATAGAAATAATTTTTGAATTCGTAATATCAATTATAGCTTAGGGTGAAATTTTGGCATTGTTCTGAAAAACTACAATTTTTTATGACTAGTGAAACCACTAAGTGGTAGTTAAAAAACTGATTTTTCGTTTAAATGAAACATTACCACTTCTGTGATTTTATTTTTAAAAATTTGACATACATGGTTGTCATTAGGAAGTAAAATGTGGTTCAATTTAATTAAAATAATTTTTTTGGTGAATAGTAACTTTTAAGTTTAATTAATCGTGATTAAAGGTAATTACTGAAATTTAAGGTAAAAATGATATTATAAAAATATGAAAATATCATTACACTTGTCCTAACCTTATTTTATAAGTCATGGCCGACCAATAAAATAAATGGGTCAACTTGGCGACCCCATGGAGCTAGTTGGGTAAGAAAATGACATTAATAACTTTTTATTTAAAGTAAAAATAAAATTGTCACAAACATGTGTTGTTTTACTAAAACAATTATTACATGGGGTTATATAAGTTAACTTTTCGACTATAAATATTAATTTTAAATATAATAATATTTCCTACATCATGATATTTTTTTTAATTTTTATACATTAAATAAATTAAATATTTTATGACACAATGATGATGCAACTATTACCTCATTAATTAACGATTTAAATAAAATGAAAAGATAGTGTAAAATATAAGACTTACACTTGTAAAAAACCTATTGGGTGAGAATATTTAGAACCCTTATCACCTTATCCTAGAAATATATAATTTTGGTACCTTTAAAATCCGAAAATAATTCAAAAAGAAAGTGACATTTCATGAATTTCCAAGAGTGCCCCTCCTCTCCTCTTATAAAAGGCCCCCAACTCTACCACCTTATTCACACCTTCAAAACCATTTGGCTCGGACAACCTCTACCCAAATACTCTCTAAAATTTCCTATCTTACTCCTAAAAGCCTCACTTTGGGCATAATTCTTCCCAAGGAATCCTTTGGCTCAAATCAAAAAGAGTTACCCGATTTTAAGGTAATGTCTTCTCTTATGTTATTTTGTATTATTTTTCTTCTCCAATCCATTAAACTCTTTTTATTACGTTATTTTGTAACAACACCAGTATCTTAAATATACTAGGATGTTTTTATGAGAATTATTTTATTTACACTTACACTCACCTTCGTCTAATGGTTAAATAACATACTGTTTCTGTGGGTGGCGAATTACTGCCTCACGAAACGATGATTGTTCAATCTTATTTTAACACCTCTCATGGTGGACATTATGATGACACTATTTTTATATATGATATATATTATGTTTTTATTTTCCTTATGATTCTGTATTTTTTATTTATGGCATACCTTTATTATTTCCATTATGGGTAAACGCGATAATTTCATTTTAGGAAGTGCGGACTACCGCCCCCTCAAAGTGATTTGAATCGTTAATGCCATATGTTGGATGTATAAAGGATTGATTAAATGGTATTATACATTATATTATACTGTAATTATAGTATACCTTTATATAATTATGATTTCATTCCATTAAATATGAAATAGAAATGAAAGTAGCGTTCATGCGTACGTACGGCTAACAGTCTCCATGAACGGTGCATTTCATTTCTTACCTCTAAATGTTACGTAATATTATGAATTAATGTATATAATGGATATATATGATATATATGATATCTACATCATGAATATAATTTTGGAGATAATTTTTATTCTACCACATAAACAACTTGTAATTATAAGAAGTTTATTTCTGACTCAAGTACCAAAGATCGACAAAACGACCGTTATTAACTTAAATAATTACATAATGTTCATATCATGGTAATAAGTGATATAAAAGGAATAATTAACTTGGAAAAGGTTATTAATCAATTATAAATTAACTCTAGTTTATTATTCAGGAGGTTAAAGAACGATCGAGTCAAGTCGGACACGAGGTAAGGGAACTTCTTAACCCAATTTTTGTTCTTTGGGTTAATCTCCTACTTTGAAATTATGTCATGATATTATTATGTCATATATTGTATTTGTACTTTATTTATGTGTACTTATAGTGAATACAGATAATAGATCTATTTTATTTAAAAAATTATCTTTGTACGGTACTTCGTCTCAATCTCCTTTCATTGAGGCATATTTTGTTTTATACACAACTTTCTTTTATACGGTGTATAAACCCCTTTGACTTTTACGTTTATTCAAAAAGAATACTTTTTATAAGAAATATTTTACTAAATGACAAAAGGTAATGTTTTTTTTGTCATACGTATGCGGTGATAATGACTTCTCCACCGCCATGACCATTATTTGAGTTTCGGCTTCCTCTACAAGTCATAACTTTTTTGTAAATGAAAAAAAAAACCAAGTTTTACTTTTATTTTATTTTTGTGTTGAAAATGGTTTTGATAATGTTTTTATTATATCAATGTGTTGTATTGATATCTTGTGATTGAAATGTGGAAATGTTATG
Source organism: Viscum album (assembly GCA_963277665.1). Taxonomy (NCBI): domain Eukaryota; kingdom Viridiplantae; phylum Streptophyta; class Magnoliopsida; order Santalales; family Viscaceae; genus Viscum; species Viscum album. The sequence goes on along the minus strand of OY728132.1, from coordinate 1,824,299,899 downwards.
TTTCCTTTATGCATGTTTTATGTGATACGATTATGTTATGGTTTATGATATGTTTAAACCTATTCATATGGGGAATGCATTGGACTTAATAAGTGACGGGTGGAGCCCACTATAGCTCCTCGATGCATCGGCATGTCTCATTAGACAAAAAAGTGTCTTGGCATGAGGCCTTGACAAAATCTTATTTGTATTCTTGGCACGAGGCTTTGGCTACGTGGTTATGATAGTCTGGCATTATGCATTCCATCATTATGAAAGTGGTTATTGATATTGGATGTGATTATTCGACCAGTAGAATAAGCATGTGAATAAGTAAATGGCATTATTTCATTTTACTTTTTCCATATTATGCTAAAGTTCATGTTTAAAAGGATTTTGTGTAGTTATACATTTCCTTAAATGTTTATGTTTTTTTATGAAAGTTTACGCTATATTGTTATCCTTACTAAGAATTTGAGCTCACCCCTTTCAATGTTTTATTTTTTCTAGGATGTGAAGAAGTATTTTATGAATGACCTGAAGGGATAATATGAGGGTATATGAAGACAAGATTTTGTTGTAGTTTTTTATTACTTTATGATGTAATGTAAAACTTATGAATGTATCTAGTGTTTCAAGGATACTAAACTAATCGGTCTTTCGAGATTTGATCTTTGTGATCATGCCAATGTTACACAATAATGCACCAACTCTGGGTAACTGGGGTCGGGGCGTTTCAAGATTTGGGGAATATGATGGTAGGGTTTCAAATGTGTAGATATATAAAAATCTAGAGGAGCTTGATATTTCTTATTATCTGATCTTGGCCCCAATGCATTATTTGGTCCAGTAGGTATTTATTCAGATGTGGGGAGTCATGTGTCAGTGGTGGACACTATATCTCAGTGAACTGAAGGAGGTATATGTTTCCAAGGTCAAATTTTGGAAAGAGTTTCAAGGGGAGTTCATTTCATCGACCAAGAAGGTACTGAAGAGGCAATAAATTATCTCTCTTCTGCATGGTAGTACATCATTTCGGGACCAAGGGATCATGTTCCAGGACCTTCTATGTTTTTTCCAAGAAATGTTTTCTAATGTGGAGTCTCATGATATATGTCTTGAGGAGATTATATATCCTTTTATATAGTATCGGGTTACTACCTTTACATTTGAGACATATATAGAGGTTCATAATAAGGTGGAGGTAATAGAGAAGATGCACTCAAGAATATTTTTTTTATAAAAGGGGAACCAAAATGGTTCCTCTAGGCGTAGAGTTGTAAGAGGAAGGTCTCAGGTGCTAGGACCTTTCAGGTTTCGACTATAAGGGAGCCGACCTTAGTAGCTTTCCTTCAATACTTCTTAGTATAGTGTTTTTTATGTCATTCCCCGGGAATAGAGTTCTATTTTATTTGTATACGGGGTTCATGGAAATCATAAAACTAGTTCCCAATGGTTCATCAATATCAATTTGGTAGAGGCGGTCAGGCTCAACACCAACCTTAGCCATTGTTATCAGTGAGGTCATTTCAGTAGAAGGGGAAGTAGGTTTATACCCAATTGAGGGGGATGAATAAGGTAGGGTCCAAACTCAGTATGTTCCTCATGTTTAGGGACTATGTTTTTGGTTTTTTGTGGATATAGCTATCAATAGAGAGGTATAGGAGTTGGGTGTGGTCAGTTTCATACAGAAGAGGTGAAGGTGCGAACGGAGATATAAATTGTTTCAGTTATGATCAGTTTATCATCTACCCTTGTATTTCCTTTTCTTGATTCAAGATATATGAACCCATTTGGGGCACCCAATTTAGTCTATTATATGGAATGATACATAGATATAATTCAATTCACCTGGGTATTGACCATGTTATTAAGAGGACAACCCATCTTGTGTGATGTGTGACTAGGGGTGTAGACTAATAATGGGGACACATCAGTCCTATGGTGATCATTTCTTGCTACTAATATAGCTTTACAATGTCTTTATTAGTATTTAATTGTTCTATTTAGTGCATGATAGTATTGATTGATTCTATAAGAGAGTTGTGTTCTCATATATGGATATACATAAGGTATTTTTCATTGGTGATCGGTGTTTTTAGTTGGGTGTGAGATATCTAAATCCCTTTATTTCTTTGGAGACTGATTTTTTGTAGTATAGGTTCCCAGGGTTTTTGAGGAGTTCCTGGATGGTTTTCCCAAGGAGGTCGTAATGATACCCCCTCAACGAGATGTTTATTTTGTGATAGTATTACATCTAAATGCTTCTCCAATTTTGATGGATCCTTATCAGATAGAACCTTATGAACTATATGCTTAGAGGATTCAGATAGATGATCTGATTTTTAAGGATTTCATCCAGCATAGTGTGCCACCATGGGATGCTCAAATGTTATTCTCCTTGAAGGATTGTGGTACTATGAGGTTATGTATAGACTACCAGAGGTAAAATGAGGTCACGGTCAAAAATCACTACCCTCTTATGAGGATATATTATATTTTGACCATCTAAGAGTGGTGAGTTTGTTTTTTAAGATCAGCCTTTGGTCTGGATATCACTAGTTTAGGGTGAAAGAGGTATATATCTTAAATATTTAATTCATATGATGTTATGGGAAATTGGTGTTTTTGTTCATGTCATTTGGTGTCAAAAATTCACCAGATATGTTCATGGGGCTCATGAACTCTATGTTCTAAGAATTCATAGACCAGATTGTAGTCATATTTACTGATGACATATGATCTAATAGAAATCATATGAGGAGCATGCTAATCATCTCAGAGATATCTTGAAAGTCCGTTGACTCCACCATATCAATGGAAAGTTTATCGAGTGTAATTTATGGATAGGTTTGGTGTATTTACTCAGGCATTTGGTGTCCCATAAGGTTGTGTACATGGAACTGTGAAAGGTTGAGGTAGTTGTTTCTTTGGAAGCGCCCAAGAAAGTGGAAGAGTTTCATGGTTTTCTTGGTCTTGTAAGATATTATTAGAGGTTTATACCAAATTATATCGATTTAAATCCCCAATAATAGTGTTGAACATAATGGTACATGATTTTTGTGGAATTATTAGTGTTAAGAAGTGTTTGGTTTTCTAAAATATATATTGATCAGTCCTCTAGTGCTTCCGTTTTTTGAGAAGGGTGTGTTTTTTTAGGTGTTTTTTGAGGTGTTTTTTGAGGTGTTTTTTGAGATGTTTTTTAATTATTATCATCTAGTTTTGGGATGCGTAGTGATATAGTAGATGGTGGTGATCTCCTATGGGTCTTGGAAGTTGATACCTAATGATCTTTACTATTCCTCCCATGATCTAAAGTTAGAATTAGTTTTCCTTGTGCTGAATTTGTGGCGATATTACATCATTGGTGAGAACATTGTGGTCTTCATTGATAATAAGAGATTGAGGTATATCTTTAATCACTGCGATATGAATATTTATTAGTGTAGGTTGAATATAAAATCACCTAAACCTCAGGAAAGGGGAATTTTGTTGCCAATTCATTGAGTAATAAGTCATGAAAGTTTGTTGTTTAAGAGTTTGGAGATTTTTAGAGGGATATGGAGGAGTTAAAAGCCATAAAATTATTTTAAAGGGTGTTTTATACTAGAGATTTATTGTCTAAGATGAAAGTGTGGTCATATTTGAATCATTAAGGGGATTATTCTTAGTTTAGAGACTTGTAGTTAGAAGTGATGTGCAATCATGTTGTCTATGAGGATGCTCTGGAGGGATGGTTGGTGGATGGTTGGAATGAAATTTTATTTTAAGGGAGGTTTTTTATTTTGGTAGGGATGTTTGAGGGTGTCCTTTATAAGTTTCGTAACTCATGTTTGGTTGTAAAATTTGGAGTAACAAAGATTTATCAAGGCCAGAGGATGTATTTTTGATGGACCAAGATAAAACAAGTGACGGTAGGATTTTTAGTTCAGTGTTTGGTTTTCCAATAGGGAAAGGTTGCACATCAAGCTCCATGTTGTTTATTATAGACTTTGGATGTTATAGAGTGGAATTGGGATGAACTATTGATGGATTTTATCATTGGATTACCCTGATTTTAGGGAGTTTATATTTTATCAGGGTAATCAAGGATGGGTTGATGAAATTAGAACACATCCTATATATTAAGGAGTCAATCATCGTGGATGTTTTTGAAAAAAGATATGTGGATGAGGTGGTGCAATTTCACTGAATTACAAGGTCCATATTGTTAAATTGGAACACACATTTTTTCATGATTTTAGAGGGTATATAAGCATGCCTTTGTAACTCAGATACACTTCATCGTAACTTTCCAGCCTTATAGGGATGGACTGATATAGTGTTCTATCTAGACATTGGAAGAAATATTTTGGGAATGTATCATAAAGTTCTGTGTCTTATGGAAAAGGTACTTGCCTTGGAAGTTTTTATAGTAACAGCTTTCATACTTCCATCAGTATAAACCCATTTTTGGATTTATATGACTTTAGTTTTTTTTTTCTACTTCTCTAAACTAAGGTTGGAGATTCATCAATTTTCATTCCTGATGTGGTGAAGATCACAACAAAGAAGGTTCATATTATTTGTGAGAGGATGAAAGGAGAAAAAGATTGATATAAAGTTTTATTTTTTTCAATCACTAGAGGAGGCCTTTAGAGTTTTAGGATGGATACCATGTGTTCTTGAAGGTTTAACCACAGTTTGGGTAGCATAGTTTTGGCAGTGGGAGTAAGATATCACCCCGGTTTTTTGGGCCTTTTGAGGTGTTAACATGCAGTGGAGAGGTGGTTTATTGGTTAGAACTTCCACCATGATTATACGAGATTCTGGATTTCATTCTCATATATAAACTCTATCACTATCTTCATAATGACTCTCATGTCATCAACAGGATAGAGATGGATATTTAGGATGATGTGTTGTTTGTGGAGTGGCCAGTGGAGATCCAGTATCATTGAGAGAAGGCATTTTGTGGAGTGACCATTCATTTTTATCAAGTTTTGTAGAGGTATGGTGACCCAAGGGATAGTAATTGGGATCTTGATAAATATATCAATGCCTATTAGAATGATTTTTTTATCTTTACTTATTTTTATTTATTTATTTGAAATGATTTTTTTATGTTTGAATTTTTTTGGTTTAGGATTTATGCTTTCCCATGTTGTGATGTGTGACTTAAGATTCAATCATATAAATAATGGATGAATAAATTCTTAATTGATATTAATTGTGACATGAAATGATTAAAAACGTTTGGGTGAGTCAATGTCTCCCATAGTAGAAAATATCTTGACATTTTTTAGTGAATTGCCTGATTTTTACAATTGGAGCAGTGTTTTCTAGTGGTTTTGGTGATCATTGGTTTGGTATTTTTGGGATATGTGTTGGTTGTGTGGTTGTTTGTGTGTAAGGGAGATGGTTTTTTTCTGGTGGGGTGGATTGAAGAGTGGTTTGTTTGTGTGGGACATCTAGTAGGCATTTCCATTAGGATGGTGGTGCGGTTGTTTTTAGGGTGTAACGTGATCTTTGAGAGGTTTCTTATGGGATAGTTGTTTAGAAATCCTTTATATTTAATCTGGTATGGTTTTTATTTTCAAGGGAAATAATAGTTTAAGATGTATCTGATGTAAGTTTCTAGACCTTATGGCCCATTACATCATAGAAATGTTTGTCATATTGGTGACTGGAAGAGGCCTTAAGGTGTTTTTAGGGAAAACAGGGTTCCACTACATATTTTTGAAAGGTTGTAGCATGGAGCCCGCATCTGCACCATAATGAGGGATATTATGGAATGGAGGACCCGACTATGGTATAGGGACCCTAGGAGATTTTCTTAAGCTACTTCCATTTTCAAGGTAGCTATGGTCTGTAGAGTGGTTCCAATGTGGAGGTAATTATTTTTTCACAAGCCTGCAGTGTTGAGGCCCCAGCTACAGTATAGAGTCTTCAAAAAATATTTAATGGTTCTACAAATTTTTATACTTCTACGCTCTAAATAAGGGTCTATAGATATCCCATTATTGATTTTCAAGATCATGTGGTTCAATGGAATAGGCAATGTCACAATGTCCCCCCACCCCTTTTATAGGATCTATTCTATAGGGATAGCCATATTTCTTAGATCTATATTTGAGTGGATAGATTATATCATACTAGGGATAACTTCATCATGGTATTCATTATTTTTAGGTAGGCTACAACATTTTCTAGTTTTCTATGTCACGGTGTTCTAGATTTTCAGTCTCGGTACAAATTAGGAAACTTGTCTAAACCTGATCACTTATCCTTTGTTTTTCTTATTTATTAAGTGACCCAAGTATAATTGATACTTATTGGTTAAGGTGATTCTCATTCTTATCCTTTGTTTTTCAATGCCAATTTAGTGTATTACAAAATTGTCTTTGTATAATTGATACTTATTGGTTGAGGTGATTCTCATTCTTGTTCTTCCCATGTTTTCTCCCTATTTATTTTATATGAAGGTTTTTGTCAAGGGAAAAACAGTTTTTTTGGTTTTTTTATATGAATTTTTTTGGAGTGATATATTATAGGTTTGTAGATGTTCTTTCCCTTGTTGTGGTGTTTAGTAGTGGCTACATTATTGTTACAAAATTGAAAAATGGATTGAAAGTATCTATTTGAGGTAGTGGATTCTATGTTTTCCACCTAGTGTATAATATGAGAAGGGTTATTCTTTTTTACCTTTGGGTTATTTTCTTGCATTATGTTTGTTGTGGTTCTGGAAACATTTTTTTGTATTTTCACATCACCCTTAATGGGATTTTTAAAACACTTATACTTGACTAAAAAAATGGTTTATCCTATAAATTTATTCTTGTGTAACAATACCATTAAAATGAAATTTTTATGTGATAAAATCCCCATATACATATATCAAAAGTGTTATGAAAATGTGATATTAAATTATTGTGATGTATTTGATGATTTTGTTCTATGGGAGAAAACATTTAGTTATATTCGGTGGTGTGATTTTTCATTGGGGAAGTGATGTGTGGTCATGATATGAGGGTTACAGTGATGAGAATTATGGTTGTGATATGGGATAGTTTTTATGGAAATGGAGTGTTAATTTTGGGTATTTTGGTTTGATATGGGCTTTAGGAAAGGGTTTTTTTTCTATGATTTTGTGTGGTGCTGCTTTCCTAAGTAGTATTGGGATTAAACAATGTCGTTGAACTAAAACAGAATGGGTTGTTTTATCTAATGGGATGGAATTTGATAATGAATGAATGATTGATAATTGGATATAAAAATAAATGGTCTAAATGAATGGTTATATGAATTTTTAAATTGGATTAAACCGATGAAGAAAATGAAATGTGAACTGTTGAATAGGGCTTGTTGTGTGTTGTTCTTCATTTATTTGTAGTAGAAAAAAGTTGTGGTGGTGAGTGGATGGGAATTGATGTCATGATTTTGTTTGTTCTTATTGTAAACCCACTATTTGTGCTTGTCTGTGACTATATATATATCATGTATTCCATTGTTATTTTTGTATACACCCCACCAACATTGAGCATCATCCTCCAACACCTATATATTTATATGCGGTTGTTTTCCAAATATCCTAATAATGGGGACAGATGGTTGGATACCCATTCTATCCTACTCCCCCTTTTAGGTGATGTTGACATGCATGGGTTACGATTGAAAAAAAGTCAAAAGTGCACTATTGATATATGGTTTTGGTGTTATGGCCTAGGCGCCTTCATGCAAGATGCAATGTGATGAGTTGGCCTATGGTGGGGTTCGTGCATGGTAGGAGGTGGGAATTATGATGATGTCATTCATGTTCATGATACATTTCTACTTTATATATGTTATTTTTTTCATGGGTTTCTTTAGGGGATATGTGATGTAACCATGCAGTGGGGTGGTGATTTGATGTGTTGGCCTCTATGTCTTCAGGTGAAATGAGATGTAACTACATTGTGGGGTGTTATTTTTATGTGATAGGCCAAGTGTCTATGGGGTGAGATGCGAGGTGACTGTGTTGTAGGGTGGTGGTATGTGATATGTTATATAGAAGATATGGGAGTGCTATGATGTATTTAATTCATGTGTGAGGGTGTAAAATTAGTGGGATGGAAGTACAGGGTTACCTTTATTGATATTCTTTGTATTATGTTGTTATATTTGGATGTTTTATTTTGTGAGTGATCCATGGTGTGGATGATATTGGATAGTTGACATTTTTTTTGTTGGTTCCATTGATTGATCATTGGTACATTAGTATGATTATTTCACATGTTCATAATAGACATTGGTTTTCATAATAAGTATACTTTTATTTTTAACCTATGTATATAAATTTATTTTTATTTTTACAAGAGGAATATGCATATTTTACTAGACATTACTAGCTTGAGATTTTAGATTGTTGTTTTCCCACTACCTTAGCTTTCCTTTTTGGGTATTTACTTTTGGAGACTATTTGTATCTATTTTATATACATACATTGTTGGATGGTTTTGGTTTTTTATATTATGTTATGTCATGGAGTTGATTGATTATAGATACCCTATCTCTTGATCCTATACATATTATAAAGCATAATTCCTCCCATGATGGTACTTATATAAACATGGTGTTGGTTTCCAACACATGTACTTCTAGAGATGGGACTGAGGGGTTATTATCTCCCTTTATTCATTGTCATCCTAGGAGGGGTACCCTTATAAGGATTTGGTCATGAAATATATTGTAGTATATGGCATCAATTTGTGATTATAACCCTCACGTATTCAACCCTTATGTATCAAAAACATATGTATTATTGGGAACCCCTTTCATATTTCCATTGAGTGATTTTACATAGAAGATGGTTGGTCATTCCATGACCCCAGCGGTTGCTCCAAGGAATTTGGTGAGGGAGCACGTTGTAGTGAGAGGAGTTGTATCGTGAAGCTAGGAAGGCGGTTCACTCTACACCATGAAGGAGGAGGCCACACCAAGATATATTATAGCATGGATATTTAGTTATCCTAGGGGGATGACTTCCATGCCATGACCAAAAAAACCATGTCATGAGGTTGACCCTAAAGGTTCATTACATTTTGACATGTTTGGTCATGCCAAAATGCATAACCATGGAAATTTCCTTAAGAAATTATTAAATATTAAAAGTAGTAAATAATTAGTTATTCCTCATTTTCTTAGTAACATGATCATCCCCTCTCCTCTCTTTCATTATCCTCAAACTATAGTGATATCTACCTCATTATTTAATATATTTTCTTTCCATTCATTTTATTCGATCACCATTTGTGATTCTATCTTTTCCCATGTGGTATTTCTCCATTTCTCTCACTATCACCTAAAATTACACAATTTATGTATTGTTATGCCTATTTTATATAAATTTATCTAATTTATGGATTTCAGTCATTTGGGATTGATTTAGCTATCAATATTCAACAAGAATCTTATTACAAGCATATATTATGTGGTCTATAAACTCTCTTTATGGTCTAATATCATTTTCTTGGTTCATGTGATGTGTGGTCTCACCTGCTTAATGTGTTCTTGACCTAAAACATAATTAAAATGACGTATGAATTTGTTTCTAATGGGAATCACTTTTTCGGTTCATAAGGGGTATTTCAATTAATATAGAGGATAAACCTTTTCCTTCCATTTTAGGTTCCTTGAACTAATGAAATTGAAAATGTAGTAGTAAACCGAAAGGGTTATCAAAATGAAATAGAGACCTATTATATTGACCATAGATGCCCAAGGATGATCCCTAGGATGGAATTTTGTGATGTTCTAGTTAGGCTATGTAACACCCCCAATGATAAGATATATGATGGATATATGAGGTTGATGTTAATATCCTTGATTATCTGATAAAAAATGGGTATACAAGGTGGGTTTTAATCCCTCTAATGATGTTATATATAAAAAATATGTTGTGTGGGCACTAATCCCCATGATTTTATGATATATGATGACTATAGGGGTGGGTTCTAATCCACCTAATTAAATAATATATGTTGCTTATACTAGGATGGGTGCTAATCACCCCCCCCCCCCCCACACACAGAGACAAAAAATGTCTTTTATTGATTGTATTATGGGTTAGAATATATATGGAACTCATTTTGGTTATAAATCATGTTCATATACATTCAATACTGGACAAAGTGGTTATGATCACCCTTGAGTCATCATAAAATTCTAGGAATGATTGAGATTTATCTCATTGAACATTTATTTATTATTTATGGAATATAAGTATGAACACTAATGGACTATGTATTATTAGGTATACCATTTTTGGGGACCTACTGGTTTGTACTCAAATCCTGATCAGGTAAACACAAATACCCAAGAAGAATACATGGTTATAGTTCCATCCAAGGAGAAATTCCTTATGATAAATGGTTTATCTATGTTATTGACATAGTGTATGGGTAACAGAATGAAGAAATATTTAGATAAAAAATAATAATTCATTACAACACTATTTAGAACATTAAATACATTGAACAAGGACATGATGAATTAACATATATATAGGGACTAAAGAATGTGTCTGGATATACCCTAATAAATTCTACACTGAAATTGTTTTTTATAAAACTATTTTTTAAATACCAACAAGATGTGAAATTGATTTATAAATTAAATGAAATATCACAGCAGATACCTACAATAAAAAATATCATGTGATCCTGCAATAGTGTTTTATCATTCGACATTTATAGAGTTAATTACTCCTCGGTGATATCTAAATCAATTCAGTGACTATCCTATTTGAAATAAGTCCTATATTATTTCTTTTTGTGATGATCTTGAGTTTCTAAAATCCCATATAAACTTCTATTTTGTTGTATAGAATATATAATTACTATAACTGCATATCATACGCCCATTTCGGATTCAAATACCATTTCTTTGATTTGTAGAGACATTTTTTTGAAATAGATATAAATTTTAATACAAATATTTCTTAAAGTAAATTTATTTCATGTGTACATATAATTTCATCCAAGGAATTGATTTCTTTGTGAAATTTTTTATTTTTTGAAAATTTATCTGAGATATTTGAGAAATTTCATTTATAATTATCGTTATTATTTTATATTATTGAAATGTTATGAAATAATTTTATGATTTATTATAAATAATATGATATAAATATTTCATAAGAAAATATTCTACAAATTAATTTCAATGGTATGGATATTTTTATATCATAATAATTAATATAAGCATCCCAATTTTTGTTAAAGGTGATATTACATAGTTATAATAGTGATATGGATTACTCTAATACCATGGGGTATGATATAACATAGATTCAATGAATGAAATCCATCATTCAATAGATATCATTCTTCCATAAACTATAACAATATATTTCCTGATAACATTCCCAATGAATTTGTCATTCCATGCAACTGATATACAAACTACACCATAGTATTTAAATCATATCCTATTTAATCACATATCATCTCAATCTATATCTATAAAAACTTCATCATCTGTAAAGACTCGTCAATTTTGGTAGAGTTTTCATATCAAAGTTATAATATATGTAATACAATGAACCATAAATTATTTTTTATTGCCTCATTTCATAATGGGGGATATAATCAAAGGGTACTATATCATCCTATTTACATCAATGATATCCACAATTTTTTAGTATTCTAATACCAATATTTTATGATATAAGTATATAATTTGCAGAGATACAATAATATGTTGTAGTAAACTCTTATAAAAAAGGAATATAAAATATAATAGTGGAAAGAGAACTATGTCACTCCTTGTGAAATAAAATTTCACTGAACTATTCTCAAATAAACATTACTGAAGAAATATTGTAGCTACCCAATATATATCTTTATTAAATGTTATTTTAAAATTAATGGTACATTGTATCCTCAATTATAAGGATTAAAAATATTAAAATTTGGTTTCTGATGAACTCACCAAACCCACAAATATTTCAGAAATGTGTAATGTTGATATAGGATATCTCCTAATATTGTTAAATATGGTATATAGTTGATGAATTAATTTTTATAATTTCATTCATCATCTCATTAACTTTTTATTTTCAACATCTATTGCATAAAAATATTCATATAATCAATATTAACAAATTAAAATTCTTCAAAAGATTGGTAATTCAATTATTAAATAAATAATTTAGATTATGATAATAATTTCAAGAAATAATAAATTTATATGATTTCAATAATTCTAATACTATAATTATGATGATCCAAAAGGTAGGATTTAATTTCTCAAAAATTTAAAATCATTTTCAGGATTGTTAATTTGCAACTCTTGTGATTATTTACACACAAGTATCAAAAGAAATGTGGATAAATTTTAATGAAATAATTCTGAATAAGCCAATATTTATATGTTTAAAAAATTACTAATCAACAAATAATTCTATAAATTCCCAAAATTTTACAAATTCTCAAAATAAATAATTATAAGGGGATAATTAATTAAAGAAAATGTAGAAATGTAAAATAAATTTTATTAACTGAATCCATTCCACATTCTTCCTTCCAATCCTATGAAATTTGATTAGTGAACTTATAGAGAGTTACCCAACATATATTCAAAAGATTAATTAATTAGTTATAAAAACTATTCCACTATTTACTATCAATAAATTTATCGTTCCTTTTCTATGATAATAATTCCCAATTTTTTCGTATATTACATTTAAATTTATCCTAAACTGTTATTTCTAACCATAACCACTTGTTATATTTAAATAAAATAATTATAAGAATTTTCATTATTACTTGGGTTTTTATAATCTAAAAAACTAATGTGAATGTTATAGAAAAAAATATTTGTCTAATAAACACATAAAAATACTTATATGTTTTCAATATTAAAATTAATTAGTTTACATCACCATTTAAATGAACACTCTACCTAATATAATAATTAATTTAGGGTTTAAAAAATTTTATATTAAATATAAAAAGAATACATAACAAATAAAATATAAAAGAATAAAACCCACACACACAAAATTAAAAGTAGAAAAGTAAAAATTGAATGAAAATATTAATCCTACTCCCACAAATTATTCTTATACTATCATAAATAAATATATAGAAAGAATGATATCATTTATATAATCAAAATAAATGGGCATCACTAAAATAAAGGTGATGGAGAAATGCAACCACATGTGTTTACTCAAATTCAAATCGGTAAAGCATGCTATCTTTTAAAATTTTCTCTAGAAGAAATATATTGAATTTAAAAACTACCTTCCATTTATATAAAAAATGTTATTTTTATTCCTAAATTGATGTAAATAACACCTTATAGATATAAATTACTAACATTAAATTTTACCTTAAACTATGAAATTAGTTTACTGGGAATAAATAACAATATGAAATTATATAGAAATGCACTATATGCTTGGTGTAAGTATTAATGCTAAATAATTTATTCTAGGAATGCTCATTATTTTTCCCTAAAAATACACTAATTCTAAAATATATCCCTTTAGATAAAATAAAATTTCTTAACCTAATCCAACTTTGATTTCCATTATTGACCAAATCGTGGGATATTATCTTTATTGTGTTGTGAGTTTTTTTCATGATCGCTATTTGGATTTGATAGCACTTACCAAATTCTTATAATTATTATCTTATACAAATTAAGGTTTTTAATATAGTCCTATATATACATAATGTCTCTACTAGACAGTAATATTAATCCTTTCTATTAATATGAGTGGTCTTTTGAAACAAATCTCAACACCTCTATATTTTTGACGTTTTCATAGATGTTTGTTTTTTGGTGGAATGGTTATGAATTATTATATGTTACAACATAACAATTCATCAAAGGTTATTATAACCTATTATAATAATACGTCCCCTCATAACATATTATCGCCCTTGGTATTCTGATTTTTTATACAACAGTTGGCCTAATAAATTACACAATAATTTTAGAATTCTTAATTTAGTTATTTTATTCCCAAAAATAATATACAATTAATCTAAATCAATATTTTTGTAAAAATATTCAATTTACATGTAAAAATTTCCTAAAAATTAATTCTCTCTTATCAGTAAACATCATATACATTTAATGGACTTTAATTGATTTTCTGTATTTAAAAAATATTTCACATTAACTAAAATTTAATATAGCTTTCTATAATACAATATATTTTATATGACGGTTATGCCAATATTTATTTTCATACATTAAAATTTTTAGGCTTTTCTCGATGACCTAAAATATCCTCTATATTCTTGTATATGAAAATGATTCAATACATATTGTATTTAATTTTTTAGGAATACATGTTCTTAGTGATTGATCATTGTAAATTCTATATAAAATTTTAAAATACCAAAAAAAGTTTTTGGAACCATATTTATGTCTCAAATTTAGTTTATTAATAAAGTGTGAAGGAACATTAAAGTCCATATGATAGTTTAAAAGATTATCTTATCAATATGAGTTTTTATAAAAAATTAATATTTAATTAGTTGAGCTGTAATTATTTAAAGGTTGATTATATATATCTATTTTCTTGTATATGTGTGTAAATTTGATTAAGTGATTTTATAGTAAATTCTAAACTCATATTATTTTTTATAATATCCTTGAAACATTCATCTTGAATAGTTCAAAGTAAGTTTTTTCAAGTGAACTCAAACCTGAGAGTATACAAGGGGATTTGAACTAGTAGTGAGGTCCTATTAATTCCATAGGGTGACTATACACTCTATCTAACTGAATATTATCTAAAAAATAGAAATAAAAACCCATAAAAATAATATAATGATCACTACTAGAATCATATTCTATTCACATGATTTATAACCATGGGTATATACTATAAAACTATAGGTATAAGCTATACCCATAGTTTTATGAACCGTGGATGATGGAGCTGTCGGTATAGATCTATACCCATAGTTTTTATTAAAACATTGGGTATATCCTAGTAGATTCTATCATACCCACAGTTTTGGTTAAACCGTGTTTAAATCTTTTCCAATAAGAAAGCATATACCCATGGTTCATTTAACTATGGTTATAGCTATCTATCCCCATTTGGGAGTAGCAGCCCTTCCATACCATCGCAGACCTATAAATAAAATACAAACCTCATTGAACATTCAATGAAATAAATATATCGTATATTTATAATTCGACCAACTTATTATAATAATTTTCAATCCATTTTCAATAAAATAACACAAATATACATCCATACAACCAATAAATTCAAGTCATTAAACAACATCCATATGTATTTTTACTACCAAATCAAAAATAGATGGGATCAATATCTCCCCCATCACGAACATCCTCATCCTCCTTGACATCAGAAACATCATCACCACCATCAGCATTATCTGGAGCACCATAATGACCATTATCATCATCATCATCACCATCACCACCACCACCACTTCCACCACCACCATTAGCTTAATATCTACTTGGAACCTCATTGACATCACTCAGAGAATCATATAAAGAGAAATTTGATTCAATACATGAATCATAGGTATCGACAGCCTCTGATGGAAGTGATGGACTTATAACTAATATATCTTTTAAGAAGTTTCTAGCAACTAGTTTACTTCTTTCAAACTCCTATAACGTCTTTTCCTCAACTTCTATTTCATGAGAGATTTGTATCTCAATGGTCTAAGAGTTTTGAGAGCCACCCTAGGAGAACTAATACCTACTGAGGATGACTTTTTACTAGGTTGTCATGAGACTCTCCCCCAGTGTTCTTCACCTAATACCTTACTCAAATGATCATTTGGAATGAATTTGTTATCTTGTTTCTCATATACAGCCTCCAGGGAACACTTTTAAATATATAAACAAGATATTTAATTATGAAATACATATAAATATTTGAAATATAAATAAAAAAACATACAATATTTTCTTTTTTTTGTAAATTTACGACACTTCCATCCTTTTTATTCATACTCAAGAAAAATAATTTTCCTCAAGCTAAACGGCATTTTATGCCCAATACTGCTTGTTAAAAATCACATTGATTAGTATAATATTACACTATTGAATAATATGAATGTAATAAAACTAGAATTAATTAAATTTGTAGTTTTTTAACAAATCCATAAAGTTGATAAATATGTAAATATACATTTAAGTAAAAATTTAATACTAGTGGCATAACATAAGGAATACATACTAATTATCGTACTAAACAAGGGTATGATATGGATTCCTCTTGTATGTTCATTTTGGTCTAATTCAATTTGTGTTAATCTATTTTCTTATTTGTTCACTTGGTAATTTTTATCATTTTTTAATTAGGATAATTATTAGTTTAGGTTCTTTGGTAAATTGGTCATTTGGAATTTTGGACATTTATTCGTCTGGTTATTTGGCCATTTGGCCAATTAGGACATTTAAGATAATTAGGTAATTTAGTTCAATTGGTCCAATTAATCCCTATGAGACAATTAGTCCATTTAGGCCATTTAGTCTAATTAATCCATTTAGGCTAATTAACCTCATTAGGAATTTGGTCCATATATACTAACTAGTCCATTTAGTCCATTTAGGTCAATTAGTCCAACTATTCCATTTAGGCCAATTTAGGGCAATTAGAAAAATTAGGCCATTTAATTGGACAATTTAAGTCAATTAGGACATTTAGGCCAATTTAGTTCAAATAGTCCATTTATTCCATTTATTAAAATTAATCCATTTAGTCCAATTGTTCCAATTTATTCCAATTTATTCCATTTAGTCCAATTAGTCCATTTATGTGAAGTAGTCCATTTATTCTAATTATTCCATTTATTCCAATTAGACCATTTAATCCATTATTCCATTTAGACTAATTAGGTCATTTGTTCCAATTAGGCCAATTAGGACATTTAGGTTATTTAGTCTATTTTGTCCATCAAACCATTAGGACTTTGGGCCATTTGGAAATTAGGAAATTTGGACATTAGCCTAATTGTCCAATTTTCTAATTGTCCAAAAGGTAATTAGGCCGTTAGCATAATTTCAATTATTTCATTAGACCATTAGGCCAATTGGACAATTAATCCATTAGGTCAATTGGCTATTAGGCCATTAGGCCACCAATCTAGTAGGACATTAAGACAATTATCTTTTATGAAATTAGGAATAATATCTATTAGGACATTAGGAAATTATGCCATTAATCCAATTTTCTATCATGTCATTAGGCCATTAGGACATTGGGCCAATTGTTCATTAGATCATTAGGCCATTTGGCCAGTTGTTCTAATTTACCACTAGTTCATTGGTTAAATTGTCCATTATTCTATTATTCCTTTTGTAAATTTGTCCATTAGGAAAATTGGACAATTTAATTCTAGAAAATTATGACATTAGTACATTAGTTCATTAAGAAAATTGAACATTAGGAAATTATGCCATTAGGAAAATTGGCCAATAATTCCATTACTCTAATTATTGATTAGGCCATTGGGCCGATTGGACAATTAGTCTATTAAGCAATTGGTGCAATAGTCTAATTGGACAATTGTCAATTAGTCTATTAGACCATTGGGGAATTATAAATATTGTCCAATTAAGACGTTATTCCATTATTCTAATTAGTCAAGTATCTATTAAGCCATTAGGAAAATTTGATGTTACGCCATTCTCCAGTTGGATGTTCGGCCATAAAACAATTGTCCATTAGGCCATTTGTCCCTTCTTCCAAATGCCCATTGGGCCATTATTCCATTAATAAATTAGGTCATTAGGCAAATTTTTCATTAGTACATTAGGCCATTAGGACATTAAGAAAATTTTCTATTAGTCCATTTGGCCAATTGGACATTAGTACATTTGGACTTTTGGCCTTCTATCCATTAAGCCATTTGGCCTATAGGACAATTATGCCAATTGGACATTAGGACATTATACTAATTGGACATTATGTAATTAATAAAATTCAAAATTATCTCATTAGTATAATTGTAAATTATGCCATTAGGCTAATTGGATAATTATTTCATTAGTCCATTAGTCCAACATGCCAAATGGCCATTAAGCCATTAGTCCAATTAACCAATTACGCCATTAGTACAATTTTACAATTGGACATCAGTCTATTAGTACAATAGTAAAATTGGCCAATTGGCCATTATACCATTAGGTTAATTGGTTGTTAGGACATTAGACCATTAGGTCAGTTAGTCAATAGCCCATTGTTCCATTAGGCTAATTGGTTGTTCATCCATTAGGACATTAGGACAATTGTCTATTAAGCCATTTGGCCTTTAGTACATTGGGACATTGGGCCAGTAATTCATCAGGATAATAGTCTAATTGGTCTTTAGGCCATTAGTTCATTTGGTCGATTGGTTATTTGGACATTAGTTCATTATTCCATTAGGCCATTTTTCTATTAGGAAATTAGGAAATTAGGTCAATTGTCCATTACACCATCAGGAAAATTGGTCATTATGCCATTAAGACATTATGCCAATTTACTATTAGCCCAATTGTCCAATTGGACAATTTTTCGTTAGGCTATTCACCCATTAGGTCAATTGGACATTGGTAAATTAGGAAAATTGGTCATTAGGTAATTAGTTAATTAGGAAAATGGAAAATTAGGCCATAATGACAATTTTGAATTAATCCGTTATGAAAATTCACCATTAGTCTATTAGTACAATTAGATAATTTTTAATTATTTCAATTAGTATAATTTTTCATTTTTCATTTTTCCATTACGTGATTAGTCTAATTAACTAATTTGGAAATTTAGAAAATTGGACAATTTTACATTAGGATATTAGGCCAATTCAACATTAGGCTGTTAGGGTATTGGTCCATTATTATATCAGGACAATTGGTCATTAAGACATTATTCCATTATGAAAATTGTTTGAGAATTCCCAACAAGATCAATGTATTACTGAGAGGGGGAGGGGTGAATAAGTGATACATTTTTCTCTTGTGTTTCCATTCTTTTTAAAGAACTTCCACCTCTTATTAAAGAGTTATTACCTTGATGAAAAAAACAATCACATATTCATAGGAACACAGGAATTTGAAAGGTTTACTAATAATCAAGAGTATCTACAAACTTTGTATGGTTTGGAAACAATACAACACTACACAATACATGATAAAACAATCCATTTGTGTGGAATACAATGAGTAGGATATTCCCTTACACTCGTATAGAACTACGTTTAATACAACAGTGTTTATGCTTCAAGTAACACAAAATGGTGTAATAAAATTTTGTGTACCGATTTAAGAATCATGTTACTGTGATCCCTTGTCAACTTTCACAAATAGATTATTCAAAATAATTCTTCACATTCTTATCTGGCAGTAAGGAATAAATTTTGGGAATTCATAATGATACTTAGTCCAGTTTTCTAGTCCGATCTACCATGTATGTTTGCTCATTTTGTTAAAATAACTCTTCTAGAATACCGCTGAAAGAAATCAGAAATGCTTCTGCCTTAGACTGGAAATCTCAATCCAATTTCTTAGTCTGATACAAAAACTCTAATTATGATCTTATCTCTTAACCCATTCTTATTCTATCTTGAAAACTTCCTTAGGAAAGCACAATATAAAAACTCATTCTCTCTAGAAATATTCATTGCTCATGCTTCCCTCTTGAACAGTACATATATGTCTGAAAGTAAAAAGTACATCCTCATTTTATAAATAAACCAAACTTGGTTTAGGTAGGATTTTGAAAAACTTTCCCTCTCAACCAAATTTCCAAAATCATAAATTTTCCTTAAATTTTGGATGAATCTTCGACTTCTTCAACACTTCAAAACTCTTATTGTTTCTTCTAAAATATTCACAACTACATCTCACTTCAGAAAAACTTTAGTCCAATTCAAATTTTCCATTACTATTTTATCATTATGATAAAAACAACAAATTCATCATTATGCTTCTCAACACCAATTGAAAAACAAACATCCTTTATAAAATTCGATTATTATGAAAAGAAAATGCCTTCTCATAACCATTCTCAGAATCACTCTACCCAATTCAATGATCCCTATAAACAATTACATCATTTCATCATTTCCATCAACCTATTCAACAAAAAAATCTTAAACTTTGAGGACCCCTTGATAACACTTTTGTAGCTACTTAAAATAGTTCTTTTTTTGTACTTTTTCTCAGACCGATGATCCTGAATCCGATAATGTTATCAGTTTTAGTCAACGTATGATGGATTAGTCTCAGATTCACTCAAATAATTTGTGTTAGTGTTATTATAAATATTTTAAACTAAATTAAAAATATATCATAGTTCTTTTTTTGTTAACCCACTTGAAAAACAATCAAAAATTCATCTTGATGGAAAATGGTTAACTATATTGTTGATTGATCACTAATCGAATTTTTCATTGCTCTCAACAACATAAAAATTATTTATCATTTCCAATAAATTTTTATTATTTATTAATTAGTCCAAACCATCCCTAATAAAACAATTCTACCACTATTTAATGGTGTCACACTACATCTAATAGACTAGTTCTAACAACTTCAACTTTACCAGCTTCTTTTTTTCTCTGATTACAATTCTCATCAACTTCATTTTTGAAGAATTATTTCTCATGGATTATTAGTCTGACTAAAAACCATCATCTTCATAATCTAACATTCTAATTAAACAACCCATCCTTTAAAAAAATCTATATCTGGTGATCTCACTCCTATGAATTGAGACCAGAAAACTTCAACTCTATAAACTTTCTAATTCTCCAAATTTGAGCTTGTAATCATAAATTCCTCATGGTTTTGAGAAGTTTTAATATTGGAATAGGATTGTTTTATTTATAAGGGAATGTATTGTAACTTCCCATCCTTCTATTAATACAATTCTTTCCAACCATTACTTAAAATAATTATTAGCAGCATCTCTCTCACTATACTTCATAAGGCTTGTATCAAAAGTTTCCAAACAACTTAGGACTTTTTTAGATTTCAAAACAACAAATGATTATCATATTTTTCTATAATATTCATGAGGAGTCTGATTTTTTTCCCCATTATGATATTCCTTTCATTTCAGACCTGATTTGAGTTTGATAAACCTATTCATTCATAAAACCTCTCCTTACTATGAAGAAATTTATTAAGAAATGTGATTTTGTTGTCATGAATATGATGGTCAGTCTGATCACCAAAAAAATACAATGTTTAGATGATTTCATTACTTTAACAATAAAAGATAATTATCTTAAAAACAACTCCATTCAGCATCTCAAAACCTTGTCTTTCCAACTTAGTCCAAATTATCTCCCCCTTAAGATTTTTTTGTCGACCAATATTTATAAATCACTAAACATAGTAACCTAAAACTAGGGATTTATTATAAACAATTCTAATCCAATTTGAGAAAACTCATTGTAAAAAAGTAGAATTATAGACATAAAAAACATTTGATCCTAAATTAGTGACTCGTAAACCCCCTGGTCTTTATTTAAATCTTAAAGTTTTTTATCCAAAAAAGTTTCCAATAACCACTCCAGCAAATATTTAGAATAGTTTTCACACTTACATGATGAAATCATAGCTTAACCATAACTCCTTATGCAAAGATAGTTCTTTAAAAGGTTTATAACATATCAATGGATAGATTTAAGAAAACATTCTCACCCTTGATAATACTCTTCAAAGACTAGATGAGAGGGGGGTCAAAGACACATACCTCAACCTTGATGAGAAAGAAGTTGTGCACCCATGTTTGGTTCAGTTTATAAAATGGTTCATTTAGTAAAGGTTTTGTGAAAAGGTCGGTAAATTTTTATGATGTTATAACATGCTCCAGTTTCAATTAATTCTGATTCATATTCTCTTGGATGAAATGATATTTGATATCAATATTTTTTTAACAAGAATTGTGTACCAGGTTTCTTGTAGAGTTGATCGTATATTGGTTATGACAACCCAATAGCAAGGTTAACATCACTTAAACAAGTAAATAATCCAAATATTTCTTCATCCACATAAGTTGGGTAGTGTCTTGAGTTATAGAAACATACTCTACCTCATTCATGCTAAGAGTTACTGAATTCTATTTCTTTGTATTCTAACTAAAAAAATTTCCTAAAAATAAAACTCCAACATATGTGGATCTTCTATCATTAGCATTTCCAACCCAATCAGCATCAGAATACACAAACAAGTCAATTATTTCTAAGATATCATACATGATTCTAAAATTTTATGTTCCGGTGATATATTTGAGAATTATTTTTCTATCCAACAAATGTGATTATTTTGGAGCACCCTGAAATCTGGAACATATGGTGACAGGAAAAGCAACATTTGGTCTTGAATCATTCAAATATAACAAGATTCCAATCATATTTTGAAACACTTTAGGATCGACTTCCTTTCCTTCTCCATATTTATAAAACATGGTTTCAGATGAAATTGGTGAGGAAACCTGTGTTGAATTTTTCGTGTCGAGATTTTTAATAAGTTCCTTAGCACACTTTTCTTGAGAAAGAAAAATTTATTTCTTATTTTAGAGCATCATTAACTCAAGAAATTATTTCATTTCTATTACCATGGATACATCAAAAAAACTTATTTCTTAAAAAAATATTTCACAACTTAATTCATAATTATTAGCAAAGATAATTTCATTAACATAAACAATTATGATGAGGGAAAAATTCTAAATTCATTTAATGTAAAGATTACTATAAACCCTTCATTTATTAAAACAAATCTTCCTTATATTGGTATTTAATTTAGAGAACCATTTTCACAGTGCTTGTTTTATCGCATGAAATGATTTTCATAACTTTCACACATAACTTTCATCTTTTCCAATAACAAATCCACATGGTTATTCAATGTAAACTTCTTCATCAATATCACCATTACAAATTTATTATTTCACATCCATATAGAAAAAAATTAACATTGTTGTACAATAATAGAAATAAATATACTGATTTTTTTAACCTTCCCATAGGATAAAAATTTTTAAAATCAATTCCACCAATCTGTGAGTAACATTTTGACACTAATCTTGCAAGGTTTATTATCACTTCACCAACATTATTTATCTTTTTCTAAAAAACACATTTTGTATCCATTAACATTTTTGTAATTTTCTTTATGTATGAGTTACCATGTTTCATTATTTCAAATGTAATAAAGCTCTTCATTCATATACTTAACCCTTTATAGATTCCCAAAATCTCTATTAAAATATTTCAAGTCAACTTTCAAATGCAAAGAAGTATGTGTAATTGTTCTTCTTGTTTGAACCCTTTGATGTTGATCACTGATAATGTTTTTATCTTCCAATTATTATCTCATCATAGGATGATATTTTTGAGAATCGTAATCATCACTAGAAATAGTTAATTCTGATTCTTCTTCTTGAGAAGGATTAAATTTTTCTATCCTTGTTAGAATCCCAGTCATAATTTTTTTATTCCAATTTATCTTTATTATCTCCAAGACTCTATTTATATTCCTCATAACATTCAATAACTTTCACATAAATAAAGTCAACTAATATTCTTGGATCTTTTTTGAAGCATATATATCTTCTTATATTTATAGAATATCCAAAAAAAATCCATCTACACCTCACTGCTCAAACTTTTAAAGGTTTTAAACTTGGTTTTTTATGATGCATGGACTCCCAAATACTCATAAGTGTTTCAAAGTTGAATTTTTTCCATAAAACATTTCATATAGAGTATTATATAAACTTTTTATATAGAAACATAAATTTTGAATATACATAAGAGCTCTCATGACTTGCCTCCAAAATTAATGAGAAATGACATGTTTAAGTAACATAGATCCTCCATTTTTAACCATACATCTATTATTTCTTTCAAAAACACCATTTTTTAGTACTATGTGGTGTACTAAAATCATGAAATATTCCATGATTCTCAAGATAACATTCAAATTGTTAATTTTTATATTCAACAACATTGTTTTTTCTTAAATTCTTCATTGAAAACTCAAATTTCTTCTTATATTTCATTCTGAAACATTTAAACATTTTAAATAATTTTACTTATGTTTCATATACATAACACAAGTAATCTGAGTAAATTCATCGATGAATGGGATTATGTACTTGTCTCCATGAGTTTATTTTTTTCTCATTGGATAAAAGATATTCGAATTAATAAGTTCCAAGGGTTCTTTTAAACAAATGTTTACTTTATTATACAAATATATTGTCGTTTTTTATTTCTCGTAGATTTTGAAACACTAATATCTTCCTCTTGGAATATCAATAATTTAATGGAAGATATATCACTTTGATACCATTCTCATGTTTCTTAGACACATGTGTCCTAGAATTTTATTTCACAACGAATTTCCTTCCACCATTCCTAATTAAGAATTGTTTTGTATCTCACCAACATGGAATAAATTTCTATTTGTATGTTTTCTTCTTGTAAAAAAAATTCCATCTTCCTCTACTTTCACAAAAACCCCCATATTTTCCAGAAACAAATTTGATGCCTTCATCAAAAATTCATGAAACACATATAATATTTTCTTTCAGCCCATAAAGAAACAAATATTTCTTAGATTTTAACTCTTCTTCACCAATTATAGTGGATCTAAAACCTTTGATTTTGATAGATTTATAATTTCCAAATTTCATTATTTCTTCTTTGAATTCTATAACATTATTCAATAATTTTAAGTATTTTATCATATGAGAATAACACTCACTATCCAAGATCCAATTTACTTCACCCTTTATATATTTGAGATTAGTTTCTATAATAAGATATTTTTCTTTCCATTTATCTTTCCTAACATCCAACTTCTAAGAATTGTTAACAAAATTTTGTTTCTCCAGTAATAAAACAAGATAAAAAATTTTGAGGTGTCCTATTTTTGACATCCATAACCAATAGTTTCCAAAGGAAGTAATATATTTTAAAATTTTAATACAACATTCTCAAATTTCTTAAAAACATTCTTCTTGGAAATATTCTTTTGATAGTATTGACCCACCCCCCACACACACATCTCCTTCTGTAAATTTTACAATAGTGATAATGTTGTTGGTTAAATTAACATATATTTGTTGTATGCCCAAATGCACCAAAATACTAGAAGTATCTTATAGAAATAATATTTTCCTTTAAAACTTCCATATTTCCCAGAGTTTTAACCTTGTTTCTCATTAACCTTATTATTTGTAATTTTTTGACCATCAACCTTTCTGTAATCAACATGAATCTTCTTTTTCATCTCAGTTTTATTTTAAGACTTATTAGAACCAAAATTAATAAAAACCTTCTTCATATAGAGAATTTTTAGAAACTTCTAAACTCCCTACATTTTTATTCATATCCACATACATAACTTTCCCAATTATCTTCTATTAAAAACAATTTTAACTTTATTCTAAACCTTTGAAGGTAATTTTTTATCTTTATCAGGTCTACCCTTTATAGGGATTTCACCAACTTTAAAGATAGAATTATTGAAACTTGTAATAATTATTTCATCTTTGGAAAGTTTTTTTAAAAAAATTCCTAACCCTTATTAGTTTTACTTCAACTTTCCTTCTATTTATTCATTTATATTATATTTTTATAAATATGTTTCTTCAAATCATCAATATCTTCCAAAAGATTAATTTTCTCATCATGAAAACATTATTGATTATTGTTTTAAGATTATTAACTTTTCAACATCATGATTTCTTCCTTAAGTTTCCCATTATTTCTTAGACATGCTTTCAATTATTCTTTTATATTAAATCGTAATTGAGTTTCTTCTTTTTTAGAACTATTTCTTATAAAATCTTCATTGTTAACTATTTCAATAAAATAATTATCATCCATATAAATAGACTTTTAGAATTCAAATTCACTATCTTATTATTCATCATATTTAGATGATAAAATCATTCTTTTTAATTTGAAAAAAACATATCATTCCCTTTTCAATAATATTTGGTCTGATCACCTTATTTATTTCATGATCTTATATTCCCTCTATGATCTTCCTCACAATCCTCTTTTTTATTTACTCGAGGAAAATTTTATATAAAGTTCCCAATGGAACTACATTCAAGAAAATTCAAGGTAATTCTTCCCCTATATTTACCTATACCACTTTTAACATTTTTAAAAACAAGGATAAAAATTCATCAAAAATTTTACATTCCTAATTTTTGGAATCAGATTCACCAGCTTCTTCTTCAAAAATAATCTTCTTTGAATTTTCTTTCATAGAATATTTATCTATTAGATTTTATTTTTCCTTTAATAACTTTATCCCTTATCATTTAAATATTAATGATAGTCCTATTTAAATAATCTAGAGATAATGTTTCTAGATCTCTATCTTTCGACAATGAAACATTAGCATCAAACTTTTTAGGAAGAATTCCCTAAATATTTTCAACATTCGTAGAATCTTATAAATTTTCACCAAGACAACTAATAGTGCTAACAATTTCATTCACCCAGGTAAAAAAGTCACCAATATATTCACGCTCACCAATATTGATATCCTAAAACTTAGACCTTCAAATTCTTAACTTTTCCTTCTATACTTTTTTATTAAATTCATAAATTTTCTTTAGTTTATCCCAAATAACTTTGGCAGTGGAAAATCATTTCACTCTCAAAAAATAAATTTCAAAAATATATTATAGTAATTCATTCTTGGAATTTCCATCATTCTCAAGATTCTTTTTCTCAACATATGTAAGAGAAACTTTTTCAAAAATAGGAGGAAATGAATTTATTGATACTTAAAGAAATCTTACCCAATATAAACAAAATAAGGTATCATTCTATCATTCTAGATATGATGTTTCTTAGCATCGAAGACCGGAATCCCTTTACTATTCAAACAATTAAGATTCTTCATCCTAAGTTCTTCTTAAAAAAAATTTCAATGAGTAAATGAAGGAAAACACCCTCTAATATAAATTGATAATTCCCCGTAGGACAATGTATCACTGAAAGGGGGAGTGGTGAATTAGTGATATCCTTTTCTTTTAAGATTACTTTCTTTTGAAACAAACTTCTTCTATTGTTAAAGAGTTTTTACCTTTATAAAAATAAAACCAATCACACATAAATAGGAACATAAGAATTTACAAGGCTCACTACTCAACAAGAGTAGATATGTCCTAAGTATAGTTTCAAAACAACCCAATACAAAAAATTCCACTAGAAAACAATCCTTTTGTGAGAAATACAATGAGTATGATATTCCTTTACACTCATGTGGCACTATATTAAATACAACTATGAATGTACTTCAAGTATAATGAAATGATGTAATATAATTTTGTGTTATAAGTTACAAAACATGTTATTGTGCGTCCTTGTCAACTTTCACAAATATATTATTCAAAAAAACTCTTCTCTTTCTTAACCAGAAGCTGGAAAGAAATTCTTGGACTTTTTAATGATACTCATTCTATTTTCTTAGTCCAATATTCCACATCTGATTACTCGGTCTAGTAAAACTACACTACTTGAATATTGGATAAATAAATGTAAAATGATTCTTTCATGTTCCAAAAACTCTTGTTATATTTCTTTGTTTGATCTGGAAACAATAATTTTGATATTATCTCTTTTCCTTTCTTCTTCTATCTAGAAAACTTACTTGGGAAATCATGATCTAAAAATTATTTATCTCTATAAATATTCATCACTATACCATCTCTCTTGAATAGTAAATCTATCTTAGAAATTAAAAAAGTAACTCCCCATTTTATAGGCAACCAAAAAGTTGTTTATGTGGGATTCTGAAAAAATTTCTCACTGAACAAAAATTCATGAATCAGAAATTTTACTTACATTTTATATTAATATTTAACATATTCAATACTTCTCAAATATTCTAATTTATTATCTAATATTCTTGAATATTTACAACTTTATCCCCCTTCAGAAAACATTATTCTGATTCCAATTTTTCATTCTGATTTTCTCATTACGATGAAAACATTTATTTCTTTATTACACTGCTCCACACCAATTGAAAAAAAAAATCCTTCATAAACTTTGATAAATAGAAAAATCAAATGTCTTATCATAACCATTACCATAATCACACTACCGAATCTGATTATCCCTATTAGAAAATAAATAATTTCATCATCTAATTTGTTCTCTTCAATGAAAACATTCTCAAATTTTGATCTCCCCTTAATAACACTTTTTGTTGATGCATAAAACAATTCTACTTTTCTTCTTTTTCTTAGAATAATGATCATGTTTCCAATGATGTTATCGATTTCATCCCACATTTGATGGATCAATGTTATATTCAGTCTGATAATAATTTTCAAGGACATTCTGATGATTCTTGACTCAATTGAAAATATATTAGAGTTATTATTTATCCTGACCCACGTGAAAAACAATCAACAATTCATCTTGATGGAAAATGTTCTACAATATTTTTGTTCAATCACTGGTCTTATTTTTCATTAGTCTTAACAATTTTAACATTATTTATAATTTACAACAAACATTTATTTTTTACTCGTTAGTCCCAAAAACCCATAATAAAAAAAACTCCCTCCATTTAATGGTGGAAAACCATATCTGATGGACCAGTTGTAGTAGCTTCGACTTCAGTAGCTTTATTACTTCTTTGATTATGATTATCATCAACTTCTTTCTTAAATTTTTTTTATCATGGCTTATTGATCTAACTAAAAAATAGTATCTTCATAATCTAATGTTTTGATCAACCAATTTATCCTTTAAAAAAATCTTCATTCGATGCTCTCACAACAATGAACTGTGACTAGAAAACTTCATATTCACAAACTTTCTTCTTCTCCAAACATCATCTTGTAATCATGACATCCTCATGATTTTGATAACTTTTAATATTGATATATCATCATTCGAATTATAATGTAAAGTACTGTAACTTCCCATATTCAAGAAATATATTTCTTTCCAACCGTTCTTTAATATGATTGGCAGCACTAGCTTTCCCCCCATCCTTTATAAGTATTTTATCACAAATTTACAGAAAACTTATGACTTTTTTTAATTAAAAAATTTAAAATCATCATCAAATTTATCTATTGGATCCATAAGGACTCTGATTTCTTTCCACATTATGATCTTCCCTTCATTATTAACCTAAGGTTAGTATGATAAACCTATTATTCCAAAAAAAATCTCCTCAATCAAATGTACTTTCTTAATCAATGTGAGTCTAATATTCTAAATATTGTGTTTAGTCTAATCACTAAAAAATAAAAAGTTCAATATAATTCTTTCTATTGAAAACAAAATATAATTGTCTTAAAAATAACTTCATTGGACATTTAAAAGCCTTCTCTATCCAAAATTTACCATTAGGTTTTTAGTCTAATTTTTTATTTATCCATTAGGTCAAATTTACAATTAGTTTATATTTCTAATTGGCTATTAGGACATTAGTAAAATTGGAAAATTAGGTTGTTATGCCTTTGGGCCTACTTTCTAGTTTGGTAATTAGGCAATTAGGCCAACTAGCCAATTATCCAGTTGGTCAATTAGGCTATTAAGCCAATTGGCCAATAATACATTTGGCCATTATGATAATTTTCCATTAGGACAATTGGTTGTTAGACCATTAGGTCATTAGGCCAATTTTCCCTTAAAAAAATTATACCATTATGCCAATTGGTCATTATACCATTAGTCCATTAGGCCATTATACCATTTGGCCATTAATCAATTTGGGAATTAGGATAATTTTCCATTATTCCATTAGAAAAATTGTCCAATTTCTCATTATCCCAATTATACAATTAGTTCATTAGGCCATTGGGTCATTAGGATAATTGTCTGCTAATCCATTAGGTCATTTGAAAGGGGTATTTCCAACCTTATATTGAATAATTTTATAAAAATAAAATTTCTATTTCTATTTGAAAATATAACTAAGTAAAAATATAAATTTATTTATTATTTCTATTCATATTAAATTAGTTGTCTCTTCCCTTACTTTGGTATTGTAGTAAATCACAAAGTATGAAAAGAAATAATTGAATTTTTTCTTTTTTTGGTTTTTCCTAATGCATCATAAAAAAACAATACAACTAATAATATTTAAACATCATGAAAACCATTAAAGATTAGAAATTCCATAAACTCATCACCCTTCCAATATAAGATCATTTATTGATATTGTGTTGTTAGATAGTTAGGGAATTTTTGTACACCTTATAAATTATAAATGATTGTAATCTTCAACCAACATATAACTAATGCTTATCTGATCGCCTAAACTTTCCAATATCCAACAACCTTGAAACCTTAGTATCTTTACCATCAGGAATGTTAAACTAATGTTGTAATAAACATGTTAATTTATATAATACAACAATAATATTGATATAAATTTAACAAATATTCTTACCCATATATCCGCCCATTCTTTCTTATTGATTTCATTACCGATATGCCTCCATGAGAATGGTTACACCAGAATAACATCATTGTACTTGGATAAAGTTCCCATGAAACTTATATACTTCCTAGAATTTTTACCTATCATATTATTGTATTCATTATAATCCATCATTATTTTTATTTTGAGATTCCAACCATCAAGCATACAGGTGCACCCATATCACCTACTAGAATAACCCACTAAATATGATCAAAGGAAAAAATAATTAATTCATAGTATGATAGGAAAAAAATTATGTGATACAATGTGACACACTTATAAAAAAACTAATGTCGGCTTCTTGTTATGATTTGGTTAATGAGGGGGTTGTCTGGAATTAGTATCCTCTAAAGAATGTACATGTTTCAATGCATTCTATGGGTGACCTGAATGAAATAGATTGAAATATTATGGAACAAAATACTTAGATCTTGGATGGATAGTAGGAAATTGAGGCAACATAAACATCTCAAGATATAAGTAGTATGGTTGGTGATACATCAAATGATATCAATATGGTAAAGGTGGGAACATCCCTAGAGGCAGCATATACATGGTATGGGAAGAAGAGGCTAAATGAGATGATGATGGAGGAATGGGTCAGAACATCCCTAGAATCTCAATTTGTGGATGGAATGTTTTGGTAGATGGGGTGTCCACTGGTGAGTTATGGTGGGAATGGGTATGACGGGTACTCCCTCTCGCTCTAGGATCACCCCCGCTCGGACCCATTCTAGTAGGATAAAGAGGAGTCAAATTTGATTCAAATTAATCGGCCTAAAAATTGATAAATAATAATAACATGACATTATAAATAATGAAAAATAAAAATATTTCCACTATTATACACTCTAAGGGAACTAGAGGAGCCAAATCACGCTCGTGCATCTATCGATCAGTATAAAATAATCAGTTCCTTTGAACTTATTTATTATTTTTCATAATATTATCCAAAATTAAATATAATTTTTTTTGAAATATATTTTAAAAATAATATGTATAAATTAGAGGTCAAATAATTCATAAAAAGTGTCATAACATGTTTTAGAAATAATAATTTAAAACCAAGTTATACATTTTTTAAAAACCCATTTTGAACATGTTTTTATAAATTGAAATAATCTTAATTAAATTAAATGAAACAAAACTAAACTAAAACAAATATATCATTCCAAAGTAAAGATGAATTAAAGTTGTTATAGTAATACCAACTGAAAAAACCCACGTCAAGGTAAACCGAATAACCTATGAACATTTATGGTTGCTTCTATATATTACTCACCACTACTTCAGGTTCAACATCAACTCTCACAATGGGATAATTTGAGTCATAAAATGAAATATTTTTGTTAACACAAATTGGGTGTCAATAGTTTCAATTTCTTTCCCACTATCATAAAAATATGTCTTGGGATTACTTCATTTATATCATTGTAATCATGTCTCAGATGACCATTCACATATTACACTTATTTTTTCATTAATTTAAAAATGTATGGTTCATTAGTAGGAAGGAATCGAATCATGTAAATAGATTTGAATACAAAATCATTAATAAATGTACCTTGCCACATCATTGAATCAAACTAATTACATTTCATCATAGTGACTCGACCTTGAGAGTAATAATTCAATAAAAATATTTTCTAAAAAAGTCCATAATGAGACACATTTTCATACCAAGGAATACTATCTGATTCACTATAATTAAAGTCAATTAAAATATTTAACATACCTTCATCATGTTGTGTTCTCAATTTCACTACTCGATTAGTGGTAAAAAATTTATACACATTGATTGTTAAATATTATCATTCAAGATCCAAAAAAATGGGACCAAAATCTAACGCTCTAAATTCTTAAGAAAATTACTCAACAGGTAAACTCAATACCTAAAATATATATGAATAATAAAAATTAAATGAATATTAGTGTTTTAATTTAATTAATGTAATGGTCATATCTTTTATTTTAAACAAGAAGGAAACTATTTTCAATGGAAAGCCTCTCTCCTTCTCAAAGGAAAAGATCGAGGAACTCTACATATAATGTGTTTATGTTCACTAAATAAAATTCTGATAAAAGTTTATGGTATATGTGAATTAACATAGTATTATATAACATATAAATAGTTATATTTCTTACTTGGTATAGTCAGTGAACAAACCATAGTTAAACAAGACTATGTAATATTCTATATCCCGCTATTCAAGGATCAATGTATCCAATTTATATGACCAAGTAATTCCTCCTATTTTGGGTAGATATAGAAATGAGGGCTCAATTTCCCCATAAGAGTCATATTCATTACTCGTTTTCTGGTTATGTAATGTTCTCACATTATACAAATACATTGAATAAAAATGAATACATTCTTGAGCCAGATAAACTATCACGATGGAACCTTTGGGGTGATTCTTGTTTCAGACATAAGATTTCATTGTTCACATATTTCTATAAGTATGATACATCCACTAAAAATAAATGGTTCCCACAAGAATTATTTTGGTTGGAAGGTTAGTTGTTAAATTCATTGTAAAAGTGAAAATGAAGGAAGAATTTTTTTTCCAACTTAGATGAAATTTATTGCGCCTCTTACTCCATTTTTATCAAAAAATAATTAGATAACATTTTAGAAAAAATAACTCTTAGAAAATGGCACAATCAAATCCCTATCACCCTTACATTATTAGATAGAGAATTCAATATTTCTATTATAATGGATTCCTGAAGAAGAATGTAATAATCATGAGTTTTTAGGGATTTTGTTTTCAAATACCTTCTGTTGAATAGTTTATATATTTTTCAAGAATTTACATTAGGAACATTTATATTCTAAAATAATTCCATAAATTTATTTTTCTTTAAAGGTTTAATCACATAAGAAGCATAGGGAACTTTCCTTTTTTTCACGGATACACACAAAAAGAAGTTTTAGTCGAATACCCCAATCCGACAAGTCCAAATGAGATTAGAAGTTGTATGTGGTCTTCCCCTTGATATTTGTAAGAATTAAAAGAAAAATTTCACATATATTTTTCTCAATGTTAGTTAAATGGAAAAAATAATGTAACAAATTGGTAGAGGAATGTGCAAACTCAAAATAAATAATTTCATTTTTCCAATTATAAGTGTACCTGGTGTCAACATTCTTCTTATATTTACATTTAATTTGAACATTCCCTAATGA
Source organism: Viscum album (assembly GCA_963277665.1). Classification (NCBI taxonomy): domain Eukaryota; kingdom Viridiplantae; phylum Streptophyta; class Magnoliopsida; order Santalales; family Viscaceae; genus Viscum; species Viscum album. Next base: position 1,824,266,286 of record OY728132.1, on the reverse strand, counting down.
AAAATTGAAATCTTTCAATTCATTAAGTATATGAATTCATGGAATATTTTTAGGTGGATCTTCTGTTTCAAAAATATTTTCCAACTTCTGATGATTCTTCTAGTATTGATGATCCATTGGAAAGAATCATTAATACCCTACGAAACTGAAACTGTGATTATATTTGATCATTATTGATTGTGTATTCTTCATACAAATATCACATGATATTTTTTCCTTCATGATCCAACCAGATATAATTACATAATAAGGGAAATCATTTATAGTCCATATAAGGGTATCACACAACTGAAATATATTTTTTGAAGAGGTATTGAATGTGTTAATGATCATATCCAAAAGATACTTCAGCTCTCTTATTAAACATTAAGATTTTTCATTTTAGTAAATTCCTAATATACAAGAGTTATGGAATCATCCATTAATTTTTTCATTCTCTCGATATCATCATCTTCAAAATTTTCCTAATGTATATTGAGATCGTTTCCTTCTTTCAATAGCATGCTATCTATCTCATGATGATGCACAAATTGAAACTGATCAAATATCAAATTCTCTATACCACTTCTTTCTTCATATTCATGAAATATAGAATATTTTATTGTCTCTCTATTATGATACTAAACATAATAGTTTTTTTGAAATCCAACATTATTTATATGGTAGCTAACTTATTCTTGTCTTAACCATGTTCTTCCTACACAATTATAACATATAAACTGTATACACTTCCATCTGAATCATTGTTAAATTCAAAATATAAAAAAATTAAAAAATATTTTGAAACTCATTTGAAATCTAATCAGTATGATACATTCATCACCTATTCATTATATTATGGGAAATATTTTATGTTCCAATCAACAATGTAAACCATAATTAAATTAATATCCAAATTCAATGACAAATTAAAAGTATAGTGTAGAGGAAATTAAAGAATTCTAATAAGAAACCAAATTGAATAAAATGCATGATTAAAGTGACCATGGTAGAATACTACAAACCATCAAAAAAATAATAATGAATATCATAAGTAAAAAACCAAGGTATACTAATATAAATCTAAACAAGGTTCATGTATTGGAATAAATAACAACTATAGAATACAAGTAAAAAATGTGTATTTCGTATCCATAGAGGTATTCCCATTGGAAAATATAATTGATGAAAACATTTAGTTATGAAATTAATTTATCTAAGGTTAAAATTACTAATATTATTCAAACCAAAGGAAAATTAATTTTACATGATGTTATATTTTAGTTTAAAAATTATTTTATTTAGGGAATATCCATCCAGACAAAATAATTAGTTCAATCCATCCCAATTTATGAAACCCATCCATTACTTCACTACTAATTAAACCACTTAATTAAGTTAAAGTGTGCTTATATAGTTTTTTATTTATTTAAAAAGTAGTGGAAATAAATGTCTAACTAATAAATACATGATAAATGAACTAAAGAATCACTATTATCAAATAACTAAGTTATACTAAATAGGTAATCAAAAAAGAAGAAACTAAGGTTCATACCAATAAGTTTTTCATAAAGAACTAAATTCTTATATAAAATTGTATCAATGGAAACCATGTTTCATAAAATGAATATGACCCAATAATATGTCAATCATAACTTTTATAATTACTTCATGACATTTACCAAATGATTCTATAAAAATGTTTACATAGAAAAGGGTTTAAAATTATTAAAAAAATTAAATCTTAATAATTGATTATTTAAAATAATTCTATTATAATTCATTCATCTGTAAATAATAATAAAAGAATTTAAGAAACATGTTTTATAGGTACTATAAACATAATTGTGAATTCTTGAAGAACCAACCTTCATAGAAAAAAGAGATATTCTAGATTTAATTATAATAGTATAATCAAGTACATCCTCATAAAATTATTTCTTTTTGGGTTAAAAGATTCCAATATATAGTTTAACCATGGTTCATGATATAAAAAAATAAATTTCATTAATTACATCTCATAAATCTAGGATAATAAAAAACAACATTAACCCCTATAGTTAACTTAAATATGATTCCCAACACTAAAAATATGTGAATCCCTAAAATATTACACTAATAGAATCTCATATTTAAATTAAATTCATAAGAATCCCTATGATAGTTTTAAAAATAAATAAATTATAATTAAAGAAGTAATTTTATTAATTTAATAGACTGTATTTTATCATTACTAGACTATAAATTAAAAAAAGAATGATAAAAGTGTTTCCAACATGCTCCAGTATAATCAAATGCATAGATAAAAATGAAAATAACAATTATTTGAGGAGGATGTGTATTTTGAACACACTAATCTAATGTTGAAGAAGATAGGAATCAAAAAATCCTTTAATTATGGGAGAATAATGTAGAATACAACCAGTTGTTGCTCGGGAGAGGGGAGAAGAAAGAATATCATGAATGGAAAGCATACCTCTCAAAGATAGTACAAAAAATGCTATAAATAGAGAAAGAACACCTGATCAATGGGTGAAATGTCACTTGAGGAGGGGAGGGGGGACATCAAGTCTCATAATAGGGGAGAGGATTAGGTCTTTAAATGATGAGGGTAGGGGGATCCCAAGGGAAGCCTGATTTTTTAAAGGTCTATACCCAAGGTTTCTGAAAAACCGTTAGTCTAGATCAACATATACCAATGGTTTTTTTCAAACTGTCATATGGATTTGTGAAGAATATATATACCCATAGTTTCTTTTAGTTGTGGGTATAGATTCAAGTGTATATGCTCAGTTTATAGTAGTGTTGAATATGATTAGTGGGTGATGGAGGTGTTCGAATCCCATAACTTATATGAAATGGTGGTTCATAATGGAGGTTTCTTGTTTAATATTAAAGTGTGGTATTATTTGATGTAGTAGGTGGAGGAGTCTCAGAATAGAGACTTAGTGGTAGATGTGATGTCTGAACATGCTGGCCATGGTGATACTCCGGAGGGATGGTTGGTGGATGGTCTGATTTTTATGTTTCTTTAAGGGATGATGTTTATTCTGGTAGAAATGCATGAGGGGGTCCTTTGTGAGTTACATACCTCATGTTTTGTGGTAAACCTGGAAGTATATAAGATGTATCATACCTTGAGGATGTGGTTATGGTGGCCCAGGATAAAATGGATAGTGGTAGATTCTTTGGTTTTGTGTTTGGTTTTCCAATAGGTAAAGGTTGAACATCATGATCCAGGTGGTTATTGTATCCTCTTGATATTTCTAAGTGGAAGTGGGATTAAATAGCAATATATTTTACCACTAGATTACCCTGATCTCAATGAGGTTGTGATTATATCTAGCAAATCGTGGATTCGTTGATGAAATCAACACACATCCTAGAGATTAAGGAGTTGAGCATCTAGCATATTTTTGAAGAAAAAAATTATGGATGAGATGGGGTGGTTTCATAGAATTTTAAGGTCCATTATATTAGATTGAAACACATGTTTTACCTCAATAGTCTAGAAGGGATTGCAGAATGCGTTTATCACTCAGATACACCTCAGTTCATCTTTCCACCTGTAGAGTGATGGGAAGACAGAATAGACTATCTAGACGTTGGAAGATATATTGTGGGAATGTATCTTAGACTTTATTACATCATGGGAAGGGTTATTAATATTGGGTAAGTTTTATTATAGATAAAAATATCACACATCCATCAACATGGACTCATTTTAGGTTTTATATGATTGGGCATGTTATTCTCAATTATCATGGACCAAGGTTGGAGAGCCATCGGTTCTCATTATCGATATAATGTAGAGCACAATAGAGAAGTTCAATCTTGTTTATGAGGGGATGAAACCAGTAAAGTATCAGTATAAGTATTATTTAAATCACAAGAGCATGCCTTAAGAGTTTATGGTTGGAGAGAATGTGTTCTTGAAGGTTTACCCTCAATGTGAGCATCTGAGTATTGGTAGGGGGAGTATGATCTCACCCATATTGGTCGAGCCTTTTGAGGTGTTGACACACATTTGTGGGGTGGTTTCTAGGTTAGAACTTACATTATGACTAAAGTAGATTCATGATTTATTTAAAATCTCTCATATTTTTCATTATCTTCATGATAACTCTCATTTCATTGACTGGGAAGCATTGGATATTGGAGATGACGCAATGTTGACGGAGGGGCTCATGGACAATCAGGATCATTGAGAGAAGGTGTTGCATAGATGGTACATTACTTTTTTCATGTTGTGTTAGTGGTATAGTGGGGTAGAAAAGAGTAATTTGGAGCATCAGAAATAGATTCATTCCTAGTAACATGAGTTTTTTGGATCTTGACTTTTTTTCTTTTTTTGTTTTTTCTTGACGATGTTATGTTTGAAATCATGTCGGTTTCACTACATCAAAACTGGGTAAACCAGCACTAGGTCTTTAAAGTGATATCTAAAATCCATTTTAAAGACCCCCATTGTCAATTCTAGAAAAAAAATACATTAAAGGGGTTCTTTAACAATGCTTTTAATAGAGCTGTGAAAGGGGGTATCTAACAGTGCTAAAAATAACGTTGTTAAAGGGGTACCTTTATCGGCACTTGTAAAAAGATTTGATAAAAGGTATATTTCCTAAAAAATCACTGAAAATAATTTATAAATATATAAATATATTTATATTGATACTAATATAATATATATGTTTTAAATATGTTTTCGATAAGGCTAAATAGGAATTTACACTTAATATATAAGATATTTAGTAAATGAATTATAAAATAACTAAAAAAATATTATTAATTAATAATTTTCTAATTATTATCAATTAATTGTAATTTCATAACAATTTGAAGATAAAAAATCAAAAAATTAATAAAATATCAAAAATAAGTGGAAAACGTAACTCGAACTTCAAACAGCCATAACTTTTGATCTGGGTGTCCGTTTGGGCATTACCACATATCAAATCAAATCTTATGATGAGATATATGCCTTGTTGATTGGGAAAATCTAGGGTTATATTTTTAGAGTCCAAGAATCACCTATAAGGCTACCAAAATTAATTTTTTAGTCAGTTTACCATAATTTTTTAACATTTGATGGATTTTAAACCTCATTTAAGGGGGTCTTATTGTCTTTTTTGTTAGACTGAATTTATTCTCGGGTCTTACGTTCATATTGATATTATGGTTTTTAATTTTTATTGTTTTTCATATTGTACTATTATTTGTATTCAAATATATAAAAGTATATACATGTTTTCCATATATTCACACATAAAAATTTAATTTTGTAAATAAATATTTAAATATATTTATATAAAAGAATATATTTATCAATATATAAACCTTATATAAATAAAAAATAAAATCCATTTTATTCAAAATACTAAACTATGAATTTCTATATACCTATACAATTAATGTATACATATTTTTTGTTTGTGTGTGTTGGAAAATAGATTGATATTTATTTATATATTCTATTATATAAATAAATATTAATATGTAATATATTTAAGTAAATATAAACATGTATAATTATATTTATATATACACACGTATATATATGTATGTGTGTGTGTGTCTTTATTTATTTATCTATAAACACACACATACACACACACACAAATATTTTATATATGTTTTTAAAAATATATATAAAAATATATGGATAAAATGTAACAGTATATATATAAATAAATAGATATATCATAAAATGTAAAACAAAAAAGTATATGAGAGTGGAAAAGGTACGGTCATATGTGTTGGAGGTCTCAGGTTCGAAACTCGCTGGAGGTAGGGGCATGTGTGGATGGGTGGAATCATCTAAACCATTGATAAAGTTGGCAGGATCACCTGGGTGGGGAGCATTGATAAAAGGTGGGGTGGGTTCAAACAAAAAAATATATCCCCCTTTAACAAAGGTTCCTTTATCAGTTCTTTTTTAGAACTAATAAAGGGGGGCTTTAACAATGCTAAAAAATTGTGGATAAAGGTGGTGTTTCACAGTGCTAAAAAAGTGTATATAAAGGTCCCATTTATCAACACTAATAACATTTCTGATAATGGAACCCTTTATCATTGATTTTTTTAGCACTGTGAAAGGGATCCTTTATTAGTTCCTTTTACGAGCACTATTAAAGACAACCCTTTAATATCTCTTTCATTATCAGTTCTTCTATAGCACTGATAAAGACCTTTTACTATCATTGTTAAAGGACATATTTGTATTGGTGTTTATGATATGTGCTTTCCCTTGTTGTGATGAGTGACTTAATATTCGATCATATGAAGAATGGAAGTATTAATTACTAATAAAGATGTGTTATACCATGACATGATTAAAACCATGTGGGTGAGTTAGTGCCACCAAAAGTGGACAATATCTTGACCTGGGTGAGGGGATTCCTTGATTTGTACACTTGGAGCGGTGTTGTATGGTGGTTGTGGTGATCAGTGGTTTTAGATTTGTGGGTAATGATTTGGTGGTGTGGTTAGCTATATTAGGGAGATGGTTTATGCCTAGTGGGTGGATTGTAGAGTGGAGTATTTTTGTGGGATATATAATGGGAATTTCTATTAGGATGGTGGTGTGGTTCTGTTTAAGGTATAATGATATCATTGATAGGTTTCTTAATTATGGTTGTTTGGATATATTCCCTATTTTTTCAAGGATAGTTTTGATTATCAAGGAAAAGATTATTTTATATGTATCTGATGTAATGTCATATACCTTACATACTGTTAATTCATAGAAATTTTGGTCATATGGGTGTATGGAGGAAGCCTTAAGGTGATTGGAGGGAAAAGGGGGTGCCGCTACCTATTTAGGGAAGGTTGTGGCATGGATACTGGGACTACACCATAATGGTGGCCTATGTGGCAAGGAGGATCTGACTGTGTTATAGGGAAATTAGGATGTTTTTTGGAGCTACTTCCATTTTCAATATAGTTATAACACGGAGAGTGGTTGCAATGTGGAGGTAATTATTTATCCAAGAGGCTGAGGCATAGAGGCCCCAGTTACAGATTACAGTCTTAGGGTTGGTTTTTAATGGTTCTACTAATTTTTATATTGTTTCACCATAGATAAGGGTTTATGGAATAATCCTTTATTGATTTTCAAGATCCAACAGTGTAACGGATCAGGATATCTCACAGTTTCCACCACTTTTATAGGATCTACATCACAAGTGTAGCAATATTTCTCATAAGCCAGTTTGACTAGATAGATTGTAGCATATTGGAGACCACTGCATCATGGCATTCTACATTTTTAGGTAGTCTACAATTTGGTCTGGTTATCTTTGTCATGGTCTTCTATTTTTTCAGTCTAGGTATATATTCTAAAACTCATCCAAACCCTATCAATTCATACCATAGATCACTTTCAACCGCCATTTATTTTATTTCAAACTCATCTTTGGATAATATATACTTGGTGGTTAACGTGATTCCCCTTCTTTTTCTTCCCATATTTTATCCATTCTTATTTTCTATGATGTTTTTTTATCAAGGGAGAAACCACGGGTTTTAGTTTTTTTATAAAAATTATTTTATCTTGTTTTTTCTAGGTTCATAGAGGTTCATTCCCTCATTTTGGTGTTCAGTAGTGCCTACATTATTGTTCCAAAATTACACAATATATTGGAAATATTCGTTTGAGGAAGGGGATCCAATGTTTCTCATATAATGTATCATGTGAGATAGTTTATTATGTTTTCTACATTTGGGAAGATGGTTTTCATCTAGATTAACTATGATAATTAATTTTTTTAATATTAATTAAAGGGGGAGGAAAAATCACATTTTTTACAAATTTGGGATAATTATTGATATTATGATTGTACGAGCTAAATTCCCCCATTGAAAATTATGGTCATTTTGGACTTTTCTTTCATTATGGTTCTTATTTTTATGGAAACTTTTATTTTAATTTTTGGCAATCACCCAAAATTTGATTGGTAAATTTTTTTTACTCAACTAAACAAATGGTTTCTCCAATAAAATTCTACTTCTTCAAAAATACACTTCAAATTAAAGTTTAATGTGATAAAATACCCATAAAAAATATAAAAAATGTTATTCCAATGTGATGTGAATGTGTATGGATTTATTATATTGAGGTCATGCTATGGTTTGGTAATGTTCGGTTATGTGTGGTGGTGTGATTGTATTGTGGGGTGGTTATGTGCGGTCATGATGTTGGGGTCAGTGTGATGAGAAGTGTGGTAATGTTATGGGGTGGTTGTGATTAAAATGGGGTGGAAATGTGGGTTTTATTAGATTGAAAATGTGGATGAGGAAAGTTTTGTTTGTTAGTATGATGTTGTGTAGTGCTAGCTTCCTCGATAGTATTTTAATTAAACAATTTTGTTGAATAAAAATGGAATGGGTGGGATTAGATAACGGGATTTAATTGTTTAATTAATGAATTAGTTAAAATGGTATATAAAAATAAATAGTCTAAATTAATTCAATTGGTTTTTAATATGAATTTATAAATTGGATTAAACTGAGAAATCGAATGAAATGTGAACTGTGGATTAGGGATTTTTTGTTGTTCTACATTTATTTTTGGTAGAAAAATTGGTGGTGGTGTGAGGATGGATGGTGATGTTGTGAGTTGTTTGGTACCTATTATAAACCCATAGGTTGGGCTTGTACATGACTATTATAGCTACCATGTATTTTATTGTGATTTTTTTACGCATCCCACCTGCATCGAGCACCATCTACTGACACCTGTATACATATATGGTGTTTATTTCATAATATCTTGGTGATGAGGATGAATTCTTAGATACAATTTCTTTCCTTCTATATCTTCTAATAAATGTTTTCATGCATGTATGGTGATGTTCAGGAGTCAAAATAGAACACTTTAGATATGGTTTTGGTTTTATGGCCTAGGTGCCTTCATGTAAGATGTAATGTGATGAGATGGACTATGGTGGGTCTTGTGAATGGTAGTAAGTGGGAATGAGTTTTATGACCTTCATTTCCATCATACCCTAATACTCAATATAAGTGACGTGATGGCCTAGGTTTCTTCTGGTGATATGTGATGTAACCATGTTGTGGGGTGTAGATCTGATGTGTTGGTATGTGTATCTTGAGGGGTCATGTGATGTAATTACCTTATGGGGTGGTTTTTTTATGTGATTGGTTAGGTGTTTATGGGTGATATGTTATGTGACTATTCTATGTGGTGGTGGTATGTGATATGTTATATGGAAGATATGGGATCACAAGAATTTATGATGTTGGGGTGTGAGGGTGAAAATTTAGTGGGAAATATTCATTGGGTTACCTTTTGTCGGTATTATTCATGTTATTTTATTATACTTTGATTCGTTATTTAATGAGTGGGTCATGCTGAGAATGATATTGGATGTTGAATATGTTTAATCGTTGTTGGTTTTGGTGTTTTGTCACTGGTGTATTAGTATGTTTTTTCACATGTTCATAAGAGAGAGTGGTTTTCATACTGGGTATACATGTATGTTCTACCTAAATATATAAAACTATTTTTAGGTTTACAGGAGCACTACCAAGACTATTATATAAATTAAAAGCTGGAACTTTTGGATTGTTATTATGTCACTCCCTTATCTTTTCTTTTCGTTATTTATTTTAGGGACTATTTGTATCGATTTTATGTACATGAATTATGGGATGGTTTTGATTTGTTTTATATTTTTTATGTCATAGAGTTTATTGGTCATAGATATCATCGATCCAACATATATTATAGAGGTTAATTCCTTCCATATTGAGATTTATATAACCTTGGTGATGGTTTCCAACACAGGGCCTACCAGAGAGGGGACTCAGGGGGTTATTATCTCCCTTTATCCATTACTGGCTCAGAAGTGGTACCTTCAGAGGGATGGTCTCATGACATGTGTTGTGGTGGAAGAAATCATGTTTTGATTATAACCCTCACATATTCAACCCTTTCATATCAAAAATTTATGTATTGTTGTTAAACCCTTGAAATTTTTCTTTACATGATTTTACATTAAAGAAGGTTGGTTATTCCATGACTCCTTAGGTTGCTCCATCGAATTTAGTGGGGGATCATTTTGTAGTGAGGGGAGTTGTATTATGAATCTAGGAAGTGAGAACACTTTACAACATGAAGGGGGGAGGACACACCAAGATTCCCTATAGAATAGATATTTACTTCTATCAGGGGGATGAGTTCCTTGTCATGACTAAAATAAAAATGTCTTGCGGGGGAATGGATGTTCATTGCACTATGAAATTTTTAGTCATGTCAAAATGATTGACTAGGATCATTTTTTTGATAATTGGTTAAATATTAAATGGAGTATATAAATGAGTTATTCCTCATTTTCTTGGAAACATGGTAGTGTCATATCCTCTATTTCATTATCCTCTTCCTAGAGTGAGATATCCATTGTTATTTAATAGATTTTCTTATCATTCATTATATTGGATCTCCAGTTTTCAGTATATCTTTTCCCATGTGGTATTTCTCTATCTCTATCACTGTCGCTTATACTTACACAAGTTTGGGTTTTTTATGCCTATTTCTATAATTTTATCTAATTTCTTAATTTCATACATTTGGGATTGAATCAGATATCGATATTCAATAAGAATATTCATACAAGTATAAAGTAGGTGATCTCTAAAATCTTCATATTGTATAATCTCATTTTCTATGTACATGTGATTTATGGTCACACCTTCTTAATATGTGATTGAACTAAAACTTAATTAAAATGATTTATGTCATTTTTTATGGGAATCACCATTTTCATATCATAGGAGGTCCATCAATTATGATAGAGCCTAAACCATTTCTTTATAAGTTAGGTTCCTTGAACTAATGAAATTTAACCTGTAGAAGGCAAACTGAAGGGTTCTCAAAATGAAATGCAGACCTAGTATGTCGACTATAGATTCCTTAGGATGGTCCCTATGATGTAATTGTGTGATTTTATAACTACGCTATATAACCATTGATTATAAGATGTGTGATAGATATATGGGGTCGGTGTTGATATCCGAGATGATGCGATATATGATGGATATATGAGGTGGGTGTTAATACCTCCAATTATGTGATATATGATAGATATGTGGGGTGTGAACTAACCCCTTTTATGAGATGATATATTATTATTATATGGGGTGGGTGATCATATCCCCAATGAAATAATATGTGGCGGTTTTACTGGGGTTGGCACTTATCCACCTCCAATAGTTTTTCTACTGTTGATAGTATTATGGGTAGGTATTCATATAGACCTCAATTCAATTTTGTATCATGTTTAGAGACATTTAGTGCTATAAATAGTCGGTATGCTCAACCTATATTGTCATCATAAAACCCTAGTACATATATTGATTTATTTTGTTGATCATTTACTTATTTTGAATAAAATATAATTATGAACATTATTGGAGTGTATATTTTTACGAACACATTGGTGGAGACCTGATGATTTTTACTCACTCCTTGATCAGGTCTCCACAGATACCGGAGTAGAATACATGGTTAGAGTTTCGAATAATGGAAAATTCTTTATGATTAATGGATGATCTAGGTGATGATGTGGTGTATGGATGATGTGAATAGGATAGTATTTGGGGATAATTTTGAGGATATCTCTAGTTTTATTTTTATTTATTTTTTGAATTTTATATAAATGATCCACTCACAGGGGGTCATGATTATGTTTTTCAGACTTGTATGACATGTACAGTTATTCATACTAGTATATAATGGGTTCATATATATATTATTATTTTTCATCATTAAATAATTTTCATTCTGGTTTATCTGGATGTCTATCATTGGTGATACTTCTACAGTTTTTTACAGTTTCCTAACCTAGGAGGTACAATATCTACACATCATTATCATACCCTATCAACTAATCAGAATCCTCTAGTGTGAACAGAGGCACACTTGACATCATGTGAAGATCTGATCTAGTAACTTTTTACTGATTTTAGTCGATACATTATAATGTTCATCAACTCCCTCCTATGAATAGACTGGAGGTGGTCATTATGACATTATATACATAAATGAATATAATTATATCAAATTCTCTTCCAAGTAACAAGAACTATAGCATATATATTTGTATATTTTAAATTTGGTTAGAACCCCATCCCCTCTCTCATGCATTATCCTTTATCAGTAATTATGTATTTTAAAATAATATTTTAAAATGAAAGATAAAAGAAAATCACACTTAAATAAAACCATGTAAGAACTAATAAAAGAATATTTAAAACTTAATTAATTAATTAAATGAGTTATATCACGACACTCTTCATTAATAAATAAACAGAAGGTGTAATTTATTTATTAATTAAGTTTTTATTTATATAATAATTCAAATGATTCCAATAATGTTAGAAAAAAACATACGCAAGCATCTAATATGCCATTTCACCCAACTTCTTCCTACCTAGACATATATATTATAATGCATGAGACTTGTGGAGTGAGACCAACATAAATAGAAGTTCAAAATGAAACTTGGACCACCCAATGCATCTCAAGATTTCAAAATAATTATGTTGGTTAAGAATATTTATGGGTAGCTACTAATCCCCAATAGTGTTATCTCTAAACTTCTCTCACTGTTTTAACCAATATCCTTTGTGTTTTTCTAAAACCGTTTTCTAGAGACCCATCTTGGAACTGAATTGAGTTGGGTCATTTTTACACAATGCATAAAGTGTATATTCTAATCACCATAGTTTGTTGTAAAAGCTATAGTACAGATATCTTGTATGGGGGATATGGTTTACCCTCATCGGAGTCCAAAAAAACTACATGAGTACCCACAATGAATCTTTGGCATGATCTTTGGGAAAATGGATAGATTTAACATCTAAACCAATCTACCATTGGAGTACCTATCTATTGGGTATAAAAATACAATTCATATCACATAACTTACATTAAATGTAATTCTATGGGTTAATAGGCCAAAACATCCAAAAAATCATTATACTAGTTTAACTAGAAAAGGAACTGATATACACAAAGTGAACAAACCAAAAAATCACTAAGCATCCAAAAATTGTGTGTTAAAAATGTGGAAAACTCCAATTGATCATTCGTTCATATCCCCTATGTACTCTCCTTCTATATCCTTCATGATCTCTCAATGGTCCCACCCCAAATCTGTATACCATGTGAAACATCCACCCATGCTCTCATACTATCATCCCCCATGTAGAGTAATAATTTCTTCTATTAGTTCCCTTTAAATAAGGTCTACATGTGTTCCATAGGAACACATCTGGGGTGTGACTGCATTATACCCTACGGAATTCACCACCAAACCAGATATAGATTATCATAAATCCAAGTGTCCAAATAAGAAATACAAGGTAGGAAATGAATAAGAAAATATTGGTAGTATATCAAAATGATATAATACAAATAAATTATACATGCATAACTACTAAGAAAGTATAAATATAATAAGCTTTATCAAAGCTTTAATAATGTTCAGAGGAATCATCCAAACTTTATTTGAGTTTTGGTTGGAATCCAATAGTGTACTTAATCTCTATAAGATCCTATCGGTTGAGGATATCTGGCAAGATATATCCTCTATAGGTGGTGTTGTGTGTGTTTATGTGTGTGTGTATTCATACACCTAGGGAGGAAACTCTATCTTTATAAGGAGAAATTATATATTCATTATTTTAATCATCTTCCTCTTCATTGTCCCCTCATCTTCTCATAGTAAGTAATGTGTGTGTGTGTGTGAATATATATATATTCATATACAAGTATATAGATTCCATTTTGTGAGTCCTCTCTCATATAATGGAGAAACATGTTATATGCCTCCACATATATCTCCATGTGTAACTAGTATAATATTAGAGTTGGTGGCCTAGAACCAACTATTTTTCACATTAGATTACCTATATATTCAAAGTCATGAATATTAATAAAGACCTTATCGTATATTGATTTTTATTTTTTATTACATTAAAGGCATAATTTCATTAGAGTATTTTTTTAATAAAAAGTTCGTAACAATTCCCTTCTATGATTAGAACCTTTAAGTCTGACGATAATATTCTAAAACATAATTCATATGGCTATATGTCATCATATGATGGGATATAGATGATGTAGGATATTAGGTGTTTAATTCTCATAAATGGAAGTGGATTCATCTCATGAAGTTCTCACTTGGTTATCTCCAATACAATATATTATATGGACAAACTCTTAAGTAGGAATTCCACATGTTTATGTTTAATTGGATGTTTTAATCTACAAACATGTGTAATTATCATTATACATTAAGATTATTATTAATAAAAAACTTGAATATCATACATTGATTTATTTCTCAAAACTATGATGCCATATGTCTTCAATGAACTAAGATACATTGGGTGTGTCATGAATGATATGTTGTTAATGAATAAGTCAAGAAAGGATTTTTCACTTCCATATTTATAGAAGTTTTTATATCATTAATTTTATTGGAAGAAAACAGTCAAACAAAATTTCATTTCCATAGTGAATAGATGGGATCATGTATGGACGTCAAAGAAACAAATATCAAGTTTATTGGTTGATGACATGAATGTGAAGCCTTCTTAATTAGATATCTATATAGAGGGATTATATTATATAGTGAGTTTTCATATGTGTTTTTTTCAATGTTATATTAACTTATTTCTCTATGAGTTCCTCTATGTGTTTCTGGATGTTGATATTAGAATTTAGGAAAGACTGCCCAATGATACTGAAGAAGCTTCCTAGACGGTGACACGCTTAGGGTTTCCTTTGATCTTAGATAATTCTATTTTGAATTTAATAATTATAATAAATTTTATTCTCAATCTTGTTAAAATTCATTTATTAAGGATTTATTTATCAAGAATATTTAATCATTATTTTTTTGAGTTGGATATTATATGAATATTTATTTATAAGACTATGAATAGAATATTTTATCTATTTATTTATAAAATGAATAATATTTATTATTAAATATTTATTTTTTGTCGAGGATGGTGGTTGGGCTTAGTTTTGAGCCCAATAACGAATATGATATATTAAATAACAATTAAAAATATATTAATTTATTTATTGATATATATATTATCAATGAGACATAACTTTGTCAAATTATTATTATTATTATTATTAGATGTGGGTTTTTCTAAGGATTATTATATTAGCTAAGGGAATATGTGCAATTAACAATTTTGTAAACTCACTCTATATATACCTGGTTATATCATTTCTTATGGGTATAGAAAAAATCATATTTTGTTATACATAAAGAATCCACTACATATATAATTCTCCCAATGAAGAATGTCTCTAGGGTTTCTCTCAATACTAAGGCAATTCTTACACCTCCTTCTATTATCAGAAGAAATGAGAATAAAAGAACCAATCCTTTAAGAACAAAGTATTGAAATACGTTCAAAGGTTGGTGACACAAGATAGTTAGTACCACAGTGTCATCACCCAGAGTATCATTGATGATTTATTTGGATCAAGGAACTCAATTGGATTAATACTATATGGATTCTACATTATATGAACTTGATGAAATGATGGTACAACCTAAATGAAGGTCTGATCAATTACCATCTACATTGAATAAAGTAGTCAAGACTGGGGTAATTTATTACTATTGAATTAATTATAAATTAATTCTGAAATATCCCTTATTTGGATTTAGGAATATTTCATTATGGTTATTCCAATATAATACTAATACATGTTGTTATTTCATCATGTTCTTATGGATTATTTATCAAATTCAAGGAAAACTCATTTTCAGTCATTGAATCAGTTGTCTTCCATTATTCCTGGAACTTTATAGTGGTATCAATGTGTTCATGTTAAATTTTATAGTTATTCAATTATTTTTTTATCAATATAAAAATTCTTTTGTTAGTTTTTGATTTTGATTAATATTATAATTTTAAAAATATTAATAATATGTTCATTCACCTTTATATTTCCAAGAACAATACAAAACTAGGTGAATGAAATAGTTAGATGCCATCTAGAGGTATTGGGAATATTACATACATGACACAATTATGTGATGTGTGTTATAATTAGAGGTTGTGTATTTAAGGTCAACCACAGACAAACATGATTGAGCCAATTGTGGTTGTCTATGGGGAAAGTCTTTACATGATTTGTCATTATACCTTAATTACAACTATTATTGATTCATAGGGTGACACACTGTTATTAGATTTAAACATCATGTAACAAAATTCTATCTAATTTCCATGAAACTTGGTGTTCATATGTTCAATACACACAAAGTATAATAAATTCACAGGTCACGTATTAAATGAGAATGATCTGATAAAGATCCAGATGTATTACATAGATTTTAACGAAAGTACATGCCTTGTAACAGCATATTATTCTACAAAAATTACATGTTGATTCCTTAGGAATGTAATACATGCTAGGTATAAGTAAGCTATACACCCTGTAGCCGGTGTACACACAATGTTAATCATGCTAGAGTACACAGAGAACATACCAAGATGAATTGTACACCATATTTAATAAATTCGGTTGAATAAAGTAAATTTAAGTATTAAAATCTAACAACAGGGAATTTAACTAGAATACATAACATGCAACAATTTTTTGTAGAATAATAAATTATTTATAAATTTCAGCATGTGGTGGTTGTATACATCATGAATGTTACACTATAAATTAAATTCATACTTTACATGTAGGCTATACATTTGTTTACATTCTTTCTAACTAAAAGACACACTATGTATACTAAAAACCAGATAAATACATTACACACACCCAAAAAATATTTCATATAGTTTGGGTGGGTACACATCATGTTGATTCCCAGTAATCATCGAGTAATGAATTAATTTTAAATAAAATTAATTTATTTAATTTATTTAATTTATTTAAAATATAGTGGATGGTTTATCTTATGTATCTTGAAGACTTCTAAGATTAATAATTAATACAAAAACTAAATTAGTTAATAAGACCATTAATTATCAATTCAAGATAAATTTATCTTTATTAATTGAGTGATTAAAAATGTATTAAATCTTTTATGAATGATATGTTGTTCTTGTATGAATGTGATAGGTCATAAGATTTACTGTCCAATTTATGTCCTAGATTAAAATTTAATTTTATATTATTTTATGGGTTTTATATGTAATAATGTTTTATTAAATTATATATGATCGCATGTGAGTTAACCCACCAACCATTATTATGTAGTACATGAGTGTTTGTGGTTTATTTTTTCTACTTCGTACACCTTGTACCCCACACAAGCATGTGATTAAAATATTTAAAGTATAAAACTCACAGTATAGGGGATAATTCAAAACCTGAGTTGAGGTGAAGACCAACCCAGAATATATAGAGTTCTGTGGGGGGAAGCTACAACTCGGGGAAATCCCAATTTAATGAGTTTTCCCCCTAGGGTTATTGGTTGATTTATCATCCACTTGATAAATTAACCGACATAAATCTCATGATCAAGTAATTTTATTTATAAATTTTGTTCTGTAGCATTGTTAATTTTAATGGATTCTCTATCATGATCAT
Organism: Viscum album; assembly: GCA_963277665.1. Taxonomy (NCBI): domain Eukaryota; kingdom Viridiplantae; phylum Streptophyta; class Magnoliopsida; order Santalales; family Viscaceae; genus Viscum; species Viscum album. The sequence continues at coordinate 1,824,248,702 of OY728132.1, read as the reverse complement.
ATAAATAATTGAATTAACAAGAATACAATATGGAATTCAAATAAAATAATTATGAGTAGATTGATTTATCATAACATGGCTAATTAATTATGTAAAGTCCACATAAAATTAATAAGGAATGAAAAATAAAATAATGAAATTAAAACATAATAAACAAAATACCTCAAGTTTATATAAGGAAAAATCCTTATATTGTCTGAGTTATGATGGACACATGGTTAAAGTGATGGTCAGTCCTTGTTTGGGGGAACTTTTAATTATTGGGGAGTATAAAAAAGATTATCAGTCAAATTAACCAAATTTTTATTGAGTGTAATGTTCATATTTTTTTCAATAAAAATGTGGGGGTAGGTGTTGATGAAATCTGAGTCCGTATTTTAATATTGGGGAATCCTCTCAAAGGATCAAGGAGTTGTAAGCTAGTAGTTGAAAATACCTCCTACCTAAATACTGTATTAGGATTTTCATGATAGTATTTTGGTTTATGAGAAAGTAAATATAAATCATATTCACTATATTGACCAAATGATGGGATATTCTTAGTCCAATAGTGAGGAATTTTGAGAACTGATAAAATATTGAGATTCTAATAAGATAATTAAAAATATTTCATATTATATATCTCAGTAATAAAGATAATGTAAAAATAATAAGATTATATATTTTGTTGTCTAAAATGGAAATTTCATTGATATCCCTATGATTTATACTAAATAAATATGATATCCACTATGGGAGTAACATCAATGAGTGGTACAAGTATTTATACATTAAACTACGCTAGAAATAGAAGATTTATATAATGGAGGCCACATTTTTTAATCCACCTGCTAAGGATGTGAATGAAGCAGAGCTCTCAATCTTCTTAAAACACTTGGATGATCCACTATATGTCCAGTATTTAATGTTATCGTACATTAATGATGAACCCCATAAGTCTAATTAGAATAATGATGTTCATATAATTCTCAAGTATCTCCAATATTTATATTAGGAGAGACTTAGACAGTTGTAGTTTGATTTCTCCAAGGCAATCTTCATGAAAAAATGTTGAGATGGTGTGTCAGTTGTACTTTACATAGACTGTCAATGGATTTTTGAATTTAAGATACTCAAATAATTTCACACCAATATCATACCTATCTAACTCCCATAGAGTTTATTAAAATTAATTGTAAATTTTAATATGAACAGAATTTAAAATTCTCTCCTATATCTCCTTACTCTTCTTCTTCGGGTTGATAAGGACATAAATTATGGAAAGCATTTTGTTCTTATTATAAAGAAGAGTAATGTAAAAAAGAAAAAAAACTAAATAATGGATCTAAGTATAAGTATTCTTCAAAATTCCCATCCAAGAGAAGGGATATCAAGAAGAAATCAAGTTATTTGTGATTAAACTAGTTTCTATATGGTAATAAAGACCACTGAAAGAAGGACCATACTGCAAAAAATAAGAAAGCAGAATCTTATTGTGAATTCATTATCAAGGGAAATCAATATATTTCTCTAAATTGGTTATTTGACATGATGTGAGGTGGATTTATGAGACACCAATGGATCTAGGATCACTAAAATACCTATTAGAGATTATCACCTCACATTTCCAAAAGTAATGATATTGATTTTGAAATATTCTTATTATATTCTATCTATTACAGAAAAATATTATTTTTATATATTTTATTAAAACTAATGGTTTAATTTTCAAATTTGAAAATAAAAATTGTTACTTTTATAAAGATATAATATGTTACGGTAAGTCGCATCTTAATTATGGTCTTTATGTGTTGGATTACATTAACCAAGTAATGGTAATCGATAAAAGATCTGGTTGTATGACCCATTTCACACCCAACTGTGGAATCACTGGATAAGTCATGTAACCAAAAAGTTCTTGACTAAATTAAACCAATATAGGAATTTATAATATTTTTAACTAAATAGACTTTTTATATTTTATTCTTGTTTATAAATAAAAATGATCCATGATATATTTAGTAGAAATGGTAAATGGGCCACATAGCTTCTTTAGTCAGTTCATACTAATGTTTTTATACCCTTTAATATTAAATCATGGGGGTATTCTTATATATTATAAATCTTACAGATGAACTTAGTATATATTTATATATCTACTTAATGTGGTAAAAGTATGATTCCTTTGATAAATTCTTATAATACAAGGATAAATTTGAGAAATAACTTGGTAAAAAGATAAAAGAAACTCTATATAGATTATAGTAGAGAATATCATAACCATGAGTTCGTTGATTATTTGAGGTATCTTTGGATTCTATCTCATTTCACTCCTCCTTATACAACATAGTGGAATGTTGTAAGTGAAAGGAGGAATTTCACCTTAATATACATGGTGATATAAATTATGATTCATGAAATTATTATCTTATCTTTTTTGAGATAAACATTATATAATGTCATGAACATGATAAAAGGAGTTCCAACTAAAGTGGTAAATAGTATTTCATAAAACTATGGTATAAAATTTGACCAATGGTATCTCATATATGATTGTGAGATTTTACATCATTTTTCAAGGCCTCTTTAGGTAACAAACTTTCACCAAAGTGAACTCAGTGTATCATTATTAGGTATCCTAATGAAACTAAAGGATATTACATATATTACCCCTCATATAAGAATATTGTGGTTAACAAACATCCTATCTTTTTTAATACAGTGAATGTCCCTAAAAATATAGTTGAATTGAGATATTATTTGATTAAATCATGGATCAAGATTCACAAGAGTTGGGACACAGATAGATTCTATAAAACCATATAGAAGAGAAAATTATAGAAACACAAGTACTATGTGGAAGTATAATAGAGGTAGGAAAACATGAAAGATATGGTTTTTTAGTTCCTTGAGATGGTGACTCTTTATTAATTGATAATAATAAACCTATGTCTTATGAGGAAGATGTAAGTGGAATAGAAACTAGCAGATGAAAAGATTCCATGAATTATAAAATGGATTCCTTATACTAAACCCACGTATGGATTTTGATCGATCAGATATATTTTCTTACCATGACTACGAGGTTTCATAAATGGATGTTGAAACAACTATAAATAATTGGATCCTTCAAGAAGATGTATATATGACACAACTATAAGTCTATGTGACTCCAAATGATTATAATAAGGTTTACAAATTGTGGATAACAATTTATGGATTAAAAAAAGAATCTATGACATTGAATTTTATTTTAGATAAAGCCATAATATAATATTTTTTCACAAATAAATAATGTGAACCTTGTATTTATGATTATAATATTGAGAGTATGGTTATCAATCTAATAGTTTATGTTGGTGCCATACTAATTATTGTAAAATAGATACCAGTCTTACAGTTCTTTAAGATATATTTGAACACATGCTTCTCCAAGAAGGACTTAAATGAATCGTCATACATTCTTTGATTCAAAATCTATTACACTAGATCAAATAGAATTATTAGATTAAGTCAAGGTACAAACATTGACAAGATACTATAGAGATCTGGTATAGATAAATCAAAGAGTGGATTTTTTCCAATGTCACATGGAATACATCTTTCCATGAAAATGTATCCTCAGTAATATGAGGAGATATATATAATGACAATAATTCCATACATATCTATGGTAAGGTAATTAAAGTATGTTATGATAACATTATAGATGTTTCCTACACCTTAAGATTAGTAGGAAAATATCAAGTCAAACTAAGAGACCACTATTGGATAGAAGTCAAGACTATCCTAAATTATCTTATTCATATTAAGGATATATTCCTGCTATATGGAGGATATGGAGAGATAGTCATCATAAGATATAAATATGATAGTTTCCATGTAGATCAGAATGACATGATATCATAATTTTTATACCTCTTCACTTGAAATGGAGGATCTAGGAGATGTAAGACCTCAAAGAAAGTAATGTATGATGATTCTATAACAGAGTTTGAGTATATTGATGCTTTTGATGCAGCTAAAGAAGTGTTGGTGATACACATATTCATCCAAAAAGTTGACATGGTGCCTAGAAATAAATATCCAATCACACTATACTATGATAATATTTCAGTGGTGGATCTGACCAGTGAGTTTAGGTCACATCAGTAGACAACACATATACACTAAAAGTATCATCTCTTGATGATTTTTTCTTAAAGAGTTAAGGTTACAGTGAGCTGAGTTTTAACAGAAGGAAATATAGAAGACTCATTTGGATAAATCCCTTTCTTTGTAGAAGAATGAATATTAGGTTAGTTCTATTAGACTAAAAGTTTAGAGCATTTGGAAATAATCTATGTGAGATTCTGTTGGAGTTGGTTCCCTACAACCAACTAAATTTTACATTAGATTACCAGTATATTTGAATTAATAAATATTAATAATAAATTATAATTTAATTATGGTTATTGTTCATTATATTAATTTGATCATGTCTATAGTGTGTTTTTCATTTCAAAAGGTCATAGAATCTCCAAACTAGGATGATAACATTTATGTTCCATGATAATATTCTATAATATAATTCTTATGTTAATATGAAATCATTTCATGGGAAATGCATGATTCATGCTATTAGGTGCGGGATTCTTATAATAAAATGAGGATTCATCATATGAATTTTTCACTTGGTAATCTTCAAGAAAAATAATATAAAGAAAAACTTGTAAGTAGGAATTCCATATATTTATTTCTCATTTCTTAATTTTATCTGAGAATGTGTTTAATGGAATTTAGACTTTAATATTACTATTAATAAATTTCATGACTCATATATTTTGATTTATTCCCCAAAATTGTGACACAACATATTCATGGTGAAGTAAGAGACTTTGGGTGATTCGTGAATGATATGTTACTCCTGAATAATTGGAGAAAGTATTTTCGCCTTCCATATTTATAAAAGTTGATATATTATCCCTTAGAGGAGAATAGAAGTATCAAAATAAATTCAATGGTAATTTCATATTGATAGGTTCATTTTAGGAAGTCAAAGAAACACGAATTGAGAATATAGGTCGATATAATGAGTGTGAAACCTGTTTCATAAGATATCATGATAAGGGGATTATATTTCATGGATAGATTTTTTTATGTGGCTACCATATTGGATCCTTTACCTATTGTTAGATGTTAATATTATACTTTCGGAAATATTTTCTAACACCACATCGGAAGAGACATATAGGTTTACACACTTAGTGTTTACTTTGATCTTAGTTAAATTCTATATTAATTTAACAATTTGAAAAGATTTTATTATTAAGCATAACGAATGATATCTATACAAGATGTATTGATCCCAGGTATTCATTCACTATATATATGTGAGTTGAATATTATATAAATATTTATTCACTTGTCTATAAATAGAATGTTTATTTATTTATTTATAAAATAAATAATATTTATAATTTAAGGTTTAGTAAATTATAAGGAAGGTGGTCTAGGAAAGTTTTGAGGGTAGTAATTAATATGATATATTAAATATCATTTAAATAAATATTAATTTATTAATTTATTTTTATATTATCTTTGATACATGCATACATTAAAGAAATATTGTTTTTGTTGTTATTATTAGTATTAGACATGGTGTTTTCTAAGGATTATGAGATTTTCTAAGTGATTATGTGAAATTACCATTCTCTAAGAAATATATATATATACCTATTTATATCATTTATAATGCATACACCAAAATCTTTTTTTTTGTGAAAAATGCACCCACTCCCTATAGAATTATCTCTATAAATAATTTCTATAGGGTTATTGTAACATCCCACCCTTTACCATTGGATTGAGAGGGAGGTGAGACATTAATTGGAATTAAGTGACATCCCCAAGATGCCAAAGGGTAGAAATAATTGTCGAAGGGCTTCAATATACATGGGGGTCTATTTTCCCTCTGAAAATAAATAAAATAACCAACAAAGACATAATAAAACAAAACAATATATGATACATGATATAAATGAAATTAAAATCCACATTTCATTTACCAAAAGAAGAATAAAACCAAGTACCACAACAGAAGACAAAATAACATCAAAGTAAACAATGTAAGACAAACTATTTAAACTCAAAGACCACCACATGAATCCAAAGCTCCACATTCTCTGAGATCAAACTCCACCAAACAGCTCGAGTATCACGAAGAAGTAATAAAGATGTGTGATACTTTTCTTTTTCTCAAATCTTGATAGATTATATCTTCTTAAGCACCAAAGTTTCAAATCATAGGTGAGTACTAAAAACATTAGGTTTCTTCTAATGACTTCACAACTCATGCCACTAGGATAAAACATGTTAGAAACATCTCTATTAACAATTTAATAAAAAAAATATAAAATTGTTTATATCAAGGATAACTAATTCACATTAAAATGGTTTTACAAGGAAAGAACATAAACAATTATTTAAATCGTTTAACATTATATTTTGGTGAAACCATTACATTACACATATCTAGTGGCATGAGTTGTGAAGTCATCAAGGGAAACCTACTGATTTTTTGTACTCACCTCTGATTTGAAAATTTGGTGATTTTAGAGATATCATCTATAAAGATATGGGAAAAATAAAAGTATCACACATTTTATCACTTCTTCATGATAAAGATTTGTGATACTTTTATTTTTCTTATATCTTGATAGATCATATCTGCAAAAGCACCAAAGTTCCAAATCTGAGGTGAGTACTAAAAATCATTAGGTTTCCTCTGATGACTTCACAACTCAATCCACTAGGATAAAACATGTTAGCAACATCTATATAAAAATTTTTATAAAACAAATTCTAAAATAGTTTATATCAAGGAAAATAAATTCACATTAAAATGATTTTCCAAGAAAGTAAAATAAAAAATTCCTTAAATTGTTTAACATTCTATTTTGGTGAAACCATTACATTACACATATCTAGTAGCATGGGATGCGAAGTAATTAGAGGAAACCTATTGATTTTTAGTACTCACCTCTGATATATTGATTTTTAGTACTCACCTCAGATTTGGAACTTTGTTACTTTTGCAGATATCATCTATCAAGAAATGGGAAAAAGAAAAGTATCACACATATTCATTACTTCTTCATGATAAAGATGTGTGATACATTTCTTTGTTCCATAACTTGATAGTTGATATATGAAAAAGAACCAAAGTTCTAAATCATAGGTGATTACTAAAAATCCTTAGGTTTCCCCTGATGACTTCACATCACACGCCACTAGGATAAAACATGGTAGGAACATCTATATAAACAATTTAATAAAAAAATTTCTAAAATAGTTTATATGAAGTCTACGCAATTCACATTAAAATTTTTTTTCAAGGAAAGAACATAAACAATTATTTATATACTTTAACATTCTATTTTTGTGAAACCATTCCATTACACATATCTACACAAAAAAACATGCATGAACCCAGGAATAGTGGGAAATACCAGCCTCTTATCTATCCCACTAATGATGGGGGATAATTCTTAACTTTATCCAAACCAAATGCACATTAATGTTTGAAAAAGGATAACCCTGACACTTTTCCATCTTAATAATGATAAGGGAGAGTCCTGACCCTTATCCATCTGAAATTCACATGAACACACAGGACTAGGTATGACCAAAAACCATGTCAAAACAATCATTTCAATAAATTAATAAAATATTTATTTTATTTAAAATCATTAAAACAAACCAATTCGATAAATTTCAATAAAACCATAACTTTTTTGAAAACAGTTTTGATTAAAACATTTGCCACAATTCTTGCAAATCCACATTTTAAAATCAAGAAACCTATGCACTTTCCACAAAACACCAAATTTTCCACAATTTTCTAAACCATCACCAAAGAGGGTTTCCAGCAAACAATTCAAAACAATTTCAATCAAAGCAATAAATTTTAAACTAATCCTTCAAGTTCTAAATAGAGGAGTCGAGAGTGAAGCCAACTACCTCTATAGTTTTGGTAAAAACGGTAAAAAGTACAAAAAACCTCACAAAACGAGTTCGAAAACTCCACAAACTCACCTTAGATCTCTTCGCCTATCATAAACCAAACCAAATCTAATCATATTTAGAACCCAAAACCTTAGATCTACCTAAAATGGTAATCGGTCTATGAAAATGAGATAAAGGGTCTAGTAGATCAAATAAAAAACCAAGAACGATCACTTACCAAAAGGAAATGTCTTTTAAAAATAATGGAAACCTCCATATCACATCTGAATTGATGGTAGAACCTTCCTTGACCTTTGAGGGAGAAAAATACTAAGTTAGCGTTGTTTTGGGGGAAAAGAGTCATTAAAAATAAGGTTAACCTAGATCCACTTTTTTATGATCTAGTTTTTAATAGTGTACATTTTAGTCACACAATTAGGAAAACTGTGTCCTAACAGTGTGCCATCAATTTCTTTAAAGATGAACCATGCACAATTTTCTCACACAGTCTCCAAAACTAAGTATCAACTGTGCTTAATCCATTACCTCCAAAAGACCAAATCCATTTTTCAAATAACACGATTTCTACTAGGCATTTACATGATTTAGAGAAACCATGAACTACTTATGAGCCTTCTCTTTTCCCCTATCTCATTATGCACGGTTTCTTATTGGTATTTCACGGTTTTCCCAAACTTTTCTCAAACCATGCACCTATATAAAATCCTTAAAAACACTTTAAAATTTCTCCAAACTCTCCCAAAGTTCACTCATATACTTTATTTATTTAAAAAGGATCGGAAAATGTTTACTTACATGAAAATGGGGGTTCTAAATTCTCCCCATCCATTGGTCTATCCACCCACAGAAAGAAGAAAACCAATGTTCCCCTGAAAGAGATCCGACCAATCATATTTTATTTCCTTCTCTCATTCCCTGGTATCTTCCTAAATCAGACCATGTTTCTAAAAAATCGGTACTATATCAATGCTTTTTTCATGCAAGGATTTATCTTTCCTATCCAAAATCTATATTGGGATATGTACCAATGAATCATCTGAATCTAGGTCAATGTGATCCCATCTAATTACATTGTTAGGTTCAGGCTAATACCATTTCAACTAAGATACATAAAACACATTTTACACCATAATGAACCAGAGCGGTAATTCCAAATGATATTCCACCCCACCAAACAGTTCCATTATCTCAAAAGGTCCTATGTATTGAGGAAATAACTTTACCTGATTCCAAAAACATTGATTTCCAAGCCTTGGATAAATCCTTAATAACACATGATCCATCATAGAGATCTCCCATCTAATCACATGGTCAGCGTCCGGCTAATACATTTTCAACTGAGATACATAGAGCACACTTTGCACCACACTGAACCATTTCAGTAATGAAAAATGATATGACACCTCACCAAACTATTTCAGTATCTAAAAAAGGCTTATGTATCTAGGATATAACTTTCCTTATTTCCTAAAATGTTGATTTCCAAGCCTTGGAGAAATCCTTAGGAACACAGGATCAGTCACCGAGAACAACAATAGTTGTCAATACCGATCCGCATAATATTTATAATGATTATAAGCCATATCTATCTTTTTTATAATCAAATGAATCTTATTTTTTGCCTCCTGTATAAGGCTCATCCCGAAGAGTGAAGTGTCACCTATTTCTACTCAACAAACTGGAGAAATACAAGGGTTCCCATACAATGCTTTGAAAGGATCCAAATGTATCAAGGCCTGATAGCTGTTGTTATATGAGAATTCCACCAAAGGAACATTCTCTTACCATGAGTCACAAAAATCTATTACAGAAGACCCCATCATATCTTAAAGAATTTTTATCGTACTTTTTTATTTCTCATCTGAATGGTGGTAATCATGGAAAAGTTGTTCCAAAAAATCCATAGGTATAACCATTAATTTTTGAACCACAACACTAAACTTAAAACCAGCCTCCATCACTCCATGGTCTCCCCACCATTGAGTTTTTACCTCATAGCCACACATTACATATAATACTTCTATGCTTACTTTACCATCTTCACCAAATTAAGAACAAGAGAAAGTGGAAGGAAAACATCAAAATCACCTTGGTCTTCCCATTCTACATGCATTTCGGCTAGGACCCACATCAGCTTCCACTCATCTAAAACTTTTTTTTCCAACTGAGGAAATGAATTTTTTCTTAATGCATAAACCATGAAATTATATTTACCTGGTGTACACATGAAGAAAAATTCAAGCATTTTGATATATTCATCCATCTTCTTTGTCTCAAGTTTAAATTCGATTGGAAGAAAATCAATTTTAATCTCTTATGATCCATGAACATAGTGAATTTCTCACCAAATAGATGATAACAACTTATATTCAAAGCGTGGACTACTGTAGAAAACTTCAAATCATGTTTTGGGTATTTATTCTCATGAACCCTCAATTACCTTGCCCCGTGAGAAAAAACATGGTCTCCTTACAAGATAACACATCCCAGCACTGATCTAGAGGAATCACAATACAACATGTACTCTTGTCTTGATTCTGGAAAAATAAATATCAATGAGGATGTAAGGTATACATTTAGCTCCTAAAATGATTTCTGGAAATCCTTGTCCCATTATAATGGAGCATAATTTTTTTAAAGCTATCATGAGAGAATCTAGTCGTGATATGTCACAAAAAAATCAATAGTAAAAACTAGCTTGACTAAGAAAACTCCATATCTCAGAAGGATTATTTGGAATTTTCCAAGAGGTATCATCTTCTATCTTTTCTAAATCCACTAAAACACCGCTTTCAGAAATTACTTGTCCAACAAAAATTACCTCTTGTATCCAAAAATCACACTTCGATAATTAGGAATACAATTTATGGTCTATCAACATTTCCACCAAGTGTTTATTATGATCAAACCTTCTTCTTGAATACACCATATGTTATCAAAAAACACCGCAAATAAATAACCCAAATTTAGCTAAAATAACTTATTCATCAATTTCATAAATACAAATAGTGCATTTATAAGACTGAAAGGAATTAACACATATTCATAAAGTCCATATCTTCTAAACTCACAATTAGTGATATATTAATCACAAGTTAATATTATAGTGACATTGATGTCCCCTATATTGATTCAAAATAATTAATGTGTGGTAGTTTATATATGTTCTTTATCATAACTTGGTAATTTTTACAATAATACACACACGTCCTTAGAGTTTCATCCATATTTTTCACAAATAAGACAGGTGCTAGGTATGGGGATGTGCTCAGCTGAATGAAAAATTTTCTTTCTATCTCTTATAAATACAATTTCATCTCCCTTAATTATATTGGTGTCATCCTATAATAAAAAATTAAGAGAGGACAGGACTCCTGGATGAGATCAATCATTAAATCCACTTCCCTTATAGGTGGTAACCCTAAGAAGTTTTCAGTAAAAACATCTGGAAATTGATCCACCACCACTGGAAAACTACTTGTCTCGATCTCATCTATTGATTCCAAAGACAATTTTGTCATTGGTATAAGATCATTCCAACTGCTGGTTCCAATAAGCATGTTTCCCTTATCTGTATATTCTTATCCCGTTGAAATAGATGTTCAACCCCATCATTAGTCGTAAAACTAAACCTTCTAGTATAATAGTAAATGTGAGATTTGTTTGTTGTGAACTAATCAATACTCAGGATTATATCAAAAACATCCAACTCAAACATAGAGAAATCCCATATCATCCTGGCTCTATCAACAGTTATAGCGAATACTCTATATCCAAAATCTCAACACTCTCTTTGACCAAGAGGAGTTTTAAGTTTTATCATAGAAGGTATCATCTCAACTTTTAAATGCATCAATTCAGTATTACTAGAAGAAATACTAGAATGGTATGAACTCATATCAAATAAAGCTTATATAAGGGTATAATTCAAAAGAATAATACTTTCCACTGTATATGGTCTAGGATAATTATCCATAATCACAATCTCAACTTCATATAATTTCTTTGTCGCTGCACATTGTACTCTATTACCCTATTGGCATTTCCCTTACTAAAGAGTCATGGTATTTCTAGAATCACCATGGATATTCTAATGATGAGGATTGTTCTTATACCTTTGTTCCATTGAGTCATACGACATCTTCAACATAAGGGGACTTTACTGAACACCCAACCTCGAAGCACTGTGATAATAGTGCTGAATATTCCACATCTTGTTGCAATTATGGAATGCTTTTGGTGGTGTGGTATGGTCTTACTTTATATGGTCAATATAACCACATTGGAAACATCTTAAAATTGATATTTGGTTGTGGAGGAAGGTTAAATGATCTTTTGTTCCTATTTTGATGTGTTCCACCTCTTCAGAATTGGTGTTCCTCTTGTTCTTATAGCATTAGAGTACTCAAATCCTCTCATTAAGACAATCATACTCAATCCACTTGGATTTCCATCAATGAAATATATCTTAAAAATAGTATATATATGTAGTCCTAACTCAACGGTTTGAAAATCCTGAGTGATGATTTTAACTAACTATTGGTTCACTTGTAGTTCAGGTGTAACCACGTTCTCATTGTCCTCTCCCAGTATATTCCTAAAATTTCTATCGTGTTCCATTTTCTATAAACACAATAAAACTTCGTAAGTATAAATATCTATTAATTGAAGCCTTAAAATTTAAAATTCTATCACATCATTCTATCACAAAAATTCTTTCCAATATGGACATTTTTCTATGTTCAACAATTTTATAAAAATTTCAAAATGCTTTTGAAAATCAACCAATTCTTAAAATACTGCAACCATGCTCTTTTTCAAAATCTTTCATTTTAAAGAACTTTTAAAATTCTCAAAAATCAACACTTTTGTACAAAATCATAAATCATTACTCAAAATGATATGTGCACTCCTAGTGGGAAGTCATTACTTTATAATGCATGTCATGCTCATCTCTCTGGCTAACGCCACGATAATGAGATTTCCAAATCCTATGAGTGTCTCCAATACATTTATGTACCCAACACCCTTATAACTTGAAGTTCATCATAAAATTTTTAGCTATGTCTTTTTATGCTCTACATTTCAAGTCCTGAAAATTCTATTTCTTTCTATGAACCCAAATAAAGGAATAGACAATAATGAGTTCAACTCCAAGACTGACAACCAGTTCCAAGTCAAATAACACTTGTTCCATAAAGATATTTGGAAGGACCAGCCCGATACCACTTTTCATTAATATATTTTGTAATAAACAAACGGATACCACTTCTGGCGTCCTTCCCCTTCTCATTGTCTTGAGAGGGTGGTGAGACATTACATGGCCTTAAGTGACATCCCCAAGACACTAAAGGCTCGAAATAAATGTCTAAGGACTTCAATATATGTGGGGGATTATTTTTCCTTTAAAAATAAATAAACTAACTAGCTAAGTTATAAAAAAATAAACCACTATATGATACAAGATATAAATGAAAGATAACTCAACATTTCATTTACCAAAAATAGGCTAAAACCAAGTACCACAACAAAATAAAAAATATCACCTAAGTAAATAATATAAGAAAAACTATTAAAACACAAAGACAACCACGTGACTCCAAAACTCCACAATCTCCAAGCTCCAAATCCACCAAACATCCCAAGTATCATGATGAAGTATGAAATATGTGTGATAATTTACCTTATCCCATATCTTGATAGAAGATATCTCCAAAAGCACCAAAGTTACAAAGCAGGGGTGAGTATGAAAACTTAATAGGACTTCCTCAATGACATACCAAATCACACCACCAGGATAGAACATGTTATCAAGATTTATATAAACAATTTAAAATAAAGTTTTCAAAATAGTTTATATCAAGGCTAATCAATTCATATTAAAATGGTTTTCCAAGGAAATCATGTGAAAAAATATTTCAAATCATTTAACATTATATTTTGGTGTAACAATTCCATTCCACATATCCACACAACAGACCATGCAATAACCCTGGAAGAGGGGGAAATATCTAAACCTTATCCATCCCACTAATGATGGGGGAGAATTCTTACCTTTATCCTACCAAAATGCACATGAATTTTTGATAGGGTATATCCATGACCCCTATCCATCCCAATAATTATGGTGGAGACTCCTAACCCTTATCCATCCTAGTTCTACATGAACACATGTGACCAGGTATTCCCAAAAACCATGTCAATACAATCATTTGAACCATTTAAATAAAATAGTTCTTTTATTGAATACCTTTAAAAAAACCAATATAATAAATTTCAATAAAATTGTTGTTTTATTGAAAAAAAATTTAATTAAACCATTTACCACAATTCCTGTAAATCCACATTTTAAAAGTCAACATTTTAAAATCAAGAAACCCAGGCACTTTTCACAAAACACCCAACTTTACAAATTTTTATAAACTATCACCAAAGAGGGTTTCCAACAAGAAATTCACAAAAATTTCAACCCAATAAATCAATTTTAAATTAATACTTCAAGTTCTAAATAGAAGAGTTGAGAGTGAAGCCACCTACCTCAAGAGTTTTGGTGAAAATGATAAACAGCCCAGAAAACATCCCGAAACCAGGTTGAAAACTCCACTAACCCACCTTAGATCTCTCCCCTTATACTAAACCAAGAAAAATGTAATCATATTTAGCATCAAAAACCTCACATACACCCACATAGGGATTATATATTAGAAAAATAGACAAAGGGTGAATTAGATCAAATAAAGACACCAATAACAACAAAGAATGATCACTTTCCATGACGAAACGACTTCTAATCAAAAATAGAGGCCCTCGAATAACCTAGGAATTGATTTTATAACCTTCCATGAACTTTGAGAGAGAGAAACCTTAATTTAGGGCTTTTTGGGGAGAAATTAGGCATTAAAACATAATTACAACCTATATCTACTTTTAGGATCTAGTTTTTTAACCACACACGGTTTAGTCACACGGTGAGGCAAACTGTGCACTAACTATGCGTCAGCCACTATCTTAAGGATGAACCTCACATGGTTTCCACGCATGGTATCCAACATGTACCATCTATTCCAAATCCATTACCTCAAAAATACTAAATCCATTTTTCAAAGAACACGATTTCTACTAGGCAGCCGCATAGTTTGGACAAATTGTGCACCACCCGTGCACCTTCTCTTTTTCCCATATCTCACAAGGCATGGTTTCCTGTAGGTGTTGCATGGTTTTCCCAAACCATGAACAAACCATGAACCTATATAAAATCCCTAAAACACTCTAAAATCTCCCAAACATAACTCATATACTTTATATAGTTAAAAACAATCAAGAAAGGGTTACTTATAAGAAAATGTGGGTGCTACAGTTCCTCTAAAGATTGGGAGAATTATTCAACCTCATTCCATCCACTTAAGAATGAGAGAAAAAAACTCAATCCTTCGGGACCAAAGGATGGCATTATGGTCAAAGGTGAGAAACACAAAATGAATGTAACCATCACTCTATCACCTAGAGTATCATCGATGATGATTTGAAATCAAGAAATGCATATAGATTATGACTAGAGATATTCTAATTTGGATCCTCTCATTGAAATTATAATAAAAATATAATGGAGGTTCAGTATATTAAAACATACATTGAAGAAATAACTTGAGATCACTACTAAATAATATGCCTATAAAGCACTAGAATGGACCTTTTTCATCACAAAAAAAAACACTGATAATAAGAGCACCTTTAAAAGCCCTGGAGCTTTATCAATGCTAAAAAAGTGATGATAAAAGGTCCCTTTATTAGAACTAAGAAGAGATATGATAAAAGGAGACTTCATCGGGGCTGAAAGAAGCACAGATAAAGGGTGTCTTCATTAGAACTTTGATTTAGAAATGATAAAGAATACCTTTATCAGTGCAGAAAATAGTACTGATAAAGGAGATTCTTTATTGAAAATAGTTTAGTGCTAATAAAGGGTCTCTTTATCAACATATTTTCTATAATTGATAAAGGGGTATTTTATTAGTTCTAATACTAGCACTGATAATGGGACATATTGGTGTAGTGAGCTATTAAAATTACAACACACTACAGTAACAAATATAGTGATCAAATATAGGTATAAATTATATATTTTAAATGAAATAAAATTTACAAAATAGATATAAAAAAATATTATATTGTAGACATTTCAAACATTTGTATTTATAATTACATTAGTAAGTACAAT
Organism: Viscum album; assembly: GCA_963277665.1. Classification (NCBI taxonomy): domain Eukaryota; kingdom Viridiplantae; phylum Streptophyta; class Magnoliopsida; order Santalales; family Viscaceae; genus Viscum; species Viscum album. The sequence continues at coordinate 1,824,232,498 of OY728132.1, read as the reverse complement.
TTATCACAAACATTCAAAAACTTTAATGTGCCTTTTTCTTTGGACCCTGACGCATGGTCATGCTATTAGTTATCAAACAAACCACCACATCTCAATAAAAAATAATACACCTTTATATGAAAACAATTCATTTGTTAGTAGTACTATAAAGAAATAAATTAAATAAAAAAGTGTTAATTTTATACTAAAAACATATACTTTGAGTCATAAAAGGTATACCATGTATCGGATTGAGTTCTTGTTGTTTCTAACACATCAACCCATTTCATTATGTTCTCAAAAGTAGGTTCTCTTGAATTGTCTCACATATGTGGTGAAAAAAACCTCTCATTGTAGATGTGATCCAATTCAAGAGAACCTTATTTTTAGAACAAGCCTTCAACTATCACACCATTTATTATTTTTATTCAATTATTTTCTCAATAAAAATTAATTAAATAAGTAGAAAATAAAAATAATAAAGAAATTAATTAAGAAATAGAAAATAAAATGAGGATAAAACAATCTGATATTTTTTTATTAGTTTTTTCTGTGTGATACACTTTTAAAAATAAAATGGCACTTATATATTGAAAACATATACATTGAGTCATATCGACAACATCGTGTGTCAAATTGATGTGTCATAAATTTCTACACATCACAAATGAATTATAGATTAGTGGGATAAAGTTTGAAAACATTTTGAGCTCATTTTCTTAGTTTTGTCTGGTTATGTTCTTTTTAAACTAAAATGAAATCTTTATATTAAAAACACACACTTTGAGTTATATCAGCCACATCGTGTTTCATATTGATTTGATTAGAATTCTTATATGTCCAAAATGAATTATGGATTGTTTTCCTGATGTTTGAAAACAAACTGAGCTTATTTTATTAGGTTTCAAAATTTGATGTGTGTTTTAAACTAAAATGGCACTTCTGTATTGAAAACATGCACATTGAAGCATATTGAACACATCATGTGTTGGATTGAAATTTATCCAATTCATGCACATAAAAAATAAATTATACATTTTTTATAAAATTTTAAAAAAAACCAAGCTTGTTTTCTCAATTTTCTTGATTTTTCATGTGTTTTATACTAAAATGGCACTTTTATATTTAAAACATGCACTTATATATATATAATGTAAATTTTGAGTCATACCAAACACACTTTATGTTAGATTAATGTGCAGTAAATTCTTATATGTCACAAATTAATAATTAATTGTTTTAATAATGTTTGAAAAAAAACATGTTTTCTCAGTTTTATCTAGTGACATGTGTTCAAAAGAAAAATTACACCTTTATATTAAAAACATGCACTTTGGTTCATATATATCATGTAATATATTAGATTAATGTTATGTCAATTCCTGAACACCAAAATTGAATTATAGATCATTTTCCTAAAGTTTGAAAACAATTTGAACTCATTTTACTAGTTTTGGCTATTTAATGTGTGTTTTAAACTAAAATGAAACTTTGGTATTTAAAACATATAAGTTGATTCATATAAACTGCATCATGTATCGGATTGATGTGTATTCCATTACTACATGTCAAAAATGAATTATGGATCATTTTATAAAATTTTCAAAAAAAATTGGTCTTTTTGCTTGTTTTTGGTGATGTGATAAGCAATTTAAACTAAAATGACAAATTTATACTGAAAACACTCATTTTGAGTCATACCTACCACATCAAGAATCATATTGATCTGTGGACAACTATTACACATAAAAAATTAATTATAAATCATTGTTATAATGTTTAAAAAAATCGATATCATATTATTGGTTTTGACTATTTGGTGTGTTTTAATCAAAAATGGCACTTTCAAATTGAAAACACACACTTTGAGTCATACTGACCACATCATGTGTCAGATTGACATGCGGTCAATTCCTACATGTTATAAGTGAGTTATAGATAATTTTTCTAGTGTGTTAAAATAATACAGAATTATTTTATCTAATTTGTCAATGTGATAAATGTTTTAAATTAAAATTTCAATTTTATATTGAAAACTCACACTTCAATTCCTATCAACCACATCTTGTGTCAGATTGAAGTACGATGATTTCCTATATGTCACAAATGAATTATGGATAAAAAGTTAGAAAATATTATAAATTTTATTTATTGGTTTTTTCTATTTAATGCATGATTTAAACTAAAATGAAACTTATTGAAAACACAAATTTAGAGTCATACCAACCGCATCACATGACAGATTGATGTGTTGTTAATTCCTATACATAAAAATTGAATTATGCATCATTTTTCTGCTGTTTTCAAAATAATTCAATCTTGTTTATTATATTTTGCTGATGTGATTTGAGTTTTAAACTAAAATGACACTTTTATATTGAAATCACATATTTTAATTTATATCAACCACATCCAGTGTTAAATTTATGTCTGGTCAGTTCCTATATATCGAAAATAAATTATTGACTTTTTATCTAAGGTTTAAAAACAATATGATCTCATCTTCTCTATTTTTTTATTTTATGTGTGTTTTAAACTAAATTAGAACTTTCATAATGAAAACATGCATTTTTATCCATACTGACCACATAAGGTATTGGATTTATCTCTGTTTGATTAATACACATCAAAAATTAATTAGAGATCATTTTCTTAATGTGAAAAAATAATTCAATCATATTTTCTTGGTTTTGGTGTTGTGACACGTGTTTTAAACTAAAATGAAACTTTTATATTGAAAACATGAACTTAGACTCATATCAACCACATCATGTTTCGGATTAACATGTTGTCAATTCATATAAGTTATAAATGAATTATTTATCATTTTCCTATATTTTGAAAATAATCCAAGATTATTTTATCACTTTTAGATAGTGATTTGTGTTTTAAACTAAATTGAAACTTCTATGTTGAAAACACACTTTTTGAGTCATTTCAACCACATAGGGTGTTTTATTTATGTTTTTGGAGTTCTTACATATCAAAAAATAATTATGGAATATTTTCGTAAATTTTTAAAATAATATGAGCTTTTTTCTCGATTTTGGCTATGTGATAAGTTTTAAAATAAAGTCAAGCTATTATATTGAAAATGTGTGATTCAAGTCACATAGACCACATTATGTATCATATTTTAATTTGGTAAATTTAAATATATGAAAAATTAATTATGAATCATTTTTCTAAAGTTTGAAAACAATCTAATCTTGTTTTCTCAGTTTTGGTTATGTGACATATAACACCCAGAGTTTTCAAAATTTAATTTTTTTCAAATAAATAAAATTTATTTGATGGATTTCATTACATGAAAAAAAAATTAATCATTCATTATTTTCAACACCACTTTAATCTTGTTCTACATATAGTATGGGATTATCTTGTGTTGCACACAACACTGAGTTTTAAAAAAACCGTGATATATTATTAATATAGCTATTTAAACAAGACCATTATAATCTATCCCTTGAAAATAGTGAAATTAATAGTGGTAAATAATTTTAAAACAAAAGTAATAATTAATTTATTTAAATAAATCATATTTATATTAAAATACATAATTCTCAGTAAATTGCCTTTATGTCTCAAAAATACTATTTTCTAAAAAATTATTTTCATATCTTTTTTTGAAAATAAATAAAATAATTTTTTGAAGATTTTAGAAACAAAATTCGTTAAAATAAACTCAATTTATTTAATTCGTAATTTAAAAATTATCTTAGGTTGAATTTTTTGAATTTTATCTGAAAATTTTCTTTTTTTGATCAATATAGAAAAATACTAAATTTTAATTGAAAACTACATTTTAATTTAATTTTTTCATAAAGATAGATTATTTTTAAATTTATATTAAATATATATTAGTTAAATTATATATCATTTAATCCAATTTAGGTCATTGGAATCAATTTCATATTGATTTTTTTATAAAACATTGTGAGATTTTGAACATTTTCTCCATAAAATCTCCTTTTATCATCACATCAATAGGATTAATTTTATATTAAATTTTTCTTATTTTTTGAATTAAATTTGAAAAAATTGATTCAATATTTGGAATCATAATAATTTATATTATCAAATAATTTCAACATAATTTTTACCAAAATTAATAGTGAATGCAGTAAAAATTAATTACCATGGTAAAGGTAAAAATGGATTTACCATCGAGTTAAACTAAGAAGATAAGAGTAAAAATAACTTACTAGCTTGTCAAAATATTATTTATTGGTCATATTCCCACCTTATACTTCCCAAATTCAAACCTAGGGTCATTTAGATGTTTTTTTCTTAGTAATGACTTTTAAATTTAGAGTATTTAAGGAAATTTCCAGGTAGTTTACAAGTGGGTACCTTTCCCCCACTTATAAAAGGCCATTGTCACTATTCAATTCTTCATGCCTATAAATCCCTTTGAATCCACTAAAACCTATACAATTATCTCCCTAAAATACTTATTCTCATTATAGTTCTATTTTTCCTCCTAAAAGACCATTCTTATTTTCCTTAAGAGGAGATCCAAAGGATGTTTCTCCTAAAGAATGTAATTATCCTAAGATGATATTTCATTTTCTTTATTATTTTCACCGAAAATTATGTCTTAAAACATAAAATATTATAATACATTATCTATAGTATAATTATATGTTATTATTTTGATGTCATAATAATTATCCATCTCCACTTCCACCAAATTGATAAAGAAATCATCATTCTTGTGCACGGCAGACTACCGCCTCATGAATCGATATCCTTTTAATTTTCATTATAACATATAAAGGCTTGTAATAATGATGGATTTATTATTTATATATGATATTTATGATATTATTATGATTATATAATTATAATATATATATATATATATATATATATCATTTACATTTCTTTCTTTCAATCCTATAAGAAAATAGAAAAGGTGTTCATGCATCTGTGTAGCCTACCATCTCCATGAACCGTGTATTTCATTTCCTATCACTAAATTTTATAGATTACTATAAATACATTAATATTGAATATATGTTATTTTTATATCAGATTTAACATTTCTGATATTATTAAACTAGGATCTAAGTAAGAGGACTAAAAATAAGAGGTCAACCCCTATAGAAAAAACAAAGTAGTTATTCTCTGAAACATGAATTTAATATGGAATTGTTAATAAAATGGTAATAAAAGGAAATAAGTGATTCATATATGTTATAATATATAATATTACAGTTATTTAATATATATGTATGAAAAACTTATATTTATTATACTGGATATTTGAATGAGTACAACAGAATTCAAGAATTAAGGGAAGGGATTTTTGTGTCAATTTTCCTTCTTTGAGATGTACATTAAGTAAGGCTCTAATATTCATTCAAGAGGTGTATATAAATTCCCTTTGATATGTAATATCATTAATTTATTTATCATCATTATATTTTAAGTTCCATTTTATATTATTCTTTCTTGGGGCTTACGATTCAAAGTTATCAAAAGGGTAAAGATGTCATGTTATAATATCACTATTTATGAGGATTATTTATGTTTATGTTTCCAATGATAAAATAGAATAAATACCTCTTAATAATTCTCATGAATTTTTTTATACTTTGGTTATTCAAGATATATTCAAGTAATGGTACCATTTTCCACTATTTGGTACTCAACATTATTAAGAAAATGTTTTTAAGAAAATAAATATTTATTTATCTCTTGAGTAGGAAATATATTTTCTTCCAAAACCATTTTTTATCAAAAAAAATATTACTCTCTAATAATTTTAGAAGACAATTTTCTCCAATTTTTTACATTTTAAAAAATATTTGGAAATTAATATTCGTGTCATTTTTCAAACAATGGATGTTTTTATTTTACCAAAAATGTGAAAGTAATAATAGTTTTAACATGTACCAAATGATTGATATTTTTTGATGTCATGAACAATATTAATTTAAAGACTAATTTATAATTTTTCAAGTTTATTTTCAAATAAAAACATTTCCAAAATGATATTTTTTTAAATAACCATTTCTTAGAGAAAAAAAGATATTTTCCATAATAAATTTTTTAAATGGTCTTTTAAAATTATTTTCCATATAAGATGACATATGTTGGTATTGTCTATACCTTACTTTGTATATGATCAAAATATACCATTCATATTCTTTCTTTTAATGGTATATATTTTGGTGGCATGATGTTTCTAGAACCTATTTCTCTTCCTCAGGTTATACCATGTGGAAATTATTATGAAAATTTCTTACCTTTCAGGGGTTATTATATGATGAAATGATTATGAAACAAATCTATTTTCTATAGGTTATTATATGATGATGTGTTTATGATACTCGTTTCATTTCATCGGTTATAAATGATGAATTTTTATGATATTATGGAACAAGTAAATATGGTTTTCAATATGTGATGGATGGGACCTATATCTCCCACTAATGTATTTGGTAAATATCTATATCTCGTTATATAGATAGGACTGAAATGGGGAGTTAAACCAGTTTAGAAATATGGGGATAGAATGGTGAGTAAGCCTCATTTATTGAGGTTCTTTTCCAATTATGATATTCTTAGGAGTAAACCTTTACTACTATGATAGTTCTGGGAGTGAACCCATTCCAACATGATAGCCTTAGAAGTAATCCTTGACTAATATGGAAATTATTTTATATAATTAAGTTTTCGAAAAAATTAGATGCCTTATGCTGATTTTATGCGATCATAGAAAAGGTTCTTTAATTCCATTATGATTCATGTCTTATGAACAATAAATATTTATTCCATGACTTGAGATTATAGTCTTTGATATATAGGGTATGGTTTTAAAATGTCATTCTCATGTTCTCATACCATTATGTCCATGTTATGCTTTTATATCTCCCTTTTTTACCCTTACTAAGCATCTGAACTCACTATTTATTTTGTTTCCTTTCCCCAGGTTATGAAGTTATGTATTATGTATGATATGTCTGAGAAGGTTTCTAATTATTAATAATGAAGTGGGAGATGGTGTATCTCACTTATGAACCAGTGTTTATGTTTCCAGGTTTCCAAAATCACTAAACTATTATGGTCATCAAGAATTTGTTTGTGTAATGTAATGAATATTCATCAAAAATGATGTAATATCTATGTATGAAAATACTAGATCCCAATAGTTAGTGTCAGGGTATAGGTTTAGTAAACCTTTGGTAATTAGGATGATAAAACCTTACTAATATCCACAAGGATATGTCTAAGGATAAGTCAAAGGATGTTTCAGAGTATTGGAAAATGTATTTGAATTTTGGTAGAGGGTGGAGTGAGTAGTTTCTAAGAAATTATATCTATGTCTGGATACTAAAAGTGGATTTTTATCTAGAAAAGTGGTACCTAGTTGTAATAACTATAAAAAAGTCACATTGAGTTGGACTCGATCATCACCTAATGCACGATAATGGGCCTTACTCCACACATGGTTTGACAATCCTAGGAGATATTCTTTGGAAATTCACAATCTCTTTATAAACCATCATGAAGGATTTAAATAAAATATTACTATGAATGACCTATGATAAATAAAATGTTACATAGATTAAAAATAATGCATAATTATTTAGACATCCTATAAGTGGTTTTTAAGATTATGTAGTTCACTATTATGATTATTGTTTCTTACTCTATGATTTTTAGTTTTATTCAATGCATGAAACCCAAAGAAAAAAATTTAATGCAAAGTTTCATGGAAAATTAAATGATTTACCTCCTAAGAATCTAAATTTTATGGATGCTAAAATGAAAAACTTTTTGTCTTTGCTCACACACCTTTATCAATCTATGAATCATGTTGTGATTCCAAATAAACAATGGAGGTAACAACATTATATTGAGCCTATAATAAAGAAGTGAACACCTTTTTTCAGTGGATATATTGATCCACTAGTTTCTAAAAAATAGATCAGTACCACTGAAAATATATTTTACATTCTCTAATGCTTGAAAAAATAATAATTTTGGTTGTATACCATTTGTAAGTTGAAGTCGATAAATGGTTTGATATTATCAAAAATATGTGGAAATAGTATGAAATTGACTCCATGGATTAGGATGAGTTCAAGAAATTATTTTTCAATAATTACTTTTATTTTATTCATCACACAAAGATGGAGAATTATTTTCATGGGCTAGTGAAAATGGATGATTAATCTATTGGTTCCTTTAATAAAAATTTATAGGACTTATCTGGTATGCTTCTGGTATTATCAACCAACCTGAAATTAAGTTTGATTGATTCTTTAGTGGATTAAAAAAATCTATGAAGGGAATTATCCATAAAAGACGTCAATATCTATGAAGAGATTGCTTAATTTGCCATCAAGGTGTAAATGGAGGTTATAGTTAAGTATCAATATAATGGTTTTGATAAGAATAGAAAAATGTAATTCAAAAGAACATATAAAAACCATGGAGAGAAGAATATGATGTTTACTTTATGATCAAAGTGTGGGAAGATTCATGGTGGAAATTTCCTTAAGGGAACTAGTAAATGTTTTAAGTGTGGAAGGGAGGTTCAGAGAGCTCTTAATTTCAAAAGTTATGGGAACAAGTTAGCTAACGATGAGAATATAGATAAATCTATATAGAATGAACCTCCAACACTTCATTTATTTAAGTATAAGGAGAAATAGAATACTGTAAACTAGTGCCCAAGAATAAAGGATAATTATGATGATCGATGTTAGTAACATCTCAAGCTGAGGGAAAAGGAGAAATATCATGTGATCACTATTTATAACGAGGGTTCTGATAACGATGTGGTGGAAGGTACACTTACCATCCACTATAGAACTTATAATGTCATATTTTTATATATATCTATAAATTATTTCATATCTAAATAATTTTGAAAGATTATCAGGATTCCAACCAAATTATTAGATATGGAATTATTTTTTAAAACCCCTAATAGTAAAATTATCACATCTAAAGTGTATGATTCCTCTCTGGTTGATTTTTTTTGGAATGTGATTCCCATAAATCTTTTCATTCTTCCTCCAGTGAAATTTTATGTAATCTTAGGAATGTATTGTCTTTCTATGCATAAATCACAAAATAATTGTCAAGGATGGGAAGTCACATTTGATATTTCAAACCATCTTATGATCAAAAATTAATGCAATGATAAGTATAAAATTTAGATTCATATTACATCCATTGTATGGGTTTTAATTCCCATTCATAAGGGGTGTTTATCTCTAATTTTTGGAGATAAACTCAACATTGATGATATACCTATTGTTTGTGAATTTTTTGATACCATTATAGAAGAGTTGACTAGTTTTCCACTAAAATGTGAGGTTGAGTTCTTGATAGAACTCCTACTTACTTCCACAAAAATTTCGATTACTCCCTATAGAATGGCCTTAATTGAATTACATGAATTAAATAATAAACTCCAGGAAAATATTTACAGGGGATTTATTCATCTGAATGTGTTGCCTTGGGGAGAACCTATTATTTTTTATATAGAAATATTTATCAATATAAATCTTCATTGATTATCAAGATATGAATAAATTCACAATTAAAAAATGTCATTTTCCCTGTATTGATGACTTGTTTGATAAACTTAATGGAGCTCAATACATTTCCAATTTTGAACATCATTTTGGAAGTCATCAATTGAGGGTTAAGAAGGAGGATACACCCAAGACAGAATTATATACAAGGTATGGACACAATGAATATATAGTTATGTTATTAGGTCATAAAAATTCCCATGTTATCTTTATGGATTTAATTAATAGAGTCTTTAGATATTAATATGATAATTTTTGGGTACTCTTCATAGATGAAATTCTTATCAATTAAAATAGGAAGGACGATAATGAATACCAATTTAAAATAATACTAAAGATCCTAATAAAGGATAAACAATAAGAAAAATTTACAAAGTGTGAATTTTGGATCCAAAATTTTACATTTTTTGGTCATATAATCTCAAGAGAAGGTATATTAGCATATCCATTAAAGACATAGGCTATTGAATACATGCCTAGACCAACCACAGCGATTGGGATCCACAATTTTCCTAGTTTAATTGGATATTATCAAACTTTTATGTATAATTTCACATGAATTTATAATCCTCTAACCAAGTTAACTCATAACAGATCCAAGTTTCCCTGGATAGAAAAATATGAGGAAAATTTCAAGGAACTAAACATAACAATAGTCAGAACACCTTAAATTAAATTACCCTATAGTTTATAAGGGTTTATAATCTATAGTGATGTATCCAATAAGGGATTGTGATGTATTAATATGAATAATATAATGGTTATAGTTTATACCACAAGAAAATTTAAAGTTAATGAGAAAAATTACCTAACTCGTGATTTGGATTTAGTTGTGGAAATTTTTTCATTAAATATATAGATGCATTTTCTTTATGTAGAAAGTAATGATATATATATATATATATCTATAATAATAGTTTTAATTATATATTCACATAGAATTAGTTTAATATGCATTAAATAAGATAGTTAAATCTTATTAAACATTATAACAACTCAATAAATTGCCACTCTAGGAAAGAGAACGTGGTGTATTATGGATTGAGTCAAAAGTATCATGCGAGATTATCCAAAATAAGGATTAAAAATGGTATCATATTTCTAGATTTGTAAAGGATGGATGTTGAAATCCTAAATGAAGGGGAGAAATCTAATCCTGATCAATTTAATGTTCAACAATATATCCAAGTAAAGATTAAAGAGGTGCAGAAAGAACATGTGAAGCTTTAAAAGAAAGTAAAAAATGGTCCCAAGTAGTCCCAAGTTTAACCTTGATCATGATGGAATGATATATTTTAGGAACCATGTAATTATTATATTTATGCCAAATTTGAAGGATTTTTTAGAGGAGGCTCATATTTTTTTATTCTCTATCCATTCTAGAAGTATGAATATCTATATAGATTTTAAAGAATACTAATGTTGGGATGAAAATAAGATAGATATCACAAAGTTTTTATCTCGGTGCTTGGTGTGTTAGCAAGTCAAGACTGAAAGAGAAATGTCTAAGAGGATGTGGCATCTATTAATTTTACTAGAATGGAAATGAGAGAATATCACCATATATTTTGTCATTGTACTCCCCAAAATTTAAAAAGGGAATAATTTTTTTCAGTTGTAGCTGATCACATTACTAATTTAGCACACTTTATCACTATCAAGTAACACTTCTCTTTAGATCAGGTTTATAGGCTATACATTAATTAAGTGGTAAGGTTTCATGGATTGCTGCATTACATTATGTTTGATCAGGATCTGAGGTTTACCTAAAAGTTCTAGTGAAGTATTTAGCAAGTTCTTAACATAGAGTTGCAGTTCAAAACTGTGTATCAACCTCATACAGATGTTCAGTTTGAAATAACAATTCAAAACGCATATAATATATTGCGATCTTGTTGTTTATATTTCAAAGGTGGTTGGGATAAACACCATCCTCTAGTTGAGTTTTTTTACAATAATATATTTCAATCAAGCATTTATATGGATCCTTAGGAATACCTCTATGGAAATAAATGTACAGATCTAATGTGATGGAATTAATTTGGCAAAAGAAAGCTATTGGGACCTGAGATAACTAAAACAAATGGTAGATAATGTTAGGTCCATTCTACATAACATCAAGGTAGCTTATAGTCAGCAGAAAAATTATCCTGAAAAACCTCGATGTGATGTGGATTTTTAATTTGGTGATAATCTATTTATAAGAATTTACATATGGAATAAGGTTATAAGATTTTGGGAAGAAAGGGAAACTTAGACATTGGTATATCAATCCCTTTGAAATTATTGATCGTTTTAGAATGGTATCCCAACACCTAGAGATTTCAACAAACCTCTTTCAAGTAAATGATGTGGCATGCATATCACTTTTGACGAATTACATACCTAACACTTCATGTTTACTGAACTCATAGGTCATACCATTGGAGAATGATCTTTCTTATGAGGAACAATTGGTGGAGATTCTGGATCGAACAAAGAAGGTTTTGTGAAACAATACCACTCACCAGGTCAATGTTTTGTGGAAACCCCACGTGTTTTAGGAAGCTATTTGGAAACTTGAGGATGTGATGAGGCATAAGTAATCTCATTTTTATATTAGTGTGATGAATTTTGTGGGAAGAATTCATTATAAGTATGATAGAATGTAACACCCTCAGTTTTTATAAAACAAATTAAAATAAATTAAATTTATTTTATGGATTTTGATAGACAAAATAAAATTTTAATATTTAATTATATTAAATACTATGTTAATCATGCACAACACGTAACATTGTTTTAGCTTGTGTAACACGCAACACTGAGTTTTTACAAAACCATTATATATTTTTAATATAGATATTTAAATGTTACCATTATAATCTAGTTGTTAAACATAGTGATATGAATTGAAATAAATAGTTTTTAAATATAATTATAATAATTAAATATAAATAAAACATATTTCCAATAAAATACATAATTTTCGGTAAAGCCTTTATATGCTTTAAAAATATTATCTTCTCAAAAAATATTTTTATGACTTTTTGTGAACTATAATAAAATATATTTTTTACTCCTTTATAAAAATAATTTGATAAAATAAACATAATTTTTCAATTCATAAGTTCAAAATTATATTAGGGTGATGTTTTCTCGATTATTTCTATGAAGTTTCATTTTTTGATGACCAGGGAAAAATGAATAATTTTAATTGAAAACTGTCTTTTCATTTAATTTCTTTATAAAATTAAATTATATTTAAAATTAATTTTAAAGTTATATTAGTCTAATAATTCATCCATTAATCTAATTTATGACATTTTAATCAATTTAATATTGATTTTTTATATAAAAACATTATAAACTTTTAAATATTTTTTATTCAAAAACCATATTGTAGTCATGTTTATAGGATTAATTTTAAATTAAATTTTTCAAATTCTGTGAATGGAATTTTGAAAAATGGATTCCATATTTTGAATAATTGTAAATTATATTATCTGATAATTTCAACTTAATTTTGTACTAAAATTAATAGTTAATGCTATAAAAATTAATTGTTATGGTTAAGGTAAAAAATTGGTTTATTGTGGGATTAAACTAAGAAGATTAGGGTTAAAATGACATGCCAAAATGTAAAAATGTTATTTTTTGGACATATTAACACCTTATCCTTATTTATTTAGGACATAGAGTAATTTGGAAGCTTTTCACATGGTAATTACCTTTTTATTTTAGAGTCTTTTGTGAATTTCCTAAGTAGTTTCAATGTCGGTTCCTTTCTCCCAATTATAAAAGGCCACCACCACCCTTCACTTATTCACACCTATCAAGATATTTTTCTTGACCAACCCCTAACAAATTATCTGAACAACATAATTATTCAAATTTGAAATCTACTGGTCCTCCAAAAATATCATCCCTATGGTTCTTAAGAGGATATACAAAGGAGGTTTCTCTTAGAGAAGGTAATTATCTTAAGAAGTTATTTAATTTTCTTTCTTATTTTTACACATTCAATTATAACATAAAAATTACAGCATAATAACACTATTATATTCCATATACTTATATTTAATTATGTTTATGTAATAATAATTATCCATCCCCACTTCCCTCAAATTGGTTATGAAATCATTGTTTGTGCGTAGGGTGAACAACAGCCTAGCAAACCTATGTCATTTTTTCCATTACCACTTATAAAGGTTGGTCATAAAGATAGATTTATTATTAATATATAATTTTTATGATTATGTTATAAATTTTTTATTATAATATATATATATCATTTACTTTTATTTCCTTTAATTCGACAATAAAATGGAAATAGTGTTTAGGCATACGTACGGCCTACCGTCTCCATGAACGGTGTATTTCATTTCCTATCACTAAATTTCATGGATTAATATAAATAAATATATAATGAATATATATAAGTTTTTTATATCTTCTTTCAAATTATGGAGATGATGAAACCGTGATTGACGTAAGAGGTCCTGTAATAACACGTCAAAACATACAAGAAATATAATTTAATAATTACCTGAAACATGACAATAAGAATGAATTTTTAATAAAAATGTAATAAAATGATGTAAGTAAATAATATATGGTATAATATATATGAATATTATTATTTAATAAATTTAAAATAAACTTATATTTATTATACATGAGTTTTTAATAATTACGATGGAATTTAAGACTTAATGTAAGGGATTTTTGTCTCAATTTTCCTTCTTGGAGACATGAGTTGTGTTACGCACCTGTATTACTTCAAGATATTTATATACATACCCCTTGACATTTAATATAAATAATTTATTTATCCTCATGAAATTTTAAGTTTCATTTTATTTTATCACTTCATGGGGCTTATTATTTAAAGATATCAAAAGGGTAAGGATGTTATGTTACAATCTCATTGTTTATAAGGATTGTTTATGTATCTGTTTCTGATGATACAATATCATGATATACCTCTCAATAATTATCATTAGTTTTTTTATCATCTATTTATTCATGATATATTCATTTAATGGTGATATTTTATACTCTTTGGTACGTAAAATTATTAAGAAATGTTTTTAAGAAAATTCAACTTTATTTCTCTCTTCAGACGAAAATTAGTTTTCTTACAAAACCATGACTTTTAAAAATGCTATCAAAAAATGTTTTTTTACAAAAATTCGATTTTTAAAATATATTTATACCCATTTTTACTTTTTAATAAATTTTAATGAAATTTTCATGTCATTTTCCAAACAATGATTATTTGGATTTTGCCAATAATATGAATGGAATATTTACGTTAATTTGTACAACATGAACAAAATTTTCTGACATCTTAACCAATAATTACTTATAAGTTTCCTTTATAAGTTTTCAAATTTATTTTCAAGTATAAATATTTTAAAAAATATGTTTTAAAAAATAATTTTCAAATTAGAAATGATATTTTCCTCAAGAAATGCTTTAAATGATCTTTCAAAATTCTTTTCCAACTAATATGAAATAGATTGGTGTTACCTGTGACTTACTTAGGATATTATTCAAGGATACCTTTCATATTCTATCTCATTGTAGTTTATTTTTTTATGTCATTATATTTATGAAACCCTTTTCCCTTCCACTAGTTATACCATGGGGAAATGCTTATGAAACCGGATTCTTTTCTTAGGTAATTCTATGATGAAATGATTATGAAACATGTCTCTTTTCCATAGGTTGTGATATGAAGAAATTTTTATGATACCCATTTCATTTCATGGGAAATGATATGATTAATTTTTATCATATTGTGGCACACATAAATACAGTTTTTAATATGTGATGGGTGGGACCTATATCTCCCTAAAATGCATTGGGTAAAGATTTATATCCCATGTGATAGACAAAACTGGAGTATGTAGTGAAACTAGTTCAGTATGATGAGGTTGGAATAAGGAGTGAAATCAGTTCAGTAATTGACTTTGTCCGATATGATGGTCTTGGGAGTGAACCTTTACTACTATGATAGTTTTAGTATTGAACCCATTGAAATATGATATCCTTGGCATGGAGCCTTGAATAATATGGAAAGGATTTTCTATACATATGTGTATGCCATAAATTCCATGTATTATGCCAATGTTTTACAATCATGGATCATATTCTTTGATTCCCTCATGATTAATGTCTTATTAAAAGAAAATATTTATTCCTTGACTCAAGATTAGGATCTTTGATATGTGGGTTACGGTTTTCAAATATTTTGATCATGTTCTCATACCCTTATGTTCATGTTATACTAACTTATCTCCCTTTTCTAACCTTACTAAGAATCTCATCTCACCCATTCTTATGTATCCCTTCCCCAAGTTATGAAGATATGTATTTTATATGATATATTTAAGAAGGGTTATATTTATGAAGAACATATTGTGAGATGATGTAGCTAGACTATGGACCACTGTTAATGTTTCCAAGTTTCCAACGGTACTAAACTATTATGGTCCTCAAGCATGTGTTTGTGCAATGTAATCAATATACATAAAAAATAATGGAATATCTATGTATGTTAATATTATGTTACTATATGAACATTATTTTAAAATAAAATGACACTTTTATATTGAAAATACATAGTTAGAATCGTACTAACCATATTGGGTATAGGATTTATTTGCGGTATATTTCTATATGTCATAAATAAAATATTAATCATTATTGTGAAGTTTAAAAACTTTATTGCATGTTTTCATGATTTTTAGTGAGTGAAACATGTTTTTAACTAAATTATAATTTTAAAACTGAAAACACACACTTTAAATATTATATAATAATGATAAAAAAATTAACTAAAATAGTAAATAAAATGATGGAAATTTTAGCTAAATAATTAGTAAGAAGTCACATATTCATGATGTCTATATACATTTTAACCCTGTGTATTCTACCCATTCATTTATAAAAAAATAGATTTCCTCCATTAAACTTCTCTTTGATAAATAGATCCAAAATAATATACAAGCATTGCAATATTCAATATTCACATACTAAATCTACCTCTAAGGTCATAGCCAGTACTAGATCACAAAAATAATTGGAAATCACCTAAATTTGATGTCAGCAAACATTCAAACACCATGTACTCTCCCACTCATCTCTAAGAAAATTAATTTCTTATTTTGAGTATTCATACTGTTATAAATATTCATAGCAGTGATAAAAGATATAAAAATAAATGATTAAGAAATATTTATAATTAAATTTCAATTACATTCAAAAATTACATGTTCTAGGATGCTAGTATTTAGATAGCATATGATAAATTTCATAAATTTCTAAATGTAATATCCTCAATAATTGTTGTTATCTTTCTTCAAACAAAGCAAAAATATTGAAAAAAATAAATAAATTGTTCTGAAATATTTTTTACAGTTAATTATTTCTATATATACCTTACACTATTTGCATTTGAAGAAATATATAGTCTTATTGTGTTTAAATACTATCCTCATACCATGATTTAGCCTATATTTATAACTCTCCCTATCATAAAAAAAATCTCATTAAAATAAAAACTAAAACATATAATTCAAATTTTATCTGTAAATTGTTGATTTCATTGCATTGAAAAGTCACAATACACATCATGTGTGGTTGGTTTTATAGAAATACATGCATTGGATCCAAAAATTAAATGTTTGGGGTATTCATATTGATCGTGATAACTACCGAGTGCTTCCTAGAAAACAAAATAAAATAATCAATAGAAAAAAAATATAAATTTTATATGATTATATTACAGTGTTTTACCCATACATTATATGAATCAAAAAGAGTCTATCCTATATTATTTTCTTCTCAAACACCTCACTTAGTTCATTTCTCTCTTAACAATTTATTCCACTTCCAAATAAATTTCTTGTATAGAAATGATATATGGATTAATGAATCCAAATCATGCCTCATAGGATTTTCCCTTTATATATTAGTAATATATACTCCTATAGAAAATATGAATAATTATTAAATTTAAGGAACATAATAAATCATTTTGTGGATAGATGTATTTTGAAAATTTACCTCATGTATGTATTTACAACCAATAATCCCATCCATTAAAACTTTATAATCCATTTATACTCTCAATACAAACCACATCTGTGATGAAATTTCCAAATATTTATTCTTTATATTTAATGTAGGGAATATATCTATCATTGAATTTGGTGTCTACATGAACTTTTAATGTCAATATATGTTTTAGTGTAACTAGTGGGGAGAAGGTACTCTCGAAGAGTCATTTTATTTTCTTAGTTGAATTACTAGATTTTATTGATCTGGCCTTCTATATCCCTATCATTTTACCTATCTGTAATATCATACCTTATTTCAAACCTTTTCTTACCAATTTTTAGAGTTTTTCCATTTGAAAAAAAAATTGTTAAGGGAATACCTCAAAAATGTTTATAAGAATTGATGCACATGCTACGAAAGTTTCAATAACAACCTTAACCATTATAATATCCATATTATTAAGTGGAATAGGAAAATCAGTGCTTGAATCTTAAGCTACTTTAATCATCACTATAATATGATCATTTTGGAGTTATTTATTTTGTACCATGTCTCATGTGATGTTATAAAATATACCCCTCTCAAAAAGGAGATCCATGGGTGTTAATATAAATGAATCACATACTTCTTCACCATACATAATTTTATTAATATAAATTTATTGGAATTTTTTTGAGTCACATTTAGAAGAAAGAGTATTGAAAAAATTTATTAGCTTGAGTAAGGTATGTGTTTGAGGGGAATTACTAGCCTTGAATCTAGTGGGGTTATTTGGCTCTTCATGTGATGATATTTGTTCCACTATAGGTTCGCTTTGATCCATTTGCATATACTAATCTACAAAACCAGACTATAAAATTATATCATTCAAAGCATATATTTTTTCCTTCACTCCTTTATTTATTTAATATGTATATTTTTATAGATTTTTCTTCTCAAAATATGTTCAAGGTGACACTCCAAAACCATTACCTCTAGTGTGACCATGTTCTTCTAGATACTTTAATGATGCTAAAATTAGTTTTTATTCAATTATGATCTCTATTGATTCTTGATTCTATACCTCATAAAAAACATATGAACATAAATATATATTTTTATATAATACTATTATAAAGAATAATAAATTACTATTATGTAATTATTACACATGCCTCGCATACTATTTGTGTGTTTTCATCAACTATTTAATGCTATTTATTTAAATGGTCCTACTTCTATAGAACCTAATGTGGGGAGGAATTGGATTTGGATTTTATTCATCAATCAACATATAAATATATGATAATATTATGTTTCATATCATATAAAACTTTTATTATAGATTTAAAATAAATACCATTTTCTTATCTGGTAAAGCATATCCCATCGTTTCTTTGTGATAGGGGTTCATTAATTTTTATGCATATTGTTTATTTTCATTAATCCTTTTATGTTTCACGAATTTTCAATTTTGAATCAAATTTGATGAAATAAATAATTTCAAATAATATATTATTGACAAAAATTCACTTCTAACGATTTCACATAATGACGACTGATTAAATAATTCCATGTTTCCTACTTTATAATGTGTGCATACATAACTTGTTGGTGGGTTCTTACTTTTCCCTCATCATCCTTGAGAAGAATCTTGGTAATAAGTGTTCATAAGCATGTATGGGCTTTTCTAGTATCCATTAAGATGTATTTCTTACAAAAATCATTTAAAATAAATAAAATCTACAAGGGATAATGGAAATTAAATCTACATTTCATTATATAAGTTTTCTGTAAAAGTTAAAGTGTATTGTAACATTACCTTAATATCTTTTTAAATGGTTTCTTTCATTACCAGTTGGACATGGTTCTATAATTCTATATCAATTAAAACATTCATCCTCATTATGATCCCAACATAAATAATTAACATTGAGTTGTTGGGTTCAACAGGTTGATCATTTTGATTCCAGCCAGCCTCAACTTGTATACCCTTTCTTTTTGCCTTGATAGTTTTATTCAATATAGTGATGTTACGTCATTCTTGTTTTTTTTCATCAACATGTTGCTGATATCGTAATACTTTGGTAGTTTAAAAATTAAGGACCCCGGGACACCCTGAGAGGGGAGGGGTGAATCAGGGTGACAACTTTTTCTTTTTAAAGTTGTGGATCTTGTTCCCACATTGGTAGGAACTTGTTGAACCTGTAAGATGAAAAAGATCAGAAAGCAAACATGCACATGCACAGAGAAGACGTAGCTCTTTTTACTTGGTTTACCACTAAGGTCTATGTCCAAGGAGCATACGCCGACAAGTTGTCAGTCGTACCAAAAACCACTATGCTTCACTAGCTGGTGATTACAAATGTTCGGTCACAGTCACTCTGTCCCAGGCTCACTGCCTTTACAATGGTTCAGGGATAGCTCACTGCTTCCCTCGGGTCACTCCCGTTGACTCCCCCTGGCTCACTGCCATTGGTGAATTCTCACTCAGTTTATAGACGTGAAGGTCTCTTCAATTAATAGTCATGAAGTTCATTGTCCCCTGTTCAGCATGAGACTTTTCTTGCATCAGAGTCCTGATTTAATGCTCTGTTAAAATCCAAATTCCAACCACTGATGAATACCCCCTTCTCCCTTGTCCACAGGGCAAACAACCTTTGAAAAAGGCCTTCGCAAAGTACCCTACTTCGCAAGGCTCCCAATTTTGCAAAGCTCAAACAAGCCTTCGCAGAGCCCCTGCCATTTCGCGAAGCTCAATCGTGAAGCCCTCTCGTGATGCTCCAGCCTTCGCAATTCTTGGCTATCGTGAAGCTCCTGCCTCTTCGTGAAGCTCACTGAGCCAACACGGGGCGCACGTCTTTCGCAAAGCTCGAATAGCTGCCGCAAAGCTCTTCTTTCGCAAAGCCCACTGCCTTCGCGAGAGACCTTTGCGAACCGAGAGCAAAGGAATTTCTCTGGAATTCTCTCTACTTCTCTTGAGGGGGTCAGCCTCTATTTATAGGCGATTCCACCGACCCTCGACCCTTCTGCGCGAAGTCAGCCCCACGTCAGCTCAAATCGCGAAGCTCCGATGTTCCCGCCGGAATTCTGTCCAAATCGCAAAGCACCACGGCAATTATCCGTTCGAGGATCTTGACGTAATCGCGAAGAATCACCGTCAACATTCCTTTGTGCCTTCGTCGCGAAGCTCCCTCGCAAAGCCCTTCTCTGCCACGATGCGCTCCATCCTCTTCCATTCGCGAAGCTTGACGTAATCGCGAAGACTCACCGCCTCCATTCTTCTGGTCTTCGTGATTTCCAAACCATGAATCCTATCTTCACGAAATTCATGTCTTTGCCATATTAAATCATGATCTTCATGGAAATACTATTTTCGCGATGCTCACCAAATTCCAAATTTTGGACCCCAAAAATTTGGCAAACACTGGGAAACGGCGCCACCTTCAATACTGTTGTGTGCTTGAACGTTATGATCTCTTTGCTGGTACACGATCCGAACTTCCATTGATGATTGACAACAAACACAAACCACACTCCAAATCATGCATAGAAGACCATGGTTCCAACAAAAAATACACCATATATTCTTCCCTAAGATTGGTAACATCATCATTTGAATAAGTAACTGTCTACATGAGTATCCAAAAATTTAAAATAGATTACATAAATATAGTGTATAA
Source organism: Viscum album (assembly GCA_963277665.1). NCBI lineage: Eukaryota > Viridiplantae > Streptophyta > Magnoliopsida > Santalales > Viscaceae > Viscum > Viscum album. The sequence goes on along the minus strand of OY728132.1, from coordinate 1,824,211,248 downwards.
TAAATTATATTATGAGGAAAATCATAGTATATTAAAAAACTCATTAACCTATTCATTGACCTCTCTTTATTTTCTTTAAAGTTTGAATAGATATGGATCCTCTATAGAAAATATAAATACCCTCTTCATGGTTCCCTCAAAAATATAATAAATTATTTACATTTGTACCACTGTGAAATTATTTTGATCTCCCAATGAAACGGTAATCCTCAATATAATTTCTATCTGACCCTATAGTTTTTTTAGTTTCTAGCATGAAAATTGACTAATTATTGTTTTATGGATATAAGAAAAAAAATACCTACACTACATGTGATTCTATTATGAATGGTTCTTCCTTATACCCTTCCACACTGAAATTCACCTTCATAAATACCATTTCATCAACTTTCACTACACGCTGGTTGTCAACCCATTTACAATAGAAACTCAGTACTTGAAATGTTCTATAATCCAACTTGTATATCTATTCTATGATGAAAAATACCGAATATTATCACAAATTTTATTTCTATCCTTGGAACCATATATCTTCATCACTTCCTCCACAAGCATAACTCCACTATTTTTCATTATACTACGTTCATTATGTTCATTTGTATAGAATGTATAACCATTAATAACAAAACTAGTATGAAATATAACATTTTTATTTGTTCCCTTAAGTAGCCATTGAATTATTCTAGAAATTGAAATTGGATTTTTAGATAACTCATTATCAAAATGATCTTGGAACCATCCTATAAATATATATCATGTATCCCATGAAAGATTAAAATGTCTAAGAATTGCTTTGTGGGGTTTATTGTATAATCAATATCTTCACTATTATATAAAATTTCAAGGTGATATTTCTCCCAATCAGTTATAGTAATTGTAATAACATATATTACTGAAAGTAAAGGTGGCGATCACTTAGACTAGTATATCATTAGACCCATAGAAATTATAGGTGGTGATTTTTTGGACATGTCCCTCGAACATGTTTGAGATTAAAAGTATTTTGTGTTTAACAAGAAACTATTTCAATTTTATCTAGGATTTATACCATTTTTCATCACCCACTACTATGTTTAAGAAGAAAGTAGTGAATTTCTAGTGTAGAAAATACTCTGAAGAGGTTTTTATTGTTCTAAAGAGGAGTTTTACTATAGTTACATCATTAATTATTCTTAATCCTAAGATTGGATGTGTCATTTATTACAATGCATCGGGAGTTCATTGGGGTTGGAATTGATGTATAGAGGTTGTATGGTAGATTGTGGGTCATTTCATATATGACCCAATGAGTAGAACTATCCTAACCATTAATCTGAGCTATTAGTCATGGTACATGCGAAGAAGTGTTGGAAACACTATCCCTTTTGTGAGAGGTTTATTGTCTACACGGACCATAAGGACCTATTCTATATATTCTCACAATGAGATTCAAATTTGATGCAAACTAACTATGTAGATTACCTATATAATTTTGACTTTTATATTGCCTATGCACCAAGTAAAGGTTCTCTTATCCATAAGATACGGGTATCTTCAGAGCTTGGTGGATGGAATTCGTAAGAACAATGGTTCCATGTGAGCTTATTGGATGATTAGAGGGTGGATGATTTTGAGGACTAGGGATTGATGACATTTTCCCAATTATTTATCACATCTTATTTAGTGTATCAAGTTAAGGATAGTTAAGAATCTAACCCAAAGTGTGTTGTGATATGGGAGCATCTAGCAGGTGGTCACCCAACAATCAGGTGGTCTTTGGATATTAATTATGTGATCTTGTAAATGGGATATTTTCAGTCTGTACTTCCATCAAGGAATAACTGATGAGATATTTCCACACCTCTAATTGGTGTTGTATCCTGGAGTCAAACATTTGTTCCATGACCTTAGGTGATAGTTCTAGTGCTTAGGGATAAATAGGGACAATGATGGATTTGTTTCACGATTTCTTACTTATTAGAGGATAAATTTTTAGCACCATTGTATTAGGGTTTTTATTCAAACACTTTAAATACCCATGTGTAAGTGGTAGGATATCATAATGGAATTTATGATGGGGTTACCTAGTACCCCAAGGATCCATGACGTTTTTTAGGTGATTGTTGATCTACAAACAAAATATACCCATTTCTTACAAGTCTATAAGACTCACTTAGTAGATGAGCTTGGAAATTTTTATGCCAATGAGATTATAATATTGCATGGATTTCCCTTAAAAGTTGTATCTAATAAAGACACATGTTTTATGTCATGGTTTTGGCAGGATTTTCTTAAGTCCTTAGGGTATCATAGGTGATTGAGAACAACATACCATCGCCATAAAGAAAGAAAATCATAGATGACGATTTTTATATTAGAGTTTATTCTTTAATCCTATGATTTGGATTTTAGAGGATATTATTATGATCACCTATCATTGGTTTAGTTTGTGTAAAAAATATTTTCTAGGATTCCATTTAGATAGTATCTTATGAGGATCTTTATGGCATTCCATGTCATCTACCACTTTGTTGGAACTAGGATGGTGAGGCTATAGTTATGGGGTCTCATATGTTGCATGAAAATTTTAATAGATTGTAACTAATTAATAAGAGGTTAACCATACCTTATCATGGGATAATTCTTATTCCAACCATAGGAGTATAGATTTTTGTTTTATATATGAGGATGAGTTTTTCTCAGATTGACACCTTGGTTAGAGAACAAGCGATTGAGAAAGAAAGGGAAGTTGTCACTGTGATATGTTGTCCCCTTCATGATCACTAATTGGATTGGAAAATTGGAATACTCTCTAGATCTTCCTTCACACCAAAAAGGTAGGCACAATCTGTTTTATGTGTCATAGCTTCAGAGGAACATGCTTGATCATACGTATGTTATTGACTATGGGGATATTGAGATAGTTCTTGATGCATCTTACAGGGAATTCCAAATATGGATTATAGACCAGAGAGAGAAAATCCTTTGAGGGAATAAGGTACCACTTGTCAAGATTCCATTCTATCATAGATGAATCTATGGGGAAATGTGGGAGTGGTAGGAAGACATTCGATCTTAAAGGCCCAAGCTTTTCACCAGAATCATTGTAAGTAATTCACGATGATGAAAATTTTTTAGAGGGGGGAATTTCAACATCCTAAATAATTAGATTTATAAAATATTTTTAGTTTATAAAATTACCCATTTCTTAGTTTTTTTTGTCTCTGTTATAGGTTATTGGGATGTTCGTTTTTATTAAAAAGGGCCTGGTAATTGAATGTAGAAAATTTTATTTTAGGATAGACTGTGTGGGGGTTGTAAATTTATCATCAACTAGGTGGTGGGGTTACAGCAACTATAAAAAAATTTCATACCCCATAGACTAGCCGGTGGTCTTACCAGAACTTTGCTGGTTCTACCTTGGACACTAATCGGGTGGTGGGGCCAGGTAAGGTGTTCATTAAATACACCCCATGTTCTCTTAATTCCACATAATTTTTACCTTATTTAATACAAAAATTTTACCCTAACCCCCGTATTTAAACTTAGCTACCTCATCCATTGATTCTTGATCTATCCTTTTTATCTCACCATGGATTTTCAACATTGGATCAATTTGGTATTTCTATACTGATCAATGATTAATCAATTGAGTTAACAAGGGATCTTTATTGGATATTGATCTACCTTATACTATGAGAATATTATGCATATTTGATTAAGACTTTTATTCCTAGACCTCTTCTTGATGTAATATTGATGATAAAACAATAATCTATTAGAAATATCTAGGGTGATATTGAAAATCCTTTGGTAGATTGATGGTGGTTTCAAAAAGTGAACAAAATATCCATAATAGGAGTTAGATCCTGTAAAAACATTGGATTTTTTAGGTAATCCATCATAGATTGATCATTTTGATTTCTTATTCTTATTAAATCATATCTTGAAAAACTATTTTGATTATGGATTCTTCGTGGATTGCTGTTTTCCAGCTAAACCTAAGGTTCTCTTCTAGAATTGATGGGGAATTTATGATATTTTCTTTAATCAAAAATGGAACTGGTGAATTAACATAATCTATATCAAAAAAACTCAAAACTAGTTCTATAAAAGTAACCTATTAATAATCATTGACATTAAAAATAGTTTTGCCTGGGTTTGAAGAATGATTTGGATTTTATTCCTTTGGGGAATTTTAGAGTACATCAATAAAAATCTTAAGCTAGGAAGTTCAATGCCATTTGGGGACCTTGTATACACTTATTTATTGATATGAATATTATGATGGAATATCCTTCTAGACCATACTTGATAGTGTTCACATGTTTGTATATCACATGAAAACTATATATACTTTTTTATTCCATGTGTATGGATAAGTAGCAAGTTATAAATGTTTTATTTGATCACATATACTTGTATATTACAATTGATTCTCATGATGCCATGGTATATTCAACCTTTGTATGATTTTCCATATTTTGTGTATTTATCATGCCTTTTGGAGTTTTGTATTTAGAACTTGGAACATGTAGACCATTATGGTATTGTTAACCATTTGAGGGGGAGTGCACGTGATATTCATTGATGATGATGATGGATCCAAACATAGGGTAGGGTTGTTAAGACCTTGTGGCCAAGCCCATGATAGTGACATGTTAATTTTATGCCTTAAGGATATCGATTAAAATGTTTATAGTAATATTTTATGCCCAACCCAAAACTATATTTCTTCTGGATACTGAGTAACAAGATTACCAAATTATTTCTAGTTATTGATATCTTCTAAAATCCTTTAATTAACCTTCCATAATAGAGCTAAAGTAGATATGGTTAGCAAACAGGGTGATGTGGTTAGAACACGAATTCTCAGCATATGATTATTTGTGATGGTTTTTATATCTATTGATATCATGGAATACACGTCTTATATATGTGAAAACATTTTAAGGATTCCTCAGTGGTTTCCTTTTGGGTATATTATGCACACCCTTCACAGGAATCTGGATGTTTATGCACCCTTAATGTATAAAGATCTCGGTAAGGAAAAGAGGCCCATGGAAGATAGATCATTATAGATCATACAGCTGGTAGTAGTACTAGGATAGACTATGGAGGATTTTTGTGGGGTTTTCTTATTTGTGTTCTTCCAACTTATACTCTAGTTTGGCTTTCCACACTGGGATCCGTGATTATTTGTTGTATGAAAAGTGTTTCATATGTAATTATATTATGATGCTTTATTTATGGCCCTGGTAATATGGTTTTTTATATTTTATTTATATTTTTTGTGTATACATTTTATTTCTAAGGTTGCAGCCTCCCCACTGACGGAATTCGGACCCTAACTGCTAGTTGGTACCCTCTTGTGTATGGGGAGGCGCGTATGAGGTCGTGTGGATCTTTTGATCAAAATCTATTGTTTAAGTTGGCATATTATAGTGGAAAATAGTGTTGGTAAATATTTTAGTAGACCGTCTTCAAGATAATAGTCTTACAGTTTGACGTTAAGTGGGGTAGTGAAGGGGTCCTTTTATAAGTGATAGGGGTGCCATTTTTGTAAATATCAATTTATTAATATTAAAAACATTGTCATATTCAAAGAAAGTGGGCCCAAAATTGATAATTAGTGAGGATAAGAAATAGAAAGATCATGAAATCCCTCATACAAACATTCAGATATATGGTTCGGTGATATTTTTTTATTTTACTTGTTGATTTAGTAATTTTACATTATCTTATCCTTGACCATAGAGACAAATTTTGACCTTGCCAACTTAGTTTTACTCCCTAAAATTAAATTCACCTTATTACCTAATATTGAATATAATAATTCTAGATTTTATAACTATTTTAATGGATTTAATTTCTAAAGGTGATAATAATTATCTTTAATATAATTATTCATTATATAATAAAAACAATATTTAAGAAAATACTTTTAAGGATTAAAATACTTATTTATGAAAAAATTATGAATAATATTGACACCTATGATATTAATTTCTTTATGATTAAAAAAGGAGGGTTATTATATTATAAAACTAAGTTAAAATTGAATATAATATTATGAATAATTAATTGAATTAAAAGGACCAAAAATAGTTTTTTATTATAATAAAATACAACTTAGGTTTCAAAATGCCAATCATAGACTTATAAATTCAAAATATTACTCTTAAATGAATTATTTTACTCCTTAAATAAATATTTTTTAAATAAAATGGGTTCATAAATTTTTAAAACATTATTAAATCATGATTATTCCAAAAAAATATGATATTTATAAAAATTGTGTTTTTACTATTCACGAAAAAATGAACATTTTTGGAAAAATATCAAAAAATTAACACAAATATATTTTTGACAAGATAAATCCAAAAATAAATTTAATTTTATAAAATTCTAATTCTAAAATTTATTAGTTTAAATTTTAAATGAAAATATAAGATATAATTAAAAATGGTTTTTATTTTTAAAAATAAATGACTTTTATAAATTAAGTGTTCTTAATCTTATTTCTTATAAATTATTAATTAAATTAGTGTCAATATATTTTTTATATATTAAAATTTTCTATTAGAATAAATATTTAAAATTTTTCATTTTTATTTATTATAATAAGTATTATACTTAAAAATTAAATTTTTATTTTTTTAAAAAATATTTCCTCTTAATAATAAATAATTTCTTCCTAATTTATTATTTATCAATAAATAATTAATTATATTTTACCAAACTATTTGTATTAAATAGTCATTTTCTTATTTTTTTTTAAATCTTTTATTTAAAATTAAATTTTATAAAATTATTAATGTATAGAAATACATTTATATTTTATTACATTAATAGTTACATATTTATATAATCCTTACTTCTATTTAAAGAAACCCAAATAAATTTTCATAACATATAAGGGTATGATGGAATTATGGCAGTCATAGGTGGTGATTCAACTAGCATGGATCTCATAGAGATTTCCACGATATTGAACTTCTCCCACAGATGATTTCGCTAAAGCCATACTTGAAAAAGTTCAGTTTGGGATTGGCCTAGTGTAAACCCTAAATATTCTACCTCCTTCCCAAGAATGGAAAAATGAGCCCCATAAGTAATACTACTAATACTTGATGTAACTGGTTCTTCTATCTACGTAGATTTTAAAATGAAGTTACTCATATTTATACTTTCCAATTCAACAACTATATAATAATGATCATATTTAATCAATATAATTTTATCCCAATGAAATGAATCATAGACTATTTTATTTCAGTGTTTCTTATGATATAATATATTTGAAAAAAATATATTTAATGTAAAATATATTCTAAAATATTATGATGTTATATTATACACCTATTGAAAAACATAGATCCTAAAAATTTTAATTTCTATAAGTAATGAATAGAGGTGGGGTATTATTAATATAGTCATGCCCTGTGATATAATTTTAAAAGATAAATCAACTTTAATATAAAGGGTAATACTAGGAAGATCATTTTTTCCTCATAATGGGCATATATTGAAATTTTTAATTATCATGTCCATTTATCTTCTAAATATGCCTACTTTGTTTCTTATAATACTTAGAAGGAATAATTCATTAATGATATGTATACCCTAAATTATAAATATAATGGTTTCAATAAATGTTATTCATATTATAATTATTATTAATTTCTCCAAGCGTATCATAACAATGTATTTAAATCCTTTATAATGGTTTATAAAGTGTATATGGAATATCAAAAACATATCCCTTAGAAGTTTAAAACAAATTGGGTAGTTAATCACACTTATTTTAAATCAAATTAAGATTGATTTAATACCCAACCAACCTTTTTTATGCTTATTACCCTATTATGTATCTGATTCTGAGCATGCATCCACTTGTAGTATCCAGACAAGTATTTCATTGCTATGAAACCAAAAACTCTTTACTTTTCCAAAATTTTGAGCTGTTTTCTTATATTTAGATTTATCCCTAGGATTTAAACTAATTTTTTATAGTCTAAAACCCTAAAAATAACTATATTTATGATACCAAATTTATCAATTTAATCCTCAAACACATACTATTACATGAATTATGACATCGAATTCCATAAAACACAACCCAAATATCTAGAGGACTAGTTTCATTAGGATATTAGATACATAAAAGAAAAAATGTAATAATATGATACATCCTAATTATTTTTATCCTTATAATGTTCTAAAAATTCTTGTTTAACTTCAATTATTGTATATATTACCCTTCTGAAATAAATAAAATAAAAGGTTGAGATATAAATTCAAGTAAGGGAATAAACATGATGTGTAACATAAGAGTCGAGTGGTATAACATGATTGCATAAAAGAGGTGGGTCGTATATCATCAAAAATAATAATGGAAGAATTACATAGATACCATAGGATCATGGAATCATAATAATTTTGAAACAATATAAAACATGACATTGTAAGAAAAATTCAAGTCTCACTACCAATACAACATAAAATAATGTACTATGATAATTGTTTCTTCACTATGCATGGTATCTCATGAGATAAAAACATTAACCAATGTATCATAGGGTTTCATAATTCCAATTACACCCATTAAATAATATTTTTTAGATTCATATTAATTCCATATAAGTAAAAGAATCCATACAAGAATCATAATTCAGAGAAAACCCCTTAGAACAAAATGGGTTATATAGACTTACCTTATAGCATAAACAAAGTTTATACCATAATTATTCCTAAGAGAATATGGAATTAAATGTTTTTATATGTTCATATTTTTATATATAGGAATAGGTATTAAATATAAATTTTTAAAAAAATCATAAGAAATAAATCGATAAGTGGGAAAAAATGAACCACTTAAGTTATGTTTTAAATAATTGGAAAAGAACCTCTAAAGAAAGTGAGAAAGTTGTCTTTTAATTAAAACCAATAATAGAAAAAATTGGTTTTTTATAAAATACTTATTACTTTTTTAAATCATGTAATGGAAAATCTTTAAAACATTGATATATGAAAAGGGGTAATGGATTATAAATTTCCATTTAAATGGGTTTTCTTTAAAGAGAATATTGAGAAAGGAACTTTAAAACACATATAACCACATAAAATAATGGTAAACTAACTAGGTATATATATAATAGATATATATATATATATATATATATATTTAATATAAAATAATTAAATGAGAAATATATATAGGAAAAGTGAGGTAGAGAGACCAAAAACGTAACCAAAAAAAAGAGGGTGGTTTAGAAGTTTCATAAACTCAAGTACAGACTTTCTTGGTACATAAGATTAACCTAATGAATAGTATAATTAATTTTATTAAGTAATAATTCAAGAAAAAAATTCATTTATATTTAATTTTTGAATGTCTATTTATTATCATATTTTATTCATTTATTATATAGTTCTTTCTCTCATCATCCACTTTAGGTTGCTAGGGAAATTTCTCCAAAACTACATCTATATATTGAACATGGTAAAAGGTGTTATAAAATAGTTTGATAATATATATAATTATAGAGTTATATATATCAATATATTGTAAAAAATTAAATGATGAAAGATGTCCCAATATGCTTGTTTTGGGTAGATAAAATCACTATGATCATTTATTATTAATATCATTAATAATATAGTAAATATATTTTTATAAAATAATATTAATTTATTAAATATAATATTTTTTCATTAAATACATCTTAATAACCATTCATATAAGGTTATAGTTAAAAGAGATATATGTTTTCCATGGATGTGGTGAATCGATCATAATACGGGTGATGTTTCATTTTTCAAATGGATGGGAGGAAGGAAGATAATAGTTATTATATTAACATAATAACAATTTAGTATAATAATGATATTGATATAATTTCATTATGATTTTTAATATATACTTGTAGGGGATTTAATAATAAAATTTAATTGAATATAAATGAGGAAGTGATTAAGAAATTTTTACCTTACTCTTAAGGATAACTCCTTTGTTAATTGGATTAATCCTTTAAAAGGTGTTATTATAATGAGAACAGAACCTATAGGTTGTGAATAAGATTTTTTATAAAAAAAATTATATATATTTGTTAAAATTATATGATTAATGTGTGAGGAAAATTATGGTGGTGAATGTGTCCTTTTATAAATGAGAGGGGTGACATTTTTATAAATATTAATTTAATAATATTAAGAAGAATTTAATATTCAATAAAAGTGGATCCAAAATTTAAAATAAATTTGGTTAATATAATTTATGGTATTTAAAACCCACATGCACCCATTTATATAGGATGTTTTTCGATATTTTTTTGACTTAAAATATTGATTTAACACTTTTAACTCATTTTGGTCATTAGTGTGGTGAATAATTTTTACCGTGGTAACTTATTTTTATTCCCTAAAATAAGATTGACCTTATTAACTAATTTTGGTTATTATATGTCCAAATATTAAATAAATTTTATTTAATTCAATTTCTAAAATTTTTTAAAATTAATATCAATATATGTACGTGAAATATAATAAAAAATTAGTAGAAAAAAATAGGCATAAAAATACATATTTAGGCAAAAAATATCAATAGTATTTGTAACTATGAAATTTAATTGTTTATAATTAAAAAAAGAGGTAATTTTAATTTTCAAATCCATCCAAAACAAAATTTATTCTTATTAATACTTAATTGAAGGAAGATGACCAAAAATATTTTTTTTATTAGAATAAAATATAACTTAGGTTCTAGAAAGTCAATAATAGATTTATAAATATAGAATATAAATTTTAAATGTGTTATTTTACTCCTGAAATAAGTATTTGGTTCATAAAAAGGTTTCATAAATTTTTAACTAATGCTTATATCATGATTATGTCATAAAATTTATGGTAATTACAAAAATAGTACTTTTTACTATTCACTGAAAATCAACCTTTTCATAGAATTTTCAAAAATTGCCCCAAAAATAATTTCAAAATTTTAAATCCCAAAATAAATTCATTTTATCATTAAAATTTTGAAATTTAGGAATTTAAATTTTAAATGAAAATAAAATATATAATGAAAAAATGTTCTATTTAAAAATAAATTTTATAACTTAAGTGTTCGTAATATTATTTCATGTCAATTAATAATTAAATGGGTGTTAATATATATTTTTATACGTTGAAAATTTTCATTATAATAATCCTTTAAAATTGATGAATATTATTTATTAATACAAATATTGCACTTAGAAAAATAACATTTCTATTTTCTTAGAAAAATAGTGCCTTTTAACATTAAATGACTCTATTTCTAATTATTTATTTATTTAAAAATGATTTATTAAATTTTATCAATACAATTTTATAAAATACACCCTTTTTTATTTTGTTAAATTCATTATTATAAATTAATTTTTATAAAAATGCATAAAGTATAAAAATACATGAAAATTTTATTATATTAATAGTTACCTGTTTATAAAATCCAAACATCTACTTACAAAAGACCTCAAAGCCTCCTCATAATATTTATTGGTAATATATTCAATAGTTTCAATCATAGGGGCCATTCAGGTATTATAGATCTCTTGGTGATTTTCATGAGGCTGAACTTCTCACACATATAATTTTTCTCAAGCCATACATGTTGAAGTTCAGTTTGGGATAGGACTAGGAAAAATTCAAATAATGTTACCATATTTAGAAGATTAGAAAAATGTGCCTCGTAATTAAAACTTATAGTAGTTGATTTAATTTTTCTCCTTTCTACATGTATTTCATATTGTAGTTACTCCTATTTATACTCAAAAATTCAAAGGTCATGTTATAAAATCTATATTTAATATTTATAATTTTATCACAATAAAATGTATCATGGTTAATTTTAGTAAATTATTGTATTTGAAAAAAGATATTTCTAACACCGTGAAAATTTAGAAATAATAATGTGCTCAATATCTTTCTTAACACACAACACCTAGCTTTAATCGAATTGTGATATAAAAAATATTATTATTTAAATGTGACAATTATGACCCCATTTTTAATTTGGTGGTATGAATAGTAATAACCAAATTATGAAAATATTTATAAATTTTTAATATAATAAAATTTTATTTATTAATAAATAATTAAAAAAAATTAGTAATTTAATTTTATACTTTTAAGAACATGTTTTCTTCACAAAAAGGGTTTTTATTGCTTTTTGTGACTAAATATCATAATTATTTTATGCCAATTAGAAATTTTATTTGATAAAATAGATATATTTTTTTAAATAATAATTTCAATATTATCTTAAAATAAACTTTTTTGTGTTTTTCTGAAAAGATTTATTTTTAATTGAATAGTGAAAATTAACGATTTTTGTAAAACTGCCATTTCTTTTCATTAAATGAAGTAATTTAAAAGTATCGTCATTTTTTAATTTGAAATTAAATTGAATTAAATATCATTGAATTATATATAATCTAATTAATTATATAGGAATCAACATTATACTTGATTTTTTGAATAAGTTCATTTTTAGGTTTAAAACACATTTTTTATAAAAAGAGTTTTTCATTTACTTTTATTTTTTATCTTAAATTTATTTTTCACATTTATAGAGATTTAATATTGAAAAATAGATTTCATATTTTTAATTAAGAGCTTCAAATTTTTAAAATATTAAAAAAATATCACACTCTCTGTTTTAACATCTATAATATTTTTTTCATTGGAATAAAAAGAGGTTATGTTTGAAATATTAATGAATTTTTATCCTAATAATTTTTTTTATTTTTAGTGATTGAAAAAATACCTTAAGTACTTATGCAATGCCAACATAGTACATGTTCATGTAATTAAAAAATAAAGTATATGGTTTTTTAAAACATCAAAAGTAACAAATTATGGATTAATTATTTTTTTCCACTAATTTCTAAGATAAATATAACATATTAGTAATTTTTTATGTTTTATATTTTAATTAAATTATCATCTTGATGTTATTATATTCAAACTATGTAGATAGTCTTGAAAAAGTCTTTAATGTAATATTATGTTAAATAATTTTTTATTTAATGATTTAAAATTCATAAAAATGTTATATATGGGAAATTTAGTTGTATATGGTATATAATATCAAATATTGTCCATTATGGGTCAATTTTTATTTTATATTAAATTTTTTGACTCATGTAGAGTAAATAACTTTAATATCATGGTAATTATCAAAAGGGTTAACAGGGATTAAAACTAATAGATAAGAGTGAAAAAATCACTTAAACTTATCTAAATTTTATTGGATGAGAGGAATCCAAATCATAATAATATTATACTGTTAATATTATCATTTAGAAACACTCAAACAATAATATTAATTTATATTAATTTAATTATTTAATCATTTCCAAGGGTGCCCCTCTCTATACTTAAAAAAGGGAACCTCATCTCCTCTCTTCCTCACACATTTTGAGCACACTAGTTTGGAAAGTACCTGAAAAACATATACCAAACCATAACCCACAATAAATATAGTCTCTTTTCTCAGCAAAAACAAAAACTTATAAGTTTTAATGTTTAATCAATATTTAGTTTTCCAAAAAAGATATGTAACTCTTAACCAGTCATTTTGTTTATTTATTTTTATACCCACTTAAAATATTATTAAACTAGGATGATATAATGACATTAGTATCTTCATTGTATTTAATTTTTATTATTTTTATGGTACAATCCTTATCCATATCCTTTTCTATCCTACTGGGAATGAAAATAGTGTTCGTTTGTACATGTGGACTGCCACCTCCATAAAGAGATATTTTTCATTTTCCATCACCGCCTCTCCTAGATGTTTATTATTATAGATTTAATATGTATACATGATATTAATGACATAATTATAATTCTTTAATTAATATATATCATCTGTTTTCTTACCTTTCCATCCATTTAAAAATGATAACTTTTTCATGCATATGTGTGGACTACCACCTACATTAAGCGATGTGATTTTTTTCATATATTACATTCATCAATGGTTCTAAAATTTAATTTAATGTATAAAAATTATAATCACATCATGGTTAATATTATATATATTATCTAACTATAACCCATTTGACCATGGTCAATACGACAAAGTTTTTTTGCAATTATGAATTGAACATCCTTAAAATGTATGACATGAATTTAACTGATTCAATAACTATAAAAGGTGTGATAATAAATGATATAAAAGGAATAATGAAAAGTTAATACTCACTAAAATGTTTGTTAAGAAATTATAAAATTATTATAAAATTATTATATATTATTCAAAGTATGTACGTTGAAACTTGGACTCTAGGTAAGGAATTTCTAGTCTCAATTCGCTTTCTTTATAAATTAATCTATTTTCATCACATGTTTTATTTTTAGTTTTGTATAAACTATCTTATGAATTATTGTATCATTATTCTATAAAAAATAAAAAAAACTAAAAATCAATTCAAATTTCTTCCATTTAATGTTTTGTTGGTTCAAAAGTTATTAAGTCATTAGGTATTTTTGTTAAAATCTATTTTAAATTTTTTTCGATATACCTTGTCACTATTTTTCTTCCATATCCATATTTTTATTAAATTGCCTTATGAAATATATTCATTCCTTATAAATGTTTTATATAATTATTTTAATATTACCTATTATTTTATTTATGAACATTTAAATCTAGGGTAATCTTCTTATTTTTTTCCGAACAATATACTTTTTAATGAAGGTATGAAAATAATTTTTTTAACGTATACGGAATGAATAGATATTTTCTTGGTCATGGTCATTATTATTTAAAAAAATTTATCTAAAACTTCCCATTTTTATTTTTAAATAAAATATTTTTCACAATATTTTGAAAATTTTTATTAAATATTATAAAAAAAAGTGGATTTTTTCTTATTTAATGTGAAGACTTACAATGGTTTTGAATATGGGTTCAAAAAATATTTTATACATTTTTGTGATAGAAATTAAAGATTATATGTTATTTGTGAATTTTAAATTCTTTAAAAAAATTATGATAATGATTGGTCTTGATATATCTCTCAAATGCATTGGGTAATGGTTATGTTCTCTCAGGAGTTTTATGATGGAAATAACTCAGTAGGTAATTTCATTTATAAGGGATATTGTAATAGTGATTATAAGAGTGATATAAATATTATTTCACAATATTACTAAATGAGTTTATATTATTTAAAATTATTTTTCATGGATTTATTTTTATTTTATAAGTTGAACTAATGATATTATATTCAAAGTAAATTTTATACCCCTTTTAGGTGTGGAAAGTTTGATTTTCGAGAAAATATTTTCTTGATTGCCCAAGTTTTACAAATAAACCCCAAAGGTTAAGATTTTTCTATTAATATTGAGTTTTAATTATTTAAGTAAAATATTGTTTCAATGAATCTTATTTCATGAGTAAGAAAATGAATATTTGGGATCAAATTTATTCATATAAAAAAGGAAAAAAATTATATGAGATTACATGATTTTCAAAATATACTTATGGGTTTATTTATTTTTGTATCCCTTACAGAGATTTTTGTGCTCATTACAAGTTTTAAAATGTTTTATGGGTCATGAAAATGAATATGATGCTATATAAAAATATAATTTTATACTATATAAATTCAATTTTAAAGAATAAAACATGTTTTTAATGAAATAGATGTTTAAATTTAAGAATGGTCTTTTATAGAAATATGGATATTGAGTGGAAGTATCCAATTTTTTATACAGTTTTGATATGTAATTGTTTTTTCTAATTATCTAAAACTATAAACAAAGAATATCATTGAAATGTAAGGAATTGAAACCCTTGTTATAAATCATGTAATTTTGGGTTTTTTAATTTATGGAGTATTATAGTTGGTATTGAAGGAATGGTTAAGATAACATTAGAGATTATTTTGATTTAAATATAGAAGGTTCATCATTATTTGATAATATAATGGGTTATAAGTTGAATTTTAATCTTAATTTTAAAGGAATATAAATCCCTTTTGAGGTTTTTGTGATGAGGTTTTAAGATGATTAAGGTTATTTTGGGAGATGTTTATGGGAATAAAACCCTTGGTTTTAGTATGTGTTTTAGAGAAAGATTATTTTAATAATAATTCACTTACATTTTGTGTACATGCATTTAAATTTATTAATAACCTTTAGGGTTATATGATCTTTAATTTTTTGTTAATAATGGGTTATTATAATTTGGGAACATATGTTTTATTATATTGATAACCATGGGATTGAAATGTGATTTACTAACTGAGTGATTAATGTTATTTTGAAAAAATGTCACTATATTTTTGGGGTACATTATATGATTAAGTTAAATATAATATTATAGGATAATATGGGAATTTATTAAAGGAATAAAGGTTAAATTATATTTTATAAGAATATATGATTTTAATGTGTCTTTAGAGTCAATCGGGATATTCATGGAATCCACAAGCATATTTTAGAGATTATGTGATTAGATCATAAAAAAATTTATGATATGACTTTATGAGTGTCGGGCCACCTGAAATTGTGGTAAATGGACCAAAAGACTCTACAAGGAGCAGACTTTAGATGAGGATTCAGAGTAGGCATATCCACCCGATAAGAACCTAACGGATGTGAAAGAAAGAGAGGGTATGGAGTTGCCATTGGGACTAGCCTATTCATGCGCAATAAGCCTAGCCAAATATCATGAGAAAGTGGAGAGCTAATATCATGATGAAGAAGCTGGGTAAAAGTAGTTCCCATAGTTATATTCTAGATATTTCCTCTAAGACCTATGGGTCATGTAATCTATAAGTCTACAGGCCTTGTAAGGGTTCCCCCTCATCCCTTGATAGGGGGTTATAAAAAATCAATAAAAAAGAAGGCCTTCGGGCCATTAGGGGGTATGAGTGATTGTTATTATTTTTCGATAATTTTTTGGTTGATCAAGAAAGAGTATGAGATCAAATCATTCTAATCTTTGGGATTCAATATTGTTTGGGTGTATTTTGAAGAGTTTAAGGTTAGATATTTATGGAATAATTTAATTTGAACTTTGGGAGTTATTATTTATATTTTCGATATTTATGTATAAAGTTT
This sequence comes from Viscum album, assembly GCA_963277665.1. Lineage (NCBI taxonomy): Eukaryota > Viridiplantae > Streptophyta > Magnoliopsida > Santalales > Viscaceae > Viscum > Viscum album. The sequence continues at coordinate 1,824,194,148 of OY728132.1, read as the reverse complement.
TATTCATATTGAATATTATTTAATCTTGGGCCAACTATTTTTTTTGTTAATGTCAAGAGATATAAAAAATAACCTGTTATCCTTTTTTGGAATTTTGGATCCACTCGAATATGGTTTTAGTGCTTCCAGAATGAAAAAATCATCTTGAATATTCATTTATTATATTATTAGATAATATAGATATAGGAATTAGTCAAATCATATCCAAAGAATGTAATTTTCCTTTTAGAATGGAAATAAATCGAGTAAATGTATTTTATCAAGTTCTTTATATTGATAGAATTAGAATCCATTAACTTCAGGAAAAGGATATTAAAATAAAAATGTTATCCTATTACCTTAATTTTATATGAATAAATGGTATTATTTACCACATTATAATATATGGTTTTTGTTAGTAACATTCTCATAACCATTTTCTCTATCACACTCAATTATTCCTTGAGCATTATTTTTTCCCTCTATTACCATATTTTAACTTCCAACTAATCTTCTACTTACTTGGGATCTTAATTGTGTGATATTCATAGTGACCTTTATATTTAAATTTTCTTATTTTCAAAAGATGTTTTATTATCCATTTTTACCATGATTTTTCTCAAAACTATTATTTTTTAAATATTAAAAAAATTCCTTTCATGGTCATATTTTTTATTTTTCACTCATTAGAATATATTTTAAAAAAATTATTTAAACCCTTTTTATCAGGAATGAAATAAAATAATTAGTGCATAATTTCATTAATATGGGTATAATTTAATACCCAAAAAAATATTTTAAAAGAATACTATTCTCGATAGCTTTCTTAAGACACAACACCAAGCTTAATCACATTGCGATATAAGGAAAATATATTATTATTAAAATGTTAGTATTAAAACCTTTATGTTAAATTGGAGGTATTAATAGGAATAACCTCATTATAAAAATATTTATAAAAGTTTTATATAATGATAATTTATTTAATAATAAATAAGTGATCAATGTTTTATTAAATCCATTTTATGATTCACAAAATACGTTTTTTCTAAATTGTTTTATTTATTTTTTTTAGTGCACATTATAATTTATTTCTCCAAATTTTAGAAATTTTATTTGATAAAAATTGTATAATTTTTTAAATCATCATATTGATATTATATTATGGTGAATTTTTGGGATTTTTTTAAAAATATTTATTTTTAATTGAACAATGAAAAATGTAGATTTTTGTAAAACTGTCAATTATTTTCATTAAATAAAGTAATTTAAAAGTCACATTATGTTTTTATTTTGATATTAAAGTAACATAGAACTCATTTAATTTTAAATAATCCAATAAATAATATATTAATCATTATTATACTTTATTTTTTTGTAAGTTCATTTTTAAGCTTAAAACACATTTTTCTAAAAACTATTTTCATTGTGCTTTGTATTTTTTTCTTATATTAATTTATTCCATTTATAGAGATTTAATCATGAAATTTTTATTTCATATTTTGAATCAAGAGGTTGAAGTTTTTAAAGAGATCAATTTTATTTTTGAACATTATGAATAATAATCATAGTAAATGTTTTTCTCTATGGTTAGGGTAAAATGGGTAAAACCTGGTTAAACGGGTGAGATAAGGACTAAAATCTCTATAAAAAATATCTTAATTTTATTGAATAATTTTTTCAACCATAAATATAAAAGGTTCAAAAAAATTTAAATTTATTACCAATTTCCTTTGATAAATACCTTAATATGATATTAAGTAAAGAATAAAAAAATGACACTCCCTTTATTTTAATATCAATAATATTTTTTAATAAGGAAAAAATGTAGTTATATTTAATTATAAATATTTATTTTAAATATGAATAAATATTTTTATCCTGCTAATTTATTTTAAATTTTTAGTGTTGTAATAATTACCTTAACTTCTTAAGCAAACTCGACACACTACATGTTCATGTAATAGAAAAAGAAAGTAAATGATTTTTAAAATAATTAAAAGTAAAAAACTTGAATGAATTATTGTGTTAAATTAATTTTTAAGATAAATATAACATATTAGTGATGTTTTAAAGGTTTATATTCAAATTAACTTACCATGTTGATTTCATTGAAGTCAAACTATGTGAATAGTCGTAGAAAGACTTTAATAGTATATTATGTTAAATAATATTTTATTTAATGATTTAAAATTCATCAAAATAATATATTTGGAAACATTGTTGGAATATAGTCAAAAATATCAACCATTATCAACTTATTGGTAATTTTTCCTTATAAAGTATTTTTTATATACACTATTTTATTAAAAAACATTGATATCAAGGTTATCATAAAAAAGGGTTAACGGAGGTTAAAATAAAGAGATAAGAGTGAAAACATCACCTAAACTTATCCAAATTTTATTAAATGAGAGGATTTAGAATAATAATATTATTATATTTTCAATTTTTCAATTTTTTTCAACTTTAATGTGAAAATTAATTTATATTAATTTAATACTTTAAGAAATTCCAATGGTGCCCCTTCCCCCACTTAAAAAAGGGCACCACCCCTCCTCTCTTCCTAACACATTTTGATAACCATATTTCCAAAAATACATACCAAAATCTCTCTTAGAAAATACTCTATGAGACAATGTGTCTATAGTATCATCAAAAGACCAACCTTGAAGGGTTAATCGATAATCCAAGGCTAGTTTTCCAATAAAGATGTATAATTATTAATCAGAAATTTTCATTTTATTTATTCTTCTTCCACCTTAAAATATTATTAAAACTTGTTGATATAATAAAATTATTATCTAAACTGTACTTAAATTTTATTATGTTTATTTTAAAATCTGTATTCATCTCCATTTCCATATTATGGGGAACAAACACCATTCAAGCTTATTTGTGGACTACCTCCTCTACGAAGAGATGTGTTTTTTCTCTATCATCGCCTGTAAAGGAAGTTTATTATGATGTATTTAATGTATATATATTATATTTAGGATAAAATTATAATTCTGTAAAGATTATATATCATATATTTTCTTAATTTTCCATCCACTGAGAAATAATAACATCATTTGTGTGATTGTGTGGACTACCACCTCTACAATGCAATATGATCCATTTTTCAGGAAAACATTTAATGAATGTTAATAAAATTGTATTTAGTATATAAAAATGATATTAATTTCTTGATTTAAGATTATTTATATGATGTAAAAATTATACTTTTGACCATGTTTAACTCACTAGATTTTTTTTGCGATTATGAACCAAATGCCCTCAAAATAAGTGATATGAACTTAATTGAATTAATAAATATATAAGGCATGGTAATAAAGTAAATAAATAGAATAATAATGAGTTAATAAACCATAAAATGGTTCTTAATGAATTAGAAAATTAATACAGTTTTATTATACTATATTTAAAGTATGTACAATGAAAGTCATACTAAGGTAAGGGAATTCTAGTCTCACTTCCCTTTCTGGGAGACTTAAGTAATTTTCACCACTTGTTTTATTTTTTGTGGTGTATAAAATTTCTTATGGGTGTAATTTATCATTATTATATAAAAATTAAAATTTTTAAAAAAAACATTCAAATTTCTTCCCTTCAATATGTTATTGGTTCTAAATTTATAAATTCATAAGGCATTTTCCTAAAAAACTTTTTAAATGTTTTTAAGTATTCCTTCGGACTCTTTTTCTTTAATATTCATATTTTTGTTAAATTTTTTATGTAAGATCTTATTTCCCCATAAATTTTTTATACAATTGCTTTTATATTACCTTTAACTATCTTCATAAATGTTAAAAAATAAGATTCTTCTTGTTGTTTTCTTAATGAGAGTCTTTATACCGAATGTGTGAAAAGAATGTATCTTTAACACATACATCATGAAAGGATATTCCCACCATAATTTACATTTTTATTTAAGAATATTAATCTATATTTTTTCATGTTTATTTTCAAATAAAATATTTTTCACAGTATTTTTTAATTTTTTATTAAATATTATCAAAAGAAAAATATATTTTCCTTATTTTATATGAAGATTAAAATTAGTTTTTTTTATATATTAAAAATAATATTTTAATAGTTCTAATTATGGAAATGAAATATTCTAAATGATTTATTTATGTTATATTATATGGTAGTTTTTCATAATGTCAGAAGATCCCAATATAGATCTTTATTACATTGAATAGTGATTATGTTCTTTTGAGACTTATATTGGAATTAGCCGAGTAAATTATTCCCATTATAATATGGCTTGTAAGAATTATTTTAAGAGTGATATGAAGATTATTTCCAATTTTAGCCATAATAATTTTCTATGCTTGAAAATGTGTTTTCATGGAAGTATTTTGATTTTAAAAGGTTAGCTGATCAACTTATACATAAAGGAAATTGTATAACCGGCTTTAGGGTGAAAAGTTTGTTTTTGAGGAAAATATTTTCATGAGTTCCCATGTTTTACAAAGAACCATTCATGGTTATGGTTTTCCTTTAATATTTATTATGATACGTTATATGAAAATATTTGGGAAATGATTATATTTTAATGAGTAAGAAAAAATATTATTTGTGATAAAATTTTATTATGTAAAAAGGAAAAATTTTCTTATAGGATTACATGATTTTCAAAATAGACAAGTGGGTTTATTTTTTTCTATCCATTATTGAGATTTTTGTGCTTATAATAAGTTTTAAAATTTTTTACAGGGCCTAAAGATAAGTTATGTAATATATAAGTGTTTAAGTTTCTATTATGGGGATTTGACTTTAAAGAAGAGAACATACTTTTAATGAAATATGAGTTTATATTTAAGTATGCTATTTTTTAGGAAAAATTGGATATTGAGTGGAAGTGTCCACTTTTTATTATAAAGGTTTTATATTTAAGTGTTTTTAAAAATTCTCTAAAACTCTAAACTAAAAATATCTTATAAATGTGACAAAGTTAATACCTAATTATGAATCATCTAATTTTGGGTTTTTTAAGTTATGGGGTGTCATACTATTCAAAAAAATATTTATTTAAATGGAAATACTTACTAAAATATGGTGGTGTTACACCATGTGTTGAGTTTTGATTTGTATCCTTGACCAAGATTTGATGTAGGGTTCTTGTGGGATTTTTCTACTCCCAAGTAACAGCTTAGAGACCTAAGGGTATTTTAGATGATCATACCAGTATTCAGTTTGGGAATCCTCCTTATTATCCCATGGTCAATGAAAACCATTCATATACTAAGACTTATTGATATATAATTTCTTGGATAGACCACTAATATAATGATACTCATAGATATATGTTTTCCCTACTTGGATAAATACCCTGAGAGGGGTGTTGAATCATGGTATAACAAACTAAAATTAATTCACCTTCTTAGATCATATTTCTTTATTAAACAAAAAAATCTTCTCTCTTATTCCCATAGAAAATATTAAATGAAATTTAAAACATGAACAAGATATATTAATATTAATTAGTTCACATTAACTTGGAAACTTATAATTAGAAAACAATTTAAAGGTTTTAATGAACCAAATACACTAAAGTACACATCTATTACGATGTTGGAATTAGACTCACTAACCCTCCTGATTCACTACCTGACACAATTTGAAAGCACTCTTATATCTAAAATAAAGTGTATGCACTAATCCTTTAGAATATTATCAATATTATTACTTAAATAAATATTATTTAGACCTCATTTTGGGCATCATGAAGCTAAAATTTCATCCACCTAATGAATATCAATTTACTAAATAATTTCTGGGAAATTCCTTCGGGTTCACATAAGTTTCAGTTCCATGCAACCCTTGTTTTGTTTTTATGATACTTTCAAATTTTTGATAAAATTTTCACTTTCATGAAACCCACAACCATTTATGAACACTGATAAAAATTTATGAAACTAACTTGTTTATATTTACTCAACTTCATTTGTTTATGCAACTAATTTTTTTGTGAAAACCTTACACCAGAGAATCCTTCATGAAAATATTCCACTAATTGAGAGCCTTCAAATATTCATTAAGGATTAATCATAGAAATATAGGGGTTTGAATCTAAATTTTTATAGATTCTACCACCCCTTCATACATATATTAATTTTTCTTACATAACTCTCACTTTTCAACAAAAAATTTCATATATCTTCTGTTTGTGATTGTTTCAAAAAAAATATCATTTTCATATAACTTACCATTGTTGTGAGACTTAACAACTTCATGAAAATTACCTCCTTCATGAAACATAAATTTTTAATACAAATAAATATTTCATTAAAGTCATTCCTTTTCTATTTTTTCATGAGGTGGCCTTGAAACTCCATTTTCATAAAACTTTTCCCTTTATCCAAAATTTAAACCCAACAAAAATTGGAAACCACTAGGAAATGCTTCCACCTTGTATGAGAAACTCTATATAAACCCTATAGATCTTCCATACCTATATCCAAAAAATTTGTTAACATAATTTATCAATGATTATGATAGAACTTCATAACTTACCTTATCATCTGAATTTTTCTAAAACCCACAACCAACCTAGAAATATAGTAATGTCACCATGACAGATTTCTTTCCAACAATATATCATGCATTAAATAGATCAATTGTATACTAGTACACCTTTATATATAGTATCCTGGATATAAAAATTCTATATTTCGAATCATTTTTATATCATGGACTCCATTTTATATCATAGTTGAGATATACTGGTTATACACAAATAATTCTTATTGTTTTTTCTAGATAGTAAGATTGAAAAATGAGAGGGGGTAAATTTTAAATCTTAAAAAAAATATTTAATTAAAATTATAATATTGAATATGTTGTATTAAGATATTTAATGATTAAATCATAAATAATTAATCTCATTGGCTATTGAAGTTCCCTTTTTAATATGATTTTATTTTTTCAATGTGAAATTCAATGCAAGGTGGGATCTCATGTCAAGGAGTGAGTATCCACTAATTCAAGGAGATAAATTTATTTACATTATGTTGTCAAAGAAAATAATTAGAATTATGGTCCTTCAAATAGTTTTCTAGATAGATTTCTTATAATAATACATTTCATGATTCAACAGATAGTCTTCATGTCAATGATAGTACCTAATATTAAAGAAGCAATGTCTACAATAGTAAATTATGAATTTGAACCTATGAGTTAAGATAGATAGTGGGTACATACTAATTTATCTAAATAAATTGGTGGATATATCCTTAAAATGGGATATCCTAATAAATTTTAAGTAGTTTCATGATGTATAGGCCTTGGTTCACTCATAAGTCAATGAACTTATAGGCCACATGAACTCAAGTACAACCACCCCCCCACACATATATTAGAGGTTACTTTCTAGTAATGAGAGTGTATTGTGGTATAACAGGGAGACTATACCCTCATTATTAGAGTATATAAAAGTGGTAAATAATAATAAAGTATTGGAAATACTAATAGGGCAGTGGAAGATAAGACATACAAACAATAATTACCATATATAACCCCTCAAAGGAGAAAATACAGGTGATGATGTCATGAGATTATGTAGATATGAAATTGGAAGATAGGGTAGCAAGCATAAAATATTACTAATATAAACAAAGAAAGTAGGAATCCAAAAAACTATCTTCATGAGAATCCTAAGAACTGTCTCATTCATCTACTCCTATATGAATGGAAATCACATTTCTATAGTTGGGAACTTCCCTTTATCCTTATCTCCATCCATGTAATATACATAGGTACCAAGCAGTGGCTTGAAGAGGGTATGAGTACCACTCAGTATTCTACCACCAATGGTGTCTGATGCATATCTAGTCTGTGAGTATAAAATATAATAGTGTAAAGTCATAGTAAATGTAAACATTAAAAGTCAATAAAAACTTGAAAGTAAATATAAACCATGTCAAGATCAGGCTTCTAATGGGATACCCGGTCGAACTTACCTAATTTGCCCTAAGGAAAATGTCTCTAATAATATGACTATTAATTAGTTAGGGAACCGGCGATTGTATCCAAGGTATCCAAGTATAATAATCACAAGGGATCCAAGGCCGACCCATTGAATTAATGACCTTAAAAGGTAAAGCCCGCAGAAAAGATTAATAAAGATGTTATTCTAGAGGGTATGGGTGTAATCCAAGGGGTTAACCCTTGGAATTAAACCCTAAAAGTTTCTAACCGATTCATGAGTTAAATACAAGGAAATATCGAGATATAATCTATTAGATCCCAATGAGATAATCCATGGTGATCTATGTCCAAGTACATTAACCTAAATTCAAGTAGATAATCCAAGTCATTATAATTTCAAAAAATGAAGGTGAGTTATTGGTTTAAATCACAGGCCACTAAAAATCTAAGACATTGACTAATCCCAAGGGCGTTGTCTCACCTAGGAGTTGCATCAGTGAATTGGTTGGTATCCTATGAGTTCGACCAAGGAATTCTAGGTTAGAAATCCAAGTCTTACTCAAGGTATGACACATATTAAATTAATCTAGGTCTATAACAATATCCAATTGTATAATTAATATTTAAGCATATTCTAAGTAAAGTATCAAAACTATTTCACAATTCAATTCATTTTATTGGGTCATTGCAATTATAATTGATCAAGAGGGCCAAAGGAAGTATCAATCCCGTATAACTATTCATTTTAATCATATTTGTCATTCCCTTTAAAAGTAACAAACTAAACACACCTTATTGGTGTTTTGGTTAATGGAAATAATGGTTTTCAATAATATTTAAACTGACACTCCCTAATGGGTGGTTCAAGTTGAGTTCTTCAACCTCCAATGATGTCAATGATCATCATTTAGCATCAAGGCAATGGTCCAAGTGATTAGTTAAAGGATTTAGATATTTTAGGTAAAATATATAGAAATTATATCATGTGGAATAATGTAAAATGTTATAAACAATTGTACTTTTAAGAAAAATTAATATACTAGTAACCTAAGCCTCTTAAAAGACTCCTCGTCCAATATCGGCCTCAGATTTGGGATGGAATGAGAGAAAATAGGAAACTATATAAACTCTTTAAAAATAGGGAATATTATCTCACATGGAGACAAAAAGCAAGATATCAAGTAAAACTTATAAAATAACAAAAGAAAAGTGATAGGATTTCCAAGGGGGTCTAACATGATGATTGAAAATTGAATCAGAGTCTAAATAAGAGAGATACCTAGAGGACCTCAAAGAGGGAGAGGGAGAAAACTATGTCATTACTATTCAAATAGGTAAGGATGATTAAGGAGAATATGTTTTAAGTGAAACGATGGTAAAAAGTTCATTCTTTTTGGATTTTTAAAGGTTTTTATGGTTTGGCCTCATGGTTTCCTAAATCGTGTGCCCACTATGAATAGATACTATCTAGGTACACCATATATCACATGTTTTATTCCCAAGGTTAGATAAATCATGTGAAAACAATTATATATAGACCTATAATAAATTAATTAATTTTTACAACTTACTGGAATCTTCACATGGAAAAACAATTAGGCTCCAACCTTTTTGTGTTGTGTGGTTGAGGTGCACGGTTAGTGAAAGCCATTCTCTAATTGTGTGCTTCATCCTATTATTCTAAAAACTAGAACTTTGGGCTCTGAAAAAAGATTGAATTCTTCTCAAACCTCCATGATCCATTTATGAACTTACATAAAGGTAACATAAGAGGTTTAGATTTAAATTTAAAGGATTTGTGCCTCTATAAAAAACTAGGACCTTACAACCTGTCCTCCTTAAAATAACTCATCCCTTAGTTTCACTTCTGAAGAAGGATGACGTATCCAAGAATAAATCTGGACACTGATCATGTATATCAGACTCTCATTCCCAAATTTATTCATGTAAATTTTCATGCTTCCATAGCACCCAAACCAAAGGAAATTTCCTATCATGGAGAGTCATTGTGCTACAATCAATGATTAGAATTCTATACACCTAAAAAGAATCATCATCCACCAACTTAACTTCGACAACATAAATACATCATCCATAGACCTCTATCACTAAGGAAGAGCTATCTAATATGCTACCAGACCAACTCTCTCCAAGATCTCAAAAGGCCCAATATATCTAGGTCCCAACTTACCTTGTCTCTTAATCTATCAATGAACTAATCTAGGCAAGACAGAAAAGAAGACGCATTCCCCTACCTCAAAATTTAAAGTTCGGTGATCAAAATCAGCATATTAATTCTAACTAGACAGGGACATATCCATAGATTACATAATCAATGGTACAAGTTCTATTGTTTCCTAAATGGGATGAGCCCACTTTAGTATTGTATCCCCTGCCACTAACTAGTACAGAGGAAAATGACATGGGCTACTATAGAGTTACTCATAAAGATCCATCTAGATTATATCATGAGATATAAATCTTTACTTAATACATTGGAGGGAGATATAGTTCCGACCCATCTCATAATAAAACCATTCTTATGTGTGTACCACAAAAACATAAATCACTCGTCATAGAAAAACCCATGAAATAAAATGGGTTTCTTAAACACCATTCCAACATAACATAATCCACATTAGATAAATGGAATTCATAAAAAAAACCATCATAAACCTAATCAAATCGAAGTAATAATAGGTATATAAACATAACCCTATGTCATCAAAGATTTAAAATAATTTTGAAAAAACACTTGAACTAAATTCCTGAGGAAAATATCCTTTCATCTTCAAAAATGTTTTCTTTAATCAAAATGTTGTGAAAATTTAAAATAAAAGAATTTGGTTGAAAATAAACTTGAGATAATTTAGAGTAATCTTCCTAGAAATAAATCATCATGGAACCATAAAAATATCTTCATGCCGAATAAGTTAAAAAAACATTATTCTCATACTTTTTCTGAAAAAGTCAAAGAGTACCTTGTGGGGTAAACGTAAGAAAGATTCTTTCCAAACCATGTAGTAAAAGTAAAAATGGGTAAAAATGACTTTAAACATACATATAAGAATATTGAACATTTTATTAAAAAAAATTAGAAAACATGGACATGGATGATAAATATATCTCCAGTAAGTACTTTCGAATAAAAAATATTAGATAAAAAAGAGATTGGAAAAGTTAGCCCTTACCATAGGTCTGATATGCTTAGTATGTAACTGAAACTCCTGTATAATGATTTAAATAATATAACTAATGTATTCCAGAATCATAATAATTTATGATAACATGTATGATCATATTTTCATCTCTTTTTTAGTAACAATTCATCGTTACTCGTTATTTGGGTATTAACTGCATTATATTCTTATGTAAGTTTTTTCTAATAAGTTATTATTCCTCTTTTGGGGTTATTGTTATATAATTTAAATCATGGTATTAGTATAATATATATCATATTTATTCATTAAATTAATTTATATAATCATTTTTAATTAAGATTATGTAGAACTAATCACATCGCACCGTGGAGAAGGTAAGACGTACGTACGCCCGAGCGACGATATCGTTCCCATAATTATTGAATGGTATTAAAGTGGATAGTGTATAGTATCTCAGAGCTAGTATAATGTTATAATAATAATATATAGTTATTATGATTTTTTTCCTCTCACACTATTATTTTTGGGTTTTAGATGACAGATGGAACCTGAAAGAACTATGTTAATGATCAATGCAATGGGAAATGCAACAATTTTAATTTCTAGATCATGTCAAACGGTCCAAAAAAAGTTTTTTATGATAAATTTGGACTTATAGTAACCATTTTTATGAATATTATATTTTTAATAATTTAATATAATTTAATAAACTATTTTATGTTTTAAGTTATGAATTATGTCAATTTTGGACACTATTCATACTTGCCTTTTTTTAAAATTCATAACAACCTGATTCCTTAAAAAAACGTATTAACTCAAACCTAATATGTAAATTTCATCCAAAAAATTCTTTGATGGCATAAAAATGTTCAAATTAAATTTATTTAAATATTTATAAATTCATTTATTTGAATCTTTCATTAATGAGGTAATCACACCATCATAATTATGTCATAAATAAATATATTTATCCAATCTATAAAAATTATAAATAAAATATAATGATGTAGTAAATATTTTTATATTTCTAATGACTATTTATAGACATATATATTAGTTATATAAATTAAAAATTAAAATCGATGTGGTAAAAGATATATGTTTAGGTTATAATTATGTTTACTTTAAAATAATTCTTATAAAATGTCATTTTCACATCTAAGTGAATCCATATGGTCCCAAAATCAACCTAAGGGTGACCATGGTCAGAAATATCTTATCCAATAGGATTTGGGCATGTTTTAGGGTATTTTAATATTATTATAATATTATTTTTTACCCTTATTTACCAGATATAACCTTTAACCATGGTAAATAAAATAATTACTAGAGTTACTATTCATAATGTCTAAAAATAAAAGGTACCTATTTAAAAAAATTAAACCTTATACTTCCAAATATGGAATCAATTTTTCCAAATTCAAAACACATAATTTTTAGTAATTAATTTAAAATTAATTCTCGTTTTCAAAACCAAAAAGCGAGTTTTTTTAAGAAGTAATAACTAACAAAAGATTGACATGTATTTATGCCCAATTTAAAAGTGAAATTACTTCCAATGACCAAAATTAGATTAAATAAAAAAAATAAAATCCAATTAAACTTTAAAACTAATTGAAAGAATAATCTAACTATATAAATAAATTATATAGAAAGGCAATTTCGAATTAAAATGTAGTATTTTTCATTATTCATCAAAATATGAATCTCATCAGAAAAATACCAAAATTTCAACTGAGTTAAATTTTGATGACCCAATTACAAAGAAGATATTTATTTTTTCAAATAGGATATATAAAATTTTTAAAAACTATATTTAAAATTAGTTCCCCATCAAAAGGTGGAAAAACATCATTTTTTGAAAAATACTTCTTTTATTCAAAAAATAGATTTTGTTCTCATATTATGTTCTATAAAATGTGTAAGATGAATTTTAATGTTATATAAAAGTCAAAATGTGGTTAATACTATTAATAAAGGCTATTTTATATCCCATTAAATAATAATATTTTAATAATATATCATTGTTTAGTTAAACTCGGTATTGCGTATAATGGAAGCTATCGAAGAAAGTCGTTCTAGCGTGTAACGCAAGCCAACAATAGTGTTGCTTATACTGAAAGTTAATACGGTTTTTCATATATTGCAAGCTAATATTTGTGTAGGGTAAAATGAAATGCGTCAATGAAATTAAAAATAATCTATATCATAAAATCTCTGGGTGTTACTTTCTACACCTTTTAAAATGAATTTCACCGTCAAAATTCGTCAGGGTTATAAATGGTTTTCTACTTGAAAGCTTCTTTCATGGAAACCGGAATCGTAAAAAAGGATACTAAATCGTCATTTTAAAAAAGAAAAGTTAGAAAGGTAAGGGTTACCCAAAGTAATTAATTACTGAGTTTCCATATATGAGAACATAGGTGGGAAGTGAAAATGTGGATATGGAAGAGAAATATAACCATCAAGTTCTAATGGATAGTGATAGGGAATAAGGTTTAGAGAAATTTAACTACCAAAAAGCAATAAATTTGTGATTATTTAAGGGACCATCTGATTCATCAAATAATAGGGTACTAGGATAGCATTTTTTTTATTTTCAATATCATTTCCCTAAAGTTGAAGAATTTTTTCATAACGATAAATACTTACTTGGTTTCATTGTAATATCACCATTGGTCGTTACCTGAACAATTTCCACTTTATCTATTATTTAAATACATGAAGATTAATTTTTCATTATTGAAGTGTTAGTATATCATTCTATTGAATTATAGGTCATTCCATCTGTCTCAACAATTATAATAGGTTATTAAATATGCATAAGTCTACCTATAGTGAGATAATACATTAATATAACAAACTTCAACAGAAATATAAATTATACTATCCATAAATGGATAAAAATATAATCCTTCCAAAACTAAAAATATTAATATTTAGAAGAAGTTGAAGTAAATAAACTTAACTTTTGTCTCCTATATCTCATTTTTCAGTTCCTGGATTTCATATTCCAATCATATGAATACCATAATCATGTATTCTCTTGAAAGATAATAAAAACATGAATTATTGTAGAACTATAGTGACAACATGAATTCTATCAAAATTGACTCTTTCTATATATCAAATATACCAAACATTCTATATTCTCAAACCATGATATCACATTTTCCTTTTATCAGTCATGACCTCATTAATTCGATCAAACATCTCATTTTCTATTTATCCCTTCATTATGCGGATATCATATGATTTACAAAAAATATTTCAATCACTTTTCATCATTACCGGTACCATATAATTATATAAAACCATAATAGACCAACACGTATATATTCCAATATTCTATAATACTATAAATGAGATTCCACAACACTATTTTGGAATCTCATTACATAAACACTTAATCATTCCCCCAGTTAGTTTTCATACTCAACTCAAACAATAATGATCGCATGTGATTTGCCTTTATCATCGGCTTTAAGTGGTTTTTGACATCAATCATCATCATTAACCCTTGGATTAGGGAATTTTTCAGTATAATTCTCTATTTCCATTCACTTGTAGAATTAAAGTGTTGGTGCTGAGTTCTCGTTAGTCTTTTCTCTATTCACATCAGTAGAAACATTTTCCCCATTTCTTCGGCACTTAACTGCTTGATGAAATTTTTTTCCACACTTAAAACATTTTATATTCCCTTTAAGACAATCTCCACCATGCTTCTTTCCAAACTCAGAGCATAAGGAAACATTCATCTTTTTTTCACCATTATTTTGAGATTTTTCCTTGTACTCTATCTTTAATTTATTCTCAAAACCATAAGATGGATATGTAACACCAAATTCCAGTTCTACCTTGATATCACAATGCACAATATCTTCAAAAACACTGATGTATCTTATAGCTAATTTCCTTTGAAGACTTTCTTTTAAGCCACTGAATAATTGATCAACTTTATTTTCAGGTTGGATGATGAATCCACAAGCATACCTTGCAAGTCTTGTATAATTTTCCTCGTATGTACCAACAGATTCATCATCCTTTTTCATAAGTTCAAGGAACTCCTTTTACATCATTTTTCAAAGAATATGAGGGAATTACTTATTAAAAAATAATTTCTTGTACTCATACCATTCCATGGATTCAATTTCATATTACTGCCATGTATTCTTAATTAGAGTCTTCCACTGGTCTGCTTCACCATCTAAAAGATAGACATCCAAAATGACCTTTTTAAATTTCTAAATAGTAAAGGATGGAAAATATCTTTTCAATGGTACTGATACATTGTTCAAAAACAAGTGGATCATAAGACCCACTAAAATAAGGTGAGTGTTGCCTCATGAAGGAATCAATATAATGTTGTTACCTTCTCTGCTCATTTGAAAGTACAAAATGATTCATAGCTTGTGTAAGTATATAGATAAGATTGTTCACTACATATCCAGTACCATTTTGTTTATCAAGAGGAAAATTGTTTCATTTCCCATTACATTGATCATTAACGTAGTTCTTTCAGGTTCCATATATCATCTAAAACCCAAAAATAATAGTGTGAGAGGCAAAATCATAATAGGAAAACAACATAATCAAGGGTGAGTACTTTAAATATATAACATCTTAGGTTTAATCAAAGGTTATTCATGATCATTACCAAAATTCTATGACTATAATCTATAGTTATAATTAACCTTGGTACATCCCAATATATACCTTAAAATATCTCTAGGGATCTCACTAAATTTTTTGCATCCTAGATTCCAAGGGTTGAATAAACCTTTGCTCTGACTAAACCTTCACTTTGACACCAACTCTAAAGACCCAAGATTAACATAAATGGACATTAAATTTATTTTGTGGAATACTTAATACATAACAAAAAAATATTCCAAAATAACATTTTAGTTTATTTCCTTTGGAAACGTGGAATTTAATCTTCTAACTTGGTGAAAGATCTTCAACATCTCCCAAAAATATCTTTTCCTTTTTGTTTTACTACCTAAAACCTTTATTTATATCATGGGGAAAAGAAAACATAAAAAGAGTGATCTCAAATGCTTAGTAATTGTAAACATGGATATCATAAAACAAACAAAATTTATTTGAACCTAAAAACATGAACATAAAGTTTAAACATCAAAATCTTTAGTCCTAAAATAAATCTTGGTAGTACATAAGGCATAGATCATAAAGTAACATTAACCATGATATAATAGCATTTTCATAAAACATTTAATTATGGAAAACTAATAATTACATAATATAATTTCCATAGTAGCCAAGGAATTACTACCAAGACCATCATAGTGGACAAAGTCCATTACTCAACTGGGTTTAATTGTCATTCCAACCATGTATTATTGAACTGCATTTACTTTTCTTTCCAGTCATGTTTATATCATGAGATTTAAATATTTAACTAATTTATTTTAGGTAAATATAGGTCCCACTCATCTCATAATGAAACCATTCTTATGTGTGTGCCACAAAAACATAAATCACTCATCATAGAATAACCCATGAAATAAAATGGGTTTCTTAAATATCATTCCATCATAACATAATCCAGATAAGATAAATGGACTTCATAAAAAAAATTAATCATAAACGTAATAAAATCAAAGTAATAATAGGGACATAAACATAACCCTTTGTCATCTTATATGGAAAATAATTTTGATAAAACACTTGAACTTAATTCCTAAGGAAAATATCCTTTCTTATTAAAAAATGTTTTCTCTTATCAAAATGATATGAAAATTTAAAAGAAAATAATTTAGACGAAAAAAACATGAGATAGTGTATAAGAATATTCATGAAAATAAAGATTCATGAAACCTTAAAAATCTATTCATGTCATATAAGTTAAAAAACATTCTTCTCGTACTTTTTCCAGAAAAGTCAAAAAGTACCTCGTATGGTAAACGTAAGAAATATTCAATACAAACCATGTAGTAAGAGTAAAAAATGGGTAAAAATGAATTCAAAGATACATATAATAACATTATACATTTTATTAAAACGTTTTTCGAAAACATTTACATGGATGATAAATATATCCCCAGTAAATACTTATGAATAAACAATCTCAGATAAAAACAAGATTAGCAAAGGTATCCCTTACCTTAGGTCTAATATACTTTGTATGTATCCAAAACTTGTGTATAATGATTTAAATAATTTTAATGATTTATTACATAATCATAATCATTTATGATAACATGTATGATCATATTTCCATCCATTTGTTGGTAAAATTTCACTGTTACTCATTATTCTGGTATTAACTTCTTTATGTTCTTATGTATGTTTTTTCGAATAAGTTCATATTAATATTTTTAGGATATAGTTATATAATTAAAATCATGGTATTAGAATAATATATTACATATTTATTCATTAAATTAATTTATATAATCTTAGTTTAATAAAGATTATGTAGAACGAATCACATCGCACTGTGGAGACAGTAAGTCATACGTATGCACGAGTGATGATATCATTCCCATAATTGATTAATGGTATTGAAGTGGATGTTTTATAGTATCTAATACATAGTATTGTGTTATAATAATAATATATAGTTATTATTTCCACCATTATACCCATCCAAGTAAGGTGGCTGTCAAAAACAGATTACACCACGGCGTGGAGATGGTAAGTTGTACATATGCACACACGGTGATTTAATTTTTCATAGGATATATAGAAAGTGAAATAGGCTTGTTTCATATATATAATAACATATCAGTATATTATTTATACTAATGTTATTAATTTAAAATGAAACAACTAAATAAGAGGAAGTATAAGAAGAAATAAATTTGAAAGAATCGGTAGAAGAGATTACCTCTTCCTCAATGTGCCTCCTTTAAATTTTCTATTAGGGTGCTTAATTTGGTCTTTTAAGAAGACCAGAACCTATATAATGTAAATATAAAAGTTTATAAGAGAAATGGGAAGGGTTTTTCCTAGATTTAATGCTCAAATTGGAGTGAATAGGAGAGGGAGGAGGTTCCCATTATAAGAGGGGAGAGGGGAACTTTAGAAAACTCTCAAAATATTAATTTATTATAAATTAAATTTCAATTAAAAATGGTCCAAAACATATTTAATTAGAAAGTAAGAATATTTTGGTTCTAATACCCATTATAAAATAATTTTTAGACAAGTTTGGAATATTTTTTTATCCTTATCTTTTTTGTTTTACCATTATTTTACCCTTTTTATTCTTACCGTGATGTTATGTTATTTACGCATTGTGGGTTAATGTAAATTTCAGATTAGGTCAAACGACCCACAAAAAGTTATTTATGACATATTTAGACTTATATTAACCATTTTTTTTAATCTTATATTTTTAGGAATATAATATCATTTAATAAACTACTATAGGTTTAATGTTATGAATTATGTCAATTTTGGAAACTATTCATACTTGACTTTTTTAAAAATTCATAACAACCTTATTCCTTAGAAAAAAAATAAATCATCCCTAATATGTCAATTTCATCCAAAAAAATCGTGTATGGTATAAAAATGTTCAAATTAAATTTATTTCACTATTTATAAATTCATTTCTTTGAATCCTTCATTAATTAGGTAATCACTAAATCATAATTATGTCATAAATAAATATATTTACATAATATCTAAAAATTATAAATAAAATAACATGAAGTATTTAATATTCTTACCTTTATAATGACTATTTATAGACATATATATCAGTTATATAACCCTATATTAAAATCGATTTAATAAAATATATCTGTTTAGGTTGTAATTATCTTTACTTTAAATTAATTCTTATAAAATGTCATTTTCACATCAAAGTGATTTCATGGGGTCCCAAAATCGACCCAAGTGTACCCATGGTTGTAAATATCTTATAAAAGAGGATTGGTACATGTTTTAAGGTAGTTTAATATTATTATAATATTATTTTTTACCCTTATTTACCAAATTTACCCTTTAACCACGGTAAATAAAATAATTACCGGAGTTACTAAACATAATGTCCAAAAATAAAAGGTACCTATTTAAAAAAATTGAACCTTATGATTCAAAATATGGAATAATTTTTTCCAAAATCAAACCACATAATTTTCAGTAATTAATTTAATTTTAATTCCCATTTTCAAAACCAAAAAGTGGGTTTTTTAAGAAGTAATAAATACCAAAAGATTGGAATGTATTTATGTCCAATTTAAAAGTGAAATTACTTCCAATGACCAAAATTGGATTAAATGATAAAAATATAATCCAATTAAACTTTAAAACCAATTAAATATCTAATATAATTATATAAATAAAATATATGAAAAGGAAATTTTGAATTAAAATGCAATATTCTTCATTATTCATCAAAATATGAATTTCATCCGAAAAAATACCAAAATTTCAACCAAGTTAAATTTTGATGTCCCGATTCCAAATAATATGTTTATTTTTTCAAGTAAAATATATTAAATTGTTAAAAACTAGATTTAAAATTGGAAATCCATCAAAATGCGGCAAAGCAGCATTTTTTGAAAAACACTTTTTTTATCCAGAAAATATATTTTTTCTCATATCATGTTCTAGAAAATGTGTAAGTTGAATGATAATGTTATATAAAATTCAAAATTTGGTCAGTACTATTCATAATGGATAGTTTGTGTCCCATTAAATAATATGATTTAATAATATATCATTGTTTAGTGAAACTTGGTATTGCGTACAACACAAGCTATCAACGAAGCTTATTCTTGTGTATAGCGCAAGACAATAATAGTGTTGCGTATACTATAAACTAATAAAGTGTTGCGTATAGTGCAAGATAATATTGGTGTAGTGTATATTTCAAGACAACAAATAAATTAAATAGAATTTATCTCATAAAATCTTAGGGTGTTACAATATCCATCGACTATCATTCAATACTAGCTTCCAAAATAGCTAGAGTCTGAGTCTTTTAGCTTAAAGAATCAACAACTAATTTTCCCTTTCCTGGTATATAATCAAGATTAATGTTGAAAAAATGAAGATATTTGACCCATATTCACAGTTTTAGGTTCAAGTAGTGTTGAGTAAATGTGTATTTAAATATTTTATGGTATTTTTATATCACATACCACTCCCATAGTCAGTAATTTCTCTAGAAATGTAAGGCATGAACAACAATTGCTAACATGACATCATGTATCAGGTAATTATACTCATGATTCCAAAACTAATGAAACACTTACACCCTGACTCAATACACTTTCATCAAAATATCTACCATCCCAACACTAGATATATAATGATACACATTATTTCCTCTTCCATACCTAGGAAATATAAGGATTGGTGATGAGGGTAACCTTCCCTTCAACTCCTAAAATGTTTTCACAAAACATTTGAATTATATTAACTGATCACACTTCTTATTCAATCCTATGAATGGTGTTTTAAGGAATGAAAAGTTCTAGATGAAGCATTGGTAGTAACTACCAGCCCCAAGAAACTTCATGTATCAAAAAATTTCTTAAGATGATCTGAGGAAATAATGAATCTCACCTTCTCAGATTCATATCAATCTAAAAGTAAAATTTTAAAATATTGGTATAAAACCTATTCTATATTAGTATACTCAGTATGATTTAAAAGTGTTTTTCATGATCATGTCTAGTCTGAGAGTATACTAAGATAGAATCCACAAAAATATACCACAATAAAATACAATTGTGGGTGAAAAACCCAATTCATCAAGGCCATAAAGGATGTGGGTGCATTTTTTAGAACGAACAGCATCACCAGATATTCATATTAGTCATGGATACTTTGGAAAGATAAACATGTTATATCTTAGGGTACAAACCTTACCTGAAGATATCTTGATATCACATCAATATTTTTCAAGACACTATATCCTCAGATCTAGTAAAATATATCATATATATAAGGAAGTGGGTATTAGTTCTTAACTTTAATATGATTCAAAAACCACCAATCCACATATATCCTTAAGGTTCCATTTCCCTTCTTGGTGAAAATGATAGGTGAACCTTAATGAGAAGTACAGGGTTAAATAAACCCTTTTTCTTTCAAGTCCCCCAACTACCTCTTGATTTATTTAAGTTATATAAGATCCATCATAAATGTAGGAAAATATACTAGTTCTAATCCTATAAAATTCTCAATAGTGAATTCAACCTCACTCTCAGAAGGTAGCCACAAAAATTTATTGGGAAATACATCTCTGAATCGGGCCACCACATGAGAAAAAACAGCCCATTATACTCCTCAATCATCAAGAAATAGACTATAATTATGGGATAACACTCCACCCAACCCATGATTCTCATGTCTATCTCAACTTTCTTTGACATTTTCTTCTACCTTATGAACATATATACCACCCTCAGGTGATAATAAGGACACCCTTTAGTGATAACAATCAACATGGGATTGATAAGCTGTTAACCATTCCATCCTAAGAATTATGAAAAATCCCATATTCTCAAGGATGTAAAGGTTTTATAATAAATGGTTACCTATGATATCAGAGAGTAAATACTTTTATTAGTCAGCACTCTCTAACCATACTCCCAATAGAGTATCAAGATACATTACCCCAAAAAAGTATTCAATCTCAATCCCAAGACTCCCAATTAAATATGTAGATATGAATGAGTGTGAAGAGACAGTGTCAAATATGTAAGATACAAAATTCAAGGATACTAAGATCATATATAATTCTATAGATACCCCCAAAACATTCCTCTTCATAAGTATCTTGCACTATATATAGCTGCCCAGATCCACAACCTTGAGCTAAAACCTAACCCACCTAAGCAGGTCCACTCTGCTGGTGTTGTATATCATAATTCTAGATTCCTTAACATATTACACATCATTTTCCTATACATCCAATGGTACTCCAACTTCTTTCTTGAAGTAGGGATACTGATCCCACTATAGAATTCAAAGTTTGTGTAAATCATATCCCACTATGAATCTATAGAAAGTCCCTATAAAATCTCTATATATATCCCATTATTCCATAGGCTCAACACTCAATTGGGTCTCTTCCACACTAGACATTTGTATGACATATTATTCCACACCAATGTCATACCATATATTTTTCAGTGCATACACTCTGACTACAACTTCCCTTAATAGTGGTCTCAAAGAGACACTTCCTGCCATTAGATTGTGCACTTCTTAGCCTAGGTCTTGCACCACCATACCATGTAAATTTAGATTCTATAATATTTCACATAGATATATGGTTTGGGTTCACCATCTTAAAGAAAATAGTCAGTCCTAATATGTTCACCTAAGAGAAGATAGCATAAAAAATCTCATCCTCAGAGCATATCACACTAGAAAACTCATCACTAGAAAGTGTGGGAGAAAAAAACTAGAGCTTGGTTAAGTGAGGTAAATAGTGAATGATATCTATAATTTCCTTCTCTAGCTGCATAAATTTCCTATCTTGATTGGCTCTCAATGTCTCTAAGAAAAAACTAATCATAGAAGTTATTTTATATTTCCTTCATGACCATGCCCCGATGTTAATCTTCTTATGTAAGAACATCCCACCATCTCTTAGAAGATCCCTAAAGCATATACAATGTCAGATTAACCCTCTTTTATGGATAAATCTATAGATTATGTAAGATAAAAACCATAGCCACTATCCATGAATCAGTATCCTAGAGACAACTATCCCTTGAAGAAGTAGGAGGGAGATACTATTGGAAATCCCTCATCAACTCTAACATAGTTGGTGCGGGCCATTGATCTCCATACATGGAATATAATAGCCATAAGAAACACTCCCTGAGATGAGCATCAATTCCTAGTCCTGATACAACTAGTTGAAGTACAGTATGTTCCTCTAGTATACGGAATGGAAGGTCAGGTCCCACCACCTCAAGAGCACGGTCGTTTCCACCTTCCTGGCACTTGACACGAGGCCATCATGGAGTCATAAATCTATAATTCCAAGAATGCACCTCAAAAAAGATATAAGGAAGAATTTATTATAGATATAAAAAACTGATAATCTCATATCTTGATTACTCGAGGTACGCTTACCAAACTTCGTGTGTTTAAGGTCAAGTTATGATGTGAGATTTCACGTTTTTTAGAATCATAAAGGTTCGTTATATGGGGTGTCAATTCCAAGTTACAAAATAAAATTTTCTTTAAGATGGAATTGAAAACCCTATTTAACTGTAACAAATCTATTTAAGATTAATAATTTATAAATTCTATATATATATACACACACACAAACGTTTAATTAGATGTATTATCATTCCCATGTTATAAAAAAAATAAAGTTTTTAATTTACAATTGGAATTTCATGTAAATAAAACTAGCCTTTCACATTTGATATTAGGACGTAACCAGTCTATATGTGATTTCTCAGTTATATATATCACTATTCCCAATTTATAGAGATGAAATCCTTATAAATTACAATTTGAATCCATTTAATCACAACCAACTAATGTTTCATCCCATATAACTAAAGTTTCATGGCTTAAAAATGTCATAATTTTTTAGTTAAGATGTTATCATCAAGATATGGGAGAAAATTATATTTAGGTTGATAAAGACACTTTAAGTAACCAATTTATTTCTCCTTTTTCTTATAAGAATTATTACAGACTACAATCCCAGCCATCAATGCACATATAGTAAGTAAAGGAAATCAACCAATGAGATATGCATGGCATGGAATATACATGGAATATAATTCCATGTATTCTTATTATGATTCATGAGGAAATTATCCATTTCCATTATATCCCAATGGTATAAATCTATAATAATATTATCATAAAACATGTGTGTCACCCAATGGTAAAAATAATACAATTTTAAAAGGAAAATCCAAAACAACAAGTCTCTTCCCTAGTAACATGTCTTGTCCCTTACACTTGGATTACATACTCCTAGGAATGACTTATTTCCAAGTGATGAAAGGTTCTAATCTCCCTTTTAAAAACCAAAAACAGTAATAAAATTGAAAACAAATTCCTCTCATACCACTTTTTGATGTCTCAGACCCATTTCAATCATAAGTAACCACAACTCAAGGCCACATGCACTCAAGTGTGCCTCCCTATAATCCAGAGGCTACTAACTAGTACTGAGGGTGTATAGTGGTACAATGGGGAGACTATACCCTATTTGTCGGAGTACATTAGAGCAAAAAATAATAGTACAGTAGTAGAAATACTAAGAGTTCAGTGGAAGATAAACCCTCTAAATAATAATAAATTAACAAAAAAACAATAGAATCATATATAGGTGATGGTTTCATTAGCTAATACAGATATCAAAAACATATTATATAAGGAATAAAATAGTGCGAGTATAAACAAAAGAAAAAAATGGTCAAAATAGCAATCAATATGGGAATCTTGATCATTGGATTAGTCATTTTCTCCCAACATCTTATAAAAAATAAATCACATGTCCATAGTTATGAACTTCCCTTTATCCTTACCTACATCTATATCATCTTTTTAGGTACAAAACGATGTCCAAGACAGGGTGTGAGTCCAAATCAATAGGTCACTACCAACGGTTTCTAATTCCTATTCATTATATGAGTATAAAATGTAACAGTGTGTGGGTATAGTAAATTTAAAGATAAAAAGTGAATATAAACCATTTCAAGCTTAGTCTTCTCAAGGGATGTCTGGTCATCCCTACCTTCTTCAGCCTAAGCTAGATTTATTGGAGTATATGACCATTAATTGTTCATATTAATAAGTAACATATCCAAGGAATCTAATTACAATAATCATTATGGATCCAGGTAAATCCAATGGAATCCATGACCTTAGAAGGTAGATCCCACTCATAGTGATCAACCTAGATGTTAGTCTAGGGATATAGGTGTAATCCAAGAGGTGAACCCTCAGTTTTCTACCCTAAATTTTTCTAACCAAGCCTAAGGAAAATTCCAGGGTCATCTCAAGAAATATTTTATTAGAGCCCAAGGAGATAATCCAAGTTGGTCTATATTATAGGAAATCAAGCTGAATCTAGGGTTATAATCCCAAGAATTATAATTTCTAAAATAAAGGAAAATCATCATTATTAAGATGTAGAATCCATAAATCTAATACATTGACTTAGACTAAGTGTGGTTTCCTAATTGGTGGTTATATAAATTAATCAACCAGAATCCTATGAGTTTAACCAGGGAATTCAGGGTAAGGAATCCAAGCCTTAACAAAGGTAGGCCATGCCTTTAAAGTTATCCAGGATTATAACAGTATCCAATGGTATAATTAATAATTAATCCTAGGCCAAGTAAAGTATCCAAAAAATTTCAGAATTCCATTAATTTCATTAGGTCATTTCATTTATAAGTGATCATTTTTTCCAAGGGAAGTATCCATTACATATAACAATTCAATTGAATCATTTTGTTCATTCCTTTTACAATTAAAAACCCAAACACATTAGAGGTATGTTTTAGTCAAAGGAAAGAACACTTGTAAAGAAAATTGAAATTAACACACCCAAAGGGGTGGTTCAATTTAAGGTATTTAACCACTAATAATTTCAAATAACTCATAAAACATCAAGGTAACAACTGATTTTATTAGATAAAGGAGTTATATATATTAGGAGAAACACACAAAAAGTCTATAATGGGTCAGAATGACATAAGTTATAAACATCTATAATTTTATAGAAAAGTAAAATACCAAATTCCTAAGACTATTAGAATATTACTTGTCTATTATTGGCCTTAGATTTTGGATGGAATGAGAGAAAATAAGAAACAACACAAAAAAACCTATAAATAGGGAATATTAGCTCTCATAGAGAAAATACCTAATATGGAGAAGAAAACTAATAAAAGAAACAACAGGAAATATAGAATTACTAAGGAAGATACAACCTAATGAATCGTGATTGAATTAGAGTCCATATGAGAGAAATATCTTAAGGATATCAAAGAGGGATATGGAGATCCATGACACCACTGTTGTACAAATGGTGGAGGAGGAAGTAGGTAAATAGTTTTAAAGGGAATGGATGGAAAATAGTCATTTCCAAGATTTTTAAAGGGTTTCATGGTTTGGTTTAATGATTTCCAAAACCGTGCACCAACCAAGAATTACTATTGTCTATGTAAACCATATCTCACGTAGTTTAGGTATATAGTTAGAAAATTGTGCACAAACCATATACTTTGGGCCTATAATAAATTTCATTCATTTCAAAGTTTATTGGCCACCATCATATGGTTAAAAAAACTATAATATACCTTTTATGGTCTATATAGTTAAGGTGCATAGTTAGTATAAACCATGTTCTAATTGTATACCTCATATTCTTATTCAAAAATCTCTAACTCTAGGCCCTTGACCAATCTTGAATGCCCCTGAAATCTCTATGACCATTTTATGAACTTCCATTAAGTTAAACCAAAGTTTTAGAATGAAATTTAAAAATACCCATACCTCTATAAAAAATCAGGTTCCTGCGATTTGGATAATCTATCCTTGAGTGGTTAATCAAGAACATTGTTGTTTATAGTGTCATATATCAATTAGATGAAAATTTTAGTGTAGATACATTCTTGAAAATTATCTATATTGATTATTTTACATGTTACAAGGATTTGAAACATATTTATTGGAATTATTTAAATGATTCCCATAATTATTCGAAAACATTCTGAAGTGATTTAAGAAGTTTGGAAGGTCCAGATTTGAATGGAAGAGGCTTGGACTTTATTTATTGAAAATTGGAATTCTTGTGTCAGAGCGTGAAAACTGGGGTGGGAAATTATCCTACGTGGGTTGTTTATAGGATAACTAGTCTATGTGTAGAATATTTTTCAATCACTTATGATATTTTATTTAAAAAATATCTAATGTATATGATTTTGTAAAATGTTAAAGGCATTTATCCTGCACATAACACATTTGAACTATATTGAAGATAATTGAGCTATATAAGCTAACTGTAAGACATTTTATGAATCTTGTATGATATTTTGAGAGTTTACAATTCTTATAAAGGAAAAAATACATATAGTGAAGGATAATAGGGTTGTTGTTTAAGTGAATTAAGCTACATGAGATTCTCGTACAATATTTTGGTCATCCTCATATGACATTTTAGTTTTATTTAATTTCAAAGAAAAATCATATGAAATAATAAATTTCAATAGGGTGAAATATATTTTATGATGCATAGAATATTCGATGAGTTAATAAGAATTGTTTTCTGTAAAAATGATATTTTTCACCATGTAGGTAAATTTAGATATGTGTATGAGAATTGGAAAAATAAATTATCCAATGCACATAAGAGATTTGCAGCCTCATCTGAAGTTTAGAGACCGTGTAAGATATTTTACATAAATATTTTTCATGAAGAAAATATCCTAAAATGTATGATATCTGACTAGAGAAATTTTTCTAAGATTTTTATGCATGAAAAAAATGATTTTCAAAAATATAATTATAAAGAAAAATAATAATGGGATAAATCTTAGAGAAATCATTTAATACATAAAAATCAAAAATTAATGTGATACAATCCTTAAGTGACTAAGAAACTAATCTTAAAGATAAGGGATAATAATATCTAGGTATGAAGGAATGTATGAAACATTAAAATGTGATAAATCAAATTTATAGAATTTTAAAAAATAATTTATACATTGTTGAGTTGAAGCTTTAGAAATTATTTAGAGCCTAAATAAATTATCAACTAGACTAGTTATGAAAGAGTAATAAGATGTTTACTCTCTATTTGTTAGTATAAACTCAAGATAAGGTCGATACCAATTTCATGATTTTCTCTTATGTAGTAAGAGAGAGTTCCATGACTCAAGATATTTTTATTGTATGATTTTAAAACAAATAAAAAAATCAAGTTCGGATTTTATAGTGGAGTGTCTTGAGAAAGAATAAGACCCAAGCCAATTATATAATAAAATAAATGATATATTCAAGGGAGTTTGAAAATTAAGTGGTATATTTGTTAAGGTTATTTCTAGAATATAATTTGATTTGACAAAAAATGTGGAAAAACAAATATTAGTATTTTATAATTATACTTTTCAGTTAGCAGTGTGAATTTCCACAATAATTACATTTATGGAAATTGAAAATGAGAATATATATTTAATATATCCACTCATTTATGTGAAAATATTACAATTTATATGGAGAAAAAATTGAAAAATAAAATTGTGTCAATGTTGTACTATGTATAGAGAGATAATTTAAGAGAACTAAGAAGCACATGAGGAAGAAAACCTACTAGCATCTGTTGCAACATTTAGTTAATATATAGAAGAAATTCGAGTATGTGCTTAATTTTTACATCAACTAGACATCAAAGATGAATAGAAAGAAGAAGAAATAATAATTTATCAATGACTGATTTGTATTGAATGTTATGATATTTAGTGGAGAGCTTACCAATGATTGACAAGTGAGTTAAGATATAGTAGATGAGATTCATGAGTAGTTGTTAAATACATTTAGGTAGTCTAAGACCCTCATTATTGATGAAGTTGATCTAATATTTTTGGTTAAGTGTCACCTGGTGTATAGTGAAAAGATAATTCAATAGGAGGAATTAATTCGATGATTTGTGTGATATGAGTATAAATAACCAATGGGAGAAGACTAGTTTACTTATTTTATATAGTGAAATACACACATGTTGCATTTTGTGAAATTGGTTTTAGGATAATCTATAACCACCAACTTATATTTGGTGATTCCAAATTTAGTGTAGAATACGTGTCTCGATGAGAGTTAGACACAGTAAGGAGTAAGTTTCTGACATCATGGTAAAATTTGTAAAAACACTATGTCTTGATCTCTTATTAACATTTTTTTGTTATATATAGTTGGGACTAATTGGGTAAATTATAGAAAAAGTATTTATATCCTGAGAAATATCAGGGGTTAAAATACCATAGGGGATAAGTTAAAGACAAGATTTTGAATTTTATAAAAAGATAGACACCATACCTAATGCCCCCTCCCTCCCATGTTTGTGTATGGTCCAAAGGGAATAAAAATTAGTATTAGAGATAGTTTCCATCTGATTAGATCTTATACATTATTATAAATTGTATCAGTGAAATGGAAACTCTTGTTGGACTTAAAAAAAATCCTAATAGTTTTTCTTAACATAAATGAAGTTAATATTTGAATTTGAAGAATTTAATTAGATGAAAATATAAGTTTCTATCTCTATCAGAATAAACTTGGAACTCTTTTTAAAGATTTTGAGAAATAGGTAGAAAATTTGTCCATAAATAATATAAAATATTCAAGTAGGGAGTAAGATATACCATTAATTAATGGAAATTTTAATTCTGAAAATTTGTTAGTTAAATATATTGATCCTTTGTCCTTTATTGAATATAGTCCAAGCTATGATTGTGGTTTAATTTAATCCAATAAATACCTCTACCTTATGGTTAAATATTATCTGGAGGATGTTCCTATTGAGGTGGTGGATTATATATTCAAATTCATCAAGGGAAAGCATGATGAAAATTCATGGTTGAAAGAATAGGATAATTTATTAGAAGAAGAATTGGAAAACAGAATGAGTTCTTGCAACACTCTCAGGAATATTATAAAATATAAGGAATATTTTTTCATACATTGAAATGAAATAGCTTCTTTAACTAATTAATAATTTTAAATATCACCTTTTGAGAAAGAAGTGTTTGTAAATGTGGTTAATGAGGCATTCCATTCATTAGAGAAACTCCCTAAAGTCTCCATGGATGTCAAAAGTGTATAGATAGAGATTAAGTTAAATTAGATAGGGATCATGGTAGTTATTTACTAGAGACAATTAATATACATGAAGAATAAGTTATAAATAATAATATTAAATGGGAATATATATTGAGATCATATGAAGACAAATGGAATGCTCTAAATCTGAGAAATTTTAAGTTGGTAGAAAGACTATAGAACTAAGAATATACATAATTTAGGCCTTCCTGATTAATTGAGATAAATAATAATATCACACAAACATAAAATATTATTATATAATCAAATAATTCCCAAAATTGATGAAATATGATACTAATATTATATGGAGATTCATCAACCTCAATCGCATGAAAGAAGACATCCAGTAACTCTTAAAATTTTGTGTATCTTAAATCTATTTTTATAAATTTGTAGATTTAGATTCAAAAACTATATAAATATGGAGGATTAAAAAACTTGAAAATTCCACTAATTTATCTAGGGTGGAGGTGAATATATGTATAATGATTTTCTACCTAAAATAACTCCAAAAATTTTATCAAATTGGCCAAAATATCATACAGATAAATCTATATAGATTACACCCGAAGTGTAAATAAATATATTTATTGGATGATTTCAGTGTTTCTAGAAATTTGGGTATAATTTTATTTATTTTTGGCACAATATGTCAGTATTTAAAAATTAGAGAAGCCCTAAAATAATAGGGGTTTGATCTGTAACAAAGAAGAAACCTACTATGAAAAAGAAGACATCTATGAATATATTAAATCTATATTACAATAATATTTTTGATTCATGTGTAAACTATATTGAGTATCTGAAGTTTGATTCCCACTACTACGATCAATTATAGTAAAATCCCTTTAGGAATCACAGATATACTAAAGAGTAAATAGAATCACCATAGTCTAGGAAGTAGGTGAACAGTGAAAGTTTATCTTCCTTGGAAGATAACCAAAAGAAAAAAATGAAGAGGAATACACCCAATAAGGTAATGAAGAAATATAACCAAAATTTTCAACCTAATAAAATTAAGAGCTTTTAATATGGTAAGATAGGACACATCATGAACCATTTCAAGATGTACATGAATGTTAAAGTAAATGGGACAATATGAAATTCCAAAAAGAATCTACCCAAGAGAGAGATTCTAGGATTGGATTAGTAGTTGATTCTCCTAGTGAAGAAGTTTTTAATAATCCTAAAATTGTATAATTAAAAGATGATGAAGTTTTATGTTCAAGGTACAAATAGGATGGACATAAATCTACCAAATTTATGACTACTTTTTATGTTAAAATTAAGAACAAAGTAAAATCACATATACTTACAAGTTCCAAAAATGTAGATATGAATAATTATAATTCATACACAAATAATTCCAAACATGAAAAAAAATGTCTTGTCATATGGCCAAATTAGTTAAAATAGGCCAGGAAGTTGGATCAAGCTAAAAACAATCAAATCAATCTAGTTTCTGAAGTGAAAAAACCAATTCTAGCTATAAATAAATCCAAAATAAAGAATTAAATTCTTACCAAGGTTTAATGGAATTAGAAATTTTAGAATGAACCTGACATGAAGGGTTCTCAGGTTATTGGACCTTCCAAAAAACATTTCATGGGTTAAGAAACAAACATCAGCCTTACTAGTCCAACTAAGAAGATAAAAATGATCCACCTAATTCTTATATTATTTTTGGTTGTGTTCTAATTCTTGTAATTTAAGGTCTTTAGGGTTATAAATAATCCCTTGATGGAGAGCTCTCAAAATTTTTGAATCTTACAAATATTTATCATTTTTTTATTGAAATAAAAATACGAGCAACCCCTTCAAAATTGAAGGATGAGGTATAATTATCATTCTCGTCTTAATGATTCAACTCAAATTTATGATATTTGTAAAGGTTTGGTGAATATCTGACCAAATATGGAATGAAAAATTGAACTTAAAATGTTTTTATGTGAGTGTTCAATTGATTTTAGGTTTATTAATATTTCTTGAAAATCTATTTGAATTGGTCCCTAAGAAATAATATCTGAAGTTTTTACAAAATTTAAGTGAGAATATTGATAGCCTTGATGTCTAAAATTATCTCTCTTATTTTCTAAAAAGGGTTATGAAATGATAATGTACACTTCATAAGTTTATGTCACATCGCTAAGAAAATGTGGTGCCTTCTTTTTCTCATGGAAATGTTGAAAAACATTAGAAATTGAATAAAATTTGAATGGGTAGAATATGTGTTTCTTAAAATCAGAATAGTTTTCTAGAGATAAGAACACCCTTCCCATAATATCAATCAGGGTAAATAAAAAGTATTTCTACATCCAAAATCTATAGTTAATGGGTATAATACCATTTTCCTTTTGACTTTATTATCAATAAGGGGGAAAGAAAAAAGGATATTGATACTAAAAAAAAGGGTGTGCACTTTGGATTGTGTTGGGTATTAATGGTAAATACAAAGGGGGAATTGAAGTTTCCTTTATAATGTGATTATATTAGTTTTCAATGTAAAAGTTAATATGAGGTGTGGTCTTAGGTGAAGGTGTGAGTATCCACCCATTCACGGTGATCAAGTCGTTTTCATTGTGTTTGTACGGAAATGAGAAGAACATAGGACCTTGAAATATCTAGCTAGAAATACTCCTTATAATAATACATATTATGATTAAATATATGTTTTGAAATTCAATGAAAATAATAATTATTAGAGAATCAATGTCTATAATATTCACTTATGAAGTTGAAAAATTTAGCAAACTCAGTTAGTGGGAAGATCCGATGAATATTGAAGAAGTTATAAAATCCATCCATGAGTAAGTAGAGTCTAATCTAGCTAAAGAAGTTAGAGAATCTATACTTTGGTGATTGATCATGAAGGAATCTATTTATAGTTTTTTATATCTATTGTATGATTTTTTTAAAGGAAAAAAGTAAGTCTAAGTATGTGAGTGTCAAGGAGTTCTTTAAAATGATCAATATTGGATATTTATTATGTTATAAGTCTTCAAAACATTCCTAGAAGGTTTTAGAATTATTTTAATAATTACAATAAATATAAAAGTACTTTCAAATAAAATTTAGATGATTGGGATGTAATAGAGTTGACTTGAAGAATCTCATACATCATTTGAAAAAAATATAGAATTCTTATAAGGGAGCAAAAAAACATGGAAAGGGAATATTACATGAGGAGTGAAAAGGAGAGTTAATCAACGTGCAATAGTTTTTACAAATGTGTATGATATTTGAGTTTTAAAAATATCAAGTGTATAAGAGTTTGCAAAATAGAAAATTCATTTATCCTATGCATAAGTAATTTGATCTATTTAGAAGATAATTGAGCTATATAAGTTAGTCATAAGACATTTATTTAAGTTTTTATGATATTTTGATAATGTAAAATTTTTAAAAATTGAAAATTAATGAGGATGGTGAAGGAGATTATGGTTGGAACATAAGTTACTTGAGTTATTCGATTCATATTTATGATTTTTTTTTGAAACATATATGAAATTTGAGTATAAAAAAATTACATAATGGAAAAACTCATATGGAATAATACATTTCAAGAGGGCAAAATATATTTCAGTCTATGAAGAATATTTTAGAAGGTTGTAGATCCTTTTGTCTAGTCAGATGATATTTTTCACCATGTATGTCAATTAAGCTATGCGGATGATATTTGGATGAGTAAATAATCTAACATTTGTAAGATATTAGTAGCCTCATATGATGTTTGGAGACCAGGTACAATATTTTACATATAAAATTTTTTTATGTTTTTTAGCTAAGTAAAATATATTATGGCATAAGATATTCGACTTAATAAAAATTTTAATATTGTATTACATGAAAAATAATATTTCCAAATATATAATTCTAAAGATAAAAGATAACGGGATGATTCTAGGGCTGATCTTATAATAAAAAACATCATGAATTAATGTGATAAAATATTTTATCAGATTTTCAAGAATAATATAGAAATTATTGAATCAAAGATTAATAAATTTATTAAATCATAAATCATTTATAAAGTGAGCTGATTGAGAAATATAAATAAGGTACTAAGTTTATTTTTTTATACAAAATTTATATGAGTTAGGTACTCATTTCATTAGTTTCTCACACTCTTCAAGAGAGAGTACTACACTTTAAGACATGTTTGATGTATGATTATTATATAGCAGCAACAATTGAAGTGATGATTCTAAGTAGAGTTTCTTGAGGAATAATATGACCAGAACCATATGTATAATAAAATAAAATATATATTAAACTGAGTTAGAAAATGAATAGGTTTATTTATTAAGAGTTTTCAATAATGTCCTTTGTGTTGAAAAAAATAATGGGAACCCAAATCTAGGTATTTTATAATTGTTATTTTTAGATAGTAATAAGAATTTCTACACGTTTTCCAATTTTGGACATTTAAAATGAGACAATCGATTTAATACAGAAACTCATAGACATGAGAATATTATAATTTTTAGGAGGATGAATAAGAAAAAGGAAATTGTGTTATTGTTATTTTGTGTGTTTGAGTGATAAGTCGAGAAAACTGATAATCTATAAAGGAAAAAAAAGAACTAGTAGTATTTATTTCAACCTATAATGAGGAAAATAAGATATATTATCCCATGATAAATTTTTACATGAATTATTCAAAGAATAAGTAGAGGAGGAATAATAAATAATAACTAAGGAGATACTAGCATGCAGTGCATGTTCCAATATTTGGTGTCGAGCCTTTTATTATTGATAAGTTAGTTGATATATACACATTTAGTTTCATTATTAGTTATTTAATACATTTAGGTAGTTTATGGAACCCTTTTTTGAGTAATTAAATCTTATATTGTTCATGTATTATCACCCAGTGCATAATAAATATCTACTTCAAGGAGAAGATGTTATTTAACATCACATGGGATAAGAGTATAAAGAACATATGTGATAAGACTAATTCAAATATGTTATATAGTGAACCAAAAATCTGTAATATTATGTGAAATTGCTTTAAATATAATCAATGGACACCCACTTATATGTGGAAATTCAAAAATTAGTAGAGAATTTATCTCTCAACTATATTTTAATATTACAAGGAGTAGGTTTTCCACATCAAGGTTGAAACTTATAAAAATACCACATGGAAATATATAATATAAATTTATACATTTCATGTGGTTGGGTAATTTTGGAAAAATTTTAAAATATCCATTTATCTACTAACATATATCAGGGGTCAAATACCAAAGGGGCTAAGTGAAAAATAATATTTAAAATTTGGTAAAATACTAATCACACCTAAATCACCCCCCCCCCCTCAGGTGTGTATGCACGGTCCACTGGGAATAAAAAGTGTGAAGAGTCTAAAAAAGTTTAAAAAGATATGGAATGAGGGTTTTTTATAGTATTTTGGATTTAAATAATCTTATGTATTCTCTTCACACTACATACTTCAAGAGTATATCACCCACTAAAAAGGTATATCACTTTTTAAGAAGTGTGGAAACTCTTTACAATATACCTTTTTCAACCTAGAGGTGCAAACCTAAAAATACCTTTACAAGACCAAATAGAACCCAACATTTTATAGGTGTAGACCTACCTTATAATTTCTAGGTCTTTTCCTAACCTATTTCCCTTTATATGTAAGTATTAAACTTATAATTTCATGGTACACTCCTAACCTATTTTATTTTGAGGTGGAGGAACAAAACAACCTTTCCCTTTGCGAGTTTAGGCAAAACATGTGATCTTTATTTTTTATAAGGTAAGTGTAACAAAACTCCTAACCTTGTGTAGTATACGCATGAAATATGAAAATTTCATCCTAAAGAATGATATAATAGTAAACCTATTAAATTAATGTTTATACAGTTCCTATCATAGAAATTGGATACCTTTGGCCCTCTAAGTATCTTTAAAACAATTATTTTTGGAAAAAACAACAAAGGTAGTGGAATAATATTATCTCCAAATATTGTTTCACTTAAAGGATCAAATATAATATCCTTATAGTGTTCTCTTATATATCTTCATTGTAGATATTAAGTCTCTATTTATAACCAATACTCCAATGACTGTATTTCTTTATTCAAATTATGCAAAAACTTTTCATATATAAATTATAATAATAATATTTAGGTGGATTTCTATAATATTCATGATCCCATAAAATAATAATCCTCAATAGAAAATGTATAATAATTTAAATCAATAACACATACTCCTTGAATAATCATATCTAAACACTCCAAAATTAGTATTAAATACTTAGAATAATCTAGCCTTAATCACTGTGAAATACTCCGAACAATCACATGAGATACATACTTTGATATTACAAAATATTTTAGATTTTAATAATGAAAACTATCATATCCATAAAAAATAAATCTTTATAGAGAATATGATAATTTTTTAAATTTAAAACTTCTTAAAATTCCTCTACCAATCAATAAGTAACATGTTTATATAACTTTTGATGACATGTAAGTTTTTTAATAGAAACCTCAATATGTAATGTCTTTACTTTGACTTCACAAATATGTGTAAGAAAATTTACTTAGAAAGATTATTTAACTCTTACACATTTGTAATATATTTCTACTCTATAGAAGATGCTTAATATATTTAAAATATACTTTACATGTGTCATATTATATACATAGAATAATTCCCAAGCACAAGGTTTTTATTACAATATGTAATATAATTTTAAAGTTGTTTCATATTATAGACATTGATGAATTCCAAAATTGATGGATTTTAAATATATTATTCTTGTATTCAAGGACAAAATAGCATTATGGAATTATCTAAATCCCATAATTTATGATACATAATATAATTTACTTAAAAAAATCTATAATCTATAATGTGAGAAATCCTAAAATAAGGAATAATAACAATGAATAATAATACATTAATAAAATTTAATAAAATTTTATAATGGGTATAATATTCAAATAGAATATTTTATTCACTCTAACATAAAAAATTAAAAAATTGAAAAATCAAAAAATCAAAAATATAGTGAGGGATGTTTTTATCAAAATATTAAAAAAGAATGTGTCAAGGAGCCACTCTAACATAATACCCCAGTTGATAATTATAAAATCAAACACAACTTCAATACTCTCCTCATTTTTATAATCGATCAAGTGACAAAATAGTGAATATTAAATCGTGTTAATTAAATATAATTAGACATATCTCTTCTGAAAATAAATAAAAAGATTTTAAATAAACAATAAATAATAAACATTTATCCCCAAATATTTAGCAGTAGAGAGACAATATGATTAACAAAAACATATACTGTTGAAATCATATAATTCATAAGCAAATTAAATAGTCATATTTTAAAGAAAATAAATATTTATAAAATCATTCATAAAAAAAATATTCAAATTTATAAATAAAAAAATAAAGTAGTAAATATACCCTAAAATAAATCTCTTCTTTTATGAAGAATCAAACCAGTACAAGAAAATTTTAAAAAACACATATATTCCATATTACAATCAACTGATATAAACTCATTATATATAGAAATAAAAAAGTATAAGGAAAAATAAAAATTGGTTAAATGATATTCAAATAGTTAATAAAATATCTTAAATGAATTTGAAATAACTAAACTATAATAACATGCCAGTAAACCTAAAAATAGGTAGACAAATAATGATCATTTTCCATAAGGAAATAAAAAATAGGTATTCCCAAACCAACATACAATAAGATACAAAAATAAGGGTATGAATTTTGGGAATATGAAACACAATACCTAGGTATATAAACCAGTTAATTCTAATAGGGTTTGTGTAATGACCTTGAATAACCTAAATTACTGAAGCGGTAGAAAGTTTAGCCTCAAAAGTAGGCTTATATAATAAAATATTTCTTATGACCAAATTATTTAAAAAATAATAAAGAAAAATTAGATGCATAATGACCAAAATACCCACATTTAAAATAATTAATAGATAAAATGCCTTCCTTTTCACATTTAATAAATCAGTTTTTATATAACATGGGTAATAGCTCATCATAACCAATTCCATTTTTCTTTTTCTTTTTCTTATTCACATAAATCCTCTTTCCATACATTTTGTTTCCTTAAATAAAATATGAAATATTCTACTTAATAATTTTGATCCTAGATTTTTAATCACTATTCTATTTTTAAATTACTTCAAAATCATAAAATGATTTTCTAAAAGAACTAGTAGTGTTTTTCATAATTTCATTATAAACTTTAAAAAAAATTAATTCCTCTTTAAGATTAAAATTTTAAGAATCATTGGTAATTTTATCTTTAACCAAACCTTATTATTCCTTTTATTTTATGAATTCATCTCCAATAGTTATAACACTATCTTACAACTCAGCAAATATTTTTTCAAGATGTTTAAAACTAGTATTATAACATGAAAATTTAACATTAGAATTTTAATTTGAATCTAAATTATAAATATCCTCCACACTTCCCATAAAACAAATATTTCCATATTTTCTTCCCAAATCACATGAATAAAAAGAGTGAGAATGAGAGAAATAAACTTCATCATATTTGAAAATAATTCATAGATTATTTTTGTTCTTTTCACTTCCAAATTGATCACTTAAATCTAAACTTTCATAACTGCTCCATGCATCCAAATATTTATTTTCTTTATTTTTAAACTACCTATCTCAAAATTTAATTTTCATTCATATAAAATAAATTTTGGTGTTTCATTTATTCTTTCACCCCTAACAAGTATGATTTACATAATTTAAATTAGGATTACCTTCTGAGTAAGACCATAAAGTTTTATGAGCTTTCTTTTACTTTTTATAGTTCTCCTTTTCCTTTTTATTATTTAGAAAATCTATTTTCAATTGTATAGGATTCTTGAAATTATAAGAAATGTGTTTTTAAATTTCAGCATCCTCATAAGATTCTTTTAACATCCAAGTATTAATTTTATTATAATTTTATCCTTATTTTAAAGTAGTTGTCTCAAGATATTTATAAATTTTTTGAACTATAAATAATCTACATATATGATTAAAAAAATTATATAAAATCAGTATTAAATAATATTTATAACATAAAAATTAATCCCATATCTAATAGAATCAAAACCTTTCAAATTAAACAGATTAATTTTAGTAAAAACATAATACTTTTTCATAATATCCCAATATAAATTTTCAAAAATATTGAGAAAATATTTCATAGGAATCTTCCATTGAGATTATATATAAACATTGAAATGTGGTATAATATAGGATTCAACTCATTTTCATTATTTAATAAATCCATGTCTAAAAAATCTCCCAATAATTTTTAATTCTATAGAAAATGGTACATCCATAAAATAGATATAAATATTAAATTTAGTAAAGAATCTAAATAATATAGAGATTTAAAAGGTTCTCTTTGCAACCAACTATTTTTTCCAAATGGTGAATATAAAATACAAGAGGGGTAAATTGTAAATCTTAAAACAATTATATTAATTAATATAATAATGAATATTATGGTGGATTAAAATATTTAATAATCCAATCATAAACAATTAAGTGCATTTACTGTGAAGAGTGTAAATAGAATATGAAAAAGATATAGCACAAGAATTTTATAGCTGTTCATATATAAATGATTCTATATATACTCTAGAAACCCTTAACCCTGATAATTTTACACCCACTAAAAGGTATATCAATTTTTAAGGAGATTGAAAACTCTTTACAATCTCCCATTTTCAACCTAGAGATAGAAACCTAAATAGTTATTTATGGGAACAAATAGAACCCATCCTTTTATAGGTTCATAATTAACCTATAGTTTCTATGTGAATTCCTAACCTATTTCCTTTTATAGTTACTAAAATAATTAAAACTTTCAAGGTGCGGTCCTAACCAATTTCCTTTTGAGGTGGAGAAAAATTTATCCTTGCCCTTTGGGGGTTTATACAGAACCTATGATCATTCTTTTTAGTTACATATGCATAACAATACTCCAAAAATTAAAGGGTATTTTAATTCTTGCAATGCCTATAAGAAAAAAAATTACAATATATAAAATTATAGACAAAATAATGATAACATAGTTAAACCACTGAATGAATGTTAGAGAACTTTCCATAAAAGAAATTGAAGGTTCGAGACACTGTAGAAGATGGTCAGTCCCATGCCCGATGATGGTTTTTCATTAGATTAATTGTATAATACATAAAAATATGATGAATTATTTTAATTTATAATACATGTTACTTAACATACTAAATGAATGGAATACCAAAACAAGAAGAGATAATCCTTTATGTTAACTTTATAATTAATTTAACAATATAAATTAATGTGATCTTGAGATTCTATCTTCAAAGAAAATGCTGATTGATGGAAATTCAATAAAGTGTATCATTATTGTGCTGAGAAGATGAAAATTTAAATCCCTCTAGCAATAATCCATACATTTTTTTGATATACAACCAGCACTGATAAAACATTGGGTGCAAGCATGGTAAATATGATCACCATTCATTGTTCATGTTTGATCGCAACAAAATCCTTCAGTCTTGAAGGATTGAATTTATCATTATTATTATTTATTTGACAATTGAATGTCTCCAGAATAATATACATAATAAAAAATTAATTAATTTATATCTAAATTATATTTAATATATCATTTACATTATCAAGAACTAAACTCAACCCATCTACTTTCCTCAGTATTTACCAAACCTCAAATAATAAATAAATAAAAATTATGTTCATTGTATTTTGAATAAATATTTATTTTATATTAAATTAAATAAATAAATATCCATTTAATGATAAATTTTATTTAATACCTTTAAAAAACAATAGTTAAATAAATATTCTGTTTGATGGTCTTAAAAATAAATACTCATTTAAATATTCAACTCATGTTATAATTAGTGACTGAATAAATTCAATAAAAAAATCCAAAATAAATTTCATATATTTGAATTAAGAATAATAATTATTCTAACTCTTAAATAATAATAGTATTCAATTTAAATTGATGGAAATACTAATTTTGTGACCCTCTAGGCCTCTTACTCGGGGGATTTGGAAAGGCTTACTTAAAGTTCAATATCGACATCTAGAAATGCATAAAGGCATCCATAGAGAAATAATTTAATTTCATGATGACAACAACCACATACTAAAAATAATTGGGTAATATAATATTTTTGTCTTGATATCTCATCAAGTAGGTTTCATACACATGTCACCAAACTATAGGCTTGATATATATTTCTTTAACTTTTTGAAATGATCTTTTTAATCACCATAGCCATTGAATTTTTTTCTATTATTACATTTCAACCAAATGACTTAGATATAATCATCCTTAAACAATAAGGGTAAAATCATATATTGACTTATTAAATAATTAAATATCACTCACGATGTACCCTACCTCATTACGTGCATATGTTGTCACAATTTTTTTTAATACATCAAAGTAAGTGAATTATGATATTCATTAATAAAAATATCTATTATAATAGTCATTACACATGTTTGAATATAATAATATCCAATGAACTGTAAACATGTTGAATTATAATTAGCAGGTTAGTCCTCATAATCTCCCATCTTAGAGAATACCAAGTAAAAATTTAATGAGATGAATTCTCATCCACTTACAAGGACATTCTCATTACAGCCAACATACTATGTTTCCTATCATAGAATTTTATCTTTACTATAGATCATTTATATTATATAGTATTATCATGTAACTTCAAGGTTCTCATCATAGCGGGGAACTATTATGACCATTCAATGTGAAAAATACTCTAAGAACATTATCGCATTAAATTCCATTAAAAATAACAATCAATATGTGATAATACATTTATCAAAATTCAAAAAATTGAATATACAGGCGATCTAATGAGCAAAGTAATTAGATCTAAGAAACTAATTCCAATGGACTCCTAATTGCACTAGATCCAACTACTAACTATATAAATGGTAAGCCTCACATGAAAAACATTATTCTATCATGGTATGGTTATATCTGTTAAGACCACTATGTTCATTTGTTTGTTATACTTATAGTGGATTTATATCTCAAATAAAATCCATCAAGATGTGATAACCCTTATTATTTATCTTTTCATATCTATATCATAAAATGTACATCTTGGTTAATACCACAGTTAAATTTTATCATGGAAATGATCACACTATACTATTTTAGTGTAGGAAAATATATAATGAATAATTGTTAAACCACTTCATGAGATGCATTAGAATCCATAATATAGCCAGTTTTATAGAATTATAAACCAATAGTTCAAATAAATTTTTCCTTTATATTACCATTACTTCACTGTGATATTAGACAAAAATGAACTAAAGGAAAATTAGTGTTATATCTCCTTAAACACTAGTATTCTCATTCTCCTTTTATCAAGAACACATCTAGTTTTACATTCTCAAGTGTATTTGGATAGTTTTATCTCTAATTCTATGTAGTTCTTTTGGTTTTGTTTGATATTTTCACTACAAACAAATCACATAAGTAGTATAAAACATCAGTACATATCATGGTATATAAGATAGATATCTATCACTTGATCTTTTGGTATTCTATTCATAATAATAATCTCCCTCTATACCCATGCACATTACCCATGATAGTTTCCACACCATGGGAATTATGAAATAATTAGATCTTAAATTAATCAATTATATTTGTTTCAATTCATGGTCAATATATGTATTATGACTAAATAAAACAACTCATAGATCTATGTATATATATCTAATTCTCTATAACCCTGGTTCATATTTCTTTTTTCATTCCAAGATAAATTCTTTCCTTAGTCTTAGTAAATGGGTACGAATAACTATATGTTTTCATATGATATTAAAATATAAATCTTTAAAACTATAGTTCTCCCACTAACATTTTGTATACACATTGAACTCCTTCATTCCAAAATATTTATGTATTATCACTATGCTTGTTTCAATCCATAAATGGATATCTACAATTTTCATATCTTATTTGAATACATTCGTGTCACAGACCATTCAAGTTGAGTAATATAGACATGTTTCATAGGTTTTACATTAAGGAAACCATCATTCATATCCAACCTCCCCACATAATGATCATAGAATGTTTCAATTAAAAGTAGAATTCAAGTGAATTTAAGTATGATGATTGT
Source organism: Viscum album (assembly GCA_963277665.1). Lineage (NCBI taxonomy): Eukaryota > Viridiplantae > Streptophyta > Magnoliopsida > Santalales > Viscaceae > Viscum > Viscum album. Next base: position 1,824,151,055 of record OY728132.1, on the reverse strand, counting down.
AGTAAATTTTTTGTCATAGACTATGAATTAGACATTATATTAACCTTTTAATGATCAATTATACTTTATTAGTACCAAATTTTACCTTCCATACACATTTTATCTTGAATAATCACAAGTGGTATCAAATCTAAAAACATAAAAAATACATATCCCCTAGATATTTTTAAAGGGAATCCAATATTGAATTCATACATACATTTCAATCTTATCATTTTTTCATTTTCTTCTTCCTCATAATAATTTATATTCTTAAAGAATAATATATATATATATATATATCACCCACCATGGTGATTATAAAACTACCTTTTATGATTCCTATGTAGTACGTGTCTCAATAATAACTCCTCTCATTGATCCTAGTGGATTTTTTTTTTTTAAGGTTATGCTTTGGTTAAAGACCAAAGCACAATTTATTGATAAACAAAAAAGGATTACAAGAGGCGAAAGGATGGGATTTTTTTACAATCTCTATCAAAAAGATATAGTAAATCAGAAGAAATAGAGTCCAGATAAGTCATGCTCTGATGAACTCCTTTATTGGAAAGAGCATCAGCAATGTCATTCGCTTCACAGTAGGCATGAGTAGCTATATAATCGATCCCATGGGGCAAGTTCAGAAAATTCATCCAATGAGTGGTAAGTGTCCAGGCCAGATGGATGTTGCCATTCCAGATGGCATGAATGATAGTGGTTGAATCAATTCAATCCACAGCTTTCTCCAACCTCTTTGAAGCGCAAATTCAACAGCATGAATGACCCCCGGCATTTCCGCCTCCAGAGATGAAGAGTGACCACATCCAACATAGAAGTAGCCCTGACACTGGCCAGCTGAGTCTCTGAAGATAGAACCACAACTGGAAGGGCTTGGGTTTCCTTTGGAAGCGTCATCAACGTTCACTTTGATCTATCCTGGCATTGGTGATTTCCAGAACACTTCAAAGGAGCATTTGGGCTTTGGGTAGATTCCAGGAACACGGAGATGATTAAGGATCTCAAAGTCACCAACCGAATTGTTGCAACAGTCTTTTTGAATTGAGGCAGCTTCATGAATCGCAAAAAGAATCCAAGATTTCCCTACATTAAGATTGAGAGAGTGATTATTGTGAATGAGATCATTTCTAACGTACCAGATCTCATGAAGGAGTTCCTCCACTACCGCAAGAAAAATATTTTTAACCTGCAGAGACACTTCATGTCTTGTGCAATTTTTTAATAACAAGGAAATTGAGTCAGTAAAGAACTATCTGCAATTAAATAATTCAAAATATAATTCCGTAGGGTAGAGGCCGTCGCACAATATAGAAAAAGATGATTGGAATCCTCCCTATGGTGATTACACAGGCGACATTTAGAACAAAGTTGAACACCAAAAGTTTGCAGACTAGTTTCCGTTGGTAATATATTATGGGCAATGCGCCAAATAAGGGTGATCCTAGAAGGTTTAATCTAGGGTTTGTTAAAATGATTCACCCATAGAAAACTAGATTCATTTTCAGAGAAATTATGCTTATAATATTTTTTAGAATCTAGAATTCCATTTGTAGAAGGTTCCCAAACAAGGAAATCACCATCAAAAGAAAATAGATGATTATCAATAATTTGCATAATATTATCATGGAGATCATGTTGATGAGATTGTAAGACCTCATTTATAGCCTGATTAGTATCTTCAGGAATATTATTAGAGGGTAACAATGATATCAGAGGGTTACCACACCATTTGTCACACCAAAAATTTATGGAATAATCAGCACTGACTATCCATCTAGAATTTCGCATGATCTTGTGATATGAGTCCCGGATAGATGGCCAGATGGATGAGTTGATGAAATTAAAATTCCCTTTTAAAATCTTAAAGAGGAGTCTATGGTTCAGAAATTCAGTAGTTTTAGAACTGTCATTAATAATGTGCCAAGTAAGGAGGTCCTTAAGAGCATCATTGAATAACTTGAAATTTTTAATGCCAATTCCACCATTATCAATGGGTTTATAGCATGATTTCCAAGGTATTGTAACAATATTCTTTTAAAAAATGCTTCCAGACCAAATAAAATTTTTAATATATGTATTAATTTTTCTAAAAATGTTGACAGGCCATTTATATACCATAAGGGAATAGAACATTTTAGAAACAATGGTCGATTTAACCAAACAAATTCTCCCATCCATGGAGAGGGATTTCCCTTTCTAGCTAGAGAGTTGATTTGTGATTTCATCAATGATGTTAGCAAAATAGGTTGCTTTGGGCCGACCCCAAAATATTGGAACACCCAAATAAGTGAAAGGTAAAAGACCCTCTTTAATACCCAGATAAGTGGTGATACTAGATTTCCTTCTTGCAGGAAAATTCTTTCCAAAAAAGATATAAAATTTGTTCCAAGAAATTTCTTGACCTGAGATTTCCTCATAGTGAGAAATAGCTTTCTTAAGAACATGAATATTTTTTTGATCCCCTTTTATGAATAAAATAATATCATCAGCATATAAAAGGTGGGTAGGTGGATTTAAATTCCTGGCAACTTGAATAGGTTTAAGCATATTTTGATCAACCATATTGTTAAGAAGTTTGCTTAGGTAATCCTCATCAATAACGAAAAGGATAGCAGAAAGCGGGTCGCCCTGCCTGACACCTTTAGAGAAATTAAAGAAACCTCTAGAGGTACCATTAATCAGGATAGAGATATAACCTAAGCGAAATAGAATCTTAATTCTACCAATGAAGGAATCATTAATGCCAAAGTTTTTTAGGACTTTGAAAATAAAATTCCAGTCTATGGTGTCAAAATCCTTTCTGATATCTAGTTTGATGGCCACACAACCCCCTCTTGTGTTTTTATTTAAACTATTGGTACATTCAGAAGCAAGACAAATACAGTCTTGGATGGACCTTCCTTTAATAAAACCAAATTGGTTCCAAGATACGATTCTATTGTATATAGGATCAAGTCTATTTGCAATAATTTTGGTGATGATTTTATAGATTGTGTTAATCAAAGCAATTGGTCTGAATTGATGGATCTCTGAAGCATTCTCAACCTTAGGTATTAAGGTTAAAAATTGAGCATTGATTCCATGAGGTAGAGATCCTTGAGTGAAGAAGATCTTAACAAGGTTACAAACATCATTGCGTATTATATCCCAATGTTTTTGGAAAAAACCATTATTGAATCCATCTAGACCAGCAGCACTGTCTGGATTTAGACCAAAGACAGTGTCTTTAATTTCATGATCAAGTGGAGTGCTTAAAAGAGACACATTATCTCTTTCATTCACCATTAAAGGAATAATATCAAGTTTAAGATAAATATTTATATCAGGACCATTAAAATGTTATAAAAGTATGAGGTAACATGATCTGTAATGGCTTCTTCAGAATCAGTGATCAATTAATTATGAATTAGCATAGTAAGAGGATGATTGGATTTTCTAATTCTTTGAAGATAATTATAGAATTTGGTATTTTTATCACCATCTATAATCCATTTAGTTCTAAACATTTTTTTACGAATATTGTCCTTAAATGTGAGTAAGGAATTAAGTTTATAAGAGATATTATCTTCTAATTGAGGATCCATATTAAAATCTGATTTAGTGTTCTGAGTTTGGATATGACTGATTTCATCTTCAAGATAGGAGATATCTAGATCTATTTGAGAATTTGTATTTTTACACCATCCTTTAAGATCCTGCTTGAGAATTTTCAATTTGTGTAAACAATCAAATGAATCTTTATGGTGTTTCAGATAGTTCCAGGTGTTATAGATAAAAGTGACACAATCAGGATTCGTAGATCAATCATTATTAAATTTGAAAGGAAGGACCAGGTTTCGATCATTCATAAGAATGATAAAAAGGATAGGATGATGATCAGAGTTGAGTCTAGGAAGAGTTACACTAGATATTTTGTCCCAGTTATCAAGAGCCTTCATGTTGACAAAAGCCCTATCAAGTTTACTAGAAACGTTTTTGTTTTAATTTTTCCTGTACCAAGTGTATTTTGCGCCAATAAGAGTGATTTCAAAAAGGTTATAATCTTCAATAGTATATTTAAATTCCTTGGAGGATATAGAAAGGTGTGAGGGTCCAATTTTTTCAGAAGGGGTAAGAATGGAATTGAAGTCTCCCAAAACAACCCAAGATTCTTGAATGTGTTGAGCCATATAAAGGAGTTCATGCCATAAAACTCTCCTATCCTGATATCTATTCTTGTCATAAACCATAGTGAAAAAGATATGATGACCATTCCACAAGAATTCACAGTTAAGTTTCTGTTCATAAATTCTAAAAATGTTGATATTTTTTAAAGTATTAAGGAAAAAGATCTACATAGAGTCAATTTGAGGATAGTTTTTACAAGAACCTAGAAAACTGTAATTAAGAGAGCCAAATCTCATGAAGTTCATTTTAAAGTTGACTTTAGGTTCAGAAATGGCAATGAGTTGGGGTTTATGAGTGTTTAAAAACCTCCTAAGTGTTGTGGAGGTGTCATTGTTAGCCACACCTTGACAGTTCCAATAAAGGATATTCATTTCTATTTACATTTTGGGTTAGAACCCTTCTTTTTTTAGATTTACCCGATCCCTTATTCTTTTGGGATCTCTTAACCATTGAGTAAGAAGTAGATTTTTTTGACTCTCATAAGTTTCATAACTTTGAGAGGTATCAGATTTCATATCTGCATTTGGATTAAGAGCAGAAACTGGAGTACTCATAGACTCAGTATTGTCCAGTGTGTGATTTTTTTCAGCTCCATGAACAGGGGCCTATTCAAATGGGAGCTGTCTCTCATCTCTAACCAGAGTAATCTTATTATCTGGTGAGAAATAAGGTGGGTTAGGCAGATCAGAAGGGGAAATTTTTGAGGAGATAGGAGGCAGAATAGGACTGATCTGGATAATATCTAATACAGCATCATGAGAAAAAGTTTTCTCAGGGTGAGAATGAGTCCCAGTCTTAGTCTGGACAGTTTCAGATTCTGCAGGTTTCAAGGGATCTGAAACAGAACAAGAATTAAAAACAGAATCCTATTTTTCAACAGGAGGGTTGGGCACCATCCTGTTAACCGAACAGGAAGCAGGTGTTTGGAAAGTTGCAGTATATAAAACAGTAACAGGCAGTGGGGTGTGTGACATGTTGTGTGACAAATGAATATAAGTAGGATCAACAATAGCAGCATGTGTGACTGATACATTAACATGACTAACAGTATTTTCAATAGATACAGGAGAGGAATTATCAAATTGATTCTGCAACAGAGCAGTAATCTGCATGTCAACCGGAGCATTAATCACCTCCTTGTTGACAGAAACATATCCTACATTTAATATGGAGGTAGAATCAAGTGTGTGTAATGAATTGTGAGTAGTAGTAATTCCAGGAGAGGAAATATTAGCAGATTGAGTCTCTATTACAGGAACTTCAGAAACAGTAGTAACAGATTTAACGTCAGAAATGAAATGCACAGAGTTACCTGGATCTGGAGTGTTTACATTCGCACCTTGTGACTTGTTAGAAGCATCAGTATTCTCCTTGAGAACTGAAATTACTGAGGCCTCCAAGTCCCTATAATGATTCTCATTTAAACTTGAAGTACGAGAGGAAGAGGCATTATTAGCAAGATTAGAAATAGTAATAGGGTTGCTCTTGTATGAACTACCTTTTTTACCTTCAACAACTATTTTTCTAAACCATTTGGATTATCATTGTTTTCTAATTCCTCTTCTTCCACAACCAAGTCACCCCAATATTTTCCTTCTAGGGATAGAAGGTCACTAGATTTTTTAACCCAGATATCTTGCTTTTTTGGGGGGGCTTAGATTTATCTGTGACATTCTTCCCTTTTTTAGAATGCTTTAACTCTTGCCAATCATTATTAATTGGAGGGTCCATTTTTTACCTAACTACCCTGGAATTAGCAAAGCTGTGCCCAATCAGTTTGCACACTTCACAAAAGGGTAGCTTCTTTTCATACTCAATGTTGAGCTCCAATCTATGATCAGGGGAATTAAATCCTATGTTAGATGTTAATTCGCTAGCTAAGTTTACCTTAACCATAACTCTAGCATATAGGCCTAGATCCCCATTCAAAGTTCTATGATCGATTTTAATAGGGGATCCTATGCAAGAAGCAATGTCATTTAAAATATTCATATTCTAATAAAACCAATTAATCCCATGAATTCTAACCCATACAGGTGACATATAATTTTTGTGTGAGTATGGGTTAAAGGAAGGATCCCAATCCGAAAATCTATGAAATCCAGGCTGAATCTGCAGATTACCAAGCTTACATACCTGATCGACCTCACCTTGAGAGCTGAAGAGGATGTGATAGTAGCCTTTACCTAAGGGAACCATATTCCATTTTGAAGAGCTCCAGCAGTAATAAATCCTGTTCTTTAGCTCGAATAGAGGCCAGGGTCTATCCCCTATGTTGTATGAAACTCGGCCAAGGACTGAGTACTTACACAGTTGTTCCCTTTGCTTCAGGGATTTCCGATCAGCATCGACCAAGAAACCACCATCTTCCAGCTTTCTATAGAGAGGCTACTTGCACTCCTTCATGCTACTAAGGTCATATCCTTTTAGCGCATCGTGGAAGGATACAGGAAGAGAGCGAAGAGGAATTTGAAAGTTTCCTACTTCGATTTTTGATGAATCAGAATATGTAGAAGCAAGAACAGGAGGGGAGGCAAGTTCCCACTCTGGATCGAAGCCGGCCATCAGAAATCTCAAGGAGAATCAGTGGCGAAAGCTAGGGTTTGGAGTCTCCCATTGGAGCATGGTTCGAGAGCTCCCATACTCTTCCTCCACTGAAATAACAATGTTCAGAGGTCAAAAGTGGATTTTGTGCTCCTATTCCAACTCATGTGAATCTGAAGCATATACTTCATTTAAATTTACCTTTCTCCCACTATATTCAAGATATGTTCTTCCATTTCATAGAAATATAACCATCTATGATAATTTACTCTCTATCATATAGTTTGTAATATCCTGGGTAATAATATAATAATTAACTAAGATGCACATAATGTCTTCCTTCGATGTATGTTTTTCATATTTAATAAACATATCACATATAAACACATTATGTAATGAATTAATTAATTATTCATCATATTGATAAGATATCTCTTAGTCAATACATTTGGTACAATGTTAGAAGTTATATAACTACTTTTAAAACATTTCTTGGAAGAAATCATGGAATATTTGCAGTACATATAATATAATTCATTGGACTCCTTTTACCACCATCATAACAATGATGTATAGGGTACTGTGATCTTGGGATTTCCCTCAATACACATATTAATGATCAATTAATACTTGGTTGTGATACACTCTAATAATCTCACATGGAGAATCATGTATCATCTACCAAGTGTATTAAAGTATTCACTAAGAATTTCTCAAATATTTTAAATGTATATCATGAAGTATATGAACCTACTTCTTAGAATTACCTTTAGAATAGTTGTTTTGGCCTTTCTAAATTGACTCTATATATTTTTGAAATACCTTTATTTTATAAAGGTTTCCTTGACTAAAACATGATAGTGAGTTTGTTAGAATACCTATTTTATTAGCTCAAGAGAGACTAAAACACCCTTATAGATAGAAACTTGTCAATCACAATTAGTTTATTTGATAAAGAATTATCTACATATAATTAGGTACTTTGATAAATATTTTTATATTCATCATTAATTTTATTTATTAGATACATATGATTCACGAATTTTGGAACTATTATTTAAGTATGAAATATCATAACAACATTCATTTAATACCTGAAATAATGTCTTGGAATATATAATTAGACATTGACAAAAAAATTGGTAAAAATAAATACATAAAAAATAGTTTAACTTGAACCAATAGGGAAATCGTGATGTGACTCACATCTCTATATTGATCTCAGAATCGCTCTTCTTCATTTCCTTAGATAATGCACCTTAATTATTATAATATTCATATACTTTCTTTTTGTTTGTATTCAAATACATATATAATAAATATATTATATTTAATTACCAAGAATTAAAACTGAATTATTACCTATAATTGTGAATAAACCTAAATTATACGTAATTAATTACTTCTTCATTTCATTATAACTCCTATTCCAATGCCCTTTTTATCCCTATGAAAATAAAAATAGACACTTGTTTATTGCACTCCTCTTGAATCCTTTATGTATTTAAAGGATGATATAAAGGTAACATTAACCTTAAATTAGTCATGGGTTTTTCAACCTTGCCTTTAATTTTTTTTCACAACAAAGGATGAAGGATCTAGTTCCCTCTAATCCTCGTCTTCCTATAGAATCAGGCTCAAAATATTAATAAGAAACTCATCCAAGTTTTCCATCCCATAATTCTTGAAAACAATATATAACCCCGGAAGTTAAGGATGATAATATGATATTAATGGATAATTTATTATCTATATGAAAACTTAACTTTGGTAACTGATTAACATACTCTAACATTTTGAAGAAATGATCACTAACTAAGTTAGATTATTCTAGTTTACACTAGTGTAGGGAAGTGAAAATCTAAATTATCTTAAGCCTCTACTTCTCATTTAAAGTTCAAGTAATTGAATTTTCATAGTGTAGGACTTTATGTACATATGTTTTATTATTAATTTTCTATACATAATTGATATAATGAGGCAATGGATATAAGAATAATCTTCTATTAATATCTAGTAGGCTTAGTTTCCACCTTTACTCACTTAGTGGGATGGTTGATCAAGTATAGGTAATTCAAACACAAAGAACAAATTTTCATGTAATAGCTCCATGTTTTAATGACTATATAATTCAAGGAAATTTTTGTTGGTGATGACATTCCCGGAGTTAATGAATTATCATACTATTTTCACAATTTCACTTTCAATTTTTTTTTACAACAGTTAAAGTAGGTTATTAGGGATTTATCATGATTAAAAAAATATAAGACATGAAATAATTTTAATTATCTTATTAACATCACAATATTTTATCAAGTCTAAAAATACATCACATTAGAATCATGACATCTTATTGCAAGGACATTCTAGTATCAAATATCTATATTTCCATTATCAAAACTCAAGTGATGGCCTGGACAATTACACAAAGGTATTTAGGTTAGTTGAATTGCCAACTACAAGCTCTAAACTCATTGGTATATAGAGTAGAATCCCCAATCCTAAAATCCTAATTTGGATTTCCTGAACACTTTCCTTCAAATAACATCAATTCTAGTTATGGCTATAGCTATTAATACCTACTTGGATAAGTCGACCAAAAACTTTATAAGAACTCCCGGATAAAAGTAAGTGTCATTAAGAGGTCTAGAATAATAATTTATTCTATAGTTACATTCTTAATTAAATAGTGGAAGGATTCATAACATAATATTTCCTTAAGAGATTTTTTATCATATGAAAACATGCCTTTGTTAATATTATATGGATTTTACATAATTAATTGACCATGTATTTGATAAAATCATTTATACATAATCCATTTATTTTACTTTATCATGCATTTTTGTTATCTTATTTATTTTATGATATCATGTTTAACATTATATAAACATGCATCACATAAAATAGATAACCAATCACTTAGAAAAAATAAAATAAATAAATTGAATTGATCATGATATTTATAATGTTTGATTTATCTACCGGATGATAAATCAATTTATGACCCTAAGTGAAAACTCTTTGAGCCTATCTTGGATCAAGTTATAGAATTCTACCATAGACATTAGTATCTTCTTGGTTGGTTTCACCTCAGATCAAATTTTTTAGTGCCCCCTCTCCTTAGATATCTTTCCTTTACACATTTTATACTTACATATAGGTTAATAGAACCATGGATTTGAGATAAATAAAATAAATCATGGATAGGAATGACCTTCATAATAAAGGTGGGAAGGACGACTCATAGGGTATCTTACTTAATTTAACAAAACATTATGATATATAAAAACAAATAAAAAAATTATTTAATTAAACAAAGATCTTACAGAAACATTGTTCAGTCGAGCTCTTGATCCTTCCCATTCACATAATAATATCACATCCAAATATGATGGTATTCATTTCAAATCACTTAATTAATTAAGATAAATTTATCTTGAATTTAAAATCAGTGGTCTTATTAATTAATTATTTTTTTATCATAATTATTAATTCAAAATTGTTGGAGACATGTAATATTACCATCCAATATATTTTTTAAATAAATTAGATTAATTAATTTTATTTAAAATTAATTATGTAAATGACATGTACTATAAGACAACACAGCGTGTACCCATCCACCTACCTAGTGTATGGTCATTTCATGTACTATGAACTCACATGTAATATAGCATACATGGGGTGTAACATAATTACATGGAGTGTACTACAAATTTTTGACACATGTACATGTGTTAATTTATAAGGCGTGTACCAATTTTAATACAAACATAGTACATTGTGTCTAATGATTACCATACATGGAATGTAGTTACAAATTTAATGTGACATTAATTAGGTAGTTAATACACTTTAAAACATTTTCACATATAGAATACTCCAAGTACATGTCGTGTTGTTTTATTTTTCATAATGTAATTAATTTTATTCTATGTAATTAATTTACGCAATCTATATCCCATATTGTCATGTATTCTGTGTAAATGGGTGTTGATTACATGGCATGTAAACCAGCAAAATTGAATAAAATCCAACATGTCCATCATATTTTACATGCCTAGGGACTGAGTGTGTAATTCATATAGAATAAAAACATGTTACATGGAATGTAAACCAACTACACAAAGTGTGATGTTATTTTTATTATATCCCTCAATAGGAGGTCAACACAAAACATATTTATAATACACTACATCTATTGACCACATGACCACCACATCATCTAGAATTACTCAACGTGCACTATAGCTACAATCTATGTAACCCCAAAAATTGTGTTCCACCATAGAATTCAATATGTAGTGTAATTAATGAGTAATTACATGCCATGTAATGAACCCACACATGAAAAATTACAAACATATTATGATTCTCTTTTCATCATAGGAATCAATCCTTTTTCTGTTTCACCTCGAAATTCCAATGGATCTGGATTCTACCTCTTCATATGAACTTATGATTTTCATATAAACCATGGATCTCCGTTAGTGGAGATTTGGGTTAGCTTCCCCAAACTTCCTTTACTATTTCAAAACCCATTGATTATTAGAATTCTTGGGAACCTTAGGGGTAGATATTTGTGTTCGGACAGCTGAACTAGGTCTATTTTTCATCTTATAAATCCTTGAGTCTATGTGGAAGTCGATGTGTCAAGAACTCATGTTGAGTATATTTTGATTATAGTGGGTGAAGTGTTTCATTGTAGATAGCATATTGTATATGAATTGTGGCCTTATTTTTGTTCCTCTTATAAGAGAATGGTACATTAGATGTTATTCTATTGGCATAGATCTAAAAATATTGATAATAACAAGGGTGTGGATATATGAGGTAGCGGAAAGTACATGAGGTGTAGTGTTGAGGAAGGTTCATCTGGAAAGTGGTCGGTGGGTGTTGATAATGAGATAAATTCAAAAAAGGTTGTGCAGTGTAGAACATGGCAAGGTAATAAACTGGTGAATGACATTTTCAGATACTTTAAAAATGATTTGGGTGATCCCCAATCTTCTGTACAATATCCCTCATGGAAAGTGATTTTTATTTTGGGGAATAGATTTGGTGTTTTGGATCCTCAAAACTCTCTTGAGGGTCCTCAGGGTGGGGATTTTCAATTTTTAAGTGGTCATAACTTCGAAGTGGAATCACAAATGGTTGAAGAGGGAGGATCCAAGAATCCCACAGTTACATCATATACTGAGGTAGGGCGTTCAGGAAATGGATCAGTGGTAGGGGTTATATAGAGATTTATAATTCACCAAGGTAGGGTGACCCTTTAGGTTGCAAAGTTCTAGAGCTTGATATAGGGTTGAGGACCTGATCAGGACAATACGAAGAAAGGAGGTGGTAGTTATTGAGCTTGGAAACTATTTTGAGGGATTAGATAACGTAGATCTGGTTTATGAGTTTCAAATTTCTCAGAATTTTTCATCTATGGATGACATGTGGGTCCTTAGGAAAAAGTTAGGTGATGAGTATTCTGGCCATTTCTCAAGTGATACTGAAGATTATGTGCAGGGTAGTAGGATTCCAAGTCTGAGGAAAAGTAATATCCAAATGTGAATTCAGAAATGGGGAAAGGAATGATCATAATTTCCACTACCAATGGAAAAATATCCTCTAAGAAGTTATAAGTCAAGTTGATGGACATCGATCCGTATTTTTTGGAAAATGGAATTCCTATTTGGGATGAGGTTGTGGATTGTGGGGATATTTCCCCAAAGTCTGCTTCATGTGGTCAGTAGTGTGGGTCTAGTGTAGTGCTTGAACATTATTTAGAGCTTATTATATACTTGTAAGAATAAATGTTTGAATCATTTCTGGTGATTAATGATACTATAGAATAAGCTGACAGGATGATGGGAAGGCCTTTAAGATTGAATACCAATGATGAGTATAGTAAATGGATTGACAAGAAAGATCTTATATTAATAAAGATATTCAATGATATAGAGATCAATCAAGAGGAGTACATACAGACTTTGTATAAGCTGGTGGATCATTTCAAATACCATTCAAGAGATGATCTAGATATTAGGGAAAACACCCTCTCCTTGAAATTAGGTAGGTATATTAATTCTTGTAGACTTAAGTTGTACTTAAATGGATCTGTTATTTCCTTTGTTGTTTAAAAATTATGGTTTCTCACTTTAACTTTAAAATTGTTTGATAATAATAAAGTTAATGTTCAGTGAGTCAGGTTACATGTCGTATAATAATGTCATGAAATCTGGATCTTCATCACCTATGGAGGGTATCTCTATGTGTTCTTCACCTATTCTTAGAATGTTCTTGGTCATATAATAGTGAATGAACTCATTATCTAAACTTATTAGATTAAGAATAAAAACCCAAAATGATAATATAATAAATGAATCATAATATCTAGAAACTGAATTAAATAATTATAAATATTGATGTGACCACTTTGATATCATTTGAAGGTTCTGGGTGTAGTGGAAGTTGATCAGTCACATGCCCAATGATAGATTTTTATTAGATTAAATGACTAATATATAAGAATAAGATGAATAGTCATTATGTCTAATGAATATAACAAAATAAACTAAACAAATGAAACCTAGAACAAGAATATAAGAACTTTCATAATTAATTTATAATTAATTTAAAAACATAAATTACCTAGGTCTTGAGATTATTTCTTTGAAGAATATATTGATCAATCCAAAATCATTCGATTTGTATCATCATTACGTTGAGATGATCCAAAATAGAATCCATCTAGAAGTAATCTGCATGATTTCCCTGATCACTAAATGTTGTCGATAGAACATTGAGTACTAGTACGGTTAATCCAATAACCTTATATAATTCATGTTTGATCACAACATAATACTTTAGTCTTGAAGTATTTTAATTCTTGTTCTCTCATTCTGGAGTGGGAAAAAGAAGCTATAGAAATATCTCTATCTTTAGAGGAACCCTAGATTTATTCTTCATTGATATAATTATCAAAGGATATGAAGATTTTTGCACAACAAAAATGATTTCATACATTTTTAGAAATGATATAAAAAATTATATATATATATCGAGATTAGAAAATTGGTAATAATATACAATCCCTTAGTCGATCTATTAATCCTTAGAAAATCCCACATCTAAAATATTATTATTATTATTATTATTTCTTTGTCATGCACATGTATTGCGAATAATATAAATATTAATAATTAAATTAATATTTATCTAAATGATATCTGATATATCATTTCCATTATTAGGTGCTAAACCCAAAGCATCCACCTTCCTCAACATTTACTAAACCTAGAATAATAAAGAAATATTATTTATTTGGTAAATAAATAAATATTATATTAAAGGTCTTGTTAATAGATATTTATTTAATATCCAATTAACTAAATAAATATTCATTTAATGATAAATATTATTTATTACCTTTATGAATAAAATAAGATACAAATAAATATTCCATTTGATGATCTTTTGAATAAATATTTATTTAGATATTATACTCTCATTATAATTAGTCATTGAATAAATTTAATCAATAAATCCGAAAAAATATGATTTCATAGTCTTAAGAATAATATTTATTCAAAATATTAAAAAAAATTATTCAACTGAAATCGATAGAAACACTAATTGTCTGTCCTTCTAGGCCTATTCCCTAGAGAAATTAAGAAGACATACCTAAAGTCCAATATTATTATCTATAAATATGTAAAGAAACTCATAAACAGAGTATTTAATTTCGCAGAAAAAATAACCCCATATAAATTCTCACTATGTATTATAACCTCTCTCCCACAATACCTCCTCAATTATGTTGCATAAACATGTCACCAACCTATATGGTCGATGTATCTTTCTTTGGATTTCCAAAATGAACTCATTAATCAACATGTCCATGTAATTTAGTTTTAAAGTTACACTTTAAAGGTTATAGACATCATCTTTCTTAAATGGGAAGGGAAAATCCAATATTTACTTATTCATTAATGTAATATCACTCGTGACACACCCAACGTACCCTGCCTCTCCACATACATATATTGTCATAATTTTTTTCAATACATAAAATTATGTGACTCATGTTATGTATTAATAATAATCTCAAGTCTAAGGATCATTACACATGTTCACATATAGGAATATCCATTAACTAATAAACATGATGATTTATTATTGGTAGGCTAGTACTTTTAATCTCTCATCTTGGAGATTACCAAGTGTGAACTTCATGAGATTAAGTCTCATCCACTTATGATTACACACATCTTGTAGTAAACATTCTATGAGTATCATCATAGAATGTTATCATGACCATAAAAATTTTATGTTCTATAATATTATCATGTAATTTCAAGGTTCTCATCATAGTGGGGAACTTCTATGACGTTTTGATGTGAAAAATACTCTAAGAACATTATCATATTAAATGTCACATGGAACAAATATATGATAATTCATGTATTAATATTTAGAACTGTGAATATATAGGTAATCTAAAGCATAAAGTAGTTTGTTTTAGGGAACCAACTCTAATAGAAATGGGATAGATTCATCCCTATCAGTATTTTTAAAACAATTATGATTGATCAAACTAGTAGTGTAAATGTAAACAATTAAGCTCCAAATATTTCATCACATTATATATCAAATATTATATCCTTCAAGTGTTCTCTTTAATATATTTAAATAAAGTATTCAGTAAATATTTATAACTAATATTGTATTGGATATATTTCTTTATTAAAAATAAAGAGACACTTTTTTGTAAACGAGAAAAATAATATTCAATAGGATTGATATATTATCTATACTATAAAAAATAATCACTAATAAAAAAATGTATAATCATTGAAATCAATAATAAATACTCCATGTCACAAATCATCCCCAATCTCCCTAAAAAGTAACTCGACCTGGCCAGCAATAAGGATAGAAGGGTGTTCTCAATACCCCCCAGGTGGAAACTAGTGTATGGGAATCAAGGAATTCACCTTGGGAATGATTTCAAACTCAAATAAAAGAAAATATATAGTGTATTATTGTACTAAAAATATAGTATGGAGCATTTTTAAAGTAGAACTAAATGAGAAACAAGATAAGTAGAATTGAATAAGTAATAAATAAATGATCCATAACTAAAAAATTTGATTCATTTCATTTATTAGCATGCATAAATCATCTAAAAATAATACAAAACAAGATACAATAAATGGAAATAGATGAAATAAATGGAAGGATTTCTTAGACAAAACATCAATATCCCAGAATAAAACAAAACTCAAAAAAATCAAGATCACCTCTATACGACCCAAGGTTTCTCACCATATCTCAAATCACCCATTAGTCTAAGAAAATTATATCCAAATAGAAATAGAACCTAGAACCTATATAATACATAATATATTCATACATGCACACGATTGTGTATACATGGTGTGAGTTAAAAATACTTTTAGGATCTCACCATGGTGTCGATGTAATTCATTTTAATAATGATTTAATTAATGCTAGTTTTAACTATTGTATAAAATAAGGTTTTTTATTTTAACGTAGGATTAGTGAAACCAAAATTTATACTACACTTTAAAGATTAAAAATTACCTTTTCTTAAACAAGTAGAATCTCCTCTTAGTAGTAAAATTCTTTAAAAACAAAATGAGGGTATTTTATTTCAATACAAAATGAAACCATTTTCCCTCATTTTAAACTTTTTTTTAAATCATGAACATAGAACTAACCAATTATCTTTTAATTTTAAATTAACTTTTAAAAAGTCACATTTGAAAACATTTTGAAAATCAACCCGATCATAAAGAAGGAAAGTGTAAAACAAATAGGCACCATAATATCAATGGAAAATAAAAATGATAAACATTGATAAGGTAATAAATTCTATAAGAAAAATGAGTACAATGGGATTCATGTAAAATTAAATCCTCTACATAACCCACTAATTAAGGAATAATTGTCACGGGAAACTACTTATGTCCTAAATTTAGATGACCCTAGTGATACTATAACTCAAGACAAATTTCAGCATACATTATGTTCCAAAAAAATATAAAAGCCACATTACTAGAATAAACTCGCCTCATAGAAGGAACCCCTATCTAGCTATAAGGCATAACACAGCTAGAGGGGAACTAGACCATGTGTGATTTAAACTAGTGTTTGAGGAATCAGGGTCTCCTAATTTGTTACCTGGGTTCCCACGATAAAACCAACATGGTTATGAGAAAAAAATAAAATAACATACATCACATAAAATAAAATGCAACATAATCATAAACATTAAATATAAAATCACCTCAAACACCATCACATAAACTAATATCGTTTCATATCATATAATCATCACATAAAAAAGTTACGAAACCTAAAATGGATAAACAAAAACAAGGGGAATCAATAAGGGTGTCATAAGTATCAATCCTTTTATTTTACAAAGTAACAAATGGGACATTAAATAAATAAAAATTGGGATTCTAATTCCTTTAAATTTATCGTAAATTAAATTTTCAGATACCCCTTTTGAAATCATTTCAAAACAACACTCCACTTTTATTTTGAAATCACACTTTAAAAAATTATTTATTTTTTATAAAAATTAAAATGGGTCCTAAGACCTTCGATTACATACAAACAAATTAAAATATGCCCCTAGTAATTTCTAAAAAATCTTATAATGTGAAAACATTTAATTTTAAAGTGATACATTAATTTAATAAAGAAAAAATTTTACACCAAGATTGAAATTCATGAAAGGAATTTATAAATCCATCATAAATACCATACATGGACATACTTTCATAAAAATAGAATTTATAAACTTAAATAACTTCATGAATTGAAAAATTAATGAATAAAATAGAAAAAAATACTTAAATTCAAGAGGAATTGAGTCATAGTGTGTCTTATTCAAGGAATAACACCAAAACAAGCAACGAAACACCCACTATGAACCCCAGACAACCAAAACATTGGGTTAAAACCAACCCAAAAAACTAAATTCTCACACATTGTGCTTGTGGTTTTAGGATAAAATATAACCACATAAGAAATGGAATATGGGATAGATTAGAAGATAAGTTAGGAATAAATGGGAGATATTACCTTGAAAACTATTTGAAATCTATAGAAAAGAATTTGATATTTGAAGAAGAACAACAACAAGAATAAGAAAAAGAATAAAGGAGATATCCATTTATCTCCTATGTTTCAATCACATGAGTTGAAGGGGTGGATAGAGGAATTTGGATTAAAAATAAAATGGTGAAAATGATTGAATTCACTTTTTCAGTGAATATTGGGCGTTTACATGGTTTGGCGACACTATTTTCCAAACCATGTGTTAACCTTCTGTGAGACACTAACTACCACACCACACCCTACACGGTTTAGGCAACATTGTTTCACCTAACCAAGAGTCCCACCCACGCACACTAATTAAGTTTTATTCTTACCTAGAGGAATCCAAACTATTGTAAAGACGATGCGCTAATTGTGAAAATTGAACTGATAAGGAATTACAGATTTTCACATTTTCCTCTGAAATCTATATGGTTTTCCCCAACCATACAGTAGAATAAAAAAGTATAAAATTTTGAAATTATAGCCTAAAACTCCAAAAAAAGGAATATAAAACCATAATTAAATAATATTAAAAAACACCTATGTTGGGGTGTTATAATTCTTCCCACCGTGTGGATTTCTCACACTATAAGGTCCTCAGTCAAAAATATAAAGTAATAAAAAATGAAGAATATTCATACACAAATGAAAGACGTGGGTGGTTTAGGGAATAAATAATGAAGTATTGGTTTAAAAGAAGCACTGGAAGACTCATGAAAACCTTAAAAAATGAAAACTCAATCTCAACCCACCACTAATAATTTTCAAGAATTGAATAAACCACAACCAAAAAACCCAAGATTCTAAGGAAAAAGGAGGCCGAGAAAAGGTCTATCTACCATTTTTAATTTATATAATATTGAATAATGAAGGATACCACTATCGTATATGAATAACTCCTCTATAAAAGACTTGAAAAGAGTGAACACTACATTAACCAAAATGAACAGCCAAAAAGTAACTGATCAAACTCTAAGTGAAATAAAACATTCAAGAACATTAAAATATCCACACAAAAAAACAATATCATCAAAACACTTTAAGAACCCACCAAAATCTTCCCAACCAAAAGGATAAATAAAAACACCACAAACATCCTCAATAGGGAGCACTATAGTTCTTACCTCATGTTAAAGAGATTAGAAATTGGTAACCTAGGATCTTCGACCTGAAACACCAACTCACAGAAAATATAAAAAATCTAAAGAAAATTCCAGCCAGTACATAAATTGAACTAGTATGTCAAAGGCCTTAGTTTCCTAGGCACACATGTGAGGCTCCCCCCATGTCATTAAATCGTCAAAAAATCCTCAATGTAGCCAAAACTACAAATACAAACCTTGATGAATAAGATCCCACCAATAAATATTAATCACAACCACAAAATAGAAAATATACCATAATAAATGATCCAAGAGACACCTGAAGAAACAACCATGAAATAAAAACCTTATAAACATTAACTGCTTCAAAAACAGAAAGGAAAACCACCAAAATAGATGAACATACCAATAAAAACTACAACCAAGAATTATTATTAAAATTAAAATTACAAAACCATTGAATATGAACTAAGTGACCACAACACACACAAGACACTGATGTTTTTAAACACAAGGTCTTAGAGTTCACAAGAGCCCCACACTGAAAGTAGGTGAGAGGTATTATCTTCTCACAAGGGATAAAAAGTCCCAAGTATTAATTACCCTCACCCACCTTCACTTTTAATTTACACTCATCTATATCATGATCCATAACTAATAATTTTCCCTTATCTATTCCAAGTAGAATAGAGGTGTCACATATTATAGTTTTCCTAAACTGGTCAATTTTCACCTATACGGAAATCTCAACCACCTATTCAATAGATTATATCTCATAACAGATCATAGTTGATTCAAGGTCTATGAAAGTACCTAGACCAAATAAATGATCTTTCATATAGTTATCAAGGGCTATATTAGAAGATAATATCACCAGCTCCACAAAGTGATATGTATACTTCTTCACTGATCTCTCACCTTAATAATGTCTTGTGGACTCAAGATATTTCTCTTACTTTACATCCTTGGCATAGAACCATTGAATGAACATCGTATTTAATAACTTCCAAGACATGAACTCATGTAACAGGGAAGGGACCATCAATTCCCACCACATTCGGCTCGGCCCAACAAGCAATCTCATGATGGATCTCACCCAAGAAGCCTCGAGAGACTTAAGAGAATTAAGGATTACCTCATTACTTCTAACCACTCCACCACTTCATTAAAACCTTCATCTCTATAGAAAGAGGTTGGATATTAATTTAAGAATTATAAGATAGTATCCAAGAGAATAAAAGATTTTGATTCCACCACCCCATTTTAATTTAAGGTAGAATCTAAAACTAAAGGTAATTTCTTCCAAGAAATGAGAGGATTCTCCAAGAGGATCATCCTCAGAGACGTTCCTTCTACTTTATTATTGACCTTTATAGTAATAATACTCTAAATAACACAATATATGAACATATTAAATTCATTCCACATAATCCAAATCAAATGGTCCCATTATAAACTACGGGTCTCATCCTAATATTAGAATCCAACAAAAAAACACATCATTCAAACATCATAAATATTATTTTAATCAAAATTTATAGCACAAAAAAAAAATTTAAATATTATTTTTACCAAGGAACACACTAGAAAAACAAATAATCCATCCTATTTTAAAAACAAACTAATCCTTGTAAAACACTTCACTCCACTTTTATAATTAGATGAAACCATTTCTAAATTAAATAGATTCATTATAAATGATTTACATAAAATACCACTTTGATTTCAAAATTTTTTCCTTGAATAATAATTAAATCAACTACTTTATTAAGAATCTCATGAAAACCAAAGAATTCATCTTTTAAACAACCCACCAAAATGTGTTTTAAATAAAACATTTTATAAAATTCCCCCATTTCACCCAAAATGAACCTTAAAATATCAATCTTAAGAAAAATATACATCAAAAAATCCATTTCAACAATATTAAATCACTATCAAAACTATCTTAATTTCATTCAAAATAAGTGGAAACCACCTTTAGAGAAATACAGAATTAAAATAGTTTAAACCAAAAAAAATTATAGGATGGACATAGAGTTGTGAATTATTTGGTAACATGGTTTGGTGGGTCTCTAATAGTGTAACAAGGTCTATAAAATCCTCATTACATTTCTATATGATCTCTTCACAGTTTTTGAGACCACACAAACTAATAGTAAATCACCTATTTGTTATCCTCTTTCACCCCAAAACTCAAAGAAACCCAAAACATCACTTGGATAACTCCTTGAGGATTAAAATACCATCTTCCCATATCACAATTCAACAAAACTAGTAACTTTAGAAATAAAAATCTAAGACATAAGTCCCAAATACCCATGTAATTTCAAGGTTTTTAGTGAAAAAGATCTTTCTAGACTATCCTTGAACCTATGTCACAAGTCCCATCAATTATTATCTATATAATACCAGATTCCCCAAGAAAAAATATATATCTTATAAAACCTAGTCCTTATAAAAACCTAGAATCAAATAGTAATTTTTCATGAATTATTATAGTTCAACCTACCACATTACCAAACCTGTATATAAATAAAGCCAAAAGGATGTTCCCAAACCCAATGGGCTAGAAATTAGTTTATGGGAATTAAATAATTCACCTTGGTAATGGTTTATACCTCAAATAAAATTAGATAAACATTATATTATTTTACCAAAAAAATTGGCATGGAGTATCTGTAAGGTATACATCCATATAACACAAGATAACCATAACTGAAAAAATAAAGAAACAAATTATTCATAACCAAAAAATATGATTCAACTCATTTATAAACATGAACACATCATCCATAAATAAATTGAAAAAAAGATATAAAAAATGGAAAGTAGAAGGAATTAAAATAGAGACTTCTAGTTCGATATATCAATATCCAAAAATAAAATAAAACTCCAACCAAACTATAAGCTCACCTCCCCATAACCCATTGTCTCTCACCACATCCCAAATTACCCATCATTCCAATAAAACAATATAAAAACTAAAATAGAAACTAAAACATGTAGAATACATAAGAGTTATATACACTCACATGAGTGTGTATGTAGGGTGTGATCTAACAAGCCCAGTGAGATATCACCAAGGATTCTAGGTAATTTCATTAAATAACCAATTCATAAATTATAGTTAAAAATATATTATAAAATAAGGTTTGTCAGTTTAACATGGGATTAGTGAAACTAAAATTCATAATCTAACTTTAAGGATTGATACATTCCTTTTTTTTTGAAAAAGAGTCCACTCCCTACTAAGTAGTATGATGATTTAAAACCAATATGAGGGCATTTTATTTTTAAACAAAAAAAAATGAGACTATTTTAACCTAATTGTATAACTTTTATCTAAAATTACTAACATGTAACTAACCAATTCTATTTTCATTTTATGATAACTTTTTAAAAGTTCCTTTTTAAATCATTTAAAAAACCCAATAATGAAGACAGAAAGTGAAAAATAAGAAGTCACCAAAATATCAAAGGAATATAAAGAAAATAAAAAATGACAATTTAATATGTTCTATAATAAAAATGAGCACATAGGGATACATACAAAAGGAAAACCCCTACATAAACCACCAATCATTGAACAAGTGTTATGGGGAACTCTCTAGGTCTTATTTGAGACAACACTAATGATAATATAACATGATACAAACTTTATGCATGTGTTTCATGTTATGAAAATACACAATTCCCCAACTATCCCACACTAGCCTCATTAGGGGAACCTACTTCTATCTCTAATTCATAACACAACTAAAGGGGCGCTATCCAATATGTGACTGAAACTATTGTAGCATAAATCATGGTCTCCTACTTAGTTAACTATATTCCTATGACTAAAACAACATGGAGGTGATAAAAAAATCAAAATATGGATATAAAATTCAATAACATGCATCAAAAGCATTAAATATTGTTTGGTCTCAATATAAGGATGGTAAAATTATAAAGAGAGGGGCGAATTTAAATTTTTAATTAATTTTTAATTTTTATAAAAGTAAATATAGTTTTTATATCATAAATAAAAACAATATTATCACAATTATTTTTATATTAGTTTGAATCCAATTGATCCTACATATACTCTTCACTCCTCTCAAAATAACATAGAAATAGAACCCACTATAATTGAATTTCTGACTTTTTAGGGGGAGTCACAACCCTTTGTGATTCCATTTTATTCCCTATATGCTTAACCCAAGATTGGGTTTTTCATATATATATTAATAACCCAACTATATTACTTTTGAAGAATTAGAAGAAACCAAATCTATCTTTATCCTGAATAAGGCACAACTGAATCCCCTACCTTTTATTGGTTAATCACAACACAAATATACCTTTTTTTTGGGGTGTTATAACATGATATCCCTAACTTTTATGAGTATTATAACCCAATAAAATTGTACAAACAGAGAAAAATATGAATAATTAAGAACCACATAAACCAGTTATACAATTAGAGTATGAGTTTCAAGGAAGTAGTGAACTCTTCAGGATGAAAAGTATTAGAAGCAATGTAACTTTATAAAAGAGTGTTCTAGTGATTTATCATAAAAGATGTTTCACATAGTAAACTTGAAAGTATACTCAACCTATGGTACAAAGAACCAGTTCTATTAAACTCTTTCTATCAAGATCCCATATGCATAAAAATTTTCAAAAATAGAATGTCAATACATTGTTTCTTTTCTAAATAATCACACACATGTAACTTTAGCAAACTAATTCATATTTTTTAAGCTCATTGTTCCGATAAATGTTACATATGAATTATATATTTAATGATCATACAAAATATATTCCACCATGAGTCAATTTAATTTAAAAAAAATAATGTTGTATAATGGAACTCATTAGAACATTAAATATAGTATTAAATATTCATAATAAAAAACGTCAATGTAATTTGTGTAATATACTTTCCCAACTCACTCTAAAAATATTAGTCAGATCAGTCACCACATGGTCTAAAGAATGGCTCCCCATATGCCAGAGACTTCTGACTAGTAGTGATGGTATAATGATGGTATGGTGGGGAGATTATTCCCTCTAGATCAAAGTAGCACAGTGGTATATCAATAATAAATCAACAATTGAATAAATATAAATAAATAAGTATCAAGAGATATTAATAACTGAGAAAATTTCCAAATCCAAAAAATATAACCGTGAATGTCCATATGAAGAAACAAAATACAAGTAGTAAACATATGACAGGAATACATGGAAACATAAATAAAATACAATAAATTTATAATTAAATGAAAAAAATCCTAAAAGGCTATATCCATGAACATCCAAAGTACTAGCTAGGACCACTACTTCTAAGATCCCAAGTATAAGAATAACAACACAAAGTGTAACAACAAGAAACTTAAATCAAAAATCATGATCTTGCAACCAAAATGTTTTTCTGAGTACCGATTGGCGACCCAAATAGGGTATGTGATAAACTCAGTAGGCCACCTCCAATGGTGTATAATTATATCCAGTCCATGAATATAAAATAAGTTATTGTCTAGTTATATAAAAATTAAAGAAGTTTAATAAATATTAAACCCATTTCACACTTCGGTTCCTCAAAGGATACCTTTCTATCTGTACATACTTTATCCAAATCTGGAATATCTCTAAACATGATTAATCATGTATATGTTTTCTTACATGTAAGAAGATACATATGAAAAGATACCTATACATTGGTGGGGAATCAAGTCTTACAGCCCAAGAATCCTCATAGTGAATAGATATGTTAGAGTTTTCATTCTTTAACTAAGGAACATTATGAGAAAGATAATAATAAAGAAGGAACCAAGGTGTATTTTACCATATAGGGTCATTCCAATTTATAGTAATAACTCATATATTTTGGATATAGGGATATAATTGTAATATATATGATAAATATTTGGAATTCCACTGTAAAATTTTATAACTGAGTTTGAGGAGTCTTGTCCCAATAAATCTTAAGCTAACAATGATTTTACCCCGAGCAAGTAATCCTTAGAATCTGGTATCTAAGGAAATAAAGATAAACCCAAGGAGATAATATAGGGAATTATAATTTATGGATATGCAAGTAATAAGGGGCATCAAACCAAGGAATTCACATATAGATAAGACATTGACTAAACCCAAGAGCGGTATCCCACTTAGTGGTCAGACCAATGAATTGGGGTGACATTCTATGATTTCTCAAGACATTCCCACAATAATCCAATACTAGATCATGTCTAACCACTCCTTTAATAAGTAAAATGTCTAAAATCATAAGGAACCCTTAATTTAATAAAGAATAATAGGTTATAGAAAACATCTATGCCAATTCACCTTTCAATTTTATTTATTCCATTTAGCATTTCATTTATAAATTAAAAGGTGGTTAGATAGTGTTATTAAAACATTTAAAAATTCATTTAATTCAATTTTAGATTCCACTAACCAGAGGAAAAAAAGAATCCATGCATTTATAAAATAAACACAATTTTATTAGTCATATCACTCAAAAGTGATAAAATTCCATTTAATTATACATGCCTTATTATAATTAAAATAAATTGTTTTCTAATATTTAATTTAATTCATTTTCTTAGGAGTCAAAACAAACATACCTAAGTAGTGTTTTGATAGATTACGACCAAAAAATAATAAGGATAATAATAGGGCACACCCAAATGGGTGGACCAAGTTGAGGTTACAACCTCAAAAAAAATTTATCTATAAAACATAAAATATAATTTTTAGGCATTTAATTTAAGGTTTTTAATAAATTAGGACAAATGCTCGTAAATTCTGATGCGCAGAAAAATGGTACATTTTATAAACAACACAACCTTGAGGGATAATCCTATAAACCACCTACCTTGTTTTTAGGATGATACACTCATCCATTTTTTAGATTTTATTCATTCCAGAATGAGATTAAACAAAGAAATGAACAAATGACCTAAGAATAGGTCATATGAAATCACATTAAAATAGTAATAAAATTGGAATAAAAAATCGATAAAGGATTAAGAAGTGTTTGTAGATTCACCAAGGGGCTTCCAATGAAATAGATGGAGAGTGATTCTGAGTCCGAGTGAGGAAGAATAATCCATGCCAAGGATAAGGCCAAAGGAAATCTTGAGTGGTATGTTATGCATAGGAATTGAGGGAGAAAGATGGATGGAAAAGAATATAAGGGTTGGATGAAAAAAATGGTAAAATCAAACATTTTAAAGGGTGGTATGGTTTGGAATCTTTATTTTCTAAACGGTTTGCCTAACTATGTGACTATATTTTCTAAGTGTCACTAACTATGTGGGCTAGAATAATGGTTTCACAAACCATGCGCAACCCATGGGGAGCACTACCCAAGTGCTCCACCACTAGAATAGTTAGGGACATGGTTAGAAAAACCATGTTCTAGTCATGCGATGCACCATAAATTTATTTTAGAGGGTTGAATGTTTATATGGGCCACCTCACAAGGTTAAACAAACTAAATCCATTAACAAAATAGGCCACATAGTTATTCCATATGATTATAACTAACCATGCACCAATAATGTACCAAAGGTTACCTCTCCTAAAGTTGAGGTTTTGAAGTGTGATGATCCCAAAACACATCTAGGACTCCAATACACATTTTGAGCCATTATCCTCATCTTTAAACAACACATTTAAGTGTTTTAATGCTCAGATTTACATTCCAAATCTTGGTTTAGAAAACAACCCATCCACCAAATAGAAAATTCAATTTCCTTTTGAAATTTCCACCATTCCAAAAACATGGGACCTTACATTCTCCCCACCTTATAATTTCTCATCCCCAAGAAGCCTTGGAGAACAATGAAACATCAACCATCCTACCAGGGTCTTGGAAATATAAATAAATAGTCACATTATGTTTTAAACATCAAACTCCCCTGAAAGAATAACCTTTAAGAATATAGTACAGGATCCACTAAAACTCAATCCAATGCCTATATTCAAAATTGATACATCAATATGGAACTTAACAGATCCCATCTAACCCAATACATTTCTGTTTCATTTTCTAATCCATCATCCATCCCATGGAACTCACACACCATAGGTTCTATCCTGAACAGCCAATTTTGAGTCATGGTACTCCGACCATTTAAATTTACAACTTAAGAAATCACTTAGAATTCTAATGATGTACTTCATTATGTTTTTTAACTTGATCAAATGGTGAATTCTTATTCGAACACATTAAGCTTGGTTAAGCCATATCTTCTCTATAAAGTCAAGACCAACCATTTCACCATACTCATATCCTCTTGAAAACATGCTTCAAGGAGTTCTTCACCGACCACATTCAATGAAAGAAGAAAATCAAGTCAGACCACTACAAGATAACTAATTCAAAAAATGATCTATTTCAAAAGTCGGCATATCTAAAAAACCAATCCCAACACCTTCAAACTATGGTACCAAGAGATCACCTTGTGAACGTTCACTGATTCCCGTAACTAGCTTCTGGTGACATATCTATCTAATATAAAATTTTTTGTCATCATGTCATAGTATGAACATAGGTGCATACATGATCTATCACCCTTGGATTATTACACTCAAATTACATCAATCATGCCTAACTATAATTTTTGTGTAACCTTAGGATCATCTACTATAGTCCAATGATCTCATCCAAGGTAGTCCATCCATAGGATTTTATAGTTTGGTGTTGATATATAGATGAGATTTACATGTATCAAGAACATTGACTAAGCCCAGTAGTAGTATCTCATATGAAGATTGATAAGAAGAAACATATGGTGTCAATGAGTCCATCCAAGTCCTTCCTACATTGGAATACCAGTATCACTCAGGATATTCCACACCTACAACAATATCCAAACTCTTAGATCATAACTTTGAAAGAGTCTATTTATCAATCCATCAAGGCATTTAGATTTATTTATTTATCTTGGTGTATAACTATCTCCTTCTTAGTGTAACCTATAATATTTCATGATAAGAGGTATTATCTTTAATAATCCAAGATTACACTAAGAGGATATAAATTATCATCAATGCGACATGATACACTCCCATCATATCCAAGAAGAAGTGTCTGGTATGGTTTTCAACCAACAAAAACTAGATATGCATTGGAAAGAATAGTCAAACCACCTCTGGCCAACTACCTTTTAAGAGTTAGGATTCATGTTATAACATATCATCATTAGTTGACCATGATTCTTTTACTACTGAGGAATTCTATGATTATTCAACACCCCCACTATAGCCCAAACTTTTCTCACGATTTCCTCAAAGTTTTCTTACATATCCAACCATTTTATCATTGTGTTTACTTGTAAGCATTGACATGAGTTAAAAGCATTACACCCTGGGTTTATCATGTACCTAAAGTATGAATCTAGCATCTAGACTCAATCCCAACCCTTAACGAGTTTTTATATCAAGTATCATTTCAAGGAATAGAACTAAAACTACTACCCACATGGTATTTTAGAAGCTGTTTTGACCATTTCCAAATGGTCTTGTATTATTTCATTTCCTCTACTTGTAATAACATGATGAAAAAAAAAATTAATGTGATGCTCCTAACCTTATGAGTGTCTTATTAATCATTTATTGATAATGGGAACTCAGCCCATAGAACACGCTCCATCCACCATGTAGGTTACAAGTGTGGCCAACACACATTTACCAAGTACCAAACTAAAAAGATAGGAAAAAATATGCTTAAAATCACGCTAGATCATAGTTTAATTTATAAATACAAGTGATGCTCTCTTTTTCCATGCTCATGAACATTATTATAATAAGGCATAGAATCAAAAATTAAATTGATAGATGGTGTTACAACACCAAATCCTTTTTCAATGTCATCATGAACACTAAGAAAACAACTTCTCTAACACCCAAGTCAATATACTCCATATATGACCTGAGAAAATAGTGTAATAGCATAATTATTTAATGAGTTCCCATGAAACTCATACTACTCGTTGTATTATTTTACCAACTCAATAGGTACCACTTGTATCAACATGTACTACCCTGAGATTTCATCATCACAATGACACATCATTTGATACTATCCATAGGAATATTATCCCTATACATCCTAGTATCTGATGGACCAAATAAAATATTTATCTGAGAATCATATTGTCTCATATGACGATTATTATGAATAATGACCTCCCATTTCATCCCTCACTAAATAAGAATAAGAATAATAAGAAGGGTCACACTACCTACTAAGAATTCGATCATTACCTAGGAATGTCTAACCCACTAAACTATAGAATTAAATGATACCCATGATCACAAAAAGGGTCAATTTATTGAATTAATCATTTATTCATGGGTGTCATCTCAACACTAAGAGTCCTACCTGAGAAAAATGGAAACCAAATGGTACCTTACATCGGATTTCTAAAATAATAAATTACCATTTCTAATCTACCATAGAGGGTTCTATCAAAATTGGGATATCCCCATAGCATATCATAAATCATTTAATTATAAACTAGATTCATTCAAAACAAATTAGGCCCTTTCACCAATCATTTAGGTTCAACGCAACCTAAAAAGAAGTCAAAAAATCTAATAGGCAATGATTGAATTCCCGATCTAAGGAAAATCTTGGGGAAATATTTGAACTATCCTTACACTAAGGAAAAGCTATGTACACTACTAAAAGGTTTTATTTAATCCATTACACTAACTTAAATTTTATCTTTAAACATTTTAAGGCTAAGTTTAAAAAAATAAATTACCAATTATAAGGTAGAACAGCTTGGTACTTTATTTAGCTAATGCTATAAGGAAACATAGGTAAGTTATATAAAACTTCCTTTCAAAATTTATTTATTTAGCTAGAATCCTATCACAATTAATACATTTATCTTATAAATTAATTTTATCTATTTTATTTATCCATAAATATTTTCATATATGGCTTAGTCAAAGATTTCAATTCCAATCTATAGATGAAAACACTCTTTAATTTTCAATTATAATTTTAATTAACAAACACCTCATATAAGCACAACTCAAAAGAATACAATAGTACTTTATTAATTATATGGGATTGGATCAGAAATACTCTAAAATATATTTATATGTAACGCATATAAGTGGTTGTTGACACTTTAAATAACCATCCCACATAGATTGAGTATGTCCTCATGGATTTAAGTACTAAAACATATCAAAAAAGGAAACCTATAAGGGTCTCATAAACCCATTCTGGGTTTATTTAAATGAAACATAATTACATTTAAATCATTAAGATTTTGAAACACCCTTAGTGGGTTTATATCATAAGAAAAATTCCCCAACATACCTACTTCTATCTAGTTGTACATTTAGGGATTTAGTTATACAGGAAATCATTCCCAAGTCATAAATATATAAGCCTTAAAAAAGGAAACCATTTCCTATAAGGATTTCAATTTGGAACATTCCATGGTTTAGTTAGGTGCATTACCATTCCCAATTTATAAATATACTTTCCTTTATAAGTTAAAATTATCATGAATGTAGTCATAACCAGGTTTTTAACTTTTATTTTGGAATATAAAAAGTTCATTTATATTGGTTTTACTATATGGGTTACACTTCTCAATTTATAACGGACCATACACTTTATAAATTTTTATTTACACCCATTTAATCATGACCATAAATGTTTCATCCCATTCAACCAAAGGTCTATGGATGAAACATTTCATGATTGGTTAGAAAAGGTTCTACAATCAAGATATGTAGGAAAATACCATTTAGGTTTATGTAGACACTTTAATAACCAACCATATATCATAATTTTTATAATGCATACTATCACATCAACAATAAATATAGTCATACCAGGTAGTCTATCGCTCAATCAGGGAATAACAATATATCATATAATCACACAAGCATACAATAAAATAAATTTTTCTAATAATAACCCATTATGTATTAGAAAATCAAACATTTCAATCTACATGGCATGTCATATGCATGGAATGTGAATCTCTATGCACCTATAAGAATGAATGTAACAATAATTCCTTTCCATAATAGACTAAGGATAAAATAACTTAAATATTATAAATTAGTAGGTAGTGGAGAGTATATCAATCATTCAAGGTTAATTAGTAATAAACTGTAATATTGAATAGCTTGAACAATAGGCACATAGCTATCCAGTTGGTCTTTCCCCATGTGTGGGTTAATCACTCCCATAATTTACTATTTACTAAGTTATGACACATTCATAGTCTCATATCTACCAGAGAAAAATATTAAGATAAATTAAAAATAGATATGATACCTATTTGTAATTTCCCATCCTTACTCAATCTAAAAATATTAGTCAGATCAGTTTCCATATGTCCTCAAACATGCCTCCCCATATGCCAGAGGCTACTAAATAGAACTGAGATTTAAATGATGGTATAGTGGGGACATTATACCCTCATGATCAAAGTAGCATATGGGTATATCAATAATAAATCAATAGTGTAATACATATAAATAACTGAGTAGTAGGAGATAGTAGTAACTAAAAAAATAGCTAGCTCCAAACAATCCAACCATGCATGTCCATATGAACCTATAAAATAAAATCAGTAAATATAAAACAGGAATGCATGGAACAATACATAAATACAATACATGTATAATGAAATGAACAAAATCCTTAAAGGATATCTCTATGAGCATCCTGATAATCAGATCAGTCCTAGGCTCTTAAGATCCCATGTATAATAATATTATCACAAATCATAACAATAGGAAATATGAATCTAAAATCTCGATCTTGCAACCAAAAGGTTTGTTTAGGTATACATCAGAAGCCTGAATAAGGTGTGAGATAAACTTAGTAGGCCACCACCAATGGTTTCCAATACTATCTAGACTGTGAATATAAAATAAGGCAGTGTTTTGGTATAGAAAAGGTAAATAAGTATAAAAAATAAGAAACCTATGTCACACTAATGTTCTTTAAAGAATACCTGGTCCTATATACATACTTTTTTCTAAGTCATGATGTCTCTAAAAATTTTACATCATTTATATATTCTCATACATATAATCAGATACATATGAAAAGATATATATACAGATATGAAGACCTAAGGCTTATAACCTATGAGTCCACGTAGTGAATAGATATGTTAGAGTTATCATACTTTAAATAAGAAACATCATGATAAATAAAGTAATAAAGAAGGATCTAAGGAGTATCAAAGTATTCTATAACCATATAGGGTTAATCTAATTCATAGTAATAACTCATGCAGTCTAGATATAGGGGTCTGAGTGTATTCATTAGAATAAATCCTTGGCATTCCACTGTAAAAGTTTCTAATCGAGTCTAGGGAGTAATGTCCCAAGTAGTCTTGGGATAAGCATGATTTGGATCCTAATCAGGTAATCCTTAGTATCACATTTCTAAGGACATCAAGCTGAATCTAAGGAGATAATCTAAGGAATTCAAATTTTCTAGATATGCAGGTAAATCATCAGTACAACATTGAGTCATTAACGTATAGATAATACATTGACCTAACCCTAGTTTGATATCTTGCTCAATGGTTGGACCAATTGATCAAGGGGACGTCCTCTAAGTGATCAAGGAAATACCTATGTAATCTAAGGTTGGATCATGTATGAAATCTCCTTTAATAAGGAAAAGGTCCAAGTTATGAGAAACCATTCATTTAATAAATAATAATGGTTCTCATAAAAAATCCACCCCAATTCACCATTAAATTTCATTTATTACACTTATAACTTCATTTACAAATGAAAATGTTGTCAGATAATGGTATTCAACCATTTAAAAATTCATTCAATTCAATTAAAGATTCCTCAAACTAGAGGTAAGAAATTATCCATGCATTTATAAAATAAAATCATTTTACTAATTGTTTCACTAAAAGTGATAAAATTCCATGTGGGTAGACATGCCTTATTAAAATTAAAATAAAAGGTTTTTCTAACATTTAATAAAATTAATTTTCTTAGGAGTAAAAACAAATATGACTAAATAGTATTTTGGTTTGATACAACCAATGGATAATAAGGTGAATAATAGGGAACACTAAAAGGGGTGGCCCAAGTTGAGGTAACAACCTCCAACCATGTCATAGAGGACTATAAAACATCAAGTTTGAGGTTTGGGAATTTAATTTAATTTTTTTTTATAAATTAGGAGAAACCCCCAGGAAGTATGGAACATAGAAAAATGGGACATTTTATAATTTATTAAATCTTAAGGGATAATATTTTAGACCACCTACCTCTTTATTAGGATGATACACTCACCCATTTTTGATCTTTGATTTGAGATAAAATGAGAGAAACAAAGAAATATACAAACACCATAAAAATAGATCATATGATCTCACATTTAAATATCATTAAATATGGAAAAATAAACTAATAAAAGAGGAAGGATTAGTCATTGAATCGCTAAGGGGGTTTCAATGCAATAAACGGTGAGTGATTTTGTGTTCAGATGAGGAAGAACCATCCATGCCTAGGATAAGGACAAGGCGGAACTCAAGAAAGATACTATACATGATAAGTGAGGGGGAAATAAGGAGAAAAATAATATAATGGATATAGTTAAATGGTAAAAACAATCATCTTAAAGGGTTTTTTGTTTTAGATACACATTTTTTTAAAACATGTTTCTAATCATACACCTATACTTGTTAAGTGGCATAACCCATGACAGCTAGCTGTGCGGTTTGAAAAACTATATGCATCTTGTGTGGAACTACAATCCAAGTGGTCTACCACCTCCCAAAGTAAGGCAAATGGTTATAAAAACCATGATCCAAAAGTGTGATATACCTACAATTTATTTCAAAGGGTTTCATGGTTATCAAGGGAACCTCATATTGTTAAACAAACCATGTACCTTAAAATAATAGGTTTTATAGTTGTGCTACATAGTTATAACTAACTGTGTGCCAACCATGCACCTAAGGTTGTCTCTCTTGAAATTGAGGTTTCAAATCTTGACACTCCCGAAACACATCCAAACCTATGAGACACCATCTAATCCTTGATCCTCATCTGAAAAAAAACACTTTTAATTGTTCTAATGCTTATATTTACATTCTTGAGCTTGGTTTAGAAAATATCCCATCCACCAAATGGGAAATTAAATTTCATTTAGAAATTTCCACAAGCCCAAAACAAGAGACCTTACATTTTGTAATACTCTCATAAATCATGTAAAGTAATATTTTCATATTCCAAACATTTCAAATTTGAAAGTTGTGACTTTTAATATAAATCGATGTGATTATTAATCCCACATGATGATCATTTAAACATGTATGAAATTATTCTAAAAAATTTATTATTATCAAAATAATTATCAATTAATTAATAAAAAAATTAGATCAATCAAAATAGTCAGAAAAAAACTTTTAGTAAATACAAATATATAAAAATATATGAAATTGCTCATATCTAATGGAATAATTTCTAGAAAATAAACATTCTTATGGTAGTTAAATATTGGATTAAGTTGGTACTTATAGTAATTCATTATATGTGGTAGGTAATTCCTTATGGTAGTTTATGAATTTCTTTATGTGGTCGATCAGTTTCAGTATGCAGTCAATAGGAATCAATGTGTAGTCAATAAAATTCAATTTGTGGTCAATCATAATGAACGTGAATACAATCCAATGAATTGTAGGAATTTCATTCACAGTTGATTGAATGGTATAGTCAAC
This sequence comes from Viscum album, assembly GCA_963277665.1. Classification (NCBI taxonomy): domain Eukaryota; kingdom Viridiplantae; phylum Streptophyta; class Magnoliopsida; order Santalales; family Viscaceae; genus Viscum; species Viscum album. Next base: position 1,824,116,368 of record OY728132.1, on the reverse strand, counting down.
TGAAACTCAATGTGTGGTCAATTCAACACTTAGAAAGGTTCCATGTCTGTTGGTGATGATCGATAGAGATGGTCGATCCATTTGTTCATTTATTCAACTAAAGACCTACAGTTGATCCATTTAATCATGTGGTATTTAAGGTATTAGAAGAATTTTTATCCATGGTTAACAGTTTATTCATGAAGTTGATTCATTATGCATGTATTTGATACATTTTCCACATCATAGTCAACCTAGTATATATGTATCACAGTCACTTGATATCCATGGTCGATCAAATATATAGGCAGATTTTACAAAATAGACTAGTAGTATACTTAAAAAAATGACATAACTACCTATATGGTGATTTATTTTTCTATGAAATCTATTTATAAAATACACAACAAGAATAAATATCAAAATAGTAACCAATAATAAAAATATAAATAAAAAAAATATAAGAAGTGAAAGTATAAAACACTTTTCTTTACTCGTGTTAGAGTCAATGGTTTAATAAATATGTAATTATAAAAACATAATAAAAAAAGTGGTTCAAGTAGAAACTTAAACATTATCCCCATTTTTTCTAATTACAAAAAAAATCAAAATTTATTCCCATTTTTTCAATTGATCAGAAACATTAAATATCAGGTTTTAACAGTTTATGTGCAAACATACTCCCCATAAGATAGATAATCATTACTAGGATAGAAACTAACTCTTCTGATGTTAACATTGAAAATTGATTTAAATGCACAATAATAATTAATGGGAAATAAACCAACTTTAATAATTTAATAATCAAAAAATTAAATCTTTCCTCAATGAAAAAATATTAAACAAATGTTAATGGATTTCATATTATAGGAATATTTTTCGGGGTCAAAATGTAAAAAATGGAAAAAAATATTTAAAAATGAATACATAAGCTGTATAAAATTATCTTGAACTAGTAGTTTTAAAATCATGTGTTAAGTAGACACTTAACAGTAATAAATGATATAAAAATTTAGATGTAAATAAAAATTTATATAGTATATTTGAATTTCTAGATTCATGAGTACTAGATTCAAAATGAAAACTCCCCCTGAACACATGATAAGTAAAAAAATAGACTTCCATCATGTCAAGCTCATTTTTAATTTCCTCAAATGTAGCTAAATAAAAATCATTATTAAAAAATTCAACAATTTGATTCTCTATATAAATGGATTCTATATTAATATTTTCTTTTTGAACATGATCTATAAAAAAGTGAAATCAAACATCAATGTGTTTAGTCCTTGAAAATTGTAATAGATTTTAGAAATTAAAATAGTAGATGTATTATGTAATGAACTAGATCTTATAGCCTTTCCTTTGTGAGTTTTAGGTGCTTTAGGCACCTGAAGAAGGTGACAAGGATTTTGGAGGGGAAATTAAGAAAAGGGGGTGTCACTATCATTTTTTGGAAAGCATGTGGGGAGGAGCCATGCTATGTGTCGTAAGTTAAGATTTTATAGTGTGGTCTCCATGTTATTACATAGGATGGCTCAAGGAGGATATTTTGAGGCTACTTCAAAAATAAAGGTGGTTGATCCATAGGGGTTGGTTGTGGGTAGGTCTTTCTCAGTGTTCAACTACTATGGTGTGGAGCTAATGACCATGTTGTAGCCATTTAGGGTGGTTTTTTCATTTGAGGGGGTGGCTGCACCATAGGGATTTAGGCTGTGGTATGGTCACCTTTTTATAAAATGAGGTTCTATGTCATGGGGGAAGGTTGTGTTATATTATATCCCCTAGGTTTATAGGATATGAATCATATATCTATCTATAGAGCTTGGATGTGTATTCGACCCAGGGTTGCAGCATGGCCAACTTCCATTATGTCATATTCCTCCTTTTTTCAACATGTTGGGGCATGGTCTGGGTGGCTATGTCATGGTCCCCTAAAAATCCATTTTACTATAAATACCCTCAAAGTTCCAAAATACACTTCTTATATAATCTCTTCTAATCAAACCCAACATTTCCTAGAGTGATTTTCGAATACCTTTGAATCTCATTTCGATTTGGATCAATCATTAGCTTCTAGGGATCAATTCATAGAGATATAAGGAAAGTTATTCCTCATTTCTTGCAGTTTATCCTCTGCTCAATCTCATTTTCATCCTTTTATTCTTTTTAGTATTAGGTGTTTGATCTCCATCATTATAATGGAGTTTTCTTTTTAATTTTTTGGTGTGTTCATGGAGGTACATCCTTGGTAGATCATAGTTTTATTGAAAGAGAGGTGGTCGGTGATCTGTATTGGTGTTCCATTTATATTTAAAAAACATTAGAAGTTTGAGGTATATGATTTGTTAATTATCATAATTATTTATGTGAAACTATAAATTGACCATGGTTTATCCCTTTGGATAAGGTTGGAATTAACCTAATGAATATTAAAATGGATTAAAGAGTAAAATTGGTTTGTGGTTATAGCGATCACATGATGATGTTTCCATCATGAAAAATGTTTTCCTCTTGATTTTATAAATAGTGAGCTATATATACTATAATTTTTTCATCATGTTGTTATTCTTCTTTTAGAATGTTTTTATTGATGAAATTATTAAAGAACATACAACTAACAATTTGGTTTGGTTGGATAAATAATCTAAAGGGATATGTTATTGAACATATTATGCTTGGAATTTCATGATAATCAAATTGATGCTTAATACATGTTTATTTGAATAAGTTATTCCATGTGTTCATGAAATTCGATAAAGAAATTCAATTTTTAATGATTTTTAATGATATTAATGATTAAAGGAATGTTAAATGAGAATTGTTATTCCTTAATTATTTTTAAAGAAATTAAATGATAGAAATCATGTTTAAGTAGTTTTATAGATGGTTATAGCTAATTACATAGGTTACCCATAGTTGGATCGAGTAATAATTGAATTAGGTAATTCTAGATGCAATAAAATTGGTTGTTTAATAAAGATAATTGTTTGGCTCCGAGAGCGTATGTTTTCTTATGAATGTTGAATGCCTTGTTTTAGGGGTCAATTGATCCCATTTTCATATAAAGGAAAAATACCTTGATTTAGGTCCAAGTTTCCCTATTGACTTTGTTAGTTGTTTTACTACCATATGTGTGTCTGGATATGATAATCCACATGCGATGTGATGTGATCCTATGATGGATACTGAGATATGGTTCAGAAGGATTGAGGTTATGATAGTACTTGATGCCTACGACAGTGAGAAAAAAAGTGATATGCATGATGGTGTTAAGGAGGACACGAGGATGATGGAAAGGGTTGAAGCTAGGCTTACCTATTATGATACTGAAATATGATATTCTTGGTTATTTAATCTCTTTAAAGGGCTATATGTTTGAGTATATTTTTTATCTACATTCATTTTTCAATTTCTTGTGGTAGTTGGATGTGCTTGGTTATGCATATCTTTGATGGTTCCTTATGATGTTTTCCTAAAGTACCCAAAATTATGGAATTGTAATAATTATTAATTAAATGTATTAAACAATGGGGTTTGTTCTTGTTAGAACATAAAATTTATTATTAAATCATAATAAATCATGTACTATGTTGTATTATTCCTGGAAGGCATAGACTTCACATTGATGGTTAATGGAATGTAACTTCAAATAATGTTGATGGTTAATTAGTGGATAATAAATTAATTAAATAATGTTACAAAAATAAAAGAGAATTTTAAGGTATTTCTTCTTAAATTTTTGTGTGCTTATAGGATATCTATTCCCTAAAAGTAGAAATCTGGTGTCTGGGTGATGATAACTATAGTTGAACTTAGTTATAGTTTATTTCTCATAGTGTGGTTGTGATCTATATTATATAAAATACATTTTATAATTTCATACATTGCCCCACCCAAATAGGTAGGACTACTGACACCCAGTGGACTCTGATAGGGTGTTTCCACAAATATCCTGCTGGTGAGGATGGATGGTTGACTACCTCCTCAAGCCCCACTCTCTTCTCTTTGTAGTATTATGTGCTGGTATTCATGGTGGTTGTCATACCATATATGTTTTTAGATGTATGTTGTGGGTTTTGGGTATTTCACACACATTTATCTCCAGATATACCATCCTAAGGATTATAATAGGTGTGATGTGTGTGGGTTGTAATGACTTGAGGTACGTACTCGGTGTATAGGCTGACATGGATTGAATTATAATACCCATTGTATGATGCACGATATATAGGATGTGGTGTCTTTTAGAGACTACTTTACTACTATATGGTGATGTTTAATAAGATTGTGATATGATATGATACATGAGATGCATGTTGTCATACCTCATCCCAGTTATCATTAAGTTGGCTTACATTTAGAGAGTGATGGATCGGGATATACGACATTGGGGAACAGTGTAAAACTTGTGGGGAAGTGGTAGTGAGGTAGCTTTATTCAATATTTTATTATAATATCTCTATTATTTTTCACTTAGTGAGAGATTGACATGGTGAGGCAGGTAACTTTGTATATATATTTAGGTGACGAGTTATTTTTACTTATTATTCACTATGATTTTGTATACTTTATTTATCTTTTTCATGTTAGGATCTAGGGAGTATCCTAATGAGTATACCTATTATGATCACCCTATGTATATATATATAATATTTTTCGATTAATCATGAGAAAGTTGGATATCATTATGGATATCATTTGCTTGTGATTTTTCATGAGTTTTTTGGGCTTCGTCATTTCTACTGATTTTAGCTTTTGTGTACATATAGTTTCCTTCCCAATTTTTTTATTCTTGTATGAAATTAAATGTATACACATAGGATCTTATGGTGAACCAATTATATTAAAAAAATTATTACATCATTCTTAAAAATTAATATCCATTAATACAACATAAGGATTGTAAAGGCCTTGTGTCTTTGGAAAACTTAGTTCATATTATATAAAAAGGAACTTAAAACATGAAATACTTATTTTATTCCCAATGTTCAACTCCTAAAACCAATTTAACTCCAAAAAAATCATGGAATAAACTTGTTAATACATAAATAAAGGGGTGATATAAAAATCCCAATAAGATGATAAACATAATAAGGAAGCATAACATGTGAGTCAAAGGTATAACATGATATCATAAAAGAGAAGGTACATGAGTAATCAGTAGAAGTTTAACATAAAGATAATGGTATCAAAGAATCATGGAAACATAGAAAACTTTGAAACAATATAAAAACATGACATAATCTTGAGTCAAGGATAACTTTATAGACAATATCACAAGGTGGAAAAAGTCCCATATTGTACTCAGTTTACTCCCAAATCCCATACATGATCCAACATGATACTAAAGCTTTACCCAATGATTTGGAGGGATATTTGGACTCACCCATCATAAAATCTTAATGATCTATGTGTTACACATAAAGTAAATAAATCATAAGTCATAACATAAGAATTACCCATGGAACAAAAATGGGTTGTATAATCTTGCTTCATATCATAATCAAAGGGAATTTCAAAATGAATACATTTGAGAAATGGTCACAATGTATGTATTATGACATAAAAGTAAGGTTACATAAGGCGGGTATATATGTGAGACACATGTATATATAATTCAACATCATTATATAGCATTAAATATATATAAAAAGTGAGTTAGAGAGAGAAATTTCATAACCCAAATAAAAGGGTGGTTTAAAGATATCACCTACCTCGAGCCTGGTTTGTCATGTGTGCTATTTATCTTCATAAATAATAAAATTATGTTAATTATTTAATTTATTAAGAAATTTAACACTCCAATTTTTTAAGAATTAATTTTTTTGAATAAAATATACTTCTTCAATTTCTTGTGTTACACATAAGACTGAGTTTTACCAAACTATAATATACTATTAATATTATTATTAAAATATTATTATATTTACCATCTAGAAATTGGAATGGAAGTTTAGAATAATATTAACTAAATTATAAAAATATTGTTTACACGTTTATGTAAAATAAAATATTTTGTTACTAATTAATTAAAAATGTGATTAAGAACTATTAAAAAATAAAGAAATTCCTTTTCTAGAAAACTATTTTTCTATGAACAAACACATTCTATCTCAATAAATTAAAAAAAACACTTATGGTGAATGATTTTAATGAAATACATATATTATATATTCAATAAAATATTTAACATTTATCTTATGTGTTTTCTATATAAGATATAATAATAAATACAATTTTATGTACAAAAATATGCATTTTTCTAAAAGGTGGTTTTACCGCCTTTTAATGGAACACTTATATTAAGACTAATATTTGACACTTTTATAAATTATATTTTAAAAAATAAACATTATTTTTTAAATATTAATGTACAAATTATCATAAGGTGAATTTTTCGTATCTTTCTAAGAAGTTTCATTTTTTGATGAATATGAAAAAATGTTGAATTCTAATTGAAATATGCATTTTTTTTTGAATTATTTATATAGTTAAATTATATTTTAAATAGGTTTTAAAGTAAAATAAGATCAATTTTACATATATTAATCCAATTTTTTTCATTATAATCAATTTCACGAAGAAATGGGATATAAAAAAATTGCAAACTTTTAAACTTTTTCAGTTTAAAAACTCATTGTCTCATCCCATCTGCGGGATTAATTTTAAATTAATTTTTGCCACTTATATGATTTGAATTTGGAAAAAGGGATTAAATATTTTGATTCATAATAATTTATAATTCCTAATAATTCCAACTTAATTTTTGACCAAAATTATTAGCAAAATTGTTAAAATTATTAGCAAAATTTTTAAAATTAGTCACAGTGATTAAGAGAAAAAAAAGTTTACTAAGGGACTAAACTTTAAACTTAAGGAGAGAAATGACCAAGACACTTGTCTAAAACTAATTTTATGAAAATATTTATACCATATCCCATATTTTACCAAAAATGGTTCATTATTATATGCCCATTATGTAAGGAAAACCTCCCAATAGTGTTTACCTTTTAGTATTTCCAAGAATGTCATTCCTCCTCCGCTATAAAAGGGAAATCATCCCCCCACTCCCCCCCCACTCACTTTTTAACACCTATAAATCCATTTGGATTGACAAAACCCTACAAAATGACTTATCAACATCCCTACATTAATTCTAAAAGCCTCACTTATGGAATAAATCCAACCAAGGAAGTCCCTTGTTGCAAACCAAAAGGAGATACTGAATAAGAGGTAACGTTCATCAATGAACGGTTTTGTTTTATTTATTCCTAAAAACAATTAATTTTTTTTATATAATTATTATAAAATAAAATATTTATTCTTGTAAAGACTCGTAAATTGCAAGGAAATTTTTTTTCTTATTTTCTTTGGGATTTTACAGGTACGCAGTTTCTGACGCCACTTGATTCCGAGGCCCGGTGTGCTCAGAATCAATTTCTGAAGTTTAGCTCAGGTACGTTCAGTGAACGAACGAGTGTATTTTTCTAACTTTTGAACCGGTGCTCGGAATCGAAATCTGATGGCACCGATGAAACCGCAGCACCAGTAATTGCTTAGGAACACCTTTTCTGAAGGTGTGTTTTCTCGGGAGGAGTTGTTAAAAATGTGAAAAATAAAAATATAGTTGTTTTACAATTATATTTTTATTACTCTTCTGATAGTTTAAGTATTATGGGAAAGGAAGTTGTGAGGAAGTTGGGGTGGGGACCACACAATCCCCCACCTCTTTCAATTTCCCTAACACCCCATTAAAACCCCCTCTAGCAATCAATTTTGTAACTCATCCACTCTTCCACATTAATTGCATGCCAAATAAACACCTAATTAATTTGACAGCACAAGTTAATTAATTTGGTGAATTCAATTTGAATTTTTTTTTAAAGGTTGGCATGAGTAATAAAATAAGGCAAAGCCTTATTTTATTATTGTTGTACCTTTGTGTGGAGATTTTTGGAGAGGAGGGCTCTAGTCTTGAAGAACATCGTCTTCCACATTGAAGAATGTGAAGAATGTCGGAGCACCAAGGAGAGACAGTGTGTCGATCTTTCCTTTCTCTGCAGCCGGTGTGAGATTTCATCCTATTCTTTGATGCTCGCCAACACCATCATCAAAACCACCCCTATGACACCGTTTTCCCGCGATGATCATCGTTCGAAAACTTCTTTGAGGTAGGGGTTTGTTTTTATGTTTGTGGCTTATTTTGGCGTTCATGGTTAATTTTCTCAGCCGCCTGTTATCAAATTAACGGGAGGAGGTCGGACCGCACAAACACGGCCGATCCCCCTCCCCTTTGTTGATGTTCACCATCGGGGTTTGTAATGAAGGTGGCACAGTGCAACGGTACCGCGTGGGATCGAGGAAAAACACGGAGGAGCGTGGTGCTGTCGCGCCACGCCGTTGAGGCCGAAAGAAGCCACGGCCGGAGTCGGGCCGTGGTGGAGGGGCGTGGCACCGTCGGGCCACACCGAAGAACCATGGAGGGCCGCGGCCGGGGCGGGCCGCAGTGGTGCAGAGGGAGGTGGCCAGAACTGTCGGTCGCCGGTGCTACAAGGGGCGGGACCAACGGGTCCCGCGCGGCACAACCGTAACTGCCGGCCGGATCTGGGAAAACCGGGGGTTTGTACCCCCGGCCAGCGCAGTAGGGAAGACCCCCTGCGGGTCCGCCGTTCGGTTCGAAGGGGGCGGAGGCTCCCCCCCTTCCACGTCCGCTCAGCAAGCGGGTGCCCGGACCGAGCCGAATCGGTCGGGCCGGGCTAGACCACCTGCGCCCGGTCGGGCCGCCCGCGCTGGGCCGGACCCCACACCTGGTCGGGCCGCACCGGTTGTTCCGGGCCGGGCCGGTCGGGCCGGACCCGGACCCGGGTCGGGTTAACACGGTTTGGGCCGACCCAGGGGGTATTGGGTCGGGTCGGACCGGGCCCAAACCTCCTGTTTTCGGACAGATCTGTTCAAACGCCCATAACTTGGTCTACAGACCTCCGATCGACGCACCGTCAGTTATGATGCGATCCTTGGATCGAGACTGCCATTTCAGTATATTACACTCAAGGTTTTGGAGAACTTTGAGTATGTCTGGGTTGTTTTGAACACGAAACCAACAGGGACCTCGGAGCGGAAACGCTTATAACTTGAGCTTCGGACGTCCGATTGACGTGTCGTCGACTTTGTTGGTGTCCTCTTAGTGAGACGGTTCTTTTGGATTACTTCGATCGAGGTTTGGACATAGTTGGAGTATGGTTGGGTTGGTTTTGACTTAAAAACCAACCGGGCCCCTGGGACGAAAAAACCAATAACTCTCAGTACCCTCATTTTTTCACCTAGTTTGTGATGTATCTTTACGGGGACGTAAAGCCCTGAGGTGGGAGTAATGTAAACACCCATAAATTTAAAGAGAATTTTTTTTCTTATTTTATTTGGGATTTTACGAGTACGTAGTTTCTTACATCACTTGATTCTGAGGCCTGGTGTGCATGGAATCATTTTCCGAAGTTTAGCATGGGTACGTTCAGTGAACGAACGAGCGGGTTTTCCTAACTTTTGAACTGGTGCTCGGAATCGAAATCTGAGGGCACTGATGAAACTGCAGAACTGGTAATTGGTTAAGAACACTTTTTCTGAAGTTGCGTTTTTTTGGGAGGAGTTGTTAAAAATGTGTAGAATAAAAATATAGTTGTTTTACAATTATATTTTTATTACTCTTCTGATAGTTTAAGTGTTATGGGAAAGGAAGTTGTGAGGAAGTTGGGGTGGGGACCACATGATCCCCCACCTCCATAAATTCCCCTAACACCCCGTTAAAACCCCCTCTAGAAATTAATTTTGTAACTCATCCACTCTTCCACATCAATTGCATGCCAAATAAACGCCTAATTAATTTGAAAGCACAAGTTAATTAATTTGGTGAATTCAATTTGAATTTTTTTTTAAAGGTTGGCATGAGTAATAAAATAAGGCAAAGCCTTGTTTTATTATTGTTGTGTCATTTTGTGGAGATTTTTGGAGATGAGGGCTCTAGTCTTGAATAACATCGTCTTCCACGTTGAAGAACGCGAATAACGCCGGAGTACCGAGGAGAGACGGTGTGCCGATCTTTCCTTTCTCTGCAGCCAGTGTGAGATGTCATCCTCTTCTTCGACGCTTGCCAATGCCATCATCGAAACCACCCCCGCGACACCGTTTTCCCGCGATGATCATCGTTCGACAATTTCTACGAGGTAGGGGTTTGTTTTCATGTTCGTGGCTTATTTTGGCGTTCATGGTTAATTTTCTCAGTCGCCTGTTATAAAATTAACGGGAGAAGGTCAGACCGCACAAACATGGCCAATCCTCCTCCCCTTTGTTGATGTTCACCATAGGGGTTTGGAATGAAGGCAGACAGGTGCAACGGAACCGCGCGGGATCAAGGAAAAGTGCGGCGAAGGAGCACGGCACCGTCACGCCGCGTCATTGAGGCCGAAAGAAGCTGTGGCCGGAGTCAGGCCGCGGCGGAGGGGCACGGTGCTAGAGAACCATGGAGGGGCGCAACGGTGCAGAGGGCAGCGGCCGGAACCGCTGGTGCTACAGGGTTCGGGACCAACGGGTCCCGTGTGGCCCAACCGGCCGGACGTTACGGCCGGCCAGATCCAAGAAAACTGAGGGTTTGTACCCCCGGCCAGCGCAGCAGGGCGGACCCCCTGCGGGTCCACCGTTCGGTTCGAAGGGGGCGGCGGCTCCCCCCCTTCCGCGTCCTCTCATCACGCGGGTGCCCGGACCGGGCCGAACCGCCCGCGCCGGGTCGGGCCGCCCGCGCTGGGCCGGACCTCACGTCGGGCCGGGCCGCACCGTCTGGGCCGGGCCGCTCCAGCCGAGCCGGGCCACGCCCAACCGGGTCGGACCCGGACCCGGATCAGGTCGACCCGGTACGGTCCGACCCATGGGGTATTGGGCTGAGTCGGACCGGGCCTAAACCCTTTATTTTCGGACAGATCTGTTCAAACACCCATAACTTGGGCTACGGAACTCCGATCGACGCACTGTCAGTTGATATGCGATCCTTGGATCAAGACGGTCGTTTTAGTATATTACACTCAAGGTTTTTTAGAACTTTGAGTATGGCCGGGTTTGTTCGAACACGAAACCAACCGGGCCCTCAGAGCGGAAATGCTTATAACTTGAGCTCCGGACGTCTGATTGACATGTCATCGACTTTTTTGGAGTCCTATTAGTGAGATGGTTCTTTTGGCTTACTCCGATTGAGGTTTGGACATAGTTGGAGTGCGTTCAGGTTGGTTTTGACTTAAAAATCAACCGGGCCCCTGGGACGAAAAAGCCAATAACTCTCAGACCGGGCGTCCGGTTGATGCGTCGTCTGTCACGTTGAGTACCTTTTGACGAGACGCAAATTTGGGATATATCAACTCCGGACTATGTGCCAGTAGATGTATCGACCCCCCTTGGCTCGTGGAGCAGACCCTCCCAGAATCGAGCATGCTGTGTGCGGGAACCCTAGTGTTGGCTGCGACTGCGACAACGATGATGACTGTACTTGGATCCTACGTGGGTTTGGTAGCGAGGACGACTGTACTTGGATCCTCTGTGGGTCCAGCAGCGATGAAGACCGTACTGAAATCCTCCGTGGGTTCGACGGTGATGACTACTATTCTTGTATCCTGTGTGGGTCCGGCAGTACGTGACTACTGTTCTTGTATCCTATGTGGGTCCGGTAGTATTTGACTCTATTCTTGTATCCTATGTGGGTTCGGCAGAGTAGCTGGTATTATATCCTTTGTGGGTCCGACAGCTAAGCTGGTCTTCAATCATGTGTGGGTCCGACAGCTTAGATGAATCAGTGGATACATCTGATCATCTCTATCATCTTATGAAGAAGTATACATGTGTGATCTGAGTCTTGACTTTCAAACATTATCTTCGATATGTTTGTTTTGCTATCCTATGTGGATTGGGTTGTGTTATCCTGTGTGGATTGGGTGGTGCTTTCCTATGTAGACTAGATCGAACTTGGGCTTGGAAGTTGGAGCCGAACTGGAATTGATGACTTAGGTATTTGTATAGGCATATACCTAAGTAGGGTTGGTTGTTACTTCATGATTGTAATATTTCCATTGTGGTTTATCCTTCATGGATTCTGGGATACCTCCAAGGTCTCGGTGTCCCTACTGAGTAGCGTATACTCACCCCTGCACGAGCTATGCCCGCACTACGTTGTGTTGGATGAAGACGACGGACATCACTGATCGAGGTAGGAGCTCGTGGAGCTGGACGATACCTGGAGGTGGATCACTGGACGAGACGTACACAGAGCGGACGGCTGGAGCTAAGGAGTGGAGGAGACTATTTGTACCCACCCTTCAGGTGGGATTTCCAAAGGACGGTTCGGTGTTGCTGCTTTACTTTTCTACCGTTGTACTCTCTTTTCAATTGTACGTACTTTCAGTTGGGTTTGTATTCTGGCCCATTTACTTTCCATCACTCACCTTTGTACTCAGTTTACTTACTGTTTACTTCTGCTTGCATACTCTATGGTGCTTGTTATCTTACTTAAAAGAAATGTGTTCCCTAATATCGGGATTTACGCCTTTGGTGCTAGTCTCCAGCCCTTGGCCTATGGAAGGCGGGCTTGGGGTAGTCATGGCACGGGTCCCGAGGACGGGTCATGACAAATTGGTATCAGAGGAGTTTGGTTCTACTGTAGAACTCAGGACTCTGATCTTCTTCTGTGTGAGGCAGTAATGTTAAGGGTATTGAGTGTGGTTATCAGTCCAGGGAGTCCAGTGTTGGTGTGGCGGCTGACGTATCCATACACCAGGACCCTGACTTCTGATTTCCGACTCAGTGCACGAAAGCATTGATTGCATGTATGTTTCAAAGGTTTTCTTTGTGATTACTTTATTTCATCTCACCTAGTATACTGTATTGACTATGGCGCACCTATTTCTTTTCAGGATGGCCCCATGATGGCATCCAGTTAGGGTTCTGAGCTTTGTGCGAGACGACAGCCCACCGAGTGACGAGCCCTCGGTACAGGTCCCTATTACAGTGGAGGCACCGGCAGTACCTCTACCCGCCGAGCCACCGATGCCACCATCCCCAGCCGCTGAGAGTGCACATCCCCTTAGTGAACTACACAAATTTCAACGTCAGAGAACGCCCAGGTTATGTGAGGAGACGGACCCTCATGCAGCCGAGGATTGGCTGGAGGCTGTTGTTCGAGTTTTCAGGTTAGTAGGGACACCAGCTAACCTCATGGTGATCCTTGCAGCGAGTCTCCTGCATGCGGAAGCAGGCAGATGGTGGAGCCTGATTCTCTAGGTACATGTCGAGGCATCTCTCCTTTGGTCAGACTTCGAGAGCCTCTTTCGCTCGGAGTTCATCCTAGCCACCCTCCGTGCGGTGTGCATTCAGGAGCTACTACAGCTGCGGCAGGGTAGCATGACGGTAGCCTAGTACTCGGCGAGATTTACCGATCTCTTGCGAAATTCCATGGACATGGTACGGGACCCATTCTTCCAGGCTCGGACCTTCGAGCAGGGACTGAGGCATGAGATCAAGGCTTCGATGATCTCCCTTAGTATTCCGACGCAGGCAGGAGTACTAGAACGTTCCCTTCTTGTAGAGAGCTTTCATGTTGAGCCTACACCAACAGTGAGACCTACCGCAGGGCGGCACGTAGCAGAGTCTTCTACAGCTGGCAGTCGACGGATGTCACAGGGGTCTAGGTGGACCAGACCTTCAGGAGGATGACCCCAAGATACTGGCTCGGAGGTGCGGGGTGCACGCAGTAGATCCAGCCTTTCGAGGAGCAGACAGTGCTATGCATGCGGCGGGCAGGGCCACATGGCTCGTGACTGCCCGACCCGCCGTGCAGAGGAGCAGCAGACGGTTGAGGGACCACCCAGACAGAGGGAGAGGGTTGACCGTGGTAGTCCGCAGGGAGCAGGCGGATGAGGTAGATGAGTTGGCCGAGAAATAGGTGGTGGGAGACGCTTTCAGGCTTTACCACCACTACCACCAGGAGGTCCACCCCGACCACAGGGAGCTGGCGGGCAGAGGTAGGCTCATCTTCAGGCAGCAGAGGCCTACGACCACAGCATATCAGATATGATTCAAGGTACTATCTATGTCTAATCCACCCTTTTTGAAGTTTTTATAGACATAGGAGCGAGTCATTATTTCATTGTATCTTCCCTTTTTCGGAGCTCAGAGATTCCGATGGAGCCGTTGGCTCGATCCTTACGGCTAGAGACTCCTACGGGAGTAGAATCGACGATTACGCACTGGTGCCGGCAGTGTCATCTTACTCTAGGTGGTGAGAGCTTCGGCTGGGATCTTCTTGTAGTAGCGTTGAGGCCTTACGACGTCATCTTGGGCATCGATTGTTTATCTATAGTCCATTCTCAGATCGACTGTATTAGGCGCAAGGTACGGTGTGTCCGCACCGATGGGAGTAGGTTTACCTTCACCGGCGAGAAGGGATCCTTTGCAGTGTAGGATGGACTCACACAGAGGAGAGGAAAGTAGATCACTCATCAGTTGGCTAGCCTCATCCTAGGAGTAGATGACGTGCGGAGTCCTAGTTTTCCTATAGTGGTGGATCAGTTTGTGGAAGTTTTTCCTGACGACGTTCCAGGACTACCTCCTCGTAGAGAGGTAGACTTTTATATTGACCTATACCTCAGGACAGCCCCAATATCCACTCCAGTATATCGGATGGCTCCCGCCGAGCTTCAAGAGCAATGGGTACAACTGGAGGACTTTCAGGACAAGGAATTCATCTGACCCAGTGTTTCACCCTGGGCTTCCCCGATTTTATTCACCTGGAAGGCGGACGGGAGATTAGGACTGTTTTTTGATTACCATCGCCTAAACCAGGTGACCGTGAGGAACAAGTATCCACTACCGAGTATTGACGACCTCTTCGATCATCTCAAGGGAGCACGGTGGTTCTCGAAGATAGACCTCAGGTCAGGCTATCATCAACTCAGAGTTCAAGATGAGGATGTGCAGAAGATGGCCTTCAGATGTCGGTATGGCCACTATGAGTTCTTGGTTATGCCTTTCGGCGTAACCAATGCTCCAGTAGTGTTCATGAGTCTCATGAACAGGATCTTTCAGCCTTACCTCGATCGATTTGTTGTAGTCTTCATTGAAGACATATTGATATACTCGACCACTGAGGAGGAGCACGCCTACCACTTGCGGGTTGTACTAGACACACTCCGAGAGAACCAGCTTTATGGTAAGCTCTCAAAGTGTCATTTTTGGATATGTGAGGTCCACTTCTTGGGGAAAGTCATCTCTGAGGTGGGAGTTTCGGTGGATCCTGCAAAGATCGAGGCAGTGCTAGCTTGGAAGCCACCCAGGAGCGTGATGGAGGTGCAGAGTTTCTTAGGTCTAGCCGGGTACTACCGGAGATTTGTGTCATACTTCTCTAGAGTTGTAGCACCACTTTCATCTTTGACGAAGAAGGGGAAACCCTTCGTGTGGTCAGATAGATGTCAGCAGAGCTTCTGGGATATGAGACAGAGATTGACCAGTGCACCCATCTTGAGGCTACCGGAGGAGGCAGTAGGGTACGTAGTCTACTCAGATGCATCAGGGACTGGACTCGAGTGTGTCCTGATGCAGGAGCGGGCAGTGATCGCCTATGGATCACGAAATTTGAGACACCACGAGAAGAACTATGCTACCCATGACCTGGAGTTATCCGCAGTGGTCTTTGCTCTGAAGATGTGGTGGCACTATCTGATGGGTGAGCCCTTTACAGTCTACTCTGACCACCAGAGTCTCAGGTACATCTTCTCGCAGAAGGACCTGAACCTGAGACATTGGCGATGGCTCGAGTTCCTCTGGGACTATGACTTTGAGATAGTCTATACTCCTGGAAAGGGGAACGTAGTAGCCGATGCTCTCAACAGGAGGATAGGTATTCAGCTACTTAGGGAGTCGTTAGAGCAGCTAGCTGCTTTTCAGATATCCTTCATGGATAGAGATGGAGAAGCCTTTCTACAGTCACTCATAGTCACTCCTCCACTACTACAGCGGGTCAGAGAGGCACAGCGTGGGGACATTGACTGTGAGACGTGACGTGCACAGATTTCCACAGGACAGGCACATGATGGTTTTTCTATAGTAGGAGAGCACGTCGTCCTTTTCAGAGGACATACCATTGTACTAGCTGCTTTATAGGAGGAGGTGCTATGAGAGTTTCACACTTCCCCTTTAGCGGTACATACAAGAGTGGTGAAGATGTATCAGGATCTCAGACAACAGCACTAGTAGCCGGGTATGAAGAAAGTTGTGGCAGAGTTTGTTTCTCGATGCCTCACCTGCAAACAAGTGAAGGTGGAGCACCAGGTACCAGCAGGCTTGGTACAACCCTTGGAGGTCTCGGAGTGGAAGTGGGACAGGATATCTAGGGATTTCGTGACTGGACTTCCACGTACTTCCAGAGGTCATGACTCCATTTGGGTGATCGTCGACCGACTCACCAAGTCGGCCCACTTCTTACCTCTCACAGAGAAGGGCTCAGTGGAGAGCATGGGACGCCTCTACGTTCAGGAGATCATATGGCTTCATGGTGTTCCATCATCTATCGTCTCTGATCAAGATGCTCGCTTTACTTCCCGTCTTTGGAAGGGGTTGTAGGTGGCATTCGGGACGCAGATACATCTGAGCACCTCCTTTCACCCTCAGACAGATGGTCAGCCGGAGAGGACCATTCATACTCTCGAGGACATGCTCCATGCATGTGTCCTCGACTTTGGTCACAGTTGGGAGGACCACCTACCATTGGTGGAGTTTGAGTACAACAACAACTACCACTCCACCATAGGGATGGCACCATACGAGGCATTGTACGGCCGACCTTGCAGATCACATCTGTGCTGGACAGACCCTGGGGAGTTAGCACTTGTGGGACTAGAGATAGTCCAGGACACGACAGAGAAGGTCCAGGTCATCCAGGAGTGGATGAGGACAGCTCAGAGCTGACAGAAGTCTTATGCTGACAGGAGGTGGAGACCACTAGAGTTTGAGGGTGGCGACCACGTTTTCTTGCAGGTCTCACCTCGGCGTGGATTACGGAGATTTGGCAGGGGCGGCAAGTTATCTCTACGCTTCATCGGACCAGTCCAGGTTATCAGCAGGATAGGAAAGGTGGATTATCGCCTAGCTCTACCACCTCAGTTGCACCGGGTGCACGACGTCATTCACGTATCTCATCTGAGGAGATACGTGCATGACCCGACGCATATCATCGACCATGGGGAGCAGGACTATGAGGACGGGGCGACTTTTGCAGAGGTTCCGATGGAGATCGAGGATCGACAGGAGTGGGTCCTACGTGGGTAGTTTATTCCTCTAGTGTGCATCAGGTGGCAGCACAGAAGCCTCCAGAAGAGCACTTGGGAGCGGGAGGCTCAGATGCATGCTCAGTACCCTCATTTGTTCACCTAGTTTGTGATGTATCTTTATGGGGACGTAAAGCCCTGAGGTGGGAGTAATGTAAAGACCCATAAATTTCAAGGGAATTTTTTTTCTTATTTTCTTTGGGATTTTACAAGTACGCAGTTTCTGACGGCACTTGATTCTGAGGCTCGGTGTGCCCGGAATCAATTTCCGAATTTTATCTCGGGTACGTTCAGTGAACGAACGAGCGAGTTTTCCTAACTTTTAAACCGGTGCTCAAAATCGAAATCTGAGGGCACCGATGAAACCACAGCGCCGGTAATTTCTTAGGAACACCTTTTCCGAAGGTGCGTTTTCTCAGGAGGAGTTGTTAAAAATGTGAAGAATAACAATATAGTTGTTTTACAATTATATTTTTATTACTCCTCTGATAGTTTAAGTGTTATGGGAAAGGAAGTTGTGAGGAAGTTGGGGTGGGTCCCACACGAGCCCCCACCTTCTTCAATTTTCCTAACACCCCATAAAACCCCCTCTAGCAATTAATTTTGTAACTCATCCACTCTTCCACATTAATTGTATGCCAAATAAACGCCTAATTAATTTGACAGCACAAGTTAATTAATTTGGTGAATTCAGTTTGATTTTTTTTTAAGGTTGGCATGAGTAATAAAATAAGGAAAAGCCTTATTTTATTATTGTTGTATCATTGTGTGGATATCTTGGGAGAGGAGGGCTCTAGTCTTGAAGAACATCGTCTTCCACGTTGAAGAACGCGAAGAACGACGGAGCACCAAGGAGAGACGGCGTTCCGATATTTCCTTTCTTTGTAGCCGGTGTGAGACGTCATCCTCTTCTTCGACACTCGCCAACGCCGTCATCAAAACCACCCCGCGATGCCGTTTTCCTGCGACGATCATCGTTTGACAATTTCTTCGAGGTAGGGGTTTGTTTTTATGTTCGTGGCTTATTTTTGCGTTCATGGTTAATTTTCTCAGCCGCCTGTTATCAAATTAACGGGAGGAGGTCGGACCGCACAAACACGGCCGATCCTCCTCCCCTCTGTTAATGTTCACCAACGGGGTTTGGAACGAAGGCGGCGCGGTGCAACGGCACCGTGCGGAATCGAGCAAAAACGCAGCGAAGGAGCGTGACACCGTCGCGCCGTGCCGTTGAGGCCGAAAGAAGCTGCGGCCGGAGTCGGGTCGCGGTGGAGGGGCCCGGCTCCGTCGCGCCGCACCGGTCGGACAAGGGTCGCGGCCTAAGGCCACGGCGGTGCAGAGGGTGGCGGCTGGAATCGCCGGTGCTACAGGGGTCAGGACCAACAGGTCCCGCGCGGCAGAACCGGCCGGCCGTTACGGCCGGCCGGATCCGGGAAAACTGGGGGTTTGTACCCCCGGCCCGCGCAGCAGGGCGGACCCCCTGCGGGTCCGCTGTTCAATTTGAAGGGGGCGGCAGCTCCCCCCCCCCCCCCTTTCGCGTCCGCTAAGCACGCGGGCGCCCGGACTGGGCCGAACCGGCCGGGCCGGACCGGACCGCCCGCGCCGGGTCCGGCAGCCCGTGCTGGGCCGGACCCCGCGCCGGGACGCGCCAGCCGGGCCGGGCCATGCCCAACCTGCCCGGACCCGGGTCGGGCCGACCCCGTGGGTATTGGGTCGGGTCGGACCGGGGCCAAACCCCCTATTTTCGGACAGATCTTTTCAAACGCCCATAACTTGGGTTACGGACCTACGATCGACGCACCGTTAGTTTCAATGTGATCATTGGATCGAGATGGTCGTTTCGGTATATTACACTCAAGGTTTCTGATAACTTTGAGTACGGCCGGGTTGGTTCGAACACGAAACCAACCAGGCCCTCGGAACGGAAACGCTTATAACTTGAGCTCCAGACGTCCCATTAACATGTTGTCGACTTTTTTGGAGTCCTCTTAGTGAGACGGTTCTTTTGGATTACTCCTCTCAAGGTTTGGACACAGTTGGAGTACGGTCATATTGGTTTTGACTTAAAAATCAACCGGGTCCCTCGGATGAAAAAGACAATAACTCTCAGACTGGGCGTCCGGTTGACGCGTCGTCTCTCACGTTGAGTTCCTTTTGACAAGACGTAACTTTGGGATATATCAACTCTAAACTACGTGTCAGTTGATGTATCGACCCCCTTGGCTCGTGGAGCCGACCCTCCCGAAATCGAGCATGCTGTGTGCGGGAACCCTAGAGCTGGTTGCGACTGCGACGACGATGACGACTGTACTTGGATCCTACATGGGTTCGGCAGCGAGGACGGCTGTACTTGGATCCTCCGTTGGTCCGGCAACGATGACGACTGTACTGAAATCCTCCATGGGTTCGATGGCGATGACTACTGTTCTTGTATCCTCTATGGGTCCGATATTACGTGACTACTGTTCTTGTATCCTATGTGGGTCCGGCAGTATTTGACTATGTTCTTGTATCCTATGTGGGTACGGAAGAGTATCTGGTCTTGTATCATTTGTGGGTCCGACAGATAAGCTGGTCTTGTATCCTGTGTGGGTCTGACAGCTTAGATGAATCAGTTGCTACATCTGATCATCTCTATCATCTTATGAAGAAGCATACCTGTGTGAGCTGAGTCTTGACTTTCAAACATTATCTTCGATATGTTTGTTTTTCTATCCTGTGTGGATTGGTTTGTGTTATCCTGTGTGGATTGGGTGGTGCTTTCCTGTGTGGACTAGATCGAACTTGGGCTCGGAAGTTGGAGATGAACTAGAATTGATGACTTAGGTATATGTATGGGCATATACCTAAGTAGGGTTGGTTGTTACTTCGTGATTGTAATCCTTCCTTTGTACCCCCGGCCAGCGCAGCAGGGCGGACCCCCTGCGGGTCCCCCATTCGGTTCGAAGGGGGCGGCGGCTCCCCCCCTTCTGCGTCCGCTCAGCACGCGGGCGCCCGGACTGGGCCGAACCGGCTGAGCCGGGCCAGACCACCCGTGTCGGGTCAGGCCGCCCGCGCCGGGTCGGGGCGCCCGCACCGGGTCGGGCCGCCCGCGCTAGGCCGGACCCCACGCCGGGCCGGGCAGCACCGTTTGGGCCGGGCCACGCCAGTCGGGCCGGGCCACACCCAACCGGGTCGGACCCGGACCCGGATCGGGTCGAACCGGTACGGGCCGACCCAGGGGGTATTGGGCTGGGTCGGACCGGGCCCAAACCCCTTGTTTTCGGACAGATCTGTTCAAATTCCCATAACATGGGCTACGGACCTCCGATCGATGCACCGTCAGTTGCGATGCGATCCTTGGATCGAGATGGTCGTTTCAGTATATTACACTCAAGGTTTTGAATAACTTTGAGTATGGCTGGGTTGGTTCGAACATGAAACCAACCGGGCCCTCGAAGCGAAAACGCTTATAACTTGAGCTCCGGACGTCTGATTGACATGTCATCGACTTTGTTGGAGTCCTCTTAGTGAGATGGTAATTTTGTCTTACTCCGATCGGGGTTTGGACACATTTGGAGTACGTTCAGGTTGGTTTTGACTTAAAAATCAACCGGGCCCCTGGGACGAAAAAGCCAATAACTCTCAGACCAGGCATCCGGTTGACGCGTCGTCTGTCACGTTGAGTTCCTTTTGATGAGACGCAAATTTGGGATATATCAACTCCGGACTATGTGTCAGTAGATGTATCGACCCCCCTTGGCTCGTGGAGCGGACCCTCCCAGAATCGAGCATGCTGTGTGTGGGAACCCTAGAGCTGGCTGCGACTGCGACAACGATGATGACTGTACTTGGATCCTACGTGGGTTCGGCAGCGAGGACGACTGTACTTGGATCCTCCGTGGGTCCGGCAGCGATGAAGACCGTTCTGAAATCCTCTGTGGGTTTGACGGCGATGACTAATATTCTTGTATCCTGTGTGGGTCCGGCAGTACGTGACTACTGTTCTTGTATCCTATGTGGGTCTGGTAGTATTTGACTCTGTTCTTGTATACTATGTGGGTCCGGAAGAGTATCTGGTCTTGTATCATTTGTGGGTCTGACAGTTAAGCTGGTATTGTATCCTGTGTGGGTCTGACAGCTTAGATGAATCAGTTGCTACATCTGATCATCTCTATCATCTTATGAAGAAGTATACCTGTGTGAGCTGAGTCTTGACTTCCAAACATTATCTTCGATGTGTTTGTTTTTCTATCCTGTGTGGATTGGTTTGTGTTATCCAGTGTGGATTGGGTGGTGCTTTCCTGTGTGTACTAGATCGAACTTGGGCTCGGAAGTTGGAGCCGTACTAGAATTGATGACTTAGGTATATGTATGGGCATATACCTAAGTAGAGTTGGTTGTTACTTCGTGATTGTAATCTTTCCTTTGTTTTTTATCCTTCGTGGATTCTGGGAGACCTCCGGGGGTCTCGGGGTCCCTACTGAGTAGTGTATACTCACCCCTCCACGGGCTATGCCCGCACTACGTTGTGTTGGATGCAGACGACGGACAGCGCTGATCGAGGTAGGAGCTCGTGGAGCTGGACGGTACCAGGAGGTGGATCACTGGACGAGACGTACACGGAGCGGAAGGCTAGAGATGAGGAGTGGAGGAGACTATCTGTACCCACCCATCAGGTGGTATTTCCCGAGGATGGCTCGGTGTTGCCGCTTTACTTTTCTGCCGCTGTACTCTCTTTTCAGTTGTACTTACTTTCAGTTGGGTTTGTATTCTAGCCCATTTACTTTCCATCACTCACCTTTGTACTCAGTTTACTTAGTGTTTACTTCCGCTTGAATAATCTATGGTGTTTTTTATCTTACTTAAAGGCAATTCCTTCCCTTATATCAGGATTTACGCCTTTGGTGCTAGTCGCCAGCCCCTGGCCTATAGAAGGCGGGCTTGGGGTTGTCACGGCACAGGTCCCGAGGATGGGTCGTGGCAATTCTAAATATGATAATATTTTTTATGTTAAGGATACAACCTAAAATTTTAGACCCTTCCATCAAATGGGATATGCAATCATTGTTCAGGTGTATGGCGGACAATCGCCCCATGAATCGATGTTGTTCTTTCTTCTATTACCACCTTTAATGGTTGGTTATAATGATGGATTTATAGTTTATATATGATATATATGATATTATTATGTATTTATTATTTTTAAATTATTATATAATGCATACCGTTATGCTTTCCATTTTTGTGGAAATACGATGACATCGTTCAGGTGTACGGTGGACTACTACCTCACGAAATGATGTGATTCATTCACGCTTTACATGAAATGTATTAAGGATGGGTTTAATAAAAATATGTGTTATATATGAAATAATAATACTACTATAATGATAATATATATATATATATATCATTTAATTTTCTTTCTTTAAGTATGAATAGAGAATGAAAAGTGTGTCCATGCAAATGCACGACATACCGTCTCCATGAACGGTGTATTTCACTTACTATTTATATATTTTATAGATTATTATAAATATAAATATAATGAATATTGATGATATTAATATCATGTTTTAAATTATGTGAATAAGTAAATCATGATCAAGGAAATGGACCAAGAATAACATGTCAAAACATATACAAGAAACCAAGTGGTTCTTGCCTGAAACGTAACTTTAAGTTGAAATTATTAATAAATAGGTAATAAAGGTCATAATAAAATCATATATAGTATGAAATAAATGAATTTTTTTCTAATATATGTATAATAAAGTTATATTTATCATATAGGAGTATTTAACGATTACAATGGAAGTCAAGACTTATGGTAAGGGTATTTCTAGTCTCACTTTTCTTTTTGTCATACTTATGCCATATTCACCACTCATTTATCTTTTGTGGTGTATATAATACCAATAAAAGTATTATATTATCATTATACTTATATTTATGGGTATTTAAATATTCATTTTATTATCCATCTTTCATGGGTTTTATGGTTCAAAAGTTACCAAATCTGTAGTGTAATTTTGTCTCAATTTTCCTTCTTTGAGACCTGTGTTATGTTATGCACCTATATTATTTTATGAGTAATATATAATTCTATTTTTGATATTATATCATGAATTTAATTAATTTAATGATATTTTAATCTCCATGTAATTTTACTCTTTCATGGGTATTATGATTCAAAGTTATCAAAGTGGTAATTGTTTATTACTGTAATCACATCATTTATCAGCATTGTTTATAACTACGCTTCCATTAATGAAATATTATGATCAATATATTAATAATTCTCATGTATTTTATTTTAATCTTGTTATTAATGAAATATTCGAGTAATGTTTCAATTTTTTCACTCTCTATTAATTTGTATAATTAATAATGTGCTTTTATGAAAATATAACCATATTTGTAATGCCTTAACCCCAGTTGCCCAGATTCGGTGTATTATTTTATTATATTGGAATGATAAAAAGAAATTATTATCCCAAAGGACTGATTATTTTATTAGTTTTGGAAAATAAGATACATACATAAGTTGAACATTACAACTTGAAAGGAAAAACAATATGTAAATTCCATTGTAGACATCCATAACTTTGAGATTATCCCTACAAGTCATTAATAATATACTACTTCGTATCTTGGAGAAATTTAAAACATAATAAAGGGGTGATATTAGATGCTTAGTAAGGGTAAATAATACATTGGAATTAATCATAATCAAAAACACTATGCATGGTGCGCAACTAAAAACACATGCCTTTAAAATATACTTGAGCATAATATGTAAGAAATGAAAACTGAATAAAAAATGTCATAATAAAACATAACCATGGATATTATACTAGTATAATAATTACATGGAATATAAATTAATAGTTTCATAATTAAGTAATTCATAATGTTGGACATCCTAATAATTTTGTTAAGGCCTCGTGCCAAGACCATACATAAACGGGTAAAACCCAAAACTAGTTTGTCTCATGAGACCTACTCATGCATTGAGTGTAACACCCCAGGTAAATAAAGAATATGAAATTTTTATATTTATCCTTTTTTTTGAATAAAATGTTAATATTAATTTAAAGTTAACGCTATGCTTGATGGCTTACCCAATACGCAACAACGAGTTCCATTGAAATCTTACGTTGCACTCTAATAATAAAATAAAATTATTTTAAATGTTAGTTAACACGTAGTCGTTGTATTGGAAGGAATGAATAGAAATAACTAAAATATAATTATATATGTTTGTTAAATGTTTTTACATTTATCCAATAAAGGATAAAGGCTTAAAATATGAAAAGAATTCAATTTTAGGCATATATACTCTAATTTTCACTAAAGGTCCACTTATCAACTTTTGATGGTGAACCGTCATTAAATATAGTTTTGGTCACTCTTATATATTCTATTGGACCAAATAAAACTCTTCTTTAGAATCGGGACATCAAAATTCACTTTGTGTAATTTTTTGGTACTTTTCCGATAAAGATCATTTTTTTAATCAATAGTGAAAATGTTGTATTTTAATTCAAAACCTCTTTTTAATCTAGTTTATTTATATGATTATATTATCTTTTGAATTGGTTTCAAAGTGAAATTAGAATATATTTTTACCATTTAATCCAATTGTGGTCTTTGGAATTAATTTCATCTTGAAATTGGACTTAAAGTAGTGTCAATCTTTTGATACTTATTGTTTCATAAAAACACGCTATTTGCTCTGACAGCGAGAATTAATTATTAAATTAATTAATGTAACTTATAAGTTTTTAATTTTTTAAAATAGACATCATTTTTGAATTCGGAATATCAAATATAGCCTAGGGTAAATTTTTGGTAATTTTCTGAAAAACTTCAATTTTTGATGAATAGTGAAACCACTAAGTGGTAGTTAAAGAAACTGATTTTTCGTTTAAATGAAACTTTACCACTTCTGTGATTTGAATTTCAAAAATCTGACATACATGGTTGTCATTAAGAAGTAAAATGTGGTTCAATGGGATTAAAATATTTTTTTGGTAAATAGTAACTTTTAAGTTTATTAATCGCGATTAGAGGTAATTAGTGTAATTTAAGGTAAAAATAATGTTTTAATAATATGAAATGACCTAGAAACTTGTCCTACCATAATTGGATGTGTCATGGCCGACCAATACAATCCATGGGTCAACTTGGGGACCCCATGGAGCCACTTTGGTAGGGAAATGACATTAATACCTTTTTATTTAATATTAAATTTAAAATGTCACAAACATGTGTTGTTTTACTAAAACAATTTTTATATGGGGTTATACAAGTCAGAGTTTTGACTATAAATATTAATTGGAAATATAAAATTATTTCCTACATCATAGTATTTTTTTTATAATTTTTAGACATTAACTAAATTAAATTATTTATGACATGATGATGATGCAGCGATTACCTCGTTATTTAACGATTTAAATAAAATGGAAAGATAATGTAAACTCTAAGACCTAAACATGTCAAAAACCTATTTTATGGGTTTATTTAGAACCCTTATCACCTTATCCTTGAAACAAATCAATTTGGGACCTTTAAAATATGGAAAACATTCTAAAATAAAGTAACATTTCCTTACTTTCCAAGAGTGACCCTCCTCTCCTCTTATAAAAGGCCCCCACCTCTACCTCCTTACCCACACATCTCAAGAATTTGGCTCGGCCAACCCCTGCCCATTTTGTCTCTCCACATCCCTCTATTACTCCTAGAATCCTCACTTTGGTCATAAGGATTCCCAAGGAAGCCTTTGAGCTCAAATCAAAAAGAGTTACCCGATTTAAAGGTAGTGTCTTCTCTTGTGTTCTTTTGTTTTATTTTGCTTCTCAAACCCCCTAAACTCTTTTTATTCTTTTATTTTGTAACAAATACAGTATATTAAATATACTAGGATGTTGTTATAAGAATAATTCTAGCTACACTTACACACACCTACATCTAATGGTTAAAGAACATACTGTTTCTGTGGATGGAGAATTTCTGCCTCATGAAACGATGATTGTTCAACACTCATATAACACCTTCAAAGTTGTCCATTAAGATGCCACTGTATTTATATATGATATATAATATGTTTATGTTTTACTTAATCTTCTGTATTTTTCTTTTGTGGCATACCTTTATGGTTTCCATTGTGGGTAAACAGGATAATTTCATTTTAGGAAGTGCGGACTACCGCCCCCTTAAAGTGATTTGATTTGTTAATGCCATATGTTGAATGTATAAAGGATGGATTTAAAGTTATTATATATTATGTATGTTACATATAAATTATGAATATAATTATGGAATTAAAATATACATACCTATCATTTGGTTTTAATTCCATTTATATGACATAGAAATGAAAGTAGCGTTCATGCGTACGTACGGCTTACCGTCTCCATGAACGGTGCATTTCATTTCTTACCTCTAAATGATTATGTAATATTATAAATACTTTTATATTCTGGATATATATGATATATATGATATCCAAATCATGAATATCATTTTGTATATAATGAACCTTTGACCACACAAACAACATGTAATTGTAAGAAGTCCACTTGCGACTTAAGAACCAAATATCAACAAAACAAACATTATTAACTTAAATGATTACATAATGCTTATAACATGGAAATAAGTGATATAAAAGGAATAATTAACTTTAAAAGGGTTCTTAATCAAGTGTAAATTAACACAAGTTTATTATTTAGGACGTTAAAGAACGATCGAGTCAAGTCGGACCTGAGGTAAGGGATCCAACCTCTCTCTTTCTTTTTAAGTACTCTCTTTTATGTCATTTCTTTTAAGCCCATATTTCTTATGTTTGGGGATTTAATTTTATATTCCTCATACTTTAATTTTTATTTTCATATTATGGGATACCCTATTTGATCTCATAAATCCATTTTTGGATGTTTTAAGTCGCGTTGTTAGGCTGCCGAGTTCTCGTAAGGGATTTTTCATCTCACTTTTATTCTCGTGACATTTATGCTACGTTTGTCATTATTTCCTTTGAGTGGTGTATGTACTGCCCATTATTATACACTTTTTGTAGTATAATTTCATTTATGGTTATTTACATTTTCATTGTATGACCCTTCTTCCACGGGGTGTACTTTTCGAAAGTTACCCAACTCGGTAAGGGGACCTTTCACCCTCCTTTTTTTTAAAAGACTTCTTCTGTTATGTCTTTTAATTCACATACTATTATGTTGGGATATGTTCTTATATATCCTTATTTATGTCAATTTTATGTCCAAGTAATGAGATACCCTTTATCTCTCTCATAAACCCTTTTTGTAAAATTTTATGTGACGTCGTTAGGCTGTCGAATTTTACCAAGGGAACTTCTTAACCCAATTTCGATTTCTTTGGGTTCAACATGTAGTTATTGAATATGTCATCCTTTGAATATGTGTGAATGAACTTTGATTATTTTACACTTAATATCCACTTATTTTGGGTGTATTTATATTTTTCACACATAATTATGAGATTGATTTATCCTTAATTTAAGTATACCTTCTTTATAATGGATTTCATCTCATTTTACATTTCTTTTGAGACTTCATTGTTGTTATGCACCAATTCACTCTTATATGGTGTGTATACTGTCCTTTGACATATTATATCATGAATCCCTTTATTCTGATGATATTATAAAGTTCAGATTAAATTTTATGCCACAATTATTTGTATTCAAGAGTCTCTCATTTTGTTAAAAACTCTTTAACACAAAATATCGTTTTAAATGTTTTAAAGATTTATTATTCTAAATATTTATCTTTAATTTCCATGTTTTCAAAATGGTTTTCAGTATTTATTTATATGGACATTAATGTTTTAAAATTTTAATTCCATTAAAAGCTTCAAAGTGCTATGGGACACTTTGATTCAAAAATCTCTTTTAATTGGTTTTTGAAAATGGATTGATTAATTCAATATCTTGGAATTACTTATTGTGATTGAAAATGAAATGTTGTTATTGAAATGTTTATATTTTAAATATTTTATGTGTAATTATGGTACTTGTACATTTTACGGGTGGTTACGTGATAAACCATATGACGGGTGGTGTCGTGAATACCAGGACGGGTGGTTACGTTATAACCACCAATGCATTGGGTATGGAAGTCGGTTGTATGTCTATTCCATTAAGTATGTGTGGAAGTCGACCGTATGGTTATTCCATTTAAATATGTTTATGTCCCAAGTTACCTTTATATGTTATGTTTTCTTGATATGGGTCTTATGGTAATCTTTTGGTTACAAAAGGGTAAGTAATAATATTTTATTCAGTGAAGATTTTTTACTACTTCTTAAAGGTGAAAGGTATTACTTTGATAAAGTATACATGGTTTACTTGTTGCTTTAAAAAACTAACAGTTTTTATTCTTTTTGTATCCCTTTCTAAGATTTTTATGCTCACCCCAAGTTTTTTTTGAAATGTTTTTCACAGTACTTAATGTGGAATAGGGTCAAGGATGGGATCAAGGGAAAGTCATGCTATCTAATACATGGAACTAGACATGTTTCTTTTTAAGATTTTTAATTTTATGGAAATTTAGTATAAGTGACTACTTTGTAATATTTTGATATGTAATAGTTATGTCCTAATTCTGTAAAACTATAAACCTGAAAAGATCCTCAATGTAAATTATTCATTTAATTCAATATTAAGTAAGGTTTAAGGTCGTGTCCTTATATTGAGGGGCTATAGTGGGCCTCACATGTCATGTAATAAGAGAAATTAATTCCTAATATGAATGGGAATAAACATAAACAACATAAACGTTCATATTGAAACTAACATATGAAATGTAAATAACTTTCCCTAATCATTAAATATGAACACTAACCATTTAGAGTAATATGGTGAATGGTATCAAGATAGTACATCCATAATAAATCTAATCAAAAACCATTAAATGAAATATTATAAATTATATCATAAAATATTAATCCCAATTAAACATAAGAATCAACAAGAGTGATGAAATAGATGAAAACACTCTTATAAAATCATCGAGTAATTCTTAAGAAAAATAATCTTTTACTTTTAAAGGAAGAGTTATTTTTGGAAAAATATTTAAATAAAATCAAAAGTAAATTAATGTAGTTTTTTTATAATAAAATTAGTTATTTCATAAAAATAATGGTTTCTAAAACAATATTATATAGTTCTTTTGAATGTAGTTAAGAATTAAATAAGTTCCTTTGAAATTGGCTTGTTTATCCATAGGAATTTTTGAAATATCCTTTTAAAACAAGTAAATCACCATAAAAGATAGAATATTTTTTTTTGTTCAAATATATAGTACATTAACACAGAATTCATGAGGAGTACATAAGAATAATTAATAATTTCATTGATGTGTGTAGATAATGAGAGTAACCTGAAAGAAAATGGAGGTTTGGGTAGAAAACTCTTAACTAATGTCTGAATGTGCTCTACGCCTGACCTTAAATTCCTAGATAATCAAATTAAATAGATTAATAAATTAATTAATAAACTTATATACATTTATTTGATTCATTTTAGTTTTATTAATTTCATTTATGTCCTTATTGAAAAGTTATAAGATTGAATTCTTTTCAGAGTGTCTGTTTCCTTGATTTCATAATCGGTCCGCTTGATTATAAGTAATAGAGTTCATTTAAAATTGGTATAATTATCAAGAATTGGAATTGAATATTATTAATGATAATCTTGAAGTGTAAATGTTTATATATATAATTTTTTTTATATTATTAGGATGAATCTTTAGATAATACATGTAGTGATAATCGTTTAGATTATTAAGGAATTTATTGATCACAAAAAACTCATTTTGTATTATCACTTGGTATTATGTAAATATTTTTCATACAGAACATAATTTTTTTTTGCAATATTTAAGTCATTAAAATGGTTTAATGAATATCCTTGAAGGAGAAATTGAAGAATGAAACTTCATCGTCCACGAAGGATATAAATCAGCACTCCCCGGATGATGATTTCGTTTTTAAAATAAAAAGATAGAGAGTAATGATATTGATGATGATTCTTTCATTAACATGATATAATTATAGTATATAAATGATACTGAATTTATCATGGTAATTTGGATATAATAGGTGAGGATATAATAATAAAATAAAATAAATTGAAATGAAATTAATAGAAAAGGCAGAGGATTTACCTCTTGAATCAACCTCCTTGAGAACCTCTTTAAGGGAAGCGGTTTTGGTCTTTTGGAAATACCAAGAGCGCAAATACATGAGGTGAGACTAGAGAAGAGTATTTTAAAGAAACATGGAGAATATTAAAGTCTTAAAGTATTTAGGGGAAGAGGGAGTGAGGGGTGGTTTTTATAGTGGAGGAGAGAAGTGATTTTTGAATATCTTATTCATTATTTTATTATTTTGCTCAATGAAGGAAATAATGTTGATTATTGTGACGAAAAACAGTAATAAGTAAATGTGAGTTCGAACAAAGTGTGATTAATTTCATACATACATAACCTATGACTCAATAAATCATCTATTTAGAATTTATCATTAACTATCATATTTTACTATTTGCTAAAAATTCAAGTATTTCAGAAAAAATTCCTAAAATTCACCATAACCATTTTTAAACATATAGAATTAAAAAAATGACTCTATTTTATCAAAATAATTTTATAAATATGTGAAATATAATTTTTAAATAAAATAATTATTTATTTGAAAAATACATATTTTAAATTTAAAACTGATTTTACAATACTTTAAAAAATTAACTAAGATCTCATAAAATTATTCTAAAATCATATGACAACAAAATATTTATTTAGGAATAAATTTATTGAAAATTAATTTTATTTTAAATAAATTTATTAATTTAAAATTGTAATTGCATAATTATTAC
The DNA here is from genome assembly GCA_963277665.1 of Viscum album. Lineage (NCBI taxonomy): Eukaryota > Viridiplantae > Streptophyta > Magnoliopsida > Santalales > Viscaceae > Viscum > Viscum album. Next base: position 1,824,085,138 of record OY728132.1, on the reverse strand, counting down.
TCACAAAAATACCAACACTTAATTATTAATATTTAAAACATTCAGTCTCATTTATAAGGTGCCTAAATTTTATTTATACTTACACTGGTGAGGTTAATTTTCATAAGGGTCATATTACTATTCATAATGGTATATTACTATTCATAAGGGTAAAGTTACTATTCACCAAAAATGTAAGTTGATCCTATCAGACACTAAATATCTTACTAATCGCAAGCATGTATGTCTGTTTTTTGAAATTCAATACCAAAAGAAGAAAAATTATATCAAACTGCTAGGTTATAACTGTATTCTATAATAAGAAAGTTTTTTTTTCATAGAGACTTAGTGTTTCATGCATTCTATATTAAATTTATTTGTAATTCCTTGGAGTGCTACATTCCCCACCCCCTACAAAAAATTCATCCTTGAAATTAGCAAAATGTTACCTCATAACAAGATTTGGGTAGTTCTTCATCATAGGATCCACAGGCTCCCACGTAGCCACATCAATTTTATGATTTTTTTCAAAGTAACTTTACCAGTTGAGTCGTCTAACTCCTCAACACTTTCTCTTTAGTGACTAGAATCTAGATAGGCTCTTCAAAATAAGATAAGTCAGTTTCCAATTATATAACTTCAGAAGTGAGTACATGTGTTTGGTCTGGCATGTACTTTCTCAAAAATGAGACATGTAACACCTTGTGTACCTTAGAAATGATATATAGAATTTCCAAATGAAAAGTCATAGATCCAATTCTCTCCAAAATTTCTAAAGGTCTAATGTACCTTTGGATCAGTTTCCCATTCTTCCCAAATCTTATATCACTGTTTCATAGAGATACTTTCAAGAAAACGTGATATCCCACTTAAAATTCAAAATCCTTCCTCTGATTATCAGCATAGCTCTTTTTCCTCTTTTGAGCTGTGTTGATATGGGTTTGAATATCCATTACCTTTATTTTTGTTTCCTCTACAAGCTCTAGGCCTACAAGCTTTCTTTCACTAACTTCATCCCAACATGTTGGTGTACGACATCTCTCTCAATACAATGCCTTATATGGTGCTATTTGAATACTTGAATGGAAACTATTACTGTAATAAAACTCCACCAAAGGTAAATACAAATCCCGCATACCTTGAAAATCAAGTGATCATGATCTCTAAATGTATTATAATGTTTGGATCATCCTTTTTGATTTCCCGTTAGTTTGAGGTTGATAATAAGTACTCAATAAAATCTCAGTATCCAAAGATTTTTGAATACTTTTCCATAATTTTGATGTAAATCTTGGATCACGATCAGACACAATTGAGATAGGTGCTCCGTGAAGTCTCATAACTTCATCAATATAGAGTCTTACAAGGCGCCCCAGTGGAAAATCTTACCCTATAGTGAGGAAATGTGCATATTTGGTAAGTCGGTCAATAAAAACCCATATTGTATCATTATTCCTTGGAGTTTTTGATAATCTAGTGAAGAAATACATAGTTATGTCATCCCATTTCTATGAATTAATAGGAAGAGGTTGCAAGCATCCTCTAGAATGTTGTCTTTTAGACTTCACTTGTTGACATACTAAACATTTTGATACATAATCATCAATTTCCCACTTCATGTTGTCCCACCATAAATGTTCATTCAAATATCTATAAATCTTAGTGATACTAGGGTATATATAGAAATTCACACTATGTGCATTATCCAATAACTCCCTTTTTAGCTCGGGTATAGAGGGAACACAAAGCCTCTTCCCAAATTTCCAAATTCTATCCTCACACATGAAGTCAGCTGACTTCCCTTCATTCACACCTTTAATTTTTTTGAAGATTCTCATCATTAGGCTGAGAAATTTTAATTCTTTCCAATAAAGATGGTCGGGTAACCAATTGAAAAATTAGTGATGTTTCACCTTCATTAATAATTTCCATATCCATCCTTGCTAGATCTATGTACATAGGATCCTTGTCAATTCTCATTTTGTTTAAAACTCCATGATATTTTCTGCTCAATGCATCAGATACCTTATTTTCCTTTCCTAGGTGGTAGTGTATTAAAAAATCGTAATCATTGAGTAGCATGAGTGATCATCATTGCCTCATGTTGATTTATTTCTATAAGAAGATATATTTTAAGCTCTTTTGATCCTTATATATCTCACATCTTTCACCATAGAGATAGTGTCTCCATATCTTATGAGAAAATATTATAGCTGATAACTCAATATCATGAGTTGGGTAGTTCTATTCATGAATTTTTAATTGTCTTTATGCATAGGAAATAACTCTATCATTATGAATAAGGACACAACCAAGTCCATTCTTTGATGCGTCACTATAAATCAAAAATCCACCATTTCCCGATAGTAGAGTAAGCATTGGAGAATTCACTATTCTACTCTTCAATTATTTGAAACATTCTTCATATTTCTTTCTCCATATGAACTTAACCCCTTTGTAAGTAATTTTGGTCAATGGGTTGGCTAAACGGGTGACGTTCTAAGCGAAACCCTGATAATAACTTGCTAAACCAAAAAAACTACGTACCTAAGTTATGTTAGTTGGTGTAGGATATTCTTGAAAATACTTTGTCTTTATAAGATCCACTAAAATTTCATCCTTAGAGACAATATGACCTAGAAAATAAACTATTTGAATCCAGAATTCACACTTGCTAAACTTCCCATATAATTAATTTCTTCTAAGAGTCTTCATAATAATGCACAAGTGATTCTCATGATCTTCATAGATTTTGGAGTATACCGAGATATCTTCAACAAATACCACAAAAAATTAATTAATATATTCCTTGAAAACTCTATTCATTAAATCCATAAAAATATAGGGTGCACTAGTCAGTCCAAAAGGCATTACTGTAAACTCGTAATGCCCATACCTGGTTCAAAATGTTGTTTTTTGAATATCTTCCTTCCTTACATGAAACTGTTGATATTTAGATCTAATTCCAATATTTTAAAAATATAGGGCATCATAAAGTTGATCAAATAAATCATCAATTCGAGGAAGAGAATAATTTTTCTTTATCATAATAGCATTGATCTCTCTGTAGTCAATGCACGACCTCATAGATTCATTCTTCTTCTTAACTGAAAGAACAGGGGCTCCCTATGGAGAAACACTAGGGAGGATAAATCCTTTATCACTCAATTACTCTAATTTTTTCTTCAAAACTACTAACTCTATAGTTTACATTATATAAGGAGTCTTTGATATAGGTCTTGAACTAGGAATAAAATCAACAGTGAACTCAACTTCCTGCTACGGAGGATGTCCAGTAAATGCTCTTGAAATAAATCAATGTATTTTTGAAAAATAGGTATATCCAAAATTTTAATATTTATTTCCTCACCCATATATATTGTATTCCCATCCTCCCCAAGAATTTAATTCAGTAGAGATACTAGGGGTGGATCTAGATAAGAATCAGATGATGAGGTTTCTTCTCTAAAGATAAGGGGTTCTACATCATTCTCAAAAATTGTAACCTCCTTCTTCTTGAAATAGATTCTCATATATTAGTTGGAAATCCAATTCATACAAAGAATTATATCAAATTAAATCATGGGTATAATCATAAGGTCATTAACTAAAGAACATTTTTGTATAATAAGGGGGACTGATTGACACATATTTGTTGTAATGATACTTCCTTTAAAAGTTTTTACTAACAAGTCCTTTATTAAATCAAATTAGAAATGTATAATTTTTCTGGAAAAATGAGAAGATATAAAAGAATGTGATGATATAGAATCAAATAAATCATTGGATAAGTTTGAGGAAATGATTGATGTACCTAGCACTACATCATTAGGAACTTCAACCTCAGCAGTTGGGATTTCATAGCCTGTCCTTGCTACCTTGGCTTTTTCTTGGGAAAGTTTCCTTAACACTTAGGAAAATAAATTTTATAATGTCTCATATATTTAAAATTTTATGATTTAACATTGGTAGCTTCTTTATTTCCCTTGTGATCATGATATTAGTGGGATTTTCCTCCAAACTTTTAACAAAAACCCATACCCTTTAGATAATTTGTAGGGTGTTTCTTCCAACAATTATCACAGGATATAAAATAAATTATTCCCTTCTTATGGTTTTTTGTATTTCCTTTTCCAAATTGTTCAGCATCCCCCTTTTCTCTTTAATTCCTTTAAATTCATAAGTTTTATAGAATTATTTTTTTCTTTATATCACATGAGATTATATCTTCATATGATAATAAACATTAAGAGAATAGTTCCCCTCAAATGAATGGTTTTAAACCATAAAATAATTGATCATTCTTGCTCCTTGGAATACGTATATAGTTTCTGACATTCCTCCGTAACCTTTTGAAGTTAGCTTCATACTTTTCAACATTAAAATCTTCATTTTGCCTCATATTTAAAAACTTCCTTTCAATATCCACTCTCTATTCATGAGGAAATTATATTTATAAGAATGTTTTCTTAAAATCCCTCCATTACATATTTTCAATCTCTTACTCCTCCTTTATGTTTTGAATCAATTACCACCATTGATCAGTATCTCATAATATATGATAAACTACAATGACAACCTTCTCCCTTTATTTACTTCCCAAAGTGAGAAATATCTTCTCTAATAAACGTATCCACAAATTTTCTACGAACAGGTTTTTAGCCCTATTAAATCATGGAGGTTGTTATCATATAAAGTAGTCTAACATTGCTCCTATAAATTGTGGATAAGGATGCTCCATATAGGTAGGGTTATTTTTCATAACCTGAATTAGTTATCCCAGGTTGCTCAGTACCAATCACAAAATCATTATCCTATATAGGAGGGAAATCCCTACATGAGATACATGAATTTATGAGGTTTCCATTCCTTCCACTAGGCACTATATCGAAATAATGGTATAAACTAGATTATGTTACAAATCATAATGTATAATATTAACTAGAAAAATACTTAACATAAATTTAAATCATTTGCATATCTAATCCCATAATCATAAACATAGTTTCTTTGAGGAAATTTTAATTTTAAATCCTTCATAGTGGATTGAAAAGAAAATGTGAACTATCCTAAGAATACCCCTCAGTAATTTCAAACCATGTGCACCTTAAGGCCCATTTTTGTGTACCTAGTTACCCCAATTCAAGCTTGGAACACCCTGTCAGAGTTGTTAATCCTAGGTACATTTGTGACAGAACCACATCCACCTGTAGTATCCAAAAAGTGATGTATTTTATAGGAATAACCATATAATATCTTCCTTAACAAAATCAGAGGATTTTCTTGTATTATTACCTTCAAATTATATCTTAGGGTTTTGTTCTCAAATATAAATTTTTCTAAATCTAGTTTCCAAGGTTTCTACTAAAATTCCTTTAATACCAACTGTAATGCCCCAACCCCAGTTTCCCGGAGCCGGTGAATTATATTATTACATTGTAATGATTACAAAATATTGTATCCCAAAGTACCAATAAGTTTATTAGTTTTATAAAAAAAATATACATACATAAGTTTATCATTACAATTTGAAAGTAAATACAATATGTAAATTCCATTATAAACATCCATGACTTCTAGATTATCCCTAGAAGTTATTCATAATGTACTTCTTCGCATCCTGGGAAAATATAAAACGTAAGAAAGGGGTGATCTCAGATAATCAGTTAGGGTAAATAATATAGTGTAATTAATCATAATCATAAACACTAGGCATGGTGAAAGACTAAAAACACATACCTTTAAACTATACTTGAGCATAATATGGAAGAAATGAAAACTGAATAAATAATTCCATAATAAAACATAATAATGGATATTATACTAGTATAATAATCACATAGTCTATAAACTAATAGTTTCATAATTAGGTAATGAATAATTTCATACATCATAATCATTCTGCCAAGTTATCCTGCCAAGACCTTACATAAACGGGTAAAAACCCAAACTAGTTTGTCTCATGAGACCTACCGATGCATAGATGGGATATAGAAGTCCCCACCCATCACATAATAAGTCCAATTAATTCCTAATATGAATGGGGATAAACATAAACAACATATAAATTCATATTGAGAAAAACATATGAAATGTAAATAACTTTCCCTAATCATTAAATATGAACACTAACTATTCCGAGTAATATGGTGAATGGTATCAAGATTGCACGTTCATAGTCAAAATAATCAAAAATAATTCAATAAAATATGGTATATGATATCATAAAATATTAATCACAATTAAACCTAATAATAAATAAGATTTTTTAAATATATTAAAATACTCATATAAAATCATCGAGTAATTCTTAAGATAAATACTCGTTTACTTTGAAAAGAAGAGTTCTTTTGAAAAAATATTTACATAAAACCGTAATTGAATTATTTTATTTTTCTATTAATAAATTAAGTGATTTTATAAAAATAATTTTGGCTAAAACCATATAATATAGTTCAATTTTAAATTGGTAACAATTCAATAAGTTCCTTTGAAACGGGCTTGTTTATCAGGAAGAATTTTTGAAAGATCCTTTTAAAACATGTAAATACACATAAATGAAAGAATGATCCTATTTATTACACATATATAGAACATTCATATATAATTAATGATTATTAAATAATAATAATTAATAACTTTATTGAGTTATGTATATAATAAGAGTAACCTGAAAGAAAATGGAGCTTCAGGTAAAAACTCATACCTTATGTCCAAACATGTTTTGCACTTAACCTTAAATTATTGGATAATAAAAATAAATAAATTGATTAATTAATAACCTTATATACATGTATTTTATTCATTATAGTTTTATTAAGTTCATTATGGCCTTATTGATAAGTTATATGATTGAATTTCGTCGTTCAGGAGTTTTCATTTCCATTATTTCATGATTGGTTCGTTTGATTATATGTAATGGAGTTCATTTAAAATTGGTATAATTCTAAAAAATTAGAATTTAATGTTGTTAATAAGAATATATAATTTCAAATGGTTATATATTTCATTTTTTTATATATTATTAGGATGAATCATTAGATAATACATTTAGTTATAATTGTTTAGATTATTAAGGCAGTTATTGATCATAATGAACTCGTTTCATATTATCACTTAGTACTGTGTAAATATATTACATAAGAAACATTAAAAAGGATGTAAAATTAATTTCAAAATCTATTTCAATCATTAAAATGGTTTAAATAACATCCTTGAAGGAGAAATGGAAGAAAAAAACTTCTTTATCCATGAAGGTTGTAAATCGGCACTTCTCGGATGATGATTTCATTTTTAAAACAAAAGGAGAGAGGGTGAGTAGATTGATTATGTTTATTCAATTAACATTATAAAACTCTAGTATATTAATGATACTGGAGTTATAATTATCATTGGTTATAGTATGTGAGTATATAGTAATAAAATAAAATAAATTGAAATGAAATTAAAACAAAATTGGGAGGATTTACCTCTTGAATCAACTTCCTTGAGAACCTCCTTAAGGGAAGGGGTTTTGGTATTTTGGTAAGAAAAAGGGATCCTGGAGGTGGTGAGAGACTAGGGAATAGTATTTTGATAGAACATTGAGAAGATTCAATACTGATAGGATTGAGGAAGAGAGGGAGTGAGGGATGGTTTTTATAGTGGAGGAGAGGGGTGATTTTTGAATATCTCATTCAATACATTATTAATTTGATCAAGATAAGTAATATTGTTTATTCCTGTCACCCAAATTATTAATAAGTTCATTTTAGTTCAAACCGAGTGTTCTTAAATCATCCATAAATCACCTATAACTCAACAAATCATGTATTTAGCATTTATCGTTAATTATCATATTTTATTATTCCCTAAAAATTAAAGTATATTAGAATAATCCAAAAAATTTACTATAATCATTTTTTAACATGTATAATTAAAAAATAGATTCCATTTTATCAAAATAGTTTTCTAAATGTGTGGAATTTACTTTTTAAATAAAATCATTATTTACTTGAAAAATACATATTTTAAATTTAAAATTGATTTAATAATACTTTCAAAAATTAACTAAGGTCTCATAAAATTATCCTAAAATGATAGGGAAAAAATTATTTGGGAATAAATTTTATGAAAATGAATTTTATTTTAAATAAATTTATTACTTTAAAATTTAAATTAAATATTTATTACTCACAAAAATATCAACACTTAATTATTAATATTTAAAATAGACAATCCTGTTTAAAAGGTGCATAAATATTATTTATACTTACATGGGTGTGGTTACTATTCATAAGGGTCATATTAATATTCATAAGGGTACATTAATATTCGTAAGAATCAAGTTACTATTCACTAAAAATGTAAGTTTATCCTATCAGACTCAAAATATCTTACAGATCACAACTATGTATGTCCATTTTTCGATATTCAAAACACAGAAGCAAAACAATTATGTCTAATGGCTAGGTTATAAATATCTTCTATAATAAAAATGTGCTTGTTTTGAAGAGACTCAATTTTCCATGCATTCTATATTAAATTTTATTTTTAATTCCTTGGGATGATACATTATTTCTCTCTTCGATCAGAAATCTATTTTATTCCAAAAAAATTATTTTCTAAAAATGTTTTCAAAAAAAATAAATTATATTTTAAGATAATTTTTAACTAAAATTATTTTAAAAGATTTTTTAGGTTATAAAATTTTATAAATTTTTTTTAAAAGCATCCTTTATAATTTTTCAAGGTCATTTCCAAAAAATGGTTTTTGAAATTTTTTATGTTATAAAAAGTGTATTCAAAGAAAAAAGGATATTTTCCCCAAGAAATGTTTTTTAATGAAATTTTAAAATTATTTTCAATCTAAGATGTCATAATATGATTTAGTTTATGCTTAATTGGGGTTATGATCCAAGTACTCTATTCTTGTTATTTATTTAAATGTTTTATGTTTCAAAAGAAAAGTTGTTTATGAAACATGTTACTCTTCAACGGGTTATACCATGATAAATGCTGATGAAAACCACTTCCTTTAATGGGTTACTATATTATGAAATAATGATGAAACATGTATTTTTTCATATTTTTTTATAAGATGAAATGTTTATGATACCCATTTCATTTCATGGGTTATAATGTGATGAATGTTTATAATCTTATAGTACTCATATGTATGATTCCATTATTTGACAGGTGGGACCTATTTCTCCCTCAAAAGCATTGGGTAAATATTTATATCTCATGATATAAAAACGGTTAGAATGGGGAGTTAACTTAATTCGGTAAGGGAAATTTTCCACTATTATCATATTGGGAGTGAACCTTGACTACTAAGAGGGTTTGGGGAATGAACTCATTCCACTATAATGAAAGGTTTAAGATTGGGGATGGTGGTGTGTCCTAGCCAGTAGGTGTGTCCCCCATGAAGTGCCCTAATAAGTGTTTTCAATGGTAATTGACTTATAAGGAATGATTTTATAGGATTATGTGAATTCAACAAACTCTATGTCATATTACAATGTTATTCTATCATGACTCATGTTCTATGATTTCCTTATGATTCATGTCTTATGAACTTCCAATATTTTTTTCATGATTCATGTTTATGAACTTTGATATGAAGGGTAGGATTTTACAATGTTATTATTTAGTTCTCATACCATTATTATTGTTTAAGGATTGTGTATCTTCTTTATTTTCCCTTAATTAGATTTTGAGTTCACCCTTTCTTTTGTTTCATTTCCCTAGGTTATCAAGAAAGATTTTAAATAGGGTTTTCTTATAAACATTACAAAAGTGGAAGATCTTTATGGAAAATGTTGAAGATATTTCACCATGGTAGAAGATTGTGTTTCCAAGTTTCCAAAGACACTAAACTATTATGGTCCTCAGTCATTTACCGTTGTAATGTGCTAAGTATTCATCTAAAATGATTAAATATCCATGTATGATAAGTTTGGTTCACAATAGTTAGTATCAAAGGAAAGATTTAGTCAACGTTTAGAAACTAGGATAAGAAAACTTTAGTGAGATCACTACGTATATTTCTAAGGATATGTCTAGGGATGTATCTAAGGATAAGTATAAGGATGAGATAAAGTATAAGAAAAATTCTTGGAATTTTGGTAAAGGATAGAGCGACTAGTTTCCTATAAATACATCCATATCTAGATACTACAAGTGGATCTGACTGTGGAATGGATGTATATAGGGGAATCAAACCCAAAAACACCGTATTTAGAATAAATCTATCAAGAACTGGGGCACGACAATGGGCCTTAATACACCTGGTATGACACTACAAGGGGATATTCTTGGGAAATTCACAGACACTTTATGAAACATTAGAAGGATTTAAATAAATGATGACTATGAATGACCAAGGATAAACCAAAGGTGTCATAGATTAAAGAATAACTTGCCACTATTTAGACATCCTATAAGTAATTTTTCATGATTATATAGTTTTCCACTGTGATTAGTGTCACTCAAACTATGCTTTTGGTTTTAGTCAATGACTGGAACAAGAAGTAATTCTGTTAATAGTGAATCTGAGGGAAAATTTGGTTACAGTGGAAAAACAAATTGGATTATTATTAGAGAGAAAGGTATTTTGTTTATTCTGAATCATCTATCATAATTTATGATAAACAATATTACCTTTATTGATATTTGTAACACACTAAATACGAGGAATCTGGAATTTTATGAAATTTCACGTGGTAATGAACATAGAAGAAATAATATTCAACTTTCTACATGTTAATAATAAGGTAAGAAAACCTAAAGGAATAGCTCTAATGGAGGGTAATATGTTATCTATATAAAAAATGGTTTATAGATTGAAAAATGTTCAAGGAGTTAAATTGCTTATCTATATAGAACATGGGCATTACCCAAATCCAAGATCTGACCTAATAATTTACTTTTAGACCATGGAATGACCTATTTTATTCCAATCACTAGAGTTCAAGGATTGAATTATTTTTGTATTTGGATTTTGGAATTATGAATTGTGAAATTTATAAGGGTTATTCTATGTAAGTTTTTCATTAAGGATTTGAATGAATATATTGAATAGTGATGATGAACCATAAAAATGATTTAATATCAATATGATATGTTGATTAAGGAAAGACAACCCTTAACATGTTTCTAAGGATGATAAAATAATGTTTATTTTGGATAAAGAGATGATTGATACGGATGAATTAAATTCCATAGTATTGATGACCTCAAACCTGATAAAGGATTTGTTTAAAAATTGGTTTATTCTATCATGGATTGATTATATAACATTTTTGGATTTAATAAATATATTCAATAATATTTAGAATAACAAATCATGCATTTTTTTCAATAATGATTTATGGTAATTCATGTTATTTCCATGTTTCAAGATAATACACGATAAATATATTAACATGTTTTTTATATAAAAATAAAGAGATACTTTATGATATATGGGGGGTCAATTTTAAGATGATTTTGGGAAATTTAGTGACCTTATTTCTAAAATTTTAGATAATCATATTTCATAAGTATCAAAAGGGTTATCCATTTATGAAATGGTTTATGTTGAACTTTTAAGGAGGTTTTGGAGATTAATGTAATATTTAGCCATATGAACATTTATTCATATTAGATAACCTATTATAACCATGTTTTTTATAATAACTAAAGATATAAGGAATGAATTATCAGTATGCCTATGGATCCTATGATCTGTTAGTGCTTTATGGAAAAAATATTCACCTTTATTTCTTTGAGTTAGAGATGAAGTGGAAATTTATCAAGGCACAAACAAAGGGTGAGATTTTGTACATGATATAGAATGAAATCAAGTAAGTATATATCTTTTTGAAAATTATTCCACATTCTGAAAAGTATATTAAATTAAAATTTTCTCTTTTTGTCATCATTTTTATGATATCAATGACCTTTTCATGCCGATTTCAGTTATGGTTTTGTGCTTGTTAACTTTCTCTAGATCACCAACTTTCTTGTGATCAGTGATCTTTATCACTCTCTATAATTATTTACACTTTTATTCTATGTCCAAATCTTAACTTTACACCTACAATATCCTATGTGGAATCCTAGTTATGAGTTACTTTGGGTAACCATTATGCTTCTAATATTCCTTTATTAAAGTAAGTTTTAGTATTCATATTTATGATGTCGGTTTTTATGAAAGGAACTTTCAAGTATTAAAACATTAAGGACCGTGGTAAATTTTGAGGGAGAAATTAATTTTATGGGTATAGAATGTGAAAACCAAAGTATTTATGAATTATGTTTTCCAAATAAATGAAAATTTAAATATAGCTTGAGTTACACGTAAGATCTAGCTTTACCAAACTACAATATAATATTAATAATATAATTAAAATATTATTATAGCTATCATCTAGCCATTGAAATTTAGGTTATTAATAAGATTAAATATATTATGAAAATATGTTTAAGATATCTATATTAAATTAAATCTTTGGTTTCTAATTAATTATAAATGAGAGTAATAACATTTGAAAACAAATAAATTCCTTTTCAAAAAAAATATTTTTCTACACACAAACACATTTTATAATAATAAATTAAACAAACCACTTTTGGTTAATTATTTTAATAAAATACATAAATTATATATTCAATAAACTACTTAACATTCATCTTATGTGTCTTTTATATGATATAATAATAAATCCAATTTTACACATAAAAGGATGTATTTTTCTAAAAGGTGTTTTTATTTCCTTTTGGTGGTGCACTTATTTTAAAACTATTTTTAAAAATTTTACAAATTATATTTGAAACAATAAACTTCCTTTTTGATATCATAATTTAAAAATTATTTTAGGGTTATTTTTTGGTATTTTTCTGAGAAGCTTCATTTTTTATTAATAGTGAAAAATAGTGAATTTTAATTAAAAATTGCCTTATTGTTAGAATTATTTATATAGTTAAATTAAATTTTAAATAGGTTTTAAATTATAATTATATAAATTTTAAATATATTAATATAATTTGGTTCATTCGAATTAATTTCACATTCATAAGGGATATAAAAATATTTCAAAATTTAGAACCTTTTCACTTCAAAAACTCGTTGCCTCGTCCTGTTTACAGGATTAATTTTAAATTAATTTCTACCACTTCTATGATTTTAATTTTGAAAAAATTAAATACTTGGAATAATCATAATTTCTAATTTCTAATAAGTTAAAATTAATTTTTTTCTAAATTGATTAGTTAAAACAATTAAAATTTATCATAAGGATTAAGAGAAAAACGAGTTTAATAAGGGACTAAATTTTAAACTTGAGGGGGAAATGACTTAGAAACTTGTCCAAAAACTCATTTTATGGTTATATTTCAATAATATCTCAAATTATATCGAAAATGGTTCAAAATTTAAGTCACTTGATGTAAGGAATCCCTCTAATAGTGTCTACATTTTGGTATTTACAAGAATGTCACTCCTCCTCCACTATAAAAGGGAACTCAACCCCCTCACTTCTCCACACCTCTCAATCCATTTGATTAGAAAAACCAATAAAAAATCACTTATAAACCTCCTTAACTTTATCCTTGTTTCCTCACTTTGGTAATTAATCTAACCAAGGATGTTTTTTGGTGCAAACCAAAAGGAGATACCCGAAGAAGATGTAACATTCATCAACGAACACTTTTGTTTTTTTTCTTCCTCAACCCAATTTAATTTCTTTTATATCATTATTATATAATAAACTAAGTATCATAAAAATAATTATATTTATTTATGTTAAGGATACAACCTAAATATTTAAAAACTTCCACCAAACAGAATATTTAATCATTGTTCATGTGTACGGCGGACTACCACCTTGTGAACAGATGTCATTCTTCCTTCCATTCCCACCTTTTATGGTTGGTAATAATGATATATTTAAAGTTTATATATTATATTTATGATATTTATGATATATTTATGATTATTTAATTATTATATAACATATTCCTTTATTATTTCCATTTTGTGGGAATACGATAATGTCGTTCAAGTGTACGGCAGACAACTGCCTCATGAAGCGATGTGAATCATTTACGGTTTATATAGAATATATTAAAATTGGTTTTAATAGAAATATGTATTATATAAGAAATAATAATGATAATTTAATGATAATATATATATCATTTACTTTTCTTGCTTTCAATATGACAAGAGAATGAAAATTGTGTTCACATATACGTTCGGCATACCTTCTCCATGAAGATTGTATTTAATTTCCTATTTCTAACTTTTATAGATTATTATAAATACACATATAATTAATATATATGATATTTATAACATGTTTTAAATTATTTAAATAATTAAACCACTGTCTAATAAAGATTACCAAGAATAACAAGTTGAAACATATATGAGAAACAAAGCAGTTATTACGCAAAATGTAAATTTAATAGGGAACTATTAATAAACAGTTAATAAAATATCAAAATAAAATCATATATGGTATGATATAAATGGATTTGGTTTGGTAATATATTTTTAATAAAATTATATTTATCATATAGGATGATTGAATGAGTACAACAGAAGTCAATACATAAGCTATAGGGATTTCTAGTCTCACTTTTATTTTTGCAAGACTTATCCCATATTCACCTTTCACTTTTTTATGGTGTATATACTATCCAAAAATGTATTATATGATTAATATACTTATATATATATATATATATTTCTATTTTATAATCCCTCTTTCATTGGGTTTATGGATCAAAAATTACCAAATTGGTAAGGTAATTTTGACTCAATTTTCCTTCTTTGAGACACATGTAATTTTACGAATCTCTATTCTTTTACGAGGTATATATATTACCCTTTGAAATGTTAAATCATGAATCTACTTATTTTAATGATATTATAATCATCATGTAATTTTATTATTTCAAAGGGATTATTGTAACACCTGGATATTTTTTGTGAAATATTTCTCTTTAAATAATTTAAATTCTCCAATAGGTTGCATTTCATGCAATCATGATTTTAAACGAATCAAGAGACACTATTAGTATAAAGTGACCAGTATAACCTAGCAGTAAAATTAAAAGGAAAAAATTTTAATACTAATTTATGAAATAAATATAAAGTTACAACTCAATATGAATGTATTGGTAAGTTCTTAGAAAATGATCACACAATTTTTTGGTATAATCACTTTATTCTTCAAAAAATATGTTTTCTTAAAAAATGAGTTTTTCTTATTTTTATAATTTTTACAAGTTATAGAAAATTTATTTGAAAAAATTAATTTAATTTTTTAATTCATCATGTCAAAATTATCATAATTTTTTTTCCTGAAAACGTTTGTTTTTTTAGTAATAATGAAAATACTGATTTTTATTAAAATTTGTATTTAATTTTAAAGAATTTACAAGGTAAAATTATTATTTTTTGATTATTTTTAAATTTTAATTATATCATTTTTATTTAAAATAATCTAATTATGGTTTTTTTTAAAAAATTAATTCATGAATTTATTATAAAAACATTTTATGTTTTAAAAGGACATTTTTCAAAAAAAAACATAGAATTTTATTAATTTTAATTTAAAATAAATTATGAAACTTATGAGTTTTGAATTTTTTAATAACGGATGAAAATTTTGGATTCATAAGGTCCAAATTTAGTAAATTCTAAACTTTTATTTTTGACCAATATGAATTGTAACCATGGTAAATTTTGTTACCATGGTATATGGTAAATTGAGAAATTTAGGTTAAAATAAAATTATGAAGACTAAAAAATAACACTAAAAAAGAAAAAAAAACTATTGGATGAATAAACTTAGACACATAACACATAAGGATATAAATTAAGTTGTTTAAGGGATATTCTTCCATGAAAATAAATTATATAATATTTAAATCAAAGAAAGTCACCAAGCATAACTTTCTCTATCTTTCATATCCTTTATGTTTCAATATGAGAAAAAAATTATGTTTTTAGTGAATATTACTTTTAATTTTTAACTTCATAAACATATTTTTGAGATATAAATTCATTTTTTAATTTTTGGGGCACTTAGATGAAATTATGGTATTTATAATATTTTATTTAATAAAAAATTAAAGATATCGCATTCATGTTTTAAATATTATATCATTTTTTTATATAGGGTTACGCAAAATATATATTTGACTATAAATATTATTATAAAATATATAATATTTATCTTCATCATTATATTTTATTTTTAATTTTTAGTGAAAAAATAAATATATTAAATAATTATGTAACACTAATGTAGTAATTGTTTTATTCATGGAAATATCAAATAATCATTATTTAAAATACTAAAATAAATATAATATGAGATAATTAATATGATTAATTAATTTTATATATTAACCTGACCTTTTATGGATATAATAAAATATTTGGTTTTAATTTAACTTGTTATATTGAAATTTATAAAAGTCCAAATAATGAATAGTGTTAAAAATGATACTAATGACATTTTACAAAATTATATATTAATAAATTATTTAAAAGTCATAAAAACTTTAAAAATATAAAAATTATATTATATGGTCTAAAATTTTATAAATTGTTCGTCTATAATTTAATGTACACCACATAAGTAAAAATTACAACCTTTTAATGTCGAAAATTTTATTACCTCAATTAAAATTAAAATAGGTTGCTTCAGGGTAAATCAAAATGATAAGGTTTAAAATAAAACCAAAACTTTTATAAAATACATTGGTTAATGATATTACAGCCTTATATCATCTTATATTATAATCCATGTCTTTTTCTAGGTATTTGTTTTAAGATAGAATTTGTTATAAATTATTATTTTGAGAAAATTCCAATAGTATTCTTCACCTCAATTATAAAAGGGAACTGCCTCCCTAAATTATTCACATCCCATTGAGCCTTAAAGATCAACCATACCCTAAAAATATCACTTCTAAACTTCATTAGATGCATTCTATAGGTTCTTTTATTCTCAAAAGACCAACCCTAGTGCCCCTAAGACAAGATCTAAGGGAAGTTCACCAAGGAAGAAGTAATCGTCTATACCGAATCTTCCAATATTATTTATTATTCTACTTTATATTCATGTGTTGTTTCCACTATAAATTCATAAATAATTTATCACCTATATTCTTATATTTTATTATGACTATGTAACAACCATATTCCATCTTTTATCCATCCTATGAGAAACAAAACTACCACTCGTTCATACGAACGGCATACCATCTCTACATTGTGAAGTAATCTCTTTTTCATCACCACTTTACCTAGATGGATATAATGATGGAAATAATATATATATATATATAACATTATATTTATTCTATCACAAAATATATAACATCCACTTCCTTACCCTTTTACCATTAAGGGAATGATACCATCGCTCGTGCGTACGTATGGTCAACCGTCTCCATGACGTGATACAGTTAATTTTCCATATTCACCATTAAATAATGATTATATAAATGTATATAATGAATAAATATGATATATATTACCATAATATAATTATATAAATTATTTAACTATATCTTATGCACAATAATTGAGACTTATATGACAAAATATGAATAATGAAAAATTATTGATAAATGGATGATAATATAATCATATATGATATCATAAATATAAATATGGTTCTAGAATAAGTTAATAACATTATTTAATCAATTATAATGGAGTTTCAAATATGTAATAAGGAAATGAAACTTAAGTTAAAGATTAATTTACCAATCTCACTATTATCTGGGATTTTCTATATGTAAGTATCTGCTAGAGAATATTTATCTTCCATGTTCGTGTTTCTTAAAAATATTTTACAAAATATTTTTAAAATTATTATGGAATTTTTAAAGTCATTTTTAATCATTTTTTAAATTTTACTACAATATTTGAAATGGATATATTTTTTTTTCCTAACGAGTTACTTTGTAAATTTTCTAGAAAAATTACAAAAGGAATATTTTTTTAACTTATACGGCATGAATAAGTTTTTTTTCTTTTATGAAAACATCATGCCCAGAAGCATACTTTAAAATATTAAAAGTTTATTTTAGAGAAAATTTTTAATCTAAAAATTTCATGTAATTTTAATAAAATAAAAAAATTTCAAAGAACAAAGTATATTTTCCTCAAGAATTATTTTCAAGTCATATCTCAAAATTATTTTTCATATAAAATAAAATTATTTGATGTGACTTATATTTTAATGGGGTTTTTTTTCAAGGATACTATCCCTATTATTTCTATGGTTCATTTATGTTTGTGATAAAACGATAACTATGAAATATATTTCTTTTATATTGGTTAAGTTATTATTAAATGATGTTTATGAAACCAATTTAATTTTATGGGTTCTGATACAATGAATGATTTATGTTCTTTTTCAAAAAATATGTATGGTTTTCATTATGTGATATGCGGGACCTATATCTCCCTCTAATTAATTGGGTAAAGACTTATGTATCATGAAATAGATAGTACTAGAATGTAAAATGATCTTGGTTCAATAATATAGGGCTATAACGGGAAGTAAACCTAGTTTAGTAACACAGGGCTGGAATAGGGAGTAAACCTGGTTTAGTAAAAGACTTTTTCCACTATAATGGTCTTTGAAGTGAACCCTAACTATTGGAAATGATTTTCTATGAATATTTGTAATCCAAAATTTCATGTCTTATATAATGATCTCATGAAATATGTTCTTTATGAACTTCTATGATTTATCCCATTACATGATATCAAGATCATTGATATGCAAGATATAATTTTAAAATTATTTTTTAAAATTATTATGTCTCATGATTATGATATTATAGACAAATCCATTTTTTACCATTACAAATCATCCGATCTAACCCTTTATTATATTTATTTTCCCATGATATGAAGAAAGGTATAAGTAATATGTGTCAAACGGGGTTCTAATTATGAGGGAATAAGCAGGAGATGATGTAGATGTTTTATAAACCAATTGTTTATATTTCCCAGTTTATAAATACACTAAACCTATATGATTATGGTGTGATTTTTCTATGGTATGTAATGAATATTATTCTATTTAAATTTAATATCTATGTATAAAAATTGTGGTCCATTATAGTTGGTATTAGTGTAGGGTCTAGTTAACCTTTGGAAACTAGGATGAGAATTCCTTAGTAAGAACCCTAAGGATAAGTCTAAGTATAGGATATGATCTTATATTTTTTATGACAATCATAAATAACCTATTATAACACCTAATGTGTCCTGAATCAAAATTTTATAAGTAATTTCCCTTTACTATTTTATTTTCCCATTATCATTAGTGTTGTTCACACTATGCTTTTTTGGTTTTAGTCAATGGATGGAACCTGAAAGAACCATATTAGTGATAAATGTGATAGGAAATGTAATTATTATCCTCCTAAAAAGTGAATTCTATGGGATCTAGAATGAAAAATCTTTTTGTTATTCTCACACAACATTCTTAAGAAATGAATCATGCTGTAATTCTAAATGAGAAAAGGATAGAACGAAATTATATTGATTCCTTCATGAGACAGCGGAAAGCTTCTTTCAGAAGGTCTTCTAATAAAATAGTAGTTGAACAATATATTATTACAACTAGAAAGATATTTTCAGTTCTCCAATTTTTAGAATATGATAAAGTCATTTTGGAAGTCTATTGTTTGGAAGATGAATCGGATCAATGGTATAATCTCATGAAGAATATAAGGCAACGAGATGAAATTAAATACATGGAATGGGATGAGTTCAAGAAATTTTTTTTAATAATTAATTTCCTCATATTATTTTAATGAAGATGTATAAGTAGATCCTTGATAATAATAAAAATTATGATGAATATATTGGTATATACAAAGAAAATTTTATAATTCTTACAAGGTGAGCTTCTAGAATTATCATTCAACTTGATAGTAAGGTTGATCAATTCTTTAGTGTCTTAAAACCAGGTCTTAAAAGGGAATTAGATATAATGTACTTCATTAGCTATGAGGAAATCATTCGATGTGATCTCAAAGTTGATATGGATATTGGAGTCACTCATCAATCTTATGGGTCAGATAGGAAGAGAAAAATGGATTCCAAGGGAAAATCCAAAACCTATAGTGAAAAGAAGATGATATTTCCTTTATGATAATAGGGTGGAAAGAAACATAGAGGAAACTATATTTATGAGACTATTAAATTTTTTAAGTGTGTGAAATAAGGTCATCACGAAACTAAATGCTAAAGTGATGGGAAAAAGATAACTAATGATGAAAATAGAGAAAAAATTCACATAATTCACCTCCAACACTTTCATGTTACAAGTAAAAGGTAAAAATGGGAATTATATTAATTAATGACCTAATCCAAGGGTTATTGATGATGAATGACGTTATTAACCTCTTAAGTACAAATAAAACGGAAAATTTCATGGTATCACTATTAGCGATGTGGATTGAAACAATGAAGTGTTGAAAGGTGCACTTATTATCCACTATAAAGCATCTACTTTTTTATTTGATTCTAGATCCACCTAATATTTAATTTCTAAATAATTTTATAAGGGTATTTCTCTATCAGCTCAAAAATTATATCTTGAGTTATTTGTGGAAACTCATAATGGAACAACGGTTACATCATAAGTTTATAATTATTCTTTAGTTATAGTTTTTGGGAAAGTTATTCCTGTAACTATTGATATCCTTACTTTAGTTGAATTTGATGTGATTATTGACATGGAATGGATATCCCTATATGGTGATCATATCAATTATTGAGGAAGGAAAGTCACATTTCATATTCTAAATGAATCTATGATCATATATCGATGAAAGTATGAATATGAACTTACAGTGGAAAAAACTTATATATTGTGGCTCTTAATTCCAATAAATTAATGTTATCCATATCAGATGGTTGGGAAGATAATCACCATTAAAAACAAACCTACTGTATAGGAGTTTGTTTATGCCTTATAAAAGAATTTTCAGGTCATCCACCAAATCATGAAGTTGAGTTTTCAATATAACTCATACCAGGTGATATGCCTATTTCAAATAATCCTTATATAATATCCCCAATTGAATTTTAGGAATTGAAGAAGCAACTCTAATAGAATCTTGACAAGTGATTCATACGCCCTAATACATCACCTTAGGGTGCACCTATTCTGTTTGTTAAGAAGAAATATGGATCAATAAGACTCTACATTGATTATTGAGAACTTAACAAGATGAATATCTCGAACAAATATCATCTCACCTATATTGATGATTTATCTGACTAAATACACGAAGTGTGATACTTATCCAAGATTGATATTTGTTCTAAGTATCATCAACTAAGGTTAAACATGGAGGATATAACCAAGATGGAATTTATTACATGGTATCGACACTATGAATTTATAGTGACGCCTTTCAATCTTACTAATTCCCACATTATCTTCATGGATTTAATGAATAAAGTATTTAGAGACTATATTGATCATTTTGTGGTAGTATTTATAAATGAAGTTCTTATATATTCAAATATTAAGGAAGAATATTAATATCACTTGAGTATTGTACTGAAGCCCATAAGATAGGATAAACTTCATGAAAAATTTATCAAGTGTGAGTTTCTTCTTCCTAAAGTTTCATTTTTGGTTCACATAATCTCAAGAGAGGGGATGTCTGTGGATCCAGTAAATATGGAAGTCATTTAGCATTGTTTTAAACCAACAAAAGTAACTTAGATTCAAAGTTTTCTTATCTTGGATGGATATTATTGATGTTTTGTGAAATATTTCCCAAAATTATATAATCTGATAACCAAGTTGACTTAGAAATGAGTTAAGTTCATATGGATAGAGGAATGTAAATAGAATTTCAAAGATCTAAAAATAAGGTTAGTCAACGCACATGTGCTCATACTACCCTATAGTGAAGAGAGGTTTGTGATTTATATTGATGCATCCAAGAAGGGTTTGGGATGTTTTCTCATGAAAAATGATATGGTTATAGATTATGCCTCATGAAAATTGAAAATCCATGAGTAAAATTACCCAACTCATTATTTGGCGTTATCTGTAGTACTTTTTACATTAAAGATATAGAGGATTTACCTTTATGGATAAATCTATAATATATATACTAGTCATTAAGTTTTAAAGTATATTTTCACTCAAAATGAGCTAAATATGTGCCAAAGAATATGGTTGGAGTTAATTAAAGACTACAAATACTCAATATATTACCACTTGGGAAAGAGAACAAGGTAGAAGATGCTTCGAGTCAAAAAGACCATGCTAGCCTATATATGATGACAATTACAAATGATCCAATATTTATTGATTTACTAAGGATGGATCTTAAAATAATAAAGGATGGTAAGAAATCTTATCTACCTCAAATGATTGTTCAGCTATCTTTAAAAGTGAAGATTAAGAAGAAATAGAAGGAATATTTAGAGCTAAAAAATAATGTGACAAATGTTCTGGAGTTCAACATTGATTGTGATGGAATACTAAGGTTCCGGAATCGATTTTGTGTCCCTTCCATACCATATTTGAATAAGGATCTATTGGAATAGGCTCATTTTTCATCAATCTCTATTTACCCTAGAAACACCAAGATGTATAGTGATCTGAAAAGGTAGTTCTTGTGGGATGGAATTAAGAAAGATATTTCTGAATATGTTTCTAAATGATTGGTTTTTCAGAAAGTTAAGGCTAAGAGATAGAAGTATAAGGTTATGTTAAAATCATTACTCAAACCAGAATATAAATGGGAAAACATCACCATGGACACTGTCATCATAATTTCCAAAACATCTAATGGTCATACTGCTATATGGGTTATATTTGATCACCTTACAAAGTCAACACACTTAATTTCTATCATATAATACTCATATATTGATCATATTTCCATAATATATATTAAGTAATTGGTATGATTTCATGGAGTAGCACTTTACATTATATCTGATCAGGATCTGAGGTTTACCTCAAAGTTCTGGAGAAGTCTTTAGTAGGCTCCAGATACAGATTTAAGTTTTAGAACTATTTATCATCCTCAGATATATGGTCATCCTAATATGGAAATTAAAACTCTATAATACATGTTGATATATTTCTCTATT
The DNA here is from genome assembly GCA_963277665.1 of Viscum album. Lineage (NCBI taxonomy): Eukaryota > Viridiplantae > Streptophyta > Magnoliopsida > Santalales > Viscaceae > Viscum > Viscum album. Next base: position 1,824,062,019 of record OY728132.1, on the reverse strand, counting down.
GATTTCAAATGTGGTTGGGATCAATACCTGCCTTTGGTAGAATTTTATTACAATAATAGCTTTCACTCCAGTATTAAAATGGAACCTCATGAATCCCTCTATGGTAAGAAGTGTATGACACCAACATTAAGGGATGAAGTTAGGGAAAGAAATATATTGGACCTGATCTAGTTGAGTAAATGTTAGAGAAGTTTAGTTCTCTTTAACAACACATAAGAGTAACTCAAAGTTGACAAAAAATGATGTTGACAATCGATAAAGAGACCTAGAGTTTAAAGTGGTTGATAGGGTATTTCTAAAAATATCTCATTGGAATAGAGTGATGAGATTTGGAAATAATATCAAGCTAAGACCTAGGTATATTGGTCCTTTTGAAATTCTGGATCATGTTGGGAAGGTAGATTATCAATTTGCACTTCCACCAAATCTCTCTTAAGGTCATGATGTGTTCCACATATCTCTCCTGAGAAAGTACATACCTGATACTTCACAAATTCTAAACTTATAATTCATACCATTGGAACAAGATATTTCTTATGAAGAAAACCCGATAAAGATTCTAGATCATAGATAGAAATTTCTATGAAATAATACCACTCACTTGGTTAAAGTTTTATGGCGAAACCACCAATTTGAAGAAGCTACGTGGAAACCTGAGGATGTGATGAGGCAGAGGTATTCTCATATATTTGTATCTAAGTGACAAATTTAGAGGTCAAAATTAATTTTAATGGGGTTAGAATGTAGCACCTAGATATTTTTATGAAATATTTCTCTTTAAATTATTTTAATTCTTCAATAGATTGTGTTGCATGCAATCGTGAGTTTAAAGGAACTAAGAGATGCAATTAGTATAAAATAAATATTATAAATTATTCATTAAATTAACAAGAAAAAATTTGAATAAATAATTTATGAAATAAATATAAATTTCCAAATCAATATTATGGTATTCGTAAGTTCTTATAAAATGATCACACAGTTTTTAGTAAAATCACTTTATTCTTAAAAAAATATCTTCTCTTCAAAAATAAGTTTTTTTATTTTTATTAATTTTTAGAAGTTCTATAAAATGGATTTTAAAAAATAAATTTAATTTTCGAATTCATCATTTTCAAATTATCTTAAAATTATTTTTTTTGTCTGAAAACATTTATTTTTTTAAGGAAGAGTGAAAATATTGATTTTTATTGAAAATTGTAATTTCATTTAAAGTATTTACATGGTAAAATTATGTTTTGGATTAGTTTTAAATTTTAATTAGTTAATTTTTATTTAAAATAATCCAATTATTTTATTTTAAAATAAGTTAATCCGCATATTTATTATAAAAACATTTTATGTTTTAAAAGAAAAATTTTTCGGAAAAAAACTATTTTTCATGGAATTTTATCAATTTTAATTTAAATAACAACATAAAACTTATGTGTTTTGAATTATGAAAAGTGGATACCAAATTTTTATTCATACATTCCAAATTTATTAATTAGACCCTTTTATTTTTTTTCCAATAATAATAGTAACTTTGGTAAATTTTTTACCATAGTAAAGGGTAAATTGAGTAATTTAGGTTAAAAATAAAATTATAAACACTATAAAATGACTCTAACAAATGAAAAAAAATTCATTAGATGAATAAAATCCAACCCTTCACACATAAGGATTTAAATTAACTTGTTTAATGCACAATTGTCTATGAAAATGATTTATATAATATTTAAATCGAAGAAATTCATAAAATGTCACTTTCTTTGTCTTTAATATCCCTGATATGTCCACATGCGGAAAAATTTATGTTATGAATGAATATAATTTTACATGATTAAATTAATAAAAAAAATTTCATGATATAAATTTATTTTTGAATATTTGGTGAATTTATATGAAATTAAAAAATTTATGATATTATATTTAATAAAAAAATTAAAGATGTCATATTCATGTTTTAAATGCTATATCATTTGTTTATATAGGGTTACACAAAATATATATTTGAATATAAATACTATTATGGAATAAAGAATATTTATCTCCATAATGGTATTTTAGTTATAATTTTTAGTGAAAAAATAATTATGTTAAATAATTATGCAACACGGATGTAGTAATTATTTTATTAATGGAAATATCAAATAAATGTTATTAAAAATATTAAAATAAATATAATTTGAGATAATTAATTAGATAAATTAATTTTTAAATTAAATTAACCTCTTATAGATATAATAGAATATTTCATTCAAAGTTAAATTAATATCTCAGTATTTTTAAAAGTCCAAATAATGAATAGTGTCAAAATTGACACTAATGTCATTTTATCAAAATAATATTCTATTAAATTTTTTAAATATCATAAAACAACTTTAAAAATACAAAAAAAATATGGTATAAAATTTTATAAATTTTTCATTTATTATTTAATAGACATCACATAAGTAAAAAATTACAACCTTTTAATAATGAAAAGTTTGTTACCTTAATTAAAATTCAAATAATTTACTTAAGGGTTAATCAAAATGATAAGGTTTAAAATAATACCAAAACTTCTCTAAAATATATGGTTTGATGATATTAAAACCTTATCTCAAATTATATTTTATTCTATATCCTTTTAGGGGTATTTTTATTGATATTTAATTTGTTATAAATTAATATTTTTAGAAAATTCCAAAAGTGCCCCTCACCTCAATTATAAAAGGGCACCTCCTCCCTCACTTATTCGCATACCATTGAGCTTTAAAGCTCATGAATACCCTGAAAATTTCCATTATAAACTTCCCTAGATGTATTATAGAGGTTATTTTCTTCTCGAAATATCAACCCCAATCGCCCTAACAGAAGATCTAAGGGAAGTTTGAAAAGGAAGAGCCAATCGTCTATACTGACACTTCCTAGATTATTTCTTCTTTTACTTCCTATTCATATGTTTTTTCCATTATAAAGTAATAAATCTCATATAAACTATATTCTGATATGATGTTATGATTATGTAATAACCATATTTCACCTTTTATCCATTGTGCGATAAATGAAAGTATCACACATGCGTACATACAGCTTACCGTCTCCACGTCGTGGTGTGATCTATTTTTCATCACCACTTTACCTGGAGAGGTATAATGATTAAAATAATAGATATATATAATAATTATAGCATTATATTGATTCTAGAACAAAATATATATTATCCACTTCCTTTCCCTTTTTCCATTAATGGAATGATATCATCGCTCGCACTAAAGGAAAATAACCTATTAACGGCAGTTTTTTTTGCATATAGCGGCGGTTTAAACCGCCGCTATATGATTTGGCAGTGGTTTTAGGAAACCGCCACTAAATTGCGCATCGGTAAACTATTAGCGGCGGTTATATCCGTTTTGCGGTGTTTTAAGGGAATCGTCATAGTTGCCTCATTTCACAGCAGTTCTAGTTTTTTTATCAGCGATTTTACGGCCGGTGGCTCTCTTTTATTTGTGTCGGTTATAATCTCCACTAATAAAACACACCCCCTCACTGGAAAATCACTCCTAAAATAATCAAAACCACCACGGAATATACGAGGATGGTGGGACACTGTAGCGGCGGCTTAAACCACCGCTAAATAATAGTAGCAGCAGTTTTAACCACCCCTAAATAATAGTAGCGGCGGTTATAACTACCATTACGAGAAAAATATCAATATTTAGCAGCAGTTAAAAATGCTACTACAATTTTACCAATTTTATTTAGCAGCAGTTAAACTGCCACTAAAATCTGATCTGGGAAAAAAAATAGCAGCTCTCCATCCCCTCCACCAGTGCCCTGAAAAACAAACCATTCCAAGAATACGAATAGTCTAATAGAATACATACTAGTCAATATGAAAAGAGATTCTTAACTAAGCACAATCAAATGCATATTTTAGAAAAGGAATTTAGATAAACATATCACATGGCCATTAGACCTTTAAACAAAATTATAAACAAGCATGTCTGTCATATTTCATGAAAACAATGTCAAGCCTAGGTTCAACCTATTCCATCCATACCAGTTCTAACCCTGACATAACAATTCATATCAATATATATTCCACTTGTAATATATGATGAATTGTGTATGATATTCATAATTTATGGTCATTCTCTTATATCATTATTCTTATTTTATGCTTTCATATTATTATCAATTGATATCTCTCACGTTTACCCTTAATGAACATCTAATTTGACACATTCTTTTGTTTCCCTAACCACTGGGTTATAAAGAACTACTACCCAATCTGTGAATTAGCAAGACATGATCAATCAATTACACGTTCACATAAAAATAATTTTAATTTTTTACAAATTTAACTCTTTGAAAATAAGTGCATACAAGAATGGACTTATATTCTATAAAAGTGAATACTAGTAATGCATAGTATAAAAACAGTGTATATAGTAGTCATGTCACAATTACTTTCTATATAAGTGAAAACTAGTAATGTATACTAGAAAATAATCACATATATGAATATGTATATTGGAAAAAATAAAATTAGTAATATATATAGATAATAAAAAGAGATTCCATGTATAAGAAGAAAGCACATCCTTTAGTAATATAAATCAAAAATTCACAAAGAGAAACTACAAACATAAAATCATGTATACACTTATGTTATGAAGTTAATTTTGTGTGATTGTATCATCATTAATTATTAAACATCATCTTTCCTCTACCGCTATTATGAGAACATAGGAAATGAATTTTTTGGTAACTCTACAACAGGTATTCCCATGACCGGGTTTATATTCTATGAGCCTTGTTGGCATGTAAATTTTTCCAATAACTTCATTATGCTCCAGATATAATCAAGTAATTCAGTCTATCATCACACCCAACCCATGATGCTTGAGTCCATTTCATCTTTCTTGTACATCCTATTCACCCTTGTGAATAAAAAACCCACCCTATGGTGATGTGAATGACACCCTTTGGCGATAATAATCAATGTAAGCATAGTAGGGGAACAACTATTCCATCCCAAGAATGATGTCAAAATCATCATCTTGAGGAAAATGAGGCCCTATACGAGGTGAAACCCACTTATATCAAGGTCCACTACCTACACTAACATAAATTCTCTAATCAAATCCCCAAAAAAGTTTTGAGTGTCATCACTTCATAGTAAAACTGAATTTCTAGCTCAAGGATCTCCACAACAAGCACAAATATGATGTAATGAGAAGCACCTATATCAAAAAAAAAATTAGATGCTAAAGTGGAAGCTACCAAAATAGTAACTCTCACTATAGAAGGTCCAACACTTTGTTCCTCACATATTAGTCTCACTTTATACAATTATACTGATATGTGTCCCTAATATATAGCTTATATACCTTGATCAGGTCCTCTATGCTAGTGATATAAGTCTTGCGTTTTGATGCTTTGACCATAACCACCGCTTAGGAATGATCGATTGGCCAAAAAATATATCCCTTCCTAACATGAAGATTATTTTTCCACTCCTAAATGTGGAATTATTGCAGACACTCATTCATTGTATACTATAGGAAAAGATCTACAAGAATTCTATAGATGGATCATCCTACTGCAATCTCGACACTCAACTTGATTACTATCACACAGTCTCCCCATGTATCCCTGCATCCCACACCAATGATAGAAAATATAATTACCAACACCAATGCTCTAGAAAATATTCCCCTAATGATAGGTCACAAAGTTTCACTTTCTTCCACCGAACACTTTTCCATTGTGTCAACAAACTGAACTACCCGGCTTTGTGCCCAAACCTTACCTCGAGTTATGTTGTATAATAAGAACCTAATTTATTTTTGATATGGTGGAAAACCAAAATACATTCACCTATGATCAAACAACATGATTGTTCTCGAACGCGAATCATATCACCCTAGATGGATCATCCATAAGACAAATATGCACAAAACCTAAAAGCTCGTAAAGTGAGTCAACCACTCCATAAAAAACATAGAATCATACTCTAAATGCATACAATCTTTGGACCTTTTAGTCTGAAAATTCTATGGAAAAAAATCTCATAAAAAATGAATCATCACAATAAAGAATCGACATATATGGTTCATACCACACTCGAGAAATCAAGACATGAAAAAAATATTAGAAATCAATAAAATGCATAAAAGGAAACATAAGAAATCAAGAAAATGTCAGTTCATGAAAATGTTTGGTGGAAACTATGTGCCACACATGATACATATAAAAACCAAATGTTCCCATATTTTTTCAACACATCAACAATAAAACTACTCACGGTCCAATGATGAACACGTATCATCACCCTCTCCACCTCCATCTCCACTTCCTGCTATCACCTGTAAGAACATTATATTGAAAATTAAATATTGTTGCATATTTATATTTAAACTTAAAACTAATAAAAGTTTGAAAACTAAATGATTTTGATTTTTTGTGATTTACTTGCTTACCACCAATCGATGCACTACCACCGGGGGCATATCTTCTCAACTGATGATATATATCAGTCATCTCTTTCTGCAAAGCAGATATCTGAGCCCCATGGTCTTGAACTGTGGTTCATAGAGAAATAATCTCCCTCTGAGCATCTTTGGGTATGGACTGACTATAACTAGGAGTAGATGTAGCTGGAATCCCTAGTGGCATGCCAAAGACCTCAGATGGTACAGGTCTGAAACCCATCCCGCGCACTCTACCAGGATGCTCCTTCCCAAAGACTTTAACAACCGGGTCATCCTGGGAGACTGAGTAGGACTGCCCAGGATTGGCATCCCATAGCTCTTTAATTTTTACCTATAAATAAAATATCAATATATAGTAACATAGTAAAAACTGATAATAAGTTATTATAAAAAAAATTGACTTCATACCCCAACTTATTTTGCAGGCTCATTAACAAAATTTCCATCTGATTTTTTGTGAACATCCAAACACACTTCAGTTGGGGATGCTTCGTGCCCTAAAATTTGTGACTTCATTAAGAAAAGATAAATAAAAAATTTAATATATTAAATAGATAATATTTTCTTATAAATATTTAAACTAATGAAAATATTACTGGAGTCATTTGACTTCTAGAAAATCTTTTTGACCCCGCAGTGTGAGGGATGACTTGCTTATCCCGGTTTGATGCAATCTGTCTTGAGAGATCCTGAAATAAATAAAATTTAATTTAATAGTAATCTATTAAATGTCATATCCTCTTCATATACATTTATAAATTTAAAATGAGGATAATATAACAATATATATTTCAATACCATTCGCTTCTCATCACGATGTCTGTTAACAAAAAATTTCCACTATTCTTTCAGTACCCCACTAGGTAGCTTATCATACATTTGTTTCATGGTTAACAAAGTATCATTGACATCATACCACAATCTTCATTTGAAGTCTTTCCATTTCTTACCAAGATTTTTCAATGTCCAGTTTTGTGCTATCACATCAGCAACTGTAAAGTGGAAGAACATCTATATACATAAATTCATTTTGAACATATTAGTAACATGACATTCAATTAAACCATAATGTATTAAAATTACCTTTATTTGGGAATAAAAACTTCTTTTTTTGAACTTGGAGGCATATGTCTCCAATCATCATAGGAAATAGGTAGGGAAATGGGCTCCGCTGCCAGTTGGCCTAGAATCTGGCCAAGTAAACCCACGGCGTCATCCATAGGGACCCTAAATGAATCAAATGGCATGACTATCTTCTCGCCATTCATATTCCAAACATCTGAACTTTTTATTTTTTTCTCCATGGTTGCATTTTTTTCATCTCCAATGAGCAAACAATTAGTATAAACAACATGCAATAAATTTATTTATATTAAAAATTTTACCTATGAAAATGACCCTCCAGTATTCCTGTGATGAACTGGAAGGGGCGTGTTATCGCCCCACTGCTGAGGCTCCTAAAGGGAGATTCGATGACTCAGCCTCTAATGGGACACCCACAGAGGGTGTGAGAGATGGTGCAGGTGGAGACGGTGTAAAGGTGTAGGCAGCTGGTGGCTCAGATGCTGTGGGGAGGGAGACAGATGGATCGTCATCTGTCGCAGTAGTAGATGAAATTGTGTACCGCTTCCTCCTTGGAATTCCTGTTATATAATCAAATAAAATTAAGTTCAGAATATATATTTCAAAAAAATATGCAGAAAAAAAAATTAAAAATGATAATAGATGCCTAGTACTAACAAAAAATATATATATAACAATGATAATGAATAACTTAACAAATTAAATAAGTGGTTGTTGAATGAATAAATAATTGTACATATAATCATTTTTCCCTTCAATCATGTCGGTTTCCTTCTCCATTCCTTCATCCACTTCATTCATCCTTTCTAGACTAATATTTTTAATATCATGATGGACAAATAATTCTTCTTCTTTTCGTTGATGAGATTCAATTTCAGAGGTCAAATATTCCACTTCATCACCAATATCATGCAAATCTCTTTGTATTATGTGAGCAACTACACTCCACCATTCATCAAAAACATCATTCACATAATATACCATTTTTTCTTGCGATGATAGGATATATGGATCATGCAGTTCATGATTACCAATATCTATCAAGCGAGAGAAGTTCACATAAGTAAATTTCAAGGAATATATTTTAACACCTCTGATAATATCGACCCAATTTCATTTGAATAAAACAACAGAAAAATGCCCGTGGTAGTTTAATTCAATAATATCAAGAGGCTTTCCATAGTATCCCACTTCAGCAAATGTAAATATACCACTATTATGTGTTTTCAAAACCACTTCTCGATCTACTGTACGAAATCTAAACCCATTCACATTGTAAGCGTCGAACTTTCTAACTTGTTTTATAGGACCTCTAGCAAGAAACTTCAAATATTCTAACAACTCTGCTCGAGTATCGGTATTCTTGATCTAAAAAAAGAAATATAATTTATTATATTTACAAAATGTATGTTTTAAACTAATATTCATATTTATTTTAATATTTATGAACTTACATGTCATGAAAACCATTCTACAAGCTCTTTATTCACAGGTTTCATTATATCTTTCTTGTAACATCCCCGACCTGGAATCCACTAAACCGGTGATCCAATCCAGGTGGTTACATGACCTTAAATGCACCTCCCCATATGCCAAAGTCTTTCGACTAGCAGTGGGGGTCTATGGAGTCAAGTGGGGAGACTATACCCCCTTTTATTAGAGTAAGCCACAACAGACATAAACCAAATAGCAGAAACAATAACCAAAAAACAAGGAACATGTATAACAACCATTTCCAACAATAAACATGCCATGTCATACTACAAGTGCAAGAGTGAAAAAAAACCGAAATAAAGACAACGGCCAAAATCCCCAAAATGGTTCCGACTCCAAGTTCGGATCCTCCCCCAAGTGCTACCCATGTCCACTCACTATCTAGAAAGGACCCTTTCCCTTCACCTGACCTGCAAACACAAAGTCTGCTCGGGTACCCAACGGCGGCCCGAGCAGGGTGTGAGTATAACTCAGTAAGCCACCACCAATGGTGTCTAAAAAATATCTAGTATAAACAAGTAGTTCATGAAAAAGGAATATGAATGATAATTACCAAGTAATTATTTTAGGTTCCATTAACAAGATCAGGGCTAAATCCATTGCCACTTCCATTACCATTCATTACACACCAATTATCATCACTTTCCAATTAATCACATTTCCATGGGTTAATCACATACATTATGTTACACGGGTTTAAGGACAACAATCACAAGCAAGAGGATAAACACATCGTTATCATATCTCACTAGGACTAACCCCCTAATGATAATAATATTCTCACCTCGAAGCCTTAGTTCGGGTGGATGCAACCATTAGGAGAATAGATCCTCAGTCCTTATTCCTAACCCGTGCAATTAGGGTGGAGTTCAGAGCATCAGTATTTACTCGACCTGTGGGCGTATATCCTCAAGTCATACCCCACACTATCAAGACATGTGCATATGCTTATATATATAAGTAACCATCAACTCACCATACCATTTCCCTTAGGCAGACACCATTCACAACAAACCACACAGGAATTCACATTATTCCTTAACCCATTAACACCTTACCATTTCACATCATTTAACCATTCCCCCAATTCCCATGTGTTATGCTTATCTCACTAAGAATTAAACACTCAACCCATAATCCATCACATTATGGTCTTTATTTAGTTTACACATTAACCCATTTAACCTATTCATCATTTCCATGAACTAACCATTAAACCCATACCAAATAACCCTTAGGTCATTGCCAAGTCTAGGTGCATCACCTAAATCCTATTCCAAGTTCAACCAATCATTCCAACATTTTCATCAAGGGCTCTACTATTTATTACAATAAGGTCACTTGTTCAATCACATTCCCTAAGTCCAGGAAAAGCTGGCACATCCCATGGATGGCCCCAATTAGGTCAATTCATTCCCAACGAATCCCATGGGGATTGTGAGAGTTTCAATTTACCATTTTAAACACCAATATTACAAAACATGCCAAGGTTATTCAAAACATAACCAAGGGAAAACAAGAACACAACTAAACATGCACAAATACCCAAATAACCATGGGATATAACTTGTAGACCACCTACCTCGAAACCACGGTTGAACGCACTCTCAATCGAGTCCTTAGACCTCGATCAGACCAACCTTTAGATCTTCAACCTAAAACTCACCCAAAATATATGGTTTTAGGGCTTCAGAACAAGAGGGAGAGACAGAACAAACCCTAAACCAAAAAGAGAAGCTAGGATGTGATTAACCTTACCCAGAGCTTCGATCCGCAACCAACGGCCCCAAAAACGCCTTAGAAACGAGGGATATCGATCTCTTGGAGATCTTGGGCGATTTGTTTCGCTCCTAGGGTGAAGAGGGGGGAAATTAGAAGAAAACTTGAGTGGGTTCTTAAAATCCTGGAGTGGCAATTTTGTAATTTTTTCTAACTTTAAGAAGTTGCACGGTTTGGCCGCACGATTTAACAAACCATGTGAAAACTGTGCGCATGATACTGTCTGGAGGAAGAGGGTTGCATGGTTTACCTGGGAAGGCCACACGGTTTGCCCTGGCCATGCACAGGCCATACGCCTAGGCTTGTCTTGCTCGGTTTTCCTTTCTTTCATGCCCCGAACCCCCGAAACACCCCCAAGACCTCTCATACCTTCAGAAGACATCCCTTGAAGCCCGAAACAAGGGATTCAACCAAAACATAATGAAAACATACCTTTCCAAAAAAACCTGGATCTTACAACCTCCCCACCTTATAACAGCACATCCTTGAGCCGAGTTTCCAAGACTCATTGATCCACCGAAGAGAAGAGTTCGGGCCACTGAGCCCGCATATCCGATTCTCGCTCCCAAGTTTCTTCCTGAACTTTCCCATGCTTCCATAGTACTTGCACTAATGGAACAACCTTTCCCCGCAAGATCTTTTCACTACGATCCACCACACGATTTGGGTGCTCCTCAAAGGACGCCTCAGCCTCAAGCTCTACATCCTCAACATCAACCACGTGAGATGGGTCAGGATGATACCGTCGAAGCTGCGACACATGAAACACATCATGCATCCCACCATACCGTTGTGGAAGAGCCAATCGGTAAGCCACTGGTCTGATCCTCTCCACAATCTCAAAAGGTCCCACATACCTGGGCACCAACATATCCTGCTTTCAAATTCGACGCTGACCCAACCTTGGCGACACCTGAAGGAACACTTTATCACCCATCGTAAACTCAAGAGGTCTACGCCTCCGATCTTCAAAAGACTTCTGTCTACTCTAAGCTTTAGCCATCTGATTCATGATCAACTTAACTCTCTATGAAGTCTCCTTCATGAGACTTGGCCCCAATAACTCAGATTCACTGGCCTCTAGCCAACACAACAGGGATCTACATGGCCTCCCATAGAGTGCCTCAAATGGTGCCATCTGAATCATAGCCTGAAAACTGTTGTTGTAGGAAAAATCAACTAATGATAGGTGCCTCTCCCAAGAACCACCAAAGTCCAAGACACAAGCTCTTAACATTTCTTCCAACACTTGGATTGTACGCTCTGAGTGCCCGTCTGTCTGCAGGTGGAAAGCCGTACTCAAAAACACCTGCATACCAAGCACCTTCTGCAACCCTTTCTAGAAACTCAAGGTGAAACATGGATCTCGGTCCGAAACTATGGTTCGCAGAATACCATGCAACCTCACTATCTCCCGAACGTATAGCTCACCCAACTGGTCGACTGTAAAGGTCTCCTAAATCAGTAAGAAATTATTCACTTTCATTAATCGATCCACAACCACCCAGATTGCATCATTCTTTTGTGGCGTCCTTGTAAGACCCATGACAAAATTCATTGTTACATCATCCCACTTCCATTCCGGGATGGGAAATGGATGCAAAAAACCATCTGGGCGTTGATGCTCGGCCTTCACCTGCTGACTGGTAAGGTACCATGACACAAATCCCACAACTTCCTTCTTCATTCCAGGCCATCAAAACTTTCTTCAGAGATAAAGGTACATCTTGGTCAAACCAGGATGCACTGCCCACTTTGATGCAGGGAAATCACGCATCAACTCTTCCCGCACACACTTTGGCACAACCACACGATCTCGAACCCGAACAACACCTTCTGCGTTGACGGCCCAACCATAAGGTAGCTCCCTGCCTTTAAGATTTTTCTTCATGATCAAACACTCAGGATCATCAAGCTGAACTTCCTTAACTCGACTCAAAATCATCGACTCCATCATTAAGGATGCAAGAGTTACCTGACCATTCTCCTCCTGCACCTCCAGGTGCATCTCTGCAAACAAAGTCATCACCTTCCACTCGGTGCTGGACTCCTGGACCACCTGATTCTGAACACTCCTGCTCAGAGCATCAGCAACACTGTTTCCCTTTCCCTGAATGTACACCAACTCAAAGTCAAAATACTGGAGATATTCAATCTATCTTCACTGCCGAAGATTTAGATCCCGTTGTGAGAAGATGTACTTTAAACTCTTATGGTCGGTAAACACAGTAAATTGTTCTCCCAACAATAGTGCCTCCAACACTTCAAGGAGTACACTACTGTAGCCAACTCAAGACCATGAGTGCGATAGCTCCTCTCATGGGGTCTCAACTGCCTTGACCCATAAACCCAAACCCACTCATCCTGCATTAACACAGCCCCAAGTCCGACTCTGGACGCATCACAAAACACGAGGTACTTCTTACCCGGCTCAGGTAAGATCAAGATAGGTACGGTTGTCAACCACTTTTTCAACTCTTGGAAGGCATTATCACAAGCCTCAGACCACTCTAACCTGATTCCTTTCTTGGTCATGCCTGAGAGTGGTTCTTCCAAGCGAGAGAAATCCTGAATGAACCTTCAGTAATACCCGGTCAAACCCAGAAAACTCTGAACATCAGAAACACTCTTGGGCTGTTCCCAAGATAAAACTGCCTGCACTTTATCTGGATCCACTAACACACCTGCCTCCAAGAAGATGTGACCCAAAAAATGCACCTCACCTATCCAGAATTGACACTTTGATAGCTTGGCGTATAGTCGATGCTCTCTTAGCGTACCCAAGATGATGTCAAAATGTTGGGCATGATCGTCGTGAGTTTTCGAGTACACTAATATATCATTAACAAAAACAACCACAAACCAATCTAGATAGGGATGAAAGATCCAGTTCATCAAATCCATAAACACCATCGGTGCATTGGTCAAGATGAAAGGCATTACCACAAACTCAAACAACCTGTACTGACTTCGGAAAGCTGTTAGCAGAACGTCAGAAGATCTCACCCTCATTTGGTGATAACATGACCTCAGATAAATTCTAGAAAACACTGATGCACCCTTCAACTAATCAAACAGGTCATCTATTCTAGGAAGAGGGTACCGATGTTTCACCGTCATCTGATTCAACATCCGATAGTCAACACTCAGCCTCAATGACCCATCGGTATTCTTTTCCAAAAGCATGGAAGATACCCAAGGAGACGTACTAGGACGGATAAACCCCTTACGCTCCAACTCCTCAAGCTGAAACTTCAGTTACTATAGTTCTGCTGGTGCCATTCGGTATGGCGGAATAGAAACTGGCTCCGCTCCCGGCAGCTACTTGATCGTGAGCTCGACATCCCTCTTGGGTGATAACCCCGAGAAATCCTCAGGATACACATCCTGAAACTGATCCACCATAGGAGGAAAATTAGATTGTTCACATCCCTCATCATCATCAAGAATGAGACATGCCACTTGAGTTGTGAGTCCACTCATCTGTTGATGAAACGGCCCCGCAGGCCCTGCTCAAACATCCCATTCACCACGATGGACATAAGAATCACCCTCAAGTGACCTGAATGATACTCTATGATGATAATAGTCTATATGCGCCCGATACAACACCAACCAATCTATTCCCAAGATTAGGTCAAAACCTAACATCTCGAGAACGAACAAGTCCCACTGAAAACGATACCCACCAACTTCCAAGGCACATCCCATGCACTACTTGATATCCTCAACCCTCACTCCCAACAGGGTGTCAATTGACATAAATCCACACACCCCCTCCACAGGTAAACCTAGCACTACCACAAGTTGATTAGAAACAAAAGAGTGTGTGGCACCTATGTCAAACAACGCACTAGAAAACGTAGAAGCTACAAGGATCGTACCTCGAACAATTTACGGTCCGGCCTCGCCATCACCATGCACAAACTGAACATCCTGAAGCTGACTTTCCCCTCTACCCTGGGCTCCATCCTGAACACCCTGTGCCGCACTGCCCTGCTGGCATTAGCGATCTTACCCTGGAGTTCCACATCCACCTCCCCTGCCAGTACGGCCCGTGGAGCTCCAACTTCCTACCTAATACGGGTAAACTGATCCCCTTACCATATCTGGCTCCTACTTTCCATAATTATGATCAACCATCTTCCAAAATTTCCTGCAGAACCTCTGCACATGCCCCATTCTGTCGCACGAACGTTACTCAACTAGATGTTGAGGACACTGACCACGCATATTCCCCAGCCTTCCGTACTAATAACAAAACACCTCATTCCCACTCTGATAGGTTGACCCCCTCTTTTGAAAACCTTGTTGGAAACTTTCTAAACGGCGCTTCCATCCTTCGGAAGATGCACCACTTGTCCGCTCAGCTGGCACGTCAAACCCACCACCCGAAGCTCCCTTCAGGTTCCCTTCAGAGATGAGTTCCTGATCCATAACCTATGCAAACTTTGTCAAGTGGAAGATATTTACTTGAGACCTGATCTCATGTCTTAACCCATCCTGGAAATGCCTTGCTATCACTGCCTCATCCCCGGCTAACACTAGGACGAAGCATCGCAAATTAGTGAAGCGGCTAGCATAGTCCATCACCGATAGCGATCCTTGAGTTAGGCTCACAAACTCTGCAGCCCGCTCCTGCCTCAAAGTCTCTGGGTAAAAATGCTCCAGAAACTTCTCCTGGAAAACGTTCCATGACATCCTCTCAGCCTGCTCGGTCTGAGCCTGAATGTCCCACTAACGCCTTGCCTAGCCCCGCAACATATAAACTTCCAGCTTTACACGCTTTTAAACATGGGTTTTCAGATGATCCAGTATCATCTAGATAGACTCTAACCAGAACTCTTCTGCCTCTGGCCCACCCTCTCTGGTGAAGGTCAGAGGGTGTTGTAGCTGGAACTCCCTGGTCACCTCAAACATACTCGGTGCAACCCGCCCTGGGTCCCGATCCATCATCTGCATAAGGTGAGCCAAGTTCTCTCATAACTGGTCTTCTCTACCTTCATTGATCACCACATTTTCATGATCTTCAACCGTAGGAGTGTTCTCAGCAACATCCTCTCATTTCCCAACTGGAAATCGACGTCGTGGTGGCATCTCTCTACATTGCCAAACACGAGATTTAGCATGCATACCTTAAAATTTTCACGACTTCCTCAAAAATCTATTTACTAGCTACAATAACCCATTTTCATATGCAAATTTAACAACATTATCACCTCAAATTCACCGCCCCAACCATCCCTACCGCAGGTCATAGTCCACATGGGG
This sequence comes from Viscum album, assembly GCA_963277665.1. Lineage (NCBI taxonomy): Eukaryota > Viridiplantae > Streptophyta > Magnoliopsida > Santalales > Viscaceae > Viscum > Viscum album. Next base: position 1,824,045,928 of record OY728132.1, on the reverse strand, counting down.
TAAACAACCATGCACTACCACCAAACTCACACAACGTTTTACAAAACATTTTCCACTTCGTTTCTAACCCTTATGTTTCATTAAACATCCTTTACCCACTTGTTTTATTTCATTATTCTCATTATTTCTTGGTTTCATGAAATGCATGATTCACCCTACCTTCCTACCTCACACACACATCTCGTGTGTGTGCCTAACACGATGCATGCCACCTATCTCTCTAGGTGCCTACAATGATGCATGAGTGAAAATCCTCGTGTCGTTAAGGCCACGAGCCAAATATCATAAAATAGTCACATCAAACCACATGTGCATCACCTGATGGTGAAATATCATCAACTGTAACAACACACAACCAAGAACAAAATTTCCCTCCCAGGGTGACTTGGGTTTTCCCTCATACATGGGTTAGCTACTCCCAAGCACGAGCTCATTATCAAGGCCCGACACATCTTAACCCTTGGCAACCTATCCCAAATAACAAGACCTCAGAGAAGGAGAAGAAAGACCTCCTCTGATACCACTTTGTAACATCCCTGACACGAAATCCACTAAACTGGTGCTCCGAGCCAGGTGGTTACATTACCTTAAGTGTACCACCCCGTATGCCAAAGGCTGCTGACTAGCAGCGGGGGTCTATGGAGTCATGTGGGGAGACTATACCCCCTTTTTATCAGGGTAAGCCGCAAGAGAAATGAACCAAATAGCAGAAACAATAAACAATAAACAAGGAACATGTATAACAACCATTTTCAACAATAAACATGCCATGTCATACTAAAAGTGCAAGAGTGAACAAAACCCGAAATAAAGACAACGCCCAAAACCCCCAAAATGGTCCCAACTCCAAGTCTGTATCCTCCACTAAGTGCTACCCATTTCCACTCACTATGTAGCAAGGACCCTTTCCCTTCTCGTAACCTACAAACATGAAGTCTTCTTGGGTACCCAACGGTGGCCCGAGCAGGGTGTGAGTATAACTCAGTTGGTCACCACCAATGGTGTCTACAAAATATCTAGTATAAACAAGTAGTGAATGCAAAAGGAATATGAATGATAATTAACAAGTAATTATTTCAGGTTCCATTAACAAGTTCAGGTCCAATTCCATTGCCACTTCCATTTCCATTCATTACACACCAATTATCATCACTTACCAATTCATCACATTTCCATGGGTTAATCACATACATTATGTTACATGAGTTTAAGGCCAATAATCACAACCAAGAGGGTAAAAACATCATTATCCAATCTCACTCGGACTAAACCCCTCATGATAATCATATTCTCACCTCGAAGCCTCAGTCCGGGTGGATGCAACCATTAGGAGAATAGATCCTCAGTCCTCATTCCTAACCCGTGCATTTAGGGTGGAGTTCAGAGCATCAGTCTTTACTTGACCCGTGGGCATAGATCCTCAAGTCATACCCCACACTACCAAGCCATGTGCACATTCGTATATATATAATTAACCATCAACTCACTATACCATTTCCCTTAGGCAAACATCATTCACAACAAACCACACGGGAATTCACATTATGCCTTAACCCATTAACATCTTACCATTTCACATCATTTAACCATTCACCCAATTCCCATGTGTTATGCTTATCTTAATAAGCATTTAGCACTCAATCCATAATCCATCACATTATGGTCTTTATTCAGTTTACACATTAACCCATTTAACCCGTTCATCGTTTCTGTGAACTAACCATTCAACCCAAACCAAATAACCCTCATGTTATTTCCAAGTCTAGGTGCATAACCTAACTCATATTCCAAGTTCAACCAATCATGCCAACATGTTCATCAAGGTCTCTACCATTTATTACAACAAGGTCACTTGTTCAATCACATTCCCTAATTCAAGGAAAAGACGGAACATCCAATGGATGGCCCCAATTAGGTCAAGTCATTCTCAACGCATCCCATGGGGATCGTGAGAGTTTTCATTTACCATTTTAAACACCAATATTACCAAACATGCCAAGGTTATTCAAAACTTAACCAAGGGAAAGCAAGAACACAACTAAACATGCACAAATACCCAAATAACCATGGGGTATAACTTCTAGACCACCTACCTCGAAACCGTGGTTGAACGCACTCTCAATCGAGTCCTTAGACCTCGATCTGACCAACCTTTCGAGCTTCAACCTAAAACTCACCCAAATGATAGGGTTTTACGGCTTCGGAACAAGAGGGGGAGAAGGTACAAACCCTAAACCAAAAAGAGAAGCAAGAATGGGATTAGCCTTACCCGGAGCTTCGATCTACAACCAATGGCACCAAAAACACCATAGAACTGAGGGATATCGATCTCTTGGAGCTCTTGGGAGATTTGGTTCGATCTTAGGGTGAAGAGGGAGGAAATGAGAGGAAAACCCGAGTGGGTTCTCAAAATCCCGGAGGGGCAATTTCATAATTTTTCCCAACTTTAAGAAGCCGCACGGTTTGGCCGCACGATTTAACAAACCGTGCACAAACCGTGTGCATGCTACTGTCTGGAGGAAGAGGGTTTCACGGTTTACCTGGACAGGCCGTACGGTTTTCCCTGGTCGTGCGCAGGTCGTGCGCTCAGGCTTATCTTGCCCAGTTTTCCTTTATTTCGTGCCCCAAACCCCCGAAACACCCCCAAGACCTCTCATAATTTCAGAAGACATCCCTTGAATCCCAAAACAAGGGATTCAACCAAAACATAATGAAAACATACATTTCCAAAAAAATCAGGATCTTGCATTTCTCATTTTATGTTCGGCCTCTCATTCGTCTCTTTGTTTGTATCCTCAACTCTTCAATAAATGGATCTACAATTTCACTATTCAGAAGCACATATCTATGTGTCTGTAATAATTCCAATTATGTCAGTGTCATATTTGAGGTCCTCCCAACTAATCAGCCAATAGCAGGAAATATTTTTGATTTTTGATGTATTTGAGATTGATTCGATGTGTCTTCAACACGTCTAACTCGATTAAATATTATCTCAATATCATCCAAGTATCTAGAACAAAAGGTAAGACACTCCTCATCCAAATAGCCTTCGGCAATAGATCCTTCTGGTTGAGCTTTATTTCTTACGTATGCTTTCAATTTTCCAAGATATCTGTGAAATAAAATAATCATAATTATGCATTTATTTAAATGCCAAAAATTGTTCACTTAACTAAAAAACATATAAATAAAATACCTATCAATTGGATACATCCATTGATAATGAATGGGGCCTCCTAATTTAGCTTCCTCGACCAAATACACAGTTAAATTCATCATAACAGTAAAAAAATGGAGGAAATATCATCTCCAATGCATGAAGGTTCAATACAAACCTCTCCTAGAGGTTGTCAATATCAAATGGATGTAGATATTTCTCACATAATTTCCTGAAAAATGTGCAGAATTGGAGTACAACAGCAGAAACTTTTTCAGGTAATAATGTACGCAATGCCAATGGTAGTAACTATTGTAACAAAATATGTAAATCGTGACTTTTCAATCCATGTAACTTACGATTCTTCAAGTCAACACACCTCGAGATGTTACTCGAATACCAATCAGGTACCTTCACATTCTTTAAAATTCGAAGGAATGTATCTTTATTACTATTTTTCATTGAAAAAATTTCCGGAACATACTTTTCATTCCCATCTGTCCGGAGATCACGATTTATGTTCATTACTTGTAAGTATTTGTGAGAGTTGAGATGATCCTTTTACTTTCCATACTCATTAAGTAATGTGAAAATCAAATTGTTAGAGACATTATTCTCAATATTCATCACATCAAGATTATTCCGCAACAAATTAAATTCCCAATAAGGAAACTTGAAGAATATACATTTTTTATTCCATTGTTGCATTCTGATTTCACTTGACAATGCACTTCGGACCCGTTTTCCGCTATCATTCAAATGATAAACCTTCCCAAATTATGTTTTAACATTTTCAGTTTGTGTCAATATTTCAGAACTAGTTAACAACTTTGGAGGTGGTCTTCGATCAATGAAACCATTAAATTTTGATCTGTTTAGCCGAAATCTATGAGATTCATCAAGAAATCTTCGATGGCACAGGAAACACCACTTTCTACTATGAGGTAGCTGTTTGGGATCAAAATCAATGTTACAAACAGGACAACCCAAACCCGTTCAAGTGTTCCAACAAGATAAATTCCCAAACCCAGGGAAGCCACTAATGGTACACATTAAAGTATCATACATTTTGAACATTATTTTAGAATAAGCATCAAATGTCTCAACATCGTTGCTCTATAAATCCTGCAATTCGTCAATAAAAGGTTGCAAGTATACATCAATATCATTTCCAAGCATTTTTTTCAGGAATAATCAATGAAATAATAAAAGATGTTTTTTTTGATACACATCCACGGAGGTAGATTGTAAGGGATCAAAACAAATGGCCAAATTCTATAACTGGTACTCAAAGTCCCAAATGGGTTGAATCCATCGGCAGCCAATCCCAATCGAAAATTCCTAGGATTAGCTGAGGAATTTGGATGTAATTAATCAAATGTCTTCCACAATTCTGAATCTCGTGGATGTCTCATTAACCCATCATTGTTATTATCTACAAAATTCCACTTCATGTGTTCGACGGTTTTCGATGACATGAATAATCTTTTCAATCGAGGCTTCAAAGGAAAGTAACGCAAAACCTTTACAGCTGTGTTCATTTTCTTCTTCTCTGTGAAATTATGATGATTTAGACTTCCAACATCACCCTTTGACTACCATCTATAAGAAGAACATTTTTTTTCAATTCTGTCTACTTGAATCCTCTCCCCAATAAACCATAAAATCTTTGGGACATGCATGTATTTTTGTATAATTCAAACCAAGCCTGTTAACAAATTTTTTCATATCATAAAAAGACTTGGGGATTTTTGCTTCAAGAAATACATCATGAATAAATTCCAATATCATGTACATTTACTTATTTGTAATTCTATATAGACATTTGATATGGTAAAAATTCAGCAGAAAAGAAAGATTTGAATATTTCAAACACCCACTATATAACTCTTGATTTCCATCATCAACTAAATCATGAAACGCATTTTCCTCAATGAAGTTTTCTCTTACATTTTCTCCATAGAATCAAGAGGAGGATCCAATGATATGTTAAAATCTTGATTTGGTTGTGTTACAGTCTCAAAAACATCACTTGTCACGTTTCAATTTGTAGCACCCTCGTTTGGTTGTTCTGTTATGTTTTGATGTTGATAGTGGTGTCTTGCAGTCCTGAATGCATCATTTATGAGGTTTTGCATTTCATTTTCCATTTTCGATGAAGTTGGGATCTCATTCTGTGGATTAACATCAGTTCTCAATCTTTTTGTAACGTTTGATTCTCTATGCCAAATCCAACACAAATATTGACTAGGGAATTTCTCCAGTATTAAATGTTCAAAAACTTCATCTCTCTTTAACCATATTCTAAATTTATATTTAATAAATGGACATTTTAGCCTCCCTTCAGCGGATCTATTAGAAATTTCAAAATCTAAAAAATCTTTCAAACCCTTAACATACTAAGGTGCGTTCCTTGATAATGTGATCCAGTTTGTATCCATGTATATCACAATGTTCCCACACAATATTGAAAAAAAATTAAAATACATAGTTACAACTAAATAGAGAAAAATATTCATATATATTATAGTGTAATATTATAGAAGCATAACATAATAAAGATGATCCATTGATCATAAAGTAGGCATAATATAGTTGTACTTATTTGAGGAGAATATTCTCAAGTTTATGTGCTATGGTGTAGTGAAATCCATACTTTTTTTGATGTGCTCACACGAGGAACTGCACATGTTGGAGCTATATTAGATCTTAGATTCTTGGGATTAAGTATAGTAAGGTCATTATTGGGCCTATAATGTTTGACATGCACTTCCAAACTAGGCTTGGTGTGTATTTTGTTCCAGTAGAGTAGGCCTGGCATGAACTCGAGTTTGTGTGGATGTACTTTTTTGTTGCCTATGCACTTTTGATTGAGGTTTCTTGGTATCCATTTAATTTTTTACTACACCACTAGAGACTAGATTCAATGCATGAACATAAGTATCTTGATTCATCACCATTAAACATTTTGACATAGAAAAGAGATATTATTATCCACTTATTTTTTAAATTCAATAAAAATTCTTATTTAATCAATTTAGTTCATTACATCCTACTGGATTTATTATTTTCTATTACAATTCTTAGATTTCCATCAAATGCTCCTCTGAGCATTAATCTAATCATCCCATAGTTTCCATTATCCCATATACCAACATCAATACTCATCCCATGAGTTCAATGTCAATTACATTATCAATTTCATAATCATGGTATTCAATGATCAATCATAAGCTACCACAATGTGATACACTCGATAGGGAATATAGAAACTACAACAAGTAGTTGGGAACAAAAACAATCATCCATTTGATAACAATAAATCAAATCATTTGACAATGAATAAGAAAGATGGGAATACCCATCTCTAAATTGAAACATAAACAACCCATCAAAAATCTTCACACAATAACCCAATAAACATGATAACACAACTATCAACTTGAGGCATCTATTCCTATTAACCATATGAAAATAAATGGAAAAAAGAGATCCCCTATCTTAACAAACACCATCCTCCACTTTTTTTCATCAAAACCCCAGACATCAATCTTAAAATGCCTCTACCACCCTAGAGAACACATATATAGAATCAAAAGTATTTTTATCATCGGAAACACAATGGGAAACTATGTCCATAAAAAATTGATAAAATCCTTTAGAAACCAAGAATAGACTCACCTAGCCCCAAACAATTATTTCCAGAACCAACCTGATCATTACAAACTTGAATTAATAGATTCATTATGCATAGGTTTCAGTACTAGAAAACCTATAATCACCATCTATCAAAACCAATAACCAAACATAAATATATTCAAGAAATATTTCAAATTCAACAGTTTTGATGGATGAATGGTAATCAATATCTCATGACACATTCATTAATCAATTAATTATTACCCACATTATTTTCTTATCCAATTTCAATACTATAAACCACTATAAACAATAATAAAAATTATATAAAGTAGACAACACTCTATTTTGAAAATTATAAGAGACGTTATTAAAATGCATTAATATATATAACCACAACATCCATTCAAATTAATTATTGATTCTATTTATTATATTTATTAGGATAATTCCACTATAAACCCAATGAAGTTATACCATGATACCTTAACATGAACATATAAAATGGAGAAGTAAAAAAATCTCCTACCTAGTGAATTTAAACTTTCTTTGAGAAATAATGGAATATAAGGTATAGATCTCTAATATCCTCTCCCAAAAGAAACTCGTGATCCCTATAAACATCCCACATGGATCCACCATCAAACACCAATAGAAACCCCATGATAATTTAAGGAAACCAATTTTCAAAATTTTTAAATAGAGAACATGAATTAGAATAACTAAACAGTGAAGAAGAAACAAACCCCAAATCACTAACTGGTCACGGGGTCACCGGGAGAAGGGGGGTCGCGGGGTCTCCTGGAGAAGGGGGGCTGCGGGGTCTCCGGGAGAAGGGTGGTCGCGGGGTCGTGGAGTTGCGGGGTCGCGGGGTCACGGGGGGTCACGGGGGAGAAGGGGGGTCATCGGGAGAAGGGGGTATCTGGGAGAAGGGGGGCACGGGTGGTCACCGTGGGGTCTTTGGGGGGGTCTTCGGGAGAAGGGGGTCGCGGGGGGTCGCTGGGAGAAGGGGTCACGGGGGGTCGCAGGGAGAAGGGGGTCGGGGTCGGGGGAAGGGTCAGGAGTGTAAAAAAAGATATGGTTTCGAGGTGGTTTATTATAAACCGCCGCAAAACCATTTTAAAAAAATGTTTTAGATGTGGTTTTGTGAACCGCTGCTACAAAACCACCACTAAAGTCAATTTATGTTGTAGTGTCGTGTGTATGTACGGTCTACCATCTCTGAGACGTGGTGCGATTCATTTTCCATATTCACCATTTAATAATGATTATATAAATATATGTAATGAATAAATATTATATATATTACCTTAATATAATTATAGAATATAAGGAACTATATCAAATGCATAAGAACTGGTACTTATTCAACAAAACATGCATAGGAAAATAAATCAGTTAACACCCGAAAGAATATTAATAATGAAATATTATCAATAAATGGGTAATAATATGATCATATTTGATATCATAAATATTAATATGGTTCTAGAATAAGCTAGTAACATTATTTAATCCATTATACAGGATTTTCAAATATGTACGAATGAAATCAGACCTAAGGTAAGGATTAATTTCACAATCTCGTTATTATTTGGGATTGTTTATATGTAAGTATCTACTAGAGAATATTTATCCTCTATGTTCATGTTTCTTAAAAATATTTTCAAAAATAATTTTACCATTCTTATGAAATTGTTAATGTCATTTTTACTCATGTGTGACTTTTTACTAAATGGTTTTAAAGGAACCTTTTTGTGATTTTCCTAATGAGGTACTTTGTGAAATTTTCAGAAAAAGTATGAAAGGAGTGTTTTTTTAAATTATAAGGCATGAATATATATTTTCTCTTTTAGAACATCTTCATACACTAAAGATTAACTTATAATATTACTTGGTTATTTCCAAAGAAAATGTTTTATTTTAAAATTGTGTGGTAATTTAATGAAAGAAAATGTTTTCAAAGCAGGGAGGAAATTTTCCTCAAAAATTATTTTCAATTGATATCTCAAAATTAATTTCCATCTAAGATAATGTTCTTTGATGTTACTTGTATTTTAATAGGGATATGTTTCAAGGATATTATCAGTATTATTCTTATGGTTGTTTTATTTTTATGATGCAATAATAACTATGAAACCCATTTCTTTTCCATTGGTTATCTTATGATTGAATGATGTTTAATAAATACATTTCATTTCATGGGTTATGATATGATGAATGATTTATGTTCTTGTGGAACACATATATATGGTTTTCATTATGTGATTTTTGAGACCTATATCTACTTCCAATGCATTGGTTAAATATTTATATCTCATGAGATATACAGGACTGGAAGGGGAAATGATCTTGGTTCAGTAATACAGGTCTAGAATAGGAAGTAAACCCAATTCAGTAACACATGGTTGGAATGGGGAGTGAACCCGATTAGTAAAGGACTTTGTCTGCTATGATGGTCTTATCAGTGAGCCTTGACTAATTTGGAAGTGATTTTATATACTTATGTGTATGAAAACAATTCATGTATTATATTATGATATCATGAAATATGTTCTTTTTTAAGATATATGATTTATCCCATGATATGATATCATAATATTTTATATCCAGAATATAATTTTCAAATGTTTTGATTTTTTTCTTTTATATCATGATTATAATAGGATGTATATATCCCTTGTTTACCCTTACTAAGAATATAAGATCACCCTTTATTATTTTTTATTTTCCTACGATGAGAATAAAGGTATTAAGTAAGATGTGTAAAAATGGGTTCTAATTATGAAGGAATAGGTGGGAGACGATGTTGATGTTTTATAAACCTATTATTTATATTTCCTAGTTTCCAAAGACACTAAACATATATGGTTCTGGTGTGGTTTTTCTATGTTATTTAATGAATATTATTATATTTAGATGTAATATATATGTATGAAAAGTATGGGAAATTATAATTATGAATCAAAGTTTTCAAATTGGTAAGTGTTTATTGCTAAAATCTCATCTTTTATTGAGATTTTTTTTATTATACTTACATTAATGAAATATTATGATCGATATCTAAATAATTCTCATGTACTTTCTTATCCTATATTTATTTATGATATCTTCAAGTATTGGTACCATTTTTATTCACTTTTATACCTAATATAATTAAGAAAGTGTCTTTATGAAAATCTGAAATTATTTCCCGCTTCGATAAAAAAATCTATTTTATTCCAAAAACAATGTTTTATAAAAATGTTTTAAAAAAATTAAAATAAAATTTAAGATTATTTTAAATTAAATTAATTTTAAAATATTTTTTATTATTTAAAAAGTTTTGAAAATGGTTTTGAAATATTCCTTTATGAATTTTCAAGGTTACTTCCAAAGAAAAAGGTTTTCAAAATGTTTTATGTTTTAAAAATCATTTTCAAAGAGGAAAAGATATTTTCCTAAAAATATATTTTTAAATGATATTTAAAAATTATTTTCTATAAAATATGAAATCATTTAATATAGTTTATGATTTACTTGTTTTATGATCCAAGTACACCATTATTATTCTATCTTTGAATGGTTTATATTTAAGATGAAAAAAATTTTATGAAACCTATTTCTCTTCCAATGGTTATACCATTATAAATTCTTATGAAACCCACTTTATTTCTTATGTTATTCTATGATGAAAATATTATGAAACCTGTCTCTTTTCCATAGGCTTTTTATATATTAAAATTTTTATAATACTAATTTCATTTTATGTGTCATGGTATGATGAATGTTTATGGTCTTATCACACCCCAACCACTGTTTTTATTTTATTTTATTTATTATTTTATTGATGTTGTATCTTTTGGTGGAATCTCAAGTTGAATTCTCGGTGATAATTTTTTAGTTTTGGAGATTCTGGGTATTTTTTGGCCCTAGGCATAGTTTAGGGGAAATCCATGAGGTTGTTTAAGGATGAGGGCATTTATAGTTCAAATAATTCTTGCATGGTTTTCTTGGAACAGCTTCGGAATTGTTTCACTCAAATCGTCTAAGACTAAGGAGAAAACGTTAGTCCTTATTTTGTTATTAAGCACTAGGCATGCGGATTTCACACGGCTAAGAGAACCATTTGGAAAGAATGTGGGGAGGCTCTATAATTTGATAGTGCCATTTTTTATGGTCGGTTCATGGTTTCCCAAACCATTTGGCCAGACCATGTGGGTTTCCTCCTTCTCTAGAAGGGTGTTCAAAGTTAGAACATAGTTTGGATAATTGTGTGTTCAAATCGTGTGACTTTTGAGGATCTTTAAAACTTTAAATTCTTATTTTTTCCATCTTATGTTTTAATAAAAATTCAGGATTCTTATATCTTGTTCAGTTTTGGAAGATAATAGGGATCCCAAACCTCCCTCCCCTTGGATATCCTTCATTCCATGGTACTCCTCTTTAAAATATAGGAGATTTTCCTTGGATATTTTTGTGTTTTTCTCCTATTATTATATTTTTATCTTGTCTCTTGGTTCCTTATTCATAGGTTTCTCTCTTGGATTAACCCTAAGAGTTATTTTTGATTTTGGGTGTGTGTTTCTTTAATTTTAGGGTGTGTAGATCATTCTTAGGTCATGCTTATTCTTTCTCTTGGAGTTTCCTTACGTGTGTGCATCGTTGATGTAGGTGTTTCCATCTATTTATTTTCCAACACATTTAATTGATGCTTGAGATTTCCTAAAATTATTTTGAAATTATATAATATTTCTTATGGTGTGTTAGTGTAAGTTTTTTTTGGGATTTAAATTTTGTAAATTTGGAGAAAATGTATTTTTGAATGTTTTCTTCAATTGTTCCAATATATGTGTGTGTGTGTGTGAAAAGATTTTTATGAAATTAAAAATGCCTTTTAAAAATGAGATTGAGTACTTTGGGGTTTTTTGGACTTGGTTATTTTTGGTATTTTTTTTCATTGTAAATTGAATTTAGTGTGTGGTTTGGGTGCTTTTGCATGCCTTGATGGTGATCTGTAAAATGGTTACAAAGAACTTTTTGATTTTTAAATTTTAAATTAATTTAATTTAGTGATTAATTGTGTACTCCATTGGATGTGGACACATCCATAGGTGCACAGACTAAAAATATGTTTGGGATCACAAATGATGATGGAATCTTTTAGAAAAATGTACCTCTTGAACCCTATTTCCAAAATGCTTCTCTTCCATTTCTTCTCTTCATTATACCTCCTCATATTAAATAGTTATTTAAAACACCCATTGTTTCCAAATTGGTTCCTTGGTTTTTAAATGGTTACCTAGTTTTCAAATGATTTAAATGGGGGTTTTGAATGTGTTTCATAAGGATTTTATCATTAGTTACTTTGGTATATGGATTGGTAACTAAATTATTTAAAGTCTCTCTTTGTATCTTCTGAACGCAAGTGGTGTTCTCACCTTGGTATTAGAAATAATTTGTAAATTGAATTGGATATATAAATGTGAAGTCCCAGTTAGTACTTTGATATTTTTTGGTATATAGTTTTAAAAATCACATGACATGAAGGCCCAGTTGACACTTTTGTACGGTCTGATATGTGTTGGGAATCTATATGGTAGTCTCTCTAAGGAGTGGGTCATTGTATAGGTGGTGTTAGTTTTTCGTCTATGTAATAATGGTAGAATATGTGGGTTATTGGTTTATGCCATGCATTTTAGGAACTCCTCATTCATCACATACTGTTATCATGGAATTCATGGGCATTATCTAGATGTACGAGTGATGGTTACTTATCGACCCTAATTAGATGGGTTGGTACCCCTTGGATTTTTTTATAGTCTAGGTGTAATTTTTCACTAATGAGGCTTTTTTGAAGGAGCTAGTTAGTTATTGACTGTGGATACGCACTATATGTTAGTAGGTTAGTCTAATCTGGGTACATCTAGGGATTACTTCTAGATATATTTAAGAAATGACCTTGATTACTATCTGTATGTTCTATTTTTTCTTTTCTACAATTATCTTTTTACTTTTCTAGTATCTAAATGATTCATTTATTTCATTTATTCATGACATAGAAGGTTGATCACCTATTTTGGTTCCTTCTTTTGGTATTGGATTTATAAACTAGGTTTTAAAAAGGGAATCCTATTTTGAAAAGTGGAAAGTGGTGTGTGTGTGTTATTTTAAAATGTTAAAATTTTGTTTGGTTCTTTAAAACCATAAAAACTATTTTATAAATGTATTTCAAACCAATTTTTATTGAATGTTTCAGGAAAGGAAATGTATGGACTCTCTGTTTCTTACCTACTAAGGTTTTTATGATCACACCCTACTTATGACACTCAGCATCGGCAGACCTGATCTTTCTTATAAGTTCAGGTTTCTAGTTTAGGTTAACATTTAGAGAAGGTTGGTCTTATGGTTGGTGGTGACTAATATTTCATGTGAATATCATGTTATTAGTGGTTTGGTTTTAGTTTTTCTTTGTGGTTTTTTTTTTATTTTTTTTTATTATGATCATGATTATGTATTTACTAATGTTCAGTTATTATTGTTTTGTGTTGCATACTCCATTTTAGTTATTATATCCTACTTTTTATTGGGATAATGTGTTTCCATTGTGATATCTTTGATGTTTGGTGATATTCTTCATCCTGAGAGGATTGGGAATGCCTCCAGGATCGGATCAGATGTCATCTCAGATGGAAGCTTGTCTTGGTTCATAAAATAATGGCACCATATGATCCCTTTCTAGTTGGGGTGTCTAATATAATGGAGATTATGATTTTAGGTTCTTTAGATGTTGGTACAAGAAGGAATTCATGAACCATTTCTTGATATGATCCTCAAGTTACCATGGGTAGTCCAGGACTTGAGTCACTTATTTTGGTCTTTGGATTTTTGTTTTGGGGGAATGACAATAGAACTGGTCAGCTGTTGTACAGTGGAATTTCATGGATTATTGGCCCATGTGGATTCTGATTCCATGGTTCAAAATTCTTACAGAGGTTGGTTCTTTCTCGGGGAACGGTCTATTAAACTATGTCATCAAGTTATGCACGATCACTAGTTCCCCATTTTTATAGTTTGGAGTGAGTTGTGTTTTGGTTTGGCTTCAGTTGGTGTGAGTGGGTTTTAAAATGAAAAAATGTTTTGGTAAAAAGGTTTTCAAAATAAAAAAATGATTTTGGGGCATGTTTTTTCTTTCTTTTTTTTTGAAATTATAACTTAGTGTATAAAATGGAGTTCAAAGTGAGTTGGGAATTTGAAAAGTGGCTTGAAATTTTTTGAATATTTTTGAATTGGAATAGAAATTGTGGGTTTTGGAAAAAAAAATGGGTTTTTTTGTGTTTTTTGGTTTATGAGTTGGTTTTTTTGATTTTTAGTGTTATTTATGGTTGAATTTTGGTTTGATGTTGATTCGATTTTGTGTCTTCCTGTTATTCAGATTATACCATCCAGAAAGTTTCTAAAGGTTTCTAATGGGTATCTTCCAGTTTTTTTAACCTACCTAGATTCCTAGTGGAGTGGAATAGAAGATTTATTCTTGTTGGTTTCCAATTTTCCATGGTGATCGAGATTTTTTATATTATGTTTAGTGGCTATATCAAGTCAATAGTGTTTTCAAGTCATTGGGAACTCCCAAAGCTATGAGGGTGCATATTGTTTTGAGTTTGTTTGAAGGCCCAAATTTGGATCGGTGGAAGGTGATTGTCCAAGCATCATTATAATATGGAATTTATTGGGAAGTCTTTAAGACCACTTCCATCTGATTTTTCATCCCTAAGGAGGTTAAGGTTCAAAAGGTGGTATAACTCTTGGGAATTCAACATGATCAATGGATGATGAGGGCCTATGTGGACCGCTTCAAGGATTTGGTTTTCTTTTCTATATAGATAGATTCATAGGATCAAATGAAGAATCCTCCCTTTTTTTGGAGATCTTAGTATAGAAATAAAAATAAAGTTCCCTTATCCTGGGTGTTTTTTTTATATGTTGGTGGATGAGGTGTTTCTAGCTGAGTTGGTTTCGAGAGTGCAGTATGTTGCACCTATCAGTCTAAAGTTCATTGGTGCTTGTTATAACAACCCTACTCTTTATTTAATTCTTAAACATGATTTATCACATAAAATTCCAATTGATACAACATAGAAAATTAATAGGTCTAGTGTCTTTGGAAAATTAGGAACATTACATAACAACTTAAAACATGAAAAGAAACATCTTTATTGAAAATTTCTTAAACATTACCAAAACATTCCTTCGTACCTAACACAACATGGGTTAACGTGAGGACATAAATAAGAAAGGGGTGATCTATAAATCCAATTAAGAGTATAAACATGTAATAACATGAGGATAATAATGCATGTTATACAAGTCATATCAATGTGGCGTATGAGAACATAAATAATAAGGCATGATATATCATGATAATCATAACATGAAAAATGTGGCAATAACTAAAAGCACTGCATAATAAATAGATCAAGGAAAAATCCACCAAGACCCCATAGTGGACAAATCCCTATATAGTAATTAGGAAAATACCATGTCCCAACATGATATATCATGATATTAACCATTAAACAATTAATTAGAGCTCTATAAGGGTGCACCCTTCATAATCATTTCATTCTCATATTTAAGTTTTTCACATAGATCATATAACATGTATTCATTCAACATCATAATTTATTACATGATATAAGAATGTTTAATAAATAAATCTAAGCACCCGATAAATAAGTATATGTGCATCAAGGTTAATACACTTCATAGATAAATTGGTATGGTATTCACTACATTATGATTTTGGCATTGAAAATCGTGGAGAAATTTTAGCAGCATAACGACATCATATAAAAATTCATAAAATGGGTTGATGATAGAGAAATGGATATATCATAATTTATATATGAAATTAAAAGTAATTGGGATATTTAATAACATATACCAACATTGGAAAAAGTAATTTAGAATATGTAACATAAAAGTAATTCTTGATAAAAGAGGAGGGTGGAAGATTCCTTACAAAATTTCGGCACAGTAATGGGTGTAAATAAGTGTTCATAAGAAGGATAAATGAGAGTGAAAGGGATCCCATAATTTAAAACTGAAATGTAGATTAAGGTGGATGGGTAATAATGTATCCCCAATTAACCAAATGTAAATCAAAAGGGGATATCATAATGAAGTGCTTGATAAAAATAGGAGAGAGAGAATCCCTTACGGAATTTCGATATAATAACGGGTGTATATAAAGGATTATAGGGGGGATTAATGAGATTTAAAGGAATTTATAATCACTTATAAATAAAATGGATAGTAATTTGATGATGTAACATCATATCCCAACATATGAAAACGTAATTTAAGAAGCATAATATAAAATAAGTGATTGAATGAAGATGAGAAGAGAGAAATCCCTTACTAGAATGTGTGACACCAAAGGCTTGGTAGATGCCTCTTTAGAGCTTAGGGGGACCTTTGGAGGACTCTAGGGAGTAGAGGGAATATTTTTTATCATTCTCTAAGGAGTTTAAGTGAAGTTAAATGGGATCTTGGGTGGGTTTATTTAGGAAAATATAGAGATTTATTTATTATTTAGGTTTTGGACTCTTCATAATAAAATATTCAAAACAAAAACAAATCCCATGGTTTTTCCCATGGTTTTTAGAAAAGGGGATTAGATTAAATTATTTAATAATTATAAGGGATGAGGATAATAAAATATTTTCCTTTCTTATGTGGAGGTGGGTCACACATACAAATAAATGATTTTAAAATCTCATAATATTTTATAAGACTTGGAGGATTTACTAAGCCTTTATAAAATAAATAAAATAAATTTAAAATTACATTATTTTGATGAAAAAAACATATATTTGGCCGATTATACCTTTTATAGTATTTATTACACTACTATTGGGCTATTATGATGTCATAAAACACACCATATATTTATATGGTATTTAATTTTTACACAAAAATATGAATGTCTCGGAAAATTATGAAACATTCATCATTGGATAATTTTGACATCTTGATTCCAAAAATGAAATCCATTTTATCTTACAAATTTTATAAATATTTGAATTTTCACTTTTAAAATAAAAAAAAAACTAACATTTATTGAAAATG
Organism: Viscum album; assembly: GCA_963277665.1. Taxonomy (NCBI): domain Eukaryota; kingdom Viridiplantae; phylum Streptophyta; class Magnoliopsida; order Santalales; family Viscaceae; genus Viscum; species Viscum album. Next base: position 1,824,029,019 of record OY728132.1, on the reverse strand, counting down.
ATCGGTTTTTTTCAATGATAGTTTTTTAACCCTAATAAAAATTACATGAAAAAATTATATGATCATTTAAATTAAAAATAATAATTTAATAATAATATTTTATTAAAATATTATTTATTTCTAAATCCATTAATTCATCAAAATATATTTCTTAATTGAATTCTAATATTAACAAATAATATTATTTATGATTTAAAAATCATTTACAAAAGTAATAATAATATGAATAAAATATATTCCATATTCTATAAAAAATAATGTACATATTATTAATGCTATGGTATTGATAAATATCTATTTATTACACCAGCATGTTCCCTAAGAGTAAGGCGTGTGATGGTGGGGCTTTAATGGGATTATTTTGTGAATATTGTTTGGTTTGTGATCTCGATGAGCTTGAATTTTTCCCGTAAATAGTTTCAATCATAATTAAGTTGTTGAATCTCAGCTTGGGCTTGGTCTAAGGAAAATATCATGAATGATATATCTCTTAGAAGCAATGATAGATGGGCTTCATAGGGTATGATCCTACTGGTTGTGATCATCACTTCTTTGTCTATTCCAAAAGGATTCATTAAAACCCTATATTTATACTAGTAATGTGATCACTATTCAATAACTATATTATCACTGGTAAAGATAATTAACAGTCATTTAAATCCAATTGGATATAATAAAATAAAATAAGTTCATGTGTTTTCTATTTCCATAATACATTTAATTAAATCAAAAGGGGGAATTTTATTCATAAAAGTTTAGGTCGTTACAATTTTCCCCCCTTTAGAAATTCCACCCTCAAAATTTCCTTTTTCTACACTAAAATAGATGAGGGTAACCCTGCTTCATCACCTCCTCTAGTTCCCACATTTCTTCTTCAAACTTTTGGTTTCTCCACAACCCTTTGATGAGGGTAATTGTCTAATTTCATAGAACTTTTTTTCTTCTATTTAAGATCTTCACCAGAGTATCCTCATAGGAAGGGACATTCTCCAATGGTACCATATCTAGATTGAGTACATGTGAGGGGTTTGGTATGTAATTTCTTAATAGGGGTACACGGAATACATCTTGTACATGAGACAGGTTCAGTGGGAGTGTTATTCAATAGGCCACTGCTCCGATGCAATCAAGGATCTCAAAAGGGTCATTGTACCTTGGACTAAGTATTCCCTTATTCCCAAATATAATCACTCTATTACATGGAGATATGATGAGGAATAACATGTCTCCAACATTAAAATCTAGGTCTCATCAATGATTGTCATCATAGATCTTTTTTGACCCTGCGCATCTTTGATGAGCTGCTATATGGTCTTAACATTCTCCACCATTTCTTCAACTATTTCAGAACCTAGAAGTTTCCATTCCCAAAATTCATCCCAATATTCCATTATTTTGTACCTCTTCCCATAAAGGGATTCATAGGGGGATATTTGAATGCTCAAGTGGAAAATTTTTTTGTAAGAGAACTCCACCAAGGGAAGATGTTCGTCACATCCAACTTTGAAGTCCATTGAGTAAGATCTCCACATGTCCTCAAGTATTTTGATATTCTTCTCAGATTGGAAATTAGTTTGAGGGTGATAAGACATACTGAAGTTCATCTTGGTGTTTAGATCTTCCTGGATACTTTTCCAAAACTTTGAGGTGAATCTTGGATATTGATCAAACGCAATCGATAGTGGTACTCCATACATCATTACCACTTCTCTGATGTATATTTGTGCCAGTTGATCCAATGATAAATCCTCTCCCATCATGATAAAGTGTGTTGTCTTTATAATACGATCTACAACAACCCAGATATAATTGTTTCTCTTGGATGCCTTTGGAAGTCCGATGAAAAATTCCACGGTCATTCTTTCTCACTTCCATGTTGGTATGGGTAACATTTTCATCATCCCCTTAGAATTCTGCCTTTCATCCTTCACTTTCTGACATACTAGGAACTTTTATGTATAATCAGTGATCTCCTTATTTATTTATCCCACCAATAGTTCTCTTAGAGATCTTGATACATCTTTGTCTTTCCTCTGTGAATGGAGAAAGTTTAACTATATGCATAATCCAAAATTTCTTTCTTTAACTCAAGATTTGATGGAACGTATATTCTTGACCCAAATCTCACAATTCCTTCTTCATTAACATTTAACTCTGAGGATTTTCCTTTTCTCATAGTTTCCAATTTCTTTTTAATTCCCACATCATATTTTTAAGTATCCTTTAACCTTCCAAAATAAATGGTTGAGCAATCATTTGTGAAATGATTGATGATGTTCCTTTCATTATTCTTTCTATGTACATCTTTTTCAAATATAAGAAGATTAGATCCTTATCAATTCTCATAAATGATATAATTACTTGGTCGTTTATACTTAGAGCATCCTTAACCTTGTCTGCTTTACCAGGATGGTAGTTTATTAAGTAATTGTAATCTTTGATGATCTTTAACCATCTTATTTGGTGCATATTTATCTCTTTCTTTGTGAATATATATTTGAGACTTTTGTGATCCATATATACTTTATACTTCTCCCCAAATAGATAATTCCGCCTGATTTTCAATGAAAAAATCACAACTACCAACTCCAGATAATTTGTGGTATAGTTTTGATTATTAATTTTTAACTTCCTTCAGTCATAGACAATGACTTTTTCATTTTCATTAACACACTTCCCAATCCATTCTTTGAAGCTTCGCTAAAAATTAATAAAAGATCCCCACTTTTTGGTAGTGTGAGCATAGGTTCGGTGATAAGCCTCCTTTTAAACTCCATGAAACTTTATTCACATTCATCATTCCAAGAAAATTTTGTTCCCTTTCGAGTTATCCTAGTAAGTGGGTTTGAAAATCATGAGAAATTTCTCACAAATCGGTGATCATATCCAGCTAACCCAACAAACCTATGGATATCTATCAAAGATGTTGGCCTCATTCATCCCTTAATTTCTTTTTTCTTTGAAGTATCCATATATATTCCATTCAATATAATAATATGTCCCAAGAATGAGACTTCTTTCAACTATAACTCCTACAAATCATTTTTTAAATTTTATAAAATCTGGTTTATGGGTCACCGGTGCCCAACATACAACGCCAAAACAGTACAACAGAAACCAAAACAACAAACATACGAATGAGGCTAATATGTAAATATAATCTATAAACAAAAAATTCATCAATTCCATGAATATATTTGGGGAATTTTTGAGTCTTAATGAAATCAATATGTACTCATAATGGTCATACCTTGTATGAAAAGCAGTCTTGGGGATATCCTCCTTCTTCACCCTTACTTGGTAATATCAAAATTGTAGATTCAACTTGGAAAATTATTATGCTCCATGTAGTTGATAAAACAAGTCATCAATTCTTGTCAAAGGTTACTCGTTATTTATCTTGATTTTGTTGAGCTTATGATAATCAAAGAAAATACGCATTGACCCATCCTTCTTCTTGACGAAGAGGACTGGTGCACCCCATGGTGAAGCACTTGGGCCTATAAACCCTTTAATAATATTCTCCTGTAGTTTTTTATTTAACTCCTCAAGTCCCACAACATTTTTTATATATGGAGCCTTATATATTGGCAACACCCCATGCATAATTTTGATCAAAAATTCAACCTCCCTTCTTGGAGGAAGACCAGAAATCTCCTTGGGAAACACATCACTAAATTCACTCACAATAATCATGTCTTCAAGGATGGTTCATTACTTAGAATCAATCATTTTATCTAGATACTCTTCCTCATAGGTAAATAATATTCATTCTTGAGATGATATCGCTAAAGAATATTCATCCTCCTCCTTGTACTTGTATAGAATCAGGGGTCGATTCTCTATTTGGAGATTGATTTCCCTCTCACAACAATTTATGTAGTCTCTATATATAGAAAGCCAATCCATGCCAAAATTTTCATCAAATTCCACCAATTGATGTATGAAAAGGTTCATCGGGTAGTTAAATCCAAAAATATTATTGGGGAGGAGTTATATACATGAGATGCAATAATTTTCCCATTTTTTTCACCGACATCTCTACTTTTATTCTTTATGGTGGTGTTTGAATAGTTATACTAAACATTCATGATATAAAGGAATGTATATAAATAGAATCAAAAAGTGAATTCACTATTCTTGAATGAATAACTAGTGTATGTGTCACAACTCCATTGTCGAGATCCACCTCCATAGTGGTAATGGAAAAATCTTTCCCTCGCTACCTTGGAGGTTGTTGGTTGCCTCCAAAAACCATTGTCTTGGTGCACTGGTTCACAAAGTTCCTGGGTTCATTACAATTGGAGAACTAAACAATACATTATTGTTTGAACGGAGCATTCCTTTCCTCTATCACATTGGTGGGTTTCTCCCATCAGTAATCATTGTCGAGGTTCCCTTCACTTCCACACCTAAATAATTTCCTTGTTCCCATTAGAAAAATTCTAGGGTGCTTCTTTCTACACCTTTGACAAGTGGGGTGGTAGAATTTCTTAGCACTGTTGTATTTATCCATCAGACTTATATAATTAAAATCCACCTTCCATTTCTTATCCCCATGATACCCCTAACATTCACTGATCTCTATCTCAAATTTTAGGTAACATTGAACAATTTACTCATAACTATCAAATTTATAGATTTCCAAGGCTTTTGTAGACTAGTCTTTAGCCCAATAAAGAAGCGGTCAACCTTGAATTTGAGGGTAATGAAAAAATGGAGGTGTATCATGCAAGTATTGTGAATTTTTCCTCATATGTCACAATATATTCTCTATCCTTTTTCTTGAGTGTAAGGAAATATCTTTTAATCTTAATACGAAGGGTGTGGGGAAGATATTTATCAAAAAAAAATGAAATTATCTCCACTCTATTACTTCAATATCTTCCTCGGGATTCATATTCTTGATCAATGTATAACATTGATCAGATTCACCCTCCATATGATAAATATCCAGAATAACCTTCTCTTGTTTGGAACATTCAAGGATGGAGAAGATCCTTTCAATGGAATTGATCCATTTCTCTACAATTAAGGGATTAGATGATCCATTGAAATTAGGAAGCCTTTGTCGCATGAAACTCTCTATTGTGGGTCAATCTATTTTAGGGGGGGTGTTCACACCTCCTAGTTTAGGTTTCTATTCAAAACTTGAGTTAACTGTGAGAGACCATGACAAAGTTTGTGATTCCCGCTCCCATCGGGTTGGGCATCTCATTGGGGCAATCCTCACACAACCCTTCGTGCCAGTTGTTAGCATGATTCCTCCTATTTTTAGTCATTATATAGAATAAAAGGAAAATTAGAGATGAGTATCTTAAATAGTTAAACATATAAAGTTAGAATCCAATGACATTAAAGGGATAACTTACATTTATCTTCTTAATTTATGAGTTTCTAGGATTCTGTTTATGTTATCCGTGATCTACTTCATAACATGTATTCTTTTGGGAATTTTTTCAATTAATAATAGTTTGTAATGAGATTATGAATTTACCAAAGCATATCCCCTGAGAGATTCAAACTAGGTGCATAGTAAGGCCCGCTTTTGTATACCAGGTTACCCCGATTCAGGCTTGGAACACCTTTTCAGAGTTGTTACTCCTAGTTATATATGTGTCAGAACCACATCCACTTATAGTAACTAGAAAGGGATGTATTTTATTAACAAATCAATTTCTCTATAATCACCAAAATTTAGGGATGTTTTATTACACTTTGTCTTATCCTTAAGGTTTTTCACTAGGGTTTTCAAATCCTAATCCCAAAAATAATTAAACATATCCTCATATACCAACTATAACAAACCTACTCATTATTTAATTTTTAAACATGATTTATTACATAAAATTTCACTTAATAGAACTCAGAAGATTTATAGGTATAGTTTATTTGCTAAATTAGGTACATTACATAAAAAATTAAAACATGAAAATCAACATCTTTATTTAAAACTTCTTCAACAAGACCAAAACTTTCCTTAGTACTTAACACTTCATGGGATAACTTGAGGATATACATAAGAAAGGTATGAGCTATAAAGACCAGTAAGGGAATAAAAATGGCATAATATGAGGATAACAATACATCTTAGACAAGTAATATAAATGAGGAGTAAAGGAACATGAATAATAAGGCATGATGTAGCATGATAATAATAACATGGAAAATGAGGCAACAACTTAACACACTACATCATAAATAGATCAAGGATAAATATTCCAAGACCCCATGGTAGAAAAAGTCCCATGAAGGAATCAGGTAAATCCTCTATACCAATATGAATTATCATGATACTAACCATTACCCAATTAATTGGAGCGCTATCATGAAGCACCCTTTATAATCTTTTTATTCTCATGATTAAGTGTGACACAGAGATCATATAATATGGTTTCATTCAACATCATAATTTATTCCATAATCTAATAATGTGTAATAAATATATGTAAGTCCCAAATAAATAATTATATGTGCATAACTATGAATACCCTTGATAGATAAAGGGGTATGGTATTTACTACATTATGATTTTGGCATGGAAAATCATGGTGCAATTTTGGCATCATAACGTCGTCATATAGAAATTCATAAAATGGGTTGATGAGAGATAAATGGGTCTCTCATTATTTAGACATGAAATGGAAAGTAATAGGGATATGTGATAACATATCCCAATATATTAAAAATGAATTTAGAATATATAACATAAAATTAATGCTTGATAAAAGAGAAGACAGGAAGATTCCTTACAAAATTTTGGCATAGTAACGGGTGTACATAAGGGTTCATAAGAGGGATAAATGAGAGTAAAAGGGCCACCATTATTTAAAAATCAAATGAAAAGTAAGTGAGATAGGTAATAATGTATCCCAACTTAGTAAAATGGAAATCAAAAGGGAATATCATAAATGAAGTGCTTGATAAAAAGAGGAGAGAGAGAATCCCTTACGAAATTCCGGCATAGTAACGAGTGTACATAAAGGATTATATGGGGAATAATGATAGTGAAAGGAAGATATTATCATTTATAAATCATATTTATGGTAAGGGGATCATGGAACATCATATCCTAACATATTAAAATGGAATTTAATAGGCATAATAAAAAATAAGTTCTTTAATGGAAATGAGAAGAGATAAATCCCTTAGTTGAATGTGTGAATCCAAAGGCTTGGGAGAGGCCTATTGAGAGATTGGGAGTGCCTTGGGAGAACTCCAAGGAGTATAGGGTAGAGTTTTTTAATTATACAAGTATTTTTAGTATAGATAAATGGGATATTGGGTGGTTTTATATAGGAAAGTATTGATATTTATTTATTATTTAGGTTTTGGACTCTTCATAAAAAAATATTCAAAACCAAAAACCATACAATGTTTTTTAACATGGTTTCTAGAAAATGGGATTCGATTAAATTATTTTATATGGAAAATTTCTAGATATAATAAAATATTTTTCTTTCTTATGTGGAGGTGATTCACACTTTCAAAGAAATGATTTTAAAATCTTAAAATTTATTGAAATTGATGGATTTTTATCAATAAAAGTTCTCAAACCCTAATAAAAATTACATAAAAAATTATATGATCATTTATATTAAAAAAAAGTTATTTAATAATAATATTTTATTAAATTATTATTTATTTTAAAAATACATTATTTCATCAAAATAGATTTCTTAATTGAATTCGAATATTAACCAAAAATATTATTTGTGGTTTAAAAATAATTTACAAAGCAACAATAATAGGAAGAAAATATATAAAATATTCTATATAAAAATAATTTGTATATTCTTAAAGCTAGGTTCTTGATACATATCCCTTTATTACACTAGAATACTCCCTAAGAGTAAGTTTCGTGATGGTGGGGATTTCATGGGGTCGTTCGATGAACATGGTATGGGTCGTGATCTCTATGAGCTTGAAATTCTCCCATAAACAGTTTTTATTATGCTTAAGTTGTTGGATCTCAACTTGTGCTTGGTCTAGGGAAAATACTAGAAATGATATCTCCCTCAAAATCTCTTATAGATGGGTTGAATAGGGTATAACTAGTTGAGTTCATCACTTCCTTTTTCTGTGCCAAAAGGATTTATTAACACCCTATATTTATACTAGTCATGTGATAACTATTAAATAGCTATATTATCAATGGTAAATATAATTAATGACCATTTAAATACAATTGGATATAATAAAACAAAATAAGTTCATGTGTTTTCTATATCCATACAACATTTAATAAAATCAAATAGGGGAATTTTATTCATAAAAGTTTGGGTTATTACACTCGTGAAGTTTTCCTATCTGGGGATAAGTGTGTGTCAGAGGAACCCATTTCTAAGAAGCCTCCTTCATTTACTCTAGATCGTTGTTCATCGGACCTTTCACTTATGTGCCACCATTGTGGACAGTTTTTGGAATTTTAAGCTATCTTTCCATAATCCTCCAAATAATTATCATCTATGTATACATCAGGCTCATTTGGAGAAGTTTTCCAAATGGTGTTTCCAAAAAAGAAAGTATCAACTGAAGGATGGAAGATCCTGATGTTGGTGAGTCGATAATTCAATACATCAATTCTCTAGACATAATCTCCTGAGTGAATCTCTTCACATTGTTATTAGTCATGGGTGTGGATAAACATGGACTATATTTTCCTCCGATGTTGGATCAGGGAAAATTTAAATATCCCTCTTGGTATTATTTTTTGTTTGAAGTTCACTTTTTTTTCTAAAGGCTTAATGGCCTTATTTTCATGAATGTTTTGTGGTTGTGTTTTTTTTTATAATCCTATGTGTTTAACCTTGTGTATTGGTTGTGGTTTCCGATTGTGCTTGTTTTGGACACATTATGCCTTGTGCAACAAATGAATTGTGGTTTAGTTTGAGGCTTTATTTCGAGTTCCTTACATTGGGTTACCCTTGTTTTGGGGGTTTGGTTTATGTGGGAAGTCCTCGGGTTATCCCATGTTGGGTTTCCCATTTCGTTCAGTGTTAGTTGGTCTAAGTTGGTTAGTTATTAAATGGTGGGGAGATCCATCATGGATCTTGTTGTGGTTTCTTCTAGAGGTCATCAATGCTAGCTAGTTTTTTTATGGTGGGGAGACCTTTCTCATCTCTATGTAGTTATCCTTATTGTGGGCTGATCTATCATTGGTTGAGTGTAACTTTTAGAGATAAAATGTCACCTAGAGGTTCATGGTTCCATTTGGATTTATTCTGTTTCACGTTTGAGATTTAGTTCTTGTTAGCTTGCTGACATTCTACAGGTAGAAAGTTTTTGTGGTGGGGATAATTGTCACACCCGAACCAGGGTTTTATTTTATTTAATTATTTTATTGATTTTTTATATTTTGGTGTAATATTTTGTTGATTTCCTTTTGAGAATTTTTGAGTTTTTTGGGTTCTAGGCGTGTATGGACCTGTGGATAGGTTTTTTACAAAATTTTGGGGAAATCGTGTGGCTAGTTAAGACTGAGGAAATTTCCAATTCAAATACTTCTTGCGTAGATTTCCTAGAAATTTTTTAGCACATTTTTTACCAAAATTTATGAGTCCAAGAATAAATTGTGTGGCCTTATTTTGGTGTCAGTGGCTAGTTTCATGGCTTGTAAACAGTTCAGAGAAATATTGCGGCATGTATGCAGGGAAGCTATAAAATTTGATAGAGTCATTTTGAACATTTAGTGCATGGTTTCCCAAACCATGCATCTAGACCATGTGGGTGTCCTTATCTGGAAGCATGTACACGATTGGAACATGGATAGGAAAACTATGTGGACAAACCATGCAACTTTCCCAGATTCTTTAAAACATAAAGTTAATTTTTTACCCTATTATGTTTTAATATTAATTCAGGATTATCCTATATTATTCAATTTTTGTGCATGTGAGGGATCCCAAACCCTCATACACTAGGCTCTCATTACTTTTATGGTTCTAATCTTTCAAATCTCAGTTAGTTTCCTTGGATCTTTGGGGGTGTTTATCCTTTACTTCTCTTTTTCTCTTGTTTCTTAGTTCCTTCTTGGTGGGGTTCTCTCTTGGATGAACCCTAAGAGTTAGGTTTGATTTTGGTTTTGTATTTATAAAATGTTAGGGTGTGAGTATCATTACTCAATCTTGGTTCTTCATTTTCTTAAATTTTCCTGGTGTACGCACACCATTTATGTGGTTGTTTCCATTCATTTACCTTCCGACACATTCAATTGACTATTTATATTTCCTAAAATTCTTTTAAATTCTATAATATTTATTGTGGTGTGTAAGTGTAAATTTTTTTGAGATTTCACTGTTATAAATTTGGATAAAGTTTTTTTCAAAGTTTTCCTTTAATTATTCCTATGTATATAGGTTTTCAAAGTATTTTGTGAAATTATATATGCCTTCTAAAAAATTGAGCACTTTGGGGTGTGTTTAGACTTGGTTATGCTTGGTAGTTTGGTTTTCATTTTAAATTTAAGTTTTTGTGTGGTTTGGGTGCCACTTTATGCTTTTATGGTGATGTATAAAATGGTTTAAAAGATCTTTTAAATTCTTAAGTTAGAACCTAATGTAATTTTTTGATGCATTGTGTATACCATTGGATGTGGTAACATCCATAGGTGTATAGAGTGCACATATGGATAGGATCACAAATGATTATGGATACTTTTAGAAAAATATCCCACTAGAACACTATTTTCAAAATGATTCTCTTATATTTATTCTCTTCCTAACCCTCCTCATATTAAATGGTTCTTTAAAACCCTTAGTGTTTCTAAAATAGTTCTTTAGTTTTTAAATGGTTACATGGTTTCAAAAGATTTAAAAGGTGGTTTTGAATGTGTTTCCTAAATCTTCACCTATTAGGAACTTTGGGATGTGGATTGGTAACTAAATGATATAAAGGTCCATTTGGAATCTTCTGAACTCAAGTGGTGTTTTCACATTAGTATTGAAAAAAAAACAAAATGGAATTTGATATGTAAATGCTAAGGCTCGATTGGTACTTTGCGATGTTTTGGGAAATGTTTTTAAATTCACTTAACATGAAGGCCTCATAACAACTTGTGTGTTGTTTGATATGTGTTTTAAACCTCTATGGTAGTCCCTCCAATGATAGGGTCATCTCATATGTGGTGTCGGTGTTTGGGTTAGGCAAGCATGGTGGCATATGTGGGTTATTGGTTTATGCCACATGTGTGAGGACCTCCTCATTCACCACGAACTATTATCATGGGATTCCTTGGAATCATCTAGAGGTTCGAGTGATGTTTTCTTATTGACCTTGATTAGACGAGTTTGTGCACCCTAGAATTGTTGAGAGTCTAGGTGGGATGTGACACTAGTTAGTCCAGTTTTGAGAATCCAGTTTATTATTTACTGTGAAGCTTCCCCATACACTGGTAGGTGATTTCGATCTGACTACATCCATGTATTTCTTCTATATATGTTTAGGAAATACCCATGATTACTATCCTTCTATTTTGTTTGACTTTGCTATACTTTTTTTACTTTACTGGTATCTTCCTGCTTTTTATATTTATTTTATTCTTTATATAGAAAGTTGATCACCAATTTTGGTTCCTTGTTTTGGTATTGGATTTCTAAATTGTGTTTTAAAAAGGGAATCATGTTTTGAAAAGTGGAAGGTTGTGTGTGTGTTGTTATAAAAAAATTAAACATGTGTTTGTTTATTTAAAACAATAAAAACCCAAATTTATAAATTTATTTCAAACCAGTGTTTAGGGAAAATTTTATGAAAGGAAATGTATGAACTTTTGGTGCGTGCCTACTGAGCTGTTTATACTCACACCCTATCAATTCCCCTCAGCATTAGTAGACCCAAGATATTTTGCTTATTTAGGTCTCTAGTTTGTGTTTTATATTACATTAGGTTGGTTTTGTGGTTATTTGTGACCAAGATGTTATGTGGAGATTGTTTTGAAAGAGTTTTGGGTTTAGTTATGTTTTTTAGTTCCAATTTTGTTCATTTATTGTTGTATTAGGATCTCGTTTATGTATTTATTAATGTTAATTTATTATGAGTTTGTGCTTGGTTCTCTATTTTGGTTATTTTATCCTGGTTTTTATTGTGATAAATTGTTCCCATTGTGACATATTTGATGTTTATCACTATTCATTGGCCTAGGAGGATCGAGAATGCCTCTTAGGACTTATCTCATATTGGATCAGGTGTCAGTTCGGACGGCATCCCAGCTTGGTTCATGACATATCTTATGGAACACATATGTATGATTTCATTATGTGATGGGTGGGACCTATCTCTCCTTCCAATGCATTGGGTAAATATTTATATCTTAGGATATATTCATGGATGGAATGGGGAGTGAACCTAGTTCAGTAAGAGACATTGTCAACTAAGATGGTCTTGGGAGTAAACCTTGACTACTAAGATGGTTTGGGAAATAAACCCACTCCACTATAAGGAAAGGGCTAAAATTGTGTATGGTGTTGTGTCCCTCCTAGTAGTTTTAGTCCCCATGAAGTTCCATGATAAATTTTTTAAACAATAATTGACTTATAAGGAATGATTGTATATTCTTATCTATATGCAACAAATTCTATGTACTATTCCAATGTTATGCTCAAATGAGTCATGTTCTATGATATCCTTATGATTAATGTTTTGTGAGCATTAAATATTTATGCCAGGATTTATGTTTATGGTCTTTGATATGAAGGGTATGGTTTTTCAATATTATTCTCATGTTCTCATACTCTTATGCTTATATTATGATTAAATATCTTCCTTGTTTACCCTTACTGAGCATTTGAGCTCTCCCTCTCTTATGTTTCCTTTCCCCAGGTTATGAAGAAATTTTTTAAGTAGGGTATTCTTATTAAGATTACTAAAGGGGAAGATCTTTATGGGATATGTTGAAGATATTTCACTATGTCATAAGACTGTGTTTCCATGTTTCCAAATACCTTGAACTATTATGATCCTCAGGCATGTAATTTTGTAATGTGTAGAATATTCATCTAAAATGATGAAATATCCATGTATGATAATACTGGGTTTCTATAAGAACCTTTTTAAATTTTATTATTCCTTTTTTTCTAATTTTTACAATGTCCTATTCAATTACTTAACTAAACGACTCTACATAGGATGCTTTACCGATAAACGGATCATATGTGAAAAATCACTTTGGTAAGTTAACTATGATCAAATAGATTACTGATTAATCATATCTATAATGGTAAACATGGAATAATTTATCATTTTTGTACATAAATTATACTTTTTAAACTAATAATGAAATATGGTTATGAAAAATGGACTATGTTACAATCATGGAGAGGGTAGGTCATATGTACGCATGAGTAACGTTTGAATTTTTAAATATCATTATGGAAGTTAAATGTTATTTTATAATTCTAGGATTATTATTATTATATCATAAATATAATATTATTTCTTTAAATACCCTTACACATACCATTTATGTGATGTGGCAATAAAAACGAATCACATCGCTTCGTGAGGTGGTAGTTCATCGTACACATAAACGAAATCATCATTTATTCAATGAATGATAAGGTAAAAAATTATATGATATATTTATCTTACATAATGTTTAATATGTAATAAATATTATATATAAATATAAAATTAATCTTTATTAACTTTCATATAAAGAGTAATTGAAAATTGAATTGTATCGCTTCGCGAGGTGGTAGTTTGCCGTAAACATAAGCGACGGTATTTTGTTTTCTGCAGAATGGAAAGTAAGAAGGTATATATGATATTATAATTATATAAGTATAATTATATGATTAATATATTATATAAAAATTACATACTTAATTATATATAGTTGTGATAAGTGGTGATGGAAAAAAATTACATCGATTCGTAAGGCGGTAGTCTGTTGTACACACGATCAAAGGTTTTGTTTCCCATTTGACTGAGGGGATTGTTTTAGGTCATTATCTTAAGATAAAAACATATAATTAAATTTAATATTCTAATTTTATTATATAATAATTTTTTAATTTTATTTTAAGTAGTTTTAATAAGTAATAAAATAAAATGCTCAGTTAAGGATGCTACATCTTTTTTGGGCAACCTCTCTTAGTTTAAAACAAGACCTACTAAGTTGGATTTCTAACCAAAAAAAGGATTCTAGGATGACTTTATATAATTATTAAAGTCATTTGGGAAGTTATTTTTATAACCAATGGGTTTTTTAAGTGTTAAAAGTAGAATATATGGGGTGTACTTTTTAAAGTGGGGGAGAGGGCACACTTGGAATTCTTAAAAAGAAAGAATTCCACCCATGTTTTTACCATATAAAAAGGATAAAAAATGAATAAATTTACAATATTATAAGATAAAAGTTATAAATATGACCATAAATATAAATTATACAAGTTTTATGTAATTTTTAACCCTTATATTTTTATTTTAACCCCTAGGAGATTCTATTTTTAACTTAACCGTGGTAAATAATTTTTATTTTTTTTCACTATTCATTATGGAGAAAAATTAAGTTGAAATTATTAGATAATATAAATTATTATTATTCTGAATATGTAATCAATTTTTACAAATTTAAGTCATATAAGTTTTAGATTTTAATTTAAAATTAAACTCACAGATGTGTAAAATACACTTTTCCAAAAGAAAAACTTTCAAAAGTTGAAAAAAAATTATAAAAAAATTCAACATGAAATTGATTCTAAAGAATTTATTTGGATTAATTAATATATAATTAAACAAATTTTAGTTTTAAAATATTATTAAAATAAAATGGTCATTTCAATTTATTCAAAGGAAAAGGTGGTTTTTACTAAAAATTAGTATTTTCACTATTCATTAAAAAATAATAATTTTTAGAAAAATAAAAAAAATATCCTAAGATAATTTTTACATGTAGATTTAAAAAATTATTATAATTTTTTAAAATAAATTTTATAAATTGATAAAAATTAAATTTTAAATTATGTGTGAAAAGCATGACTACACCGCCTTTTAGAAAAAAAATAACTTTTCATAAAACATTTATTTTTCTTTAAAATGGTTCTAATTTTATTTCTAATAAATAGATAACCAATTAATTTATTTTCTACATTTTTAAAACATAATTTTTATAATTTACTTATTCATATTCATACCTACTGATTTTATGGATAGGTTATAATGGTCATGTTTAAATAATTATATTTTAATAGAGTACCACATTTCAGTTAACCTGGTGTTGTGTACATAACAGGCTATCAAAGAGATTGAATTTTTTAAAAATAAATATTTCAAAAAGTCTTGGGGTGTTATATTAATCACCCATTAAATAATTTTTTCCTTTAAATTTCATATTACATACTAAGGTGAAAACAAGTGTGGTTAATTTTTCTTCATCACCTCTTCTTATTCCCAAGATGCTTCCTCAAAATTATTTTTTATCGTATCACTTTAACCAGGTGTGTTGTATTTTTTTGTATAAATTTGTCTCTATGATCCAATATATTCACCATCTTATCCTATAATAAAAGGTCTTTATCTATCAGTATCAACTCTGGATTTAGTACATTAATGGGGTCTGGTATGTACTTCTTCAAGAGGGATACATGGAACACACCATGTACTTGAGATGGGTTATGTGTGAGTGTAAGTCGATAGGCCACCACTCTAATTTGATCAAGTATATAAAAGGGGGAAATTTATCTAGGTATAAGATTTCCATTCTTCTCAAACATCATGACTTAATTCCATGGGGAAATACATAGTAACACCTTATCTATGATATCACACTACAGGTCTTGATGATGATTGTTTTCATATATATTCTATCGATTTTTTATCAATTTTATTTGATGTTTGATGGTTTTTACCATATATATCATATATTGGGAAATATCTGGTCTCATTTTCTTCTACACTTTGAATTCAACCCAACATGTCATATTCTGACACCATTTCCCATACAGAACCTCATAAGGATTCATTTGATTACTATAAGGGAAACAATTGTTATATGAGAACTCAAATAGGGGGAGTTATTGATTCCAAAATCCTTGTAAATACATTGAATAAGATTAAAACATATACTCTATAATATATATGGTTTTATAAAATTGAACATCCATCTGAGGGTGATAAGAAGTGTCAAAACTAAGTAATGTATCCAACTCTTGCTAAAGTATTCTCCATAACCTTAAGGTAAACCTCATATCTCAGTCATATACAATAGAGAGTGGAACTCCATTGAATATTACCACTTATATTTTGTATATATTAGATATTTGGTCAAGATATAAATCTTATTTAATAGAAATTAAAAGTGATGAATAAGGTGATCAACTACCACCTATATGTAATTATTTCTTTTAGTTTTCGTAGGGAGCCCTACAAAAAAATCTGTATTTATGTTTTCCAATTTCCATAATGGTATATAAATGTTTTAATCATAACCTTATAATTTTTTTCATTCACCCTTGACTTGTTTCCATACCAATCATTGAGATACAAATTCTATAATCTCCCTCTTCATTTTGTCCCATCATAATTTATATTTCAAGTATTTATACATCATAGTTATTCCTAGATTAATAGAGAATAATGGGTTATGAACACTATAAATAATATACCTCTTAATATATGATTTTTATGGGACACATGTCTGGGTTCCAAACCTTATACCTCCATCTTCAACAAATCCGAACACCGGAATATTTGATACCTTTTTTGTAGAACCTCATTATCATTTTAGGCCTCCTAATACTCTCAAGAATGGAAGGTTGGGTCATTATTTGAGAAATTTAGGATTAAAATACTCTTAATATTCCCATATACATCCTTTGAAAATATAATAATATTGGATCCTTCTCAATTCTCATCATTGATAAAATTGTTGGATCCTTTATACTTAGATCATATTACACCTTCTTTGATTTCCCGGGATTTTAATGGATTGAGAAATCATAGTCCTTGATTAGAACTAATTATATTAATTGGAACATGTTAATATACTTATTTATGAATATATATTTGAGGCTATTTTGATCCATATATATTTTACACTTCTCCCCATAGAGATAATGTCTCTAGATATTCGATGAAAATGTCACTACAACCAACTCTAGGTCATGCCTGGGATAGTTCTTCTCATGAAATTTCAAATTCCATGAGTTATAGGCTATAAATTTGTCATTATTTGTTATTAAACACCTCAAAACCTTCTTTAAATCGTCACTATAAACCACAAAAAGTTAACCCACTTGAGGGTGGAATAAGTACTGGTGTAGTGATAAACCTATTTTTTAACTCTTTAATGATCTATTTACATTCAATGGTCCGAAAAAAATTATTCCCATCCATGTTATCTTGGTTAGTGATTTTCAAATTCATGAAAAATAATTTACAAATATTTGGTAATACCCATATATTCCAAGGAAACTGTGTATATTTATTAAAAATTATGGTTTATTCCAGACATTGAATGCCTTTATCTTAGAAGGGTCTACAGATATCACTTTTTTTTAGATAATATTCCCCAATAATGATACTTCATTCATCTAGAACTCCCATTTACTATAATTTACATATATATTATTCTTTATTAAATCCCTTAGAACATTATTCAAATACTTCTCATGCTCCTCCTTTCTCTTTGAATATATCATAATATCATCTATAAAGACTGCCAAAAATTTGTTGAGGTAATACCTAAAGACCCTATACATTAATTCTATCAATATTTTTGGATTATTAGTGAGTCTTAAAGGAATTACTATGAACTCATAATGTCAATACCTTATTAGAACAGTATTTTTGGGAATATAATCATTATCCACCCTTAATTGGTGATATCCTAAATAAAGGTCCACCTTAGAGAAATACTAAGCTCCACATATTTGATCAAACAAGTCACCTATCTGTGAAAGGGTACACTTTTTATTTGTTGTGATTTTTTTGAGTTCATGATAATTAATGTAGAGTCACATTGACCCATCATTTTTCTTGATAAATAGGATTAGTGCACCCCCACAATGAATCACTATGACAAATAAAACCCTTTTCTGGGTTCTCTTGTAATTTATTCTTCAGTTCTTTCAAGTCAACGGTGTCCATTATATAATAATTATTGGATATGGGTAGATATTCATGTATAAGTATGATTGATAACTCAACCTTTTAGACGGGAGGAATACAAGAAAACTCTTAAGGGAATACATCAGTATAATCCCTCATAATGGGCATGTCTTCAAGAAATATTCTCTTCGTAGTCTCAATCATTTGGGCTAGATATGCTTACTCATAAGGCAATAATATCCATACTTGAATAGAATATTCCATAGAAGATCCATCCTCCTCCTTACACTTTTATAGAATCGTAGGGTGAATTGGGACATGGAGAGTGATCTACTTATCTCGACATTATATGTTGGATTTATTTAAGTATATATAATAAATGCCTAAAATGACATCAAAATATACTAAAGTAATTATGATGAGATTGACTAGAAGATTAAGTCTACAAACATTGACTAAGGAGGAGTTATATACTTGGGATGAAACCATCACTCCATTTTCTATTCTCATAAATATATCAACCCCATGTTTTGAGGTGGTGTTTGAATAGTTTTACTAAATTTTTAATATATGAAAGAATGCATAGAACCAGAATCAAAAGGTACATTCTCTATTATTGAATGGATAACTAGAATACCTATCACCTTATCATTTTCAACATCAAACTCATACTTAGTGATAGTATATTCCCTTCCTTTTTTCCATGGAGGATATTGTCAATTATTTTCTCTAAAAACCCTTGGTTTAGGGCATTGTATCACATTATGTTTGTGTATCTTATAGTTAAAAAACTATACTGTAGACATATTATTGATCTAAACTATCTTTTTTTCTTCATCATTAGAGGACTTCTTCATTTCCATATGACACTAATTAGCCTGATTCCCCTCTTTTCAACACTTGAAGCATCTTCTGGTTCACCTTAGGCAATTTTTGGTATACTTCTTCCCACACTTTTGACAAGTGGGGTGTTGGGTTTTATTTTCCCCATAGTATTTATTGATTGATTCTCACAAAGTAAACTATATTCTACAGTTCTTGTCTCCATTCCCATGAGACCATTAAGAGTCACGGATCTCAATATCAACTTTGAGGGAACAACAAAAAATATCATAATAATTATCAATGTATCGAATCACCAAATCCTTTCATAGACTCATCTTTAACCCAATAAAAAAATGGTACACCATAATTTCAATGATAATAACAAATCCAAAGTTTTATCATGCAAGCCTTATGAATTTTTCTTCATATACCCTAATAGATTATTATTCATTTTGATTCAGACTGAGGAACTCTATATCAATTTTAATATGTATATTGTGGGGAAAATATTAATTAAAAATTATTTTATTAAAGTCTTACCATCCCATGGAATAAATATCCTCTTTTTACTTTGTTATCTTGATCAGTTTCCACCATTGATCATCTTCTCCATCAATCTGATATATAGATAGCATAATTTTTTTCTTGCTCTGTGTATTAGAGGATAGAAAATATATTCTAAATGGAGTTAATCCATTATTCATTAATGAGGGGATCATAAGATCCACTAAAGTTAGGGGGTATTTCTCACATAAAATATTTGACTATAACTTGATCCTTATTAGGAGGAGTATGGAATTTCATGTGAATCATGTTATTATTCATAACTTGAGATAGTTGATCTAGTACTAACATGGAGTTATTAGCTCCCACTCCTATAAGGTTAGGCATATTATTGGGGCAGTCATCACATTGCCTATCATGTTGGTTTTTAGAATGGTTTATACTATTTCCATCTATTAAATAAAATAATTAAAAACATCATTCAATCATACTTTAACATACCAAAGGGAAACTTATAAACTCAAAAGGAATAACTCGTGAATAATAATTATTTCCCAACTTAATGGCCTCTAGGTTTCAATCTATGTTATACATGGTAATGTTTCCAATTAGTTTTTATAACCTAATAATTCTTTCATGTCCTTCGCAATGTTTTGTAAATAGTTTTTGAATTTACAAAGCATATACCCCAGGAGTTTCAAACCATGTGTGTAGAAAGTCTTGTTTTTATTCACCATGTGATGATAGATTCCATCTCAATGTGACCTTTTTGAGGTTATTACCCTAAGGTACCTATTTACTATATCCACATCCACTTGTAGTATCGAGATATTGATGTATTTTCTTGAAAACCAATTTATCTATACTTCACCAATATTCTATGATATTTTCCTATACTTAGAATTATCCTTAGAGTTATCCTTATACTTCTCCGTAAGGTTCTCATTAAAGTTTTCATATCCTAGTTTCAAAGGTTAACTAAACCTTTATTATGATGCCAACTATGAAGACCCAAGTATTTTAAAAATATTATTAAATAATTCTTAAAAATAAATATCCATTAATATAACACAATGATTTTAAAGTCCTAGTGTCTTTGTAAAAATAGGTTTATATTACATCAAAAGGAACGTAAAATGTGAAATAATTATTTTTATTGTCCATAGAGTGCTCCTAAAATACATTTGAGCTCTTAAAACTGTATGGGATAACCTGGGAAATACATAAAGAAAGGGGTGAGGTAAAAATCCCAGTAATGTAATAAACATGATAAGGAATCATAACATGTGATTCAAAGGTATAACATGATATCATAAAATAGAATGTACAAGAGTAATAAACTGGAATAATAACATAAATATCATGGTGTCATAAGATTTTAGAAACATAGGAAATTTGTAAACAATTCAAAAAAATGACAGAAACGTGAGATAAGGCCAACTTCCTAGATAATATCACTTGGTAGATAAAGTCCCATAATGGATTAGGTTTACTCCCAAATCCCTTACATGACACCTCATGAGAATAAAGCATTACCCAGTGAATTATATCACTATATGGTCATACTCATAATAACATTTTCATGATATATGTGTGATACATAAAAAAATCAATCATAATTTGTAACATAAATATTACCCATGGAAATAAAATGGGTTATATAATCATACTTTATGTCATAATCAAAGGAGATTTCATAATGAAGGAATTTGAGAAATAGTTATAAGGTATCTATTAACATGTAAAATTAAGTTTTAATAAGATATATATATATATATATATGAGAGACATATATATAGAATTTAGAATAATTCCATAACATTAAATAGATAGATAAAGTGAGTTATAATATAAAGTTCATAACCCAAATGAAAGGGTGGTTTAGATAGATCTCTTACCTTGAGCCCAATTTTCACATGTATTCTTTATATTCCTAAATAATAAATTTATGTTAATTATTTAAATGATTAATAACCTTTTTAAAGTTTATTATTCCTTTTATTTTAATTTTTTCCATGTCATATTCAATTACTTACCCAGTTAATTTCACATCAAACATTTTAATGATAAACGGATCATATGTCAAAAATCACTTTGGTAAGTTGACTGAGGTCAAAGTAATTTTTAATTAATCATATATATAATGTTAAAAATAACATAATTTTTTATTTTTATATATAAATTTTAATTTTTAAACTAATCATTAAATGTAGTTATGAAAAATGAACTATGTTATAATCATGGAGACGGTAGGTTGGAAGTACGCATGAGTAACGTTTCCATTTTTGAAGATTGATATGGAAGGAAGATAAGTGTTATTTTATATTTATATGATTATAATTATATCATAAATATCATATTATTTCTTTAAATACTATTACACATACAATTAATGTGATGCAGTAACAAAAACGAATCATTTCACTTCGTGAGGCGGTAGTCTGCCAGACACACGAATGGTGTTATTGATTGTTCAATGAATTATAATATAATAAAAAAATATGATATATCAATTTTCAATAAATTTTAATATTTCCTAAATATAATATATAAAAATATAATTATTCCTTATTACCTTCCATATAAATAGTATGTAAAAAATGAATCACATCGCTTCGTGAGGCGGTAATCTGCCGTACACACGAGCGATGTTATCGTATTTTATACAGAAATAAATGTAAGAAGGTATATTTGAAATTATAATTATATAAGTATAATTATATCATTAATATCATATATAAACATTATATACTTCCTTATATCCAGTCTTGAGAAGTAGTGATGGAAAATGAATTACATTGGTTCGAGAGGCGGTAATCCGTCGTACACATTATCACAAATATTTTTTCCAATATGAGAAAGGAGGAGATGTTTTTTGGTTATTAACTTAACATAAAAACATATAATTATATGGAATATATTGGGGTTATAATATCATAATTTATTAATAATATTTTAAAAAAGTTTAAGAAAAAAAAATAAAATTCTCATTTAAGGACATTAACACTTCTTCACGCAACTTTTTTGGTTTAAACCAAATTACACCCTAGTTTTATTTTATAAAAAAATAAAGGATTATAAGATGAGTGAAGGGAATTATGGAATTAATTTAGGTAGTTATGTTTTGAAACAATTGGTTTTTGAAGTGTGTAAAGGAGAGGAGAGTGGTGGTCTTTTATAAGTGGGGGAGAGCCACACTTGGAATTTTTGAGAAGTAAATATTATACCCACATTTTTCTAATGAAAAAAGGATACAAAATGAACCATTTAAAAACATTATAATATATAAGTTCTAAATATGACCATAAAATAGAAATTAGACAAGTTTTGGGTCATTTTTAGCCCTTACCTTTTAATTTTAATCCTCAGTAAACTCATTTTTACCATAACTATGGTAAATAATTTTTACCATTTTCACTATTAATTAAGATAAAAAATTAAATTTAACTTATCAGAAAATATAAATTATTATTATTACAAATATAGAATCCAATTTTCCAAATTCAACTCACAAATTTAGTAAATTTCAATTTAAAATTAAACCCGCAGACATGTCGAAAAAAATATGTTTCTAAAAGAAAAACTTTCAAAAGTTGAAAGGTTTTTATATAAAAATTTAATATGAAATTAATTAAAAACATCTAATTTGGATTAATTAATATATAATTGAACTTATTTTACTTTTAAAACCAAATTAAAATAAAATATTCCTTGTACATTTATTAAACAAAAAGGAATTTTTTAATAAAATATAATATTTTCACTATTTATCAAATAATGAAACTTTTAATAAAAATAAAAAAAAATTACCCTAAACAAATTTAAAAATTTAAATTTAAAAATAAATTTAATTTTTTAAAATAAATTTTTTAAAATTGGTAAAATTTAATTTTAAATTATGTGCGCAAAGTGCAACTAGGCCATCTTTTAGGAAAATATATTTTTTCAAAAAACATTCCTTTTTATTTATAATAGTTATTATTTTATTTATAATAAATATATATCGATTACATTTATTTTATATATTTTTAAAACATGAGATTCATAATTTAGTTATTTCTATTCATACCCACCAATTTAACGGCTAGGTTATAATGGTCATGTTCAAATAATAATATTTTAATTGAGTATCATGTTTCATTTAAACCCAGTGTTCCATGCATTGTAAGATGTTGAAGAGATTGAATTTATTTAAAAATAAATATATCATAAACTATTAGGGTGTTACAGATATATTTTATCTTTATGAATAAGAGTTTATTGGTATATTTTTCTTATCTATATCTTATGCATGTTCTTTTATAAGGTAATGCCACTCATTTGTATGAATGATATACCCTTGGTGTTAGTCTCCAACCCAAGGCCTACTGAAGGTGGGACTTGAATGGTCACAAACCTCTTTCTTTCATTGACAAACTAGGAAGGGTACTCTTTGGGGGGAGGGTTCATGACATAGTGGTATTAGTGGTTCAGGTTAAGTGTTAGGATAGATTTTGGAGTAAGAAATAGGTGATACTACATGAGTTGGTAGGGAAAGAGTTTCAACTAAGTTTAGTAAGCAATGTAAACATGGGATACCAACTAATAAATTGGTATTTAGGGCTACTTATAATTTGATTCATTGACGTTTAATTTTACCAGACCTAATAATTGAAGTGATACTAGTTACAAGTTAAAGACCTAGGAAATAATCATGTATCATTCTACCTTGCATATTTGTTTGAAATTGGTAGACCGTAGGATATGTTAAACCTTAAATAATTAATTAATTAATCTTAAATATTTAATATTATTCGTTTAGTAGTTTAACCATATTTTCTTTTATTAGGTTTGGATCAATATTAGTGTCTATCTTATGTTCGCATTGGCGATGTTAGTTAGGATATGCCAGAAGATCATTGTAGGGTAGAGGTCAATGATGATGACACTTAGAGAAGGATACTCTGAGATTTTTAACACTAGATCTTGAAAAAGTAAAGGGTATCTGTTTTATAATCAATGAAAAATGATTGGATAGAGTAGGTTTAGAAATATTTTAGTTCGATTTGTGCTTAGAAGGATCACTGGATTTAATTATTAGTGATGATGCTACATGGAGCAGTGAGGCAGTGGTCGATAAAGTTACTCAGGTATTATAAGGATTCATAGGTCTCATGGGAGAAGTTTAGGGACTAGTTTCAAGAAGAGTTTACTTATTCAATAACAAAGTCAACTAGTCTCCATGATTTTCTTACCCTTAAATAGGGGAGTTCTAGAATGCAGGAATTTAGGATCTGTTTCAAGACCCTTATTCGATATTCTTCATACTTATTTCCAGATAATAAGGCCAAGGTGGTGAATTTTGAGGAAGATTTGCATTCATATATTGAGCATCATGTCACCCCATCCATGGTGTTAGCATGTCTCTAGGTACTTTCAAGATCGAAGGTTGTTTAGAGGACACTAGTTGGAACTGGGTCATTATAAAATGGAAGTTTTCAGGATTCCACATAAAGAAGAGAAATGATCTGAGGTTCTAAGTTTCCTAGATACAAGATATTTTGGATAGCTGAGGGTAGTGAAATCTTTAATCATCTCATTTCTCCAAGGTAAGAGGATATTCGAACTTTTCTGAGGGATCAGATTCTTATTCCATATGGAGTCCAAGGTCATCAGTGATGATTGTGCCTGAATTTTCTGACTAGGTAGCGTGCACCAAGGGTTCCAATTCAAGTTCCTCCATTGAGGTAACAGTAGTAGGATGTTATATCTTGA
This sequence comes from Viscum album, assembly GCA_963277665.1. Lineage (NCBI taxonomy): Eukaryota > Viridiplantae > Streptophyta > Magnoliopsida > Santalales > Viscaceae > Viscum > Viscum album. Next base: position 1,824,003,891 of record OY728132.1, on the reverse strand, counting down.
GATTATTTGAGAGGATGTGGGAAAGGTATAGAAAATCCTAGAGATAATTCCCATCCTTAGAGAGAATAGGGAATTCATGGAGGTGGTCTTCATCCGAGTCAGAGAGGGAATGGATCAGGTTGTGGTTAGATTTATTATCTAGTAATTCTAGTGTTGGGTGATCCATGCATTCTTTGAGGTTCCCTTGTCCTGTTTTATACTTAGTTTCATACTCTGTTTGATTTATAAGATATACACTCCTTCAAATCACATGTCCTAGTCCATTATTTGGGACTTTAGGTGGAGATAATTTCATTTCTCTTTGTGTTGACTGCACCAATTATATGTTGAAAATATTTGAATAAAGTATGTAGAGACTATGACGTAGTGACGGGGTAGCACTTTTCTTTAGTATACTTACTATGTTTATGGATATATCCCTATGATATCATCCTCAATAGAGACTAGTTGTACTTGGTGTATGATATTGTCGATTTCTTTAGGTGGTTGGTTGTGTTCTATGATACTGATGGAGAGCCTATAGTGTTCATCACTGAGAGAATCCCTCGGATAGGTCAAATGAAAATTTCATCCTTTTCTTCCTTGATGGTTGAGATGATGTTGAGTTCCTTAAAGGTTTAGCCTTTAGTGTTTCCTAGGGTTATAGAAGAGTAACTTGATGTCATTCTTGAGAATATTGGGGACCCTTAGAGGGACATCAATTTTGAGAAAGATATATAATCAATAATTTATCCTATATCAATGTATCTGTATAGTATGGATCCATTTGAGTTGTGAGAGATATGGGTAAAGCTTTATGATTTTTTTGTAGTGACATTTTGTTCAGTAGAGTGTTTTACCTTGGGGTGCACTAATTTTGGTTATGAAAAAGGTTTATGGAAGTCTGCATATTTTTATTGATTATCATATATTGAACCATTTGATATTGAAGAAATAATATCCTCTTTAGTGGATTGATTATTTATTCTATCAGCTAAAATGATCTAGTTGGTTATTAAATAACGATCAGTGGTCAAGATATCATCATATGTGGGTGAAGGATGAGGATATTATGAAGACCACTTTCTGATGTCTTCATAGATATTAAGACTTTGTTTTGATGTCATTCAATGTGAAAAACACTCCATCCATGTTCATGGGTTTAATTAAGATAGTGTTCAGATATTTCTTGGATCAGTTCATAGTGGTTTTCATCAATGACATCCTTGTGTACTCTGTGTGTGAGGGAGATCATGTAAAGCACATACATACCACTTTGAGAGTTATTTTGAATGATAAGTAATTTGGTAAGTTTTCGATTTGTGATTTATGGTATTTTGAAGTTAATTTATTGGGTAATTTCATGTCTCGACAAGAACTAGTTTTGGATCTTTTAAATACAGAGGTGGTTTTTCCTTTGACATCCCCTAAGACTGTTGTAGAGGTGCAGATTTTTATTGGTCTTATAGGCTATTACTATAGGTTCATAACTGATTTATCTCAATTTTTTAATCTTATAAATATCCTTGAATAGAAAGGATCAATTCTTATTATTGACTAACTAGTGTTAAGTAGATTTTGAGTACCTGAAGAATAAGTTATTTGGCACTCCAGTCCATTGTTTATTAGCAGAGGGAGTTCAATTTGAGGTTTTCTAATGACTCTTCATGTCTTGGTTTGGGTTGTGTTCTAATGCAGTAGATATCATTTTTTTCTTAAGGGTCTTGGAATTTATATCCCCATGAGTGAAACTATGCCACCCCTGATCTCGAGTTAGTATAAAATATGTTTCCTTTGAAGCTATAGTAACATTACCTCATCAGTGAGTGTTTTTTGGTTTTTACCAGTCATAAGATCCCAAGCCATGTCTTCTCCTATTATGACTTGAACTTGAAATAGTAATGTTGGATGGAATTATTAAAATATTACAACATTTAGGTTTCATATAAAATAGGAAAGGGGGATTTTGTGGCTAATGTATAGATTAGGATATCATATAGTGATTCCATGTGTAAATCTAGAAATTACAGGAGAGTGATAGAAGAGATCTTGGGAATGAATCTTGATATGGGATAGGCTAGAGGTAGTGGATATCTTTTCTAGATGAAAGTGTGGTCATATTTATTGTATTAGGTGTAATATTCCCATATGGTGGACTATTAGGTGGAGGTATGGAGAGACTGAGTTATTTTTATTGATTCCCCTGATTATTAGTCTAAGGATGAAAAACACTATGAGTTGCTCCAGGGAAGGATTTTCATCCCTTTGGAAATTCATGAGATGGTTGTCTATTATTTCCATAGCTCACCCTTGGTTGTATATCATGAAATGAAAACTATGTATCAAATTCTGATAGTTTATTTTTTGTGGCCTATGTTGAGGCATGCAGTTGTAGAGTTTGTGTCTTGATTTTTGGTTTGTTAGAAGGTGAAGATCAAGCACCATATTCCCAGAGGTTTGATTTATCTATTAGATGTTACTCAATGAAATTAGGAGTACATATCAATCGACATCATTATTGATTAACCTTGAACTTAGGGAGGATTTTATGTTATATGGTAAATATTTAATCATTTGAAAAAATCATACCACTTTATAGTTGTTAAGGAGTCGAGCCTGATAGAGGTTTTGTTGAGGTAGTATCTAGAGGAGGAGGTGAGACTTATAGATTCCTAATGATATCATCTTTGATCGTGATCCTTGTCTTACCTATAGGTTATAGAGAGGGCTCGTGTATGATTATTTATCTTATTTATCCCTTATGACTATTTTTTCTACAAATGGATGGTCAAATAAATCAGACTCACCAGACTCTTAAAGACATATTTCATTCTTGTGTCCTGGATTTTTTAGGTTCATAGATGAGGTACCTTACTTTCATTAAGTTTACTTACAAAAAATAGTTTATATTCCACCATTGGTATTGAACCTTTTCAAAATTTTATGGTTGATCTTTTCATAATACATTTTTCTAGACTAGGGTCATAGAGTCATCAAATCTCAGGTCAGATCTAGTGAAAAACACGACAGATATGGTTTAAGAAATTCATAAATGGATGAAATCCACACAAGATCATCAAAATTCATATGTTCATCATAGGACGAGACTTATGGAGTTATAAGTTAATGATCATGAGTTCTAGAAGGTGAATCCTCATCATGTGAAATGAATTTTTTTAAGGGTAGTAAGCCTTCTCTCTAGTTTTTTGGGTCTTTTGAGGTGTTGGATCATGTTGGAGATTTATGATATCAGATATTACTTCCCCCACAGATGATCTATATACATGATATTTTTCAAATGTCATATCTACAATGTTACCTTCATAGTGAATCTAACATCATTAATTATAGAAATAACAATGTTGACGATGATGTAACCTTCGAGGAGTGGCCTGTGAAGATCCAAGATAGCCATGATAAAGTTTTTCATGAGTATGTTATTCCCTTGGTTCATTTATTATAGTGGAATGGTGGAATGGATGATATTACCTAATAATTTGAGTTATAGACATGTGTTCATTACCCCTAATCTATTTTTTATATCTTATCTTTTAGAATTGTATATTTTTTGGTTGTTGAACTTTTTCTAGTTTATGATATGGTTTCCTCTCTTGAATGTTTTGTTGTTATCCTTACTCTTTTTTGAGTGGTATCTCCCCCAGGAGAGTGTTTTGGATCTATTTATTATTGTGGAATGGTTTTTCACTTTGTTTTTCTAAGTAAGGTTGTTGATTTATTGTTATGGTGAGGATCTTGATAGGTATCTCATGGTATGGTTGTTTGGAAAACACTTTCCTTATTTTCTCTCTATCTGTGGTTTTAAATTATTGAAGATGGAAATGGTTTGACAATTATTTGATGTAATAGCATGGATCCTATTAACCTTTCCTTTGTGATTTTTTGATATTGAAGTCATATAGAAGAGTTTACAAGGATATTGGGGGGAAAGGGGGAAAAGGGGTTCCAGTTCCATTTTAGGTAGGTTTTTAATATATATTCATGAGCTTAACCATAATCCATGCTTTTGTAGCATGGTCTCTATGTTGTGGCGTAGGAGGTATCAAGGAGGAGATTTTGATTATGCTTCCAAAATGGAGGAGGTTGTGTCATGTTGTTTGGCTACGGTGTAGGCCCTTCCTGGTGTTTGAGTATTTAAGGAATGGAGATGATGGTTCTGTTGTAGATATTATGGGTCATTCTTCTAATTGAAAGGGTAGTTGATCTATGTGGATTTAGATGGAAGTGTATCCTCCCTGTTGGAAAAGGTGTTTCTACGGTGTGGTGGTAAGATATGTTTTATTCCCTCCCCCTGAGTTTATAGGATTTCTGATATGGATCCAGCCTTGGAACGTGGGCACGGATTTGATCGAGGGGGTTGTTACATGGTCTCCTTTAATTATTTCATTGTCCTCCTAATTTCAATAGGCTCTAGTGAGGTATGGGTATATGTGTCATAGTCCTCTAAAAAAATTTCTTATAACTACACCTAAGTCCCACAAACCCAATTTTTCTTCCAACTCTTTCACTCGAACCCTAAGTTCCCTTGAGTTCTTTTTTAAGTCCTTTAAATGACCTTTTTGATCGAGATCAATCCTGAGTATCTAGAGATAAATCTATGGTTATATGAGGTAAGTTCTTTCCCTTTTCTTCTGGTTTATCCTCTGTTCGATCTCATTTTCCTTCCATTATTCTTTCCATACTTTTTAATTTTATATCCATTATTATAACAGAGTTTTAAATGTCAGTTTTTGGTGTGCTAATAGTGCTAATTCCTTGAGAAATTATATTTTCCTCACATGAGAGGTGATAAGAGATCTATATTGGGGTTTTGTTTCCATTTCAAGAACATCAGAAGTTTGAGGTAGGGTATCCATTGTTTATCCTATTTATTTAAAGGAAATTATAAATTGATCATGGTTTATCTCTTTAGATAATAGTGGAATTAACCAAATGAAGATTAAACCATATTAAATAATTAAAATGGTTTATAGTTATAGAAATCGTATGATGATTTTTTTCACCATGATAATGATTTTTCACTTAATTATTTATATAGTGAGATATATTTATTGTTCTTTGAAAATAATGTAGTTATTATTAGTTTATCATATTGTTCTTGATGAAATTTTTAAATAATGTAATTTTTGTAATTTAGGTTGGTTGGATAAATAATTCAAATAGGCATATTTATGAAATCATTGTTCTTATAATTTGATGATAAAAAAAATTGAGGCTTAATTCATGTTTAGTTGAATATGTTATTCCATGTGTTAATGGAATTGGATAAATATTTTGAATATGTAACTCTTTTTCATGATATTAATTATTAAAGGAATATTAAATGAGAATCTTTATTCTTTAAATCATATTAAGGAAATAAAATGCTATAAATCATGTTTAAGTAATTTGATAGCTTATTAAAGATGATGCATTGGGTTACCTATAGTTGGAACCTGTAATAATTGAATTAGTTAATTCAATATGGAATAAAAAAAATTATTTTATAAATATAATTGTTTGAGGACAAGATTTTCTATTTTATTTTTAAGGTTAAATGCATTGGGTTTGGGACCTTTTTGGAATCTATTTAAAGGTTTGGATAGTCGAGTTTCTTTTCTATCTTCATTCATTTCCCCACTCTTAGAGGCAGTTGGATGTTCTTGGTTATTCATGTATTTTATGGTAGATTAGGATGTTTTCCTAGAGTACCTATAATCATGGAATGGTAATAATTATTAATTAAATGTCTTAAACTATATAGTTGGTTCTTTATGGAATGAAAAAGTTAATGTCAAATCCTTAGAAACAATGGAATTTTTGGGATTATGCTTGGAGGGCATGGACTTCACACTGATGGTTAATGGAATGTAACTTGTAATAATGTTGATGGTTAATTTATGGATAATTAATTAATTAATTACAGGTTAAATATTGAAAAGGAAAGAATAAATTTAAAGGAATTATTCTTAAATTCTTGTTTTCTTATAGGATAGCTAGTCCCTAGTAGTGGTATTTGAGTGTCCGAGTGATGATAGGTGTAGTTTATCTTAGGACTAGGTTATTTTCTATAGTGTGGCTGAGATATATATTATATCTTGTACATTTTGTGATTTCATATGCTACTCTACTAATGTCGGTATAGTGACTAACACCTAGTGGACTCTAGGATGGTTTTTTCCACAACATCCTAGTGGTGAGAATGGATGGATTACTACCCCTTATTGCCTCGCTATATTCTCCTAGTAGTATTATGTGATGGTTTATATGGTGTTTAGTTTCCCATATTTTTTTTCAAAGCGTTATAGTGACTTATGGTTATTTTATATACATGTATCTCCAGATATAGTTTCCAAATAATTATTATAGTTATGATGTGTATGGGTTGTGATGGATCGAGGCGCAAACTCAGTGTATGGTCTATATGGATTAAGGTATAATACTTTTGTATGCTACATGACATGAGATTTATGGTGGATCCTAGAAACTACTTAGTTACTATATGGAGATGCGGCATGGGATGATGAGATGATGTGATGCATGAGATGCATGTTGTGATATTTTATCTGAGGTTTCTTTGGGATGGATTACTTTGGGAGATAGATAGATCAGGATGTACGTTGTTAAGGTAGAGTGGAAAACCAATGGGGGAGAGGTATTTGCGTACCCTTGTTTGATATTATATTATAATATCTCTTATATGTGTTAATTAGTGAGAGGTATTCACGGTGGGTATGGTAACTTAGTATATCAATTTAAGTGATGAGTTAGTTTTACTTAATGTTCACTGGGATTTATTATGATTTATTTTATCTTTTACATGAGAGGATCTAGGGAGTATACTACTGAGTATACCTATTATTCTCACACTACATATATATAAATTGTTTTTCAGGTCAGAAAGAGTAGGATAGATATTGGTCTGGATATTTCTAGCTTAAGGTTTTGCAGGAGTTGTTTAGTCTTCGTGATTCCTATCGTGTTTACCTTTAGGGTACTTGTAGTTTCCTTTCAAAAAAATTTAGTATTTTATGACATTACATTCATGCACTTGGGATATCTTTTATTTTTATAAATAGAAGTTTATTGGTGTATCTGTCTTATCTCCCTCTTCCACATGTTGTTTTAGAGGGTAATGTCACCTATTTGTATGTATGATATACCCTCGATGCTACTCTCCAACCTGGAGGGGTACTTTTTTAGGGGAGGATTCAAGAAATATTATCACAATAAATAGGGATCTTATCAAAATTAAAAACAAAATCATAAAGTGTTTTGTTAATATATAATGACTGTGAACAACAAGATACAATAGTAATATACTCACTTTTATAAGTTTATAAAGCTACTAAATTTTTTTCTTAGAACTTCATGAGATAAAATATTTACTAATAAAGTGACACATTCTTGATCTTATTTTATCATTTATATTACATCCACCGAAATCAAAATCACTAAAACTGGTTAAATCAAAAGAAGTTCCAACAAGGTAAAACAGACCAAGATTTAAAGATCCTTTAATATATTTTATAATCCTTTAAATATCCATCAAATGAATTTATTTACTATTACTTCTAAATCTATCACACATGAAAACACTAAACATTAATTCATTCCCGTAAATGTTAAGTATAATAATCTTTCAATTGGGACTCAAAAATATTTTACATCAATACATTTTCTAGAGTAATCCTTATCAATTTTACATGAAGTATTCAATGGAGTAATACTACTTTTACAAGAGTATAAACCAAATTTGTTCACTAACTCATTAGCATACATATATTGTTTTATAAAAACACCATCACTCCTTTGACAAATTTTAAGACCAAGAAAGAATTTAGGTTCTCTCATTAAAATCATATAAAATTCACTTATCCTTAAATTTGATAATTAATTAAAAAAATTTCCATGTGAAGATCCAAATATAATTTCATAAACATTTACTTGAATAATGAAAATATAATTTCAATTTATCTAAATAAACAAGGTAAAATAAAATTTTCCTTTTTGAAAACTAGTTTTCAAATTAAAATTTGATAACCTCACATACTAATATTGAGGATCTTATTTTAATCAATATAAATATTTATATTATTTTGAAGTATTATTTGGAAACTTTTCATTTACAAATATGGTTAGTTTTCTCAAATATAATTCTTTAGAAATACAACCTTTTAGGAAGGCACATTTAACATCCATTGGAAATAATTTGAAACCATGATAACCTGAATAATATAATAATATTATAATATCTTCCAAACTATATATGGGTGAAACATATTATTCAAATTTGATACCTTTTTCGTGTGAATGTACTTTATCAATTAATATAGCTATATTTTTAATGATTTAACCACACTCATCGTGCTTATTTCTAAAGATACATTTAGTTTTAATTATATAATAATCATTAGGTAAATCAACTAAATTACCCACATTATTTCTAGTAAATTGATTTATATCATCTTACATAACTAAGATCAAATTAGAATCATTCAAATACTCATAAACATTATTTGGAACAAAGTCAGAAATAAAATCATGATAAGAAAAAAAATCATAAAAAATCTTTAAGTTTGAATATTTTAATCAATATTTACAATGATGTTTTCAATAAGAGAATATTTATGATTTTTTAATATTAATTCAATAGGATGTTACTCCCCCTCAACATGTTCATTCAAATATATTTTATGATTTTCTCTAAAGATAAATTCCATAATATTTTATACATACTAATTTTTATAAATTGATTTATTATTTAAACCACTTTCATTAAATTTAACATTAAAAACTTTTCAATAATAATATTTCTCTTATTATAAACTATATATACTTTACTAAAATTTGAGTAACCTAAGAAAATGCTATCATAAAATTTAGAATTGAATTTATCTAAGTCATCCTTAGTATTCAAAATAAATGCATTACAACTGAAAAATCCAAAATAACCAATTTTAGATTTTATTCCCTTATAAAGTTCATAATAAGTATTTTTCAATATGAGTCTTAATATAATCCTATTATAATTATAACAATTAGAATTTAAAACTTCATCCCAAAATAATTTTGGCAAATTATATACACTAAATATGGTTCTAGTTATTTCTTGAAGTATTCTCTTTTTCTCTCTAGGACAACATTTTATTATGGTGTCCTAGGAGATAATAAATTTTTAAAATACTCATTTTCTTCACAAAACTATTAAAATTAAAATTTTATTAATTCTATACATATATCACTTCTAATTTACATAATGAGATATCCTTTATCATTTATATCTAATTTTTAATATGCCATAAATTTCACTAAAGTTTCATATTTTTGCATAAGAAAATAAACCCATGTAAACCTTAGAAAATAATCTACAATGAATAATACATTTTTATTTCCAACTTGAATAGTAGGTTCAAAAAGGATAAATAAATCTAAATATAAGAGTTGAATAGGCCTTATAGTAATTACTTATTTGATTTGTTTAAAATAACTTTTGCATTGTTTACCTTTCATGAATAAATCACAAACATGGGGGTTTTCCTCTTTAAGTTTGAGTAACTACATAACATATTGGATCTTAGAAATATTGTGCATTAACTTTAAATTTACATATCCTAATCTCATATTTCATAAAATTTCATTAGTTTTCATATAATTTAAACATTTAAAATTTTGGTTTGTTAATTTAGAAAATTAAATGAATAAATATTATCATTTTTATTTTTCATAAAAAAAAGTGGTTTTATCCTTTAATACAATACACTTATCATTTTCAAATCTAAAAAAATTACATCATTATATAACTGAGAAATATTTATCAAATTATGCTTTAAACCATTAAAAAATACCACTTTTTAAATGATTATAGAATTTGATATTCCAACTTATCCAAAACACTTTACCTCTCCTTTATAGTTATCATAAAATGTAACACTATCACCATTACTCTTATTAAAGGATAAAAAAATTATAGATATCACCAACCATATGTTGATATCACCCACTATACATATAATATACTCATTTTTAACACTTCCAAGACACACTTCTGACAAAAAAAGATTTAATAATATTTTGATACCCATGAAAACCTGGGTCTAATTGGATTAGTGTAAGAATTATTAGGAACCCGTATTCATTTTAAGAATGTATTCATAGGAAATATAAAGGATAATGATTTAGAGATAAAATCATTAGTGTGACCAAGAGACTATGAAAATCATAAGGAACACTCATTTGTATAATGATACTTCATTTTAAAAATAAAATATATTACACTTAAACTTTTCCACTTGAACCATTAAAAAATAATATCTTATACATTTTGGGAAAGTTATTATAATAGAAAATATCAATTTTATTTTTGTTCATTTTATTCAAACTCATTGTTTTATCATATCATTTTTTAGCTTAAAAAATATAAAAAATCAACTTTCAAACTTTAAATTTCATTTCTTATCTTATTATATTCTAAAAAATAATTGAATATAATTATTTTAGCTTCATCGTATTTAGGCTAATAATCCTTAAGCCTAATATTTTTAAGTTTAACATTTTCCAATTCAATAAATAATTTATCATTGGAACTAAAAAGAGTATTTTTCAATTTTTCATTATCATCAAAAACATTCTTAATTTCAGAATATAGACATTTCAATTAAATGTGATAAAAATTTAAATATATATGAGAATATTTATTGAGTTTTTAATTTTTATTAATAATGATACTATATTTTGATAATTTTCTTGTGATTACCCTTAAGATGCTTGTGGAAACCATAAATTATTTTAATCTCAAAACTTTATCTATTGATTTTATTATAAAGTTAATATTCATTCAATTTTTTAGAATCTATCTCATGAGAATAAAAATAATTATATTCACTTACTTATTTTAAGGAGTCCATTAAATATAGGATTGTTGCACCCCTTTTAGAACTGGATTATCCAATTGAACTTGAATATTCTATATAAATATACCCAATTTTCATGGATTTATTTTATTTATTATACTATTTTGTCTTTTTTATATTATTCTTGAGCTAGGTTTATTTAGATTTTATGTGACCTATCTTTCTACATTCATAAAAATAATTTCAAAATCATAATTAGACATAGAATTACCTTTCATGATCGTTTAATCATCATTTGAGGGTAATTTCTTTTCTATCTCCTTGAATATACATTCTTCATTCTTCATTGATCAGCCCATATAACTTAGTACCTCTCACTAATTTTAAATTTAGAATCAAATTTTTAAGTAGTAGCATGCATTTTTTAGTTAAAATAAATTCATTTTTTTCAAAATATAATCTTGAGAAATATTTTTCTATTCCTACTCATATTATAATAAAGATTCAATAAGCTCATCTAATGTATACTCTTTGAAATTCTTTCTTTCATCAATTTCTACTGTCTTTGCATGAATTTTTTTTGTAAAATCTCTTAAAAATATTTTTAAAAAAACTAAATTATCTAGATTTTCTCCTAAATCACTCATACCATTTACTATATTTGTATTACTATAAAATATGTGGTTAAAATTTTATTCTTCCCCCATTTTAAATTATTAATACTAATCCAATAGTATAATGAGAATAGTTATTATAATTTTATCTAATCCTAAATAAGTATCTTATAAAATTTTCTATATTTCATGTATTGTTTTAAATACAGATACATTGTTGTAGACATTTGAACTAATTTCATAATATAAAAGGTTGATTACATTATAATTAAGTACATGTATAATTAAATCGTTACCAGTAAATATATCATGATCAACTTCTGGTAAGTTATAAGGATTGATGGTGATAGTTAAAATCTCAATACTCAATTGGTTAAGATAATATTCCATGCATGACTATCAATATACATAGTATGTTCTAGTGAATAATGGTGACATTTATAGAGTCTAACCACCGTTTTTTACTTGTTCCTACCATCTCAAAAGATATTTTCCCCTTGACAATTAAGTCGGGATTTGATAATCCTAAATAAAAATATATATTTACCAAAGGTAGGGGTTAAAATTTGATACCTAATATTTGGTCCCAATATGAATAAAGTCAAATTATTAAGAGGAATTGAGTTAACCTTTTTAATTAATTTTAAATGTTTTTAAAAGTAAATATAATTTTTATAGTGGAAATAAAAATAATATAAACATAGTGATTTTTATATTAGTTTGGATATAATTGATCATACATATACTCTTTACTCCTATCAAACACATAGAGGAACAAAACCCACTATAATGTAATCTATGAATCTTTATAGAGAAACACAACAATTGTCAATTCCTTTTTAATCCCTAGAGGATTAACCCAAGAATTACTTTTTCATACCTAAATTCACAACCCATCTCGATTTCTTTTGAGGAGATGGAAGAAACTAAACCTTCCTTCATTCGTACTAATGTATAATTGAATATACCTACCTTTCATAGGTTAGGCACAACCCAAACATACCTTTTGTTTGGGGTAGAATAACCCAACAATCCTACATTTTATGGGCAGTATAAACCAATATCATTACCCACATATAAAAAAATATGAATAACTAAGAACCACATAAACTAGTTGTACAATTCAAGCAGAAGTTTCAAGGTAAAAGTGAACTCTTTAGGATGAAAAGTATTAGAAATGATATAGCTTCAACCAAGAGTGTTCTATATACTGGTCAAAAAATATATGCCAACCAGTATATCTTGAAATTATCCTCCACCTTTGGTACAATTCAAAAGTTCTATCAAACTCTTTATATTGAGTTCCCATATACATAACAGATTTTAAAGTTTAAAGTTGTTAAATTTATTCTTTTTTGAAGAAACATGCGCATGTGACTTAAAAACTCTACTTCATAGTTGTTCAGTATAGATTTCCAAAAAAAATTATATATGAATTCTCTGTTTAATTCACAGTTAGAACAAATGACCATGTGAGTTCATTTGATCTCTAAAAAACATGTTTCACAATATAACTCATTAGAGATGCAATGGTAAATATTCATAATGAAAAATATTAAATTTATTTAGAATAATACTCTAAATAACGTGGGGAAAAAATTTCATATTAAAAAGATTTAAAATATTGAAACTTGTGATTTTTTAAGAAATTTTTTACACCCCAAGATTTTGGAATATATTTTCCTCTATATTAATACTATGTTTTATTTCTTGTTTCACGTGAAACACTGAACTAAAACGAGTTGTAACATATTTTATGATCATTATTAAAGAAATATAAAAATAATAAAACCTATAAAATATAAAAATATATTTACACATTAAAATTTCTTACATTTAGAGGATATATAATTAATATGATTTAATATTTACAAGCATTGTTCATTCTCAATTAACTATTTAAAGTATAAATAAATTAAATTGATCACTTTTAAATTATTATTATGATAATGTAGAATAATTTAATATATTATAGAATATATTAACATTATTTAAATTATAAATTATTATGAAATAATATTGATCACACATAATTTTTAATAATTCCATTTTACAATAAAAGCAATTTTCTTTGTATTTTTAATTTTTATTTAAAATATAAATTTATATATTTTATTATTTTAATTTATACATTAAACTTAACTACTAAATATATTATTTCCAAATTATCTTAGCGTTAATTTTAGAGATTTTTCTGAAATAATTTATTTTAGGTGAATAATGAAAAATACTGTTTTTACTAAAACTTTAGTTTCTATGAAAATATCAAGAATTAATTATAAATTAAAAAATTATAAATCATTTTCCATTATAAAAAATATATTTATGAAGTTAAATTATGAATTCAAAAATACTATATTGAATTTATAAAACTCAGGTTTAACATTTTAAAAATTAAGCATTATTTTTTAATTAAAAACTATTTTTAATCTTTCTCTTTTAATTAAGTCTTCTCCAGGTGAAATTAAGTTTTAGATTTATTTTAAAGACACATAAGTCTATTTTTTAATAAAAACCCAATTAATTTCATATTAATTAGTGACACTGATAATTTTTCCCTATACGTAACATTTATGCTTAAAAATACACATTTTCTAAAAATGTGTTTTTACGTGTTACTTGTGCTAATGTTAAAATTAATTTTTATTAAAAAATATTTATAGAATAGATTTTATATTTTTAATCAATGGGTCCAAATTATTTAATAATTTATATTCTATTTTTAATCATTAAAATAAAATTACTTAGGTAAAAAATTTATTACCACTATAAAAAACAAAAATGGTAAAAGTGAAAATTTAAAGTGTAAAAGACTTAAAAACAAGTTTAAAATATGTTTTAAAATGAATTGTTAAGGTATTTATAACTTTAAATCATACCCAAATCCATTATTTTCCACTTTGTCTCCACATTAGCTATGAAACATGTACTCTCTTTATATTAAAAAGTTATATTTACAAAAATGGCATTCCCTTCATCAATAAAAGGAGATCAATTCCACCCCATTTATCCATTAATTATAAAACATTATATTGACCAAAAATATAACCTAGTATCTCCTAAAATATCTCCCCACATCCTATAATACTTTTACTTCCCAAAATACCAAGATAAGGATCCTTAATGTGTTTTCCAAGGGAGAACATCCAAAGGGGGAGGTAATGTTCTCAATCTAGCTATCTTGTTTTTTTATTCTTTTACCCATAAAACATATTATATACATGAAATTATGATAGAATCAGTTTTTTTAATATGTTTAAATGTAATTATACAAATAGAATATCCATTTTATGCCCTCTTTCAAATCCATTCGAAAAATGAAGACATTTCCATGCGTACGTGTGGACAACCACCTCCCTGAATGGTGTGCATGATTTTTCACCACCACCTTGGATGGATGTTTACTAAAGTAAATTTAATGGATTAATGAATAAAAGAGTTAATATCACTCATATACTTATCAATAAACTTCCAACATAATGATCAGCAGTTGATTCGAACTAAGAACGAGGAAGAACCCGCCATGGGAAGAGGAGGAAGACAGGGGTGTGCATGGGAGGTCTCCTGGGAAAACGATGGAGGAAAAAGGTTGAAACCACTTTAAGGGTTGGTGTTTAAAATCTTTAATTTTTCCATTATAATTAGTTTCATGGTTATTTCATACAGTTTGGATAACCATGCACCAACTTTGAAGCTCACGCTACTCAAGATCCACACCCTACATAGTTTGGGCTAACAATGCGCCAGACATGTGGTGTTACTAGTTAAGTGGAACTAACCATGCAGGCTAAGTGCATAGTTTGGAAAACCATATGCAGTCAATAAATCCATGTCTATAATTTCCTACATACATTCCCCACATTTGTTCACCCCAACTTTCATGGTTCAACAAACCATGAGACAAGCCTTATTGGGATGCATGATTTCTCCAAGGGTTCCGCACATTTTAAACTAACAGTGTTCCCCTATTAGTTTTTCACAAAAAGTGTGTTTTTGGATCATGATGTTCCAAAAACTTATCCAAAATTTTTAGACACCTTTTAGGGATTAAACCTCATCCAAAAGAAACAATCTTAAGTTTTCCAACTCTCATAATTTCGTTCTAAAGCTCAATTTATGATTTGGACCATCCACCCAAAAAACATTATCTCAGAATTTTCAATTGGTCCAGAAACATGGGAGCATATGGACTCCCCTCCTTATAACTTCTCATCCAAAATAATCCTTTGATAATAATTTAAAAATCACTTGACCAACTCTGGTCGTGGTTTTTTTCTCATTCGGTCATGTTGTTTTTCCAAACACCCAACGCACCTCCATGAGTTATTTTGAACCATGATACTTAAGTCATTAAAAATCAAGATAATGATCATGAAAAAAATATAAAAATAAATATAAAACATACCAACTACTTTCTAAATTGATACATGATCACAACGTCATCACTTTCATCATCTACCCCATGGCGCGCCCCAAGATATGTTCTAGACTTTCAATGGCCAATTCAATGTTATGGAAAGACCACCATCATAATTCACCATTTAATCATGACTTTAGTGTCCTAGAGACACTATTGGATTATATATATAATAAAAATGAGGTCACCATACTCAATCCTTGATTTTATTTAAATGGTCAAACTCCAATCGACCATACTCAAACTGGTCATGCTGGATTTTCCTTGAAAAGTTGTGGCTGATATTTAAACTACACCTATGTATTCCCAATGGAATGATAAAAAAAGTTCCTTATTTACCACATCTAACTACAAAAAGAAACTCATTTTAAACCAACTTTGGCCAAATAATTTTTTTAATTCTCGGATTTATCTTCTGACACATCATTTAATATTGAACTCAAAAGCCTTTATCCCAAGGTGTATTAAGTTTATTCTAAGCATGGTCACCAAAAATCGTACCAAACTTCGAGTGACATCTCTTGAATGATCCATATCTTGATAAAAATTCATCATCGCACTATAGCACAAGCACCTTATCACTCTCATTCCAGTAACTATGGATCATCCTAAGCCATTATGAACTTAAATCCCACACTCAGACTTATCTTAAGTCCATATTTGAAACAGTACATTGAATTCACTAAGAAAGATAGTCATGCATTTATTCAATTATCCTAATGTAATACAAGATATAGAATATCCATCCAAAAAATAGTCTCAATTTCCCATAATCCTTCTCACTTGAGGGTATCCTGCAAAATATGCCTATCCCATTCCATAACTTAGGAACATCCTTGTCATCGCACGAATGAAATGATTCTCTAATTTCCACTTCACATGCCTAGGACATAACATTGGCATCGTTAAATATATGCTCATCTTGAGTTCTTTAATAAACATAATTCATCACACACATCCACTTCCATAGAATGGTTTTCCACAAAAATCACTAGAATTGTATCCTAACGAGTTTCATCACCCTCCAATGGCCAATGCTATACTCTGCAACATGTGGAATATTTTAAAATGTACTTTGAGAAAGAATCTCAAGGATTCCCTTTATCATACCATAAATGAGATATTTATATAGTTATATTGGTGTGTAATCGATTCTCTATCATTATACTCTAGATGATGTCAATATATTGGGAATTCTCTATATTAAACTAGGAGTATACTAATATTTCATTAATATGAATGTATAGATATATTAAGCCACGCACACATAAAATAGGCCACATTAACATAATTAACCCCTGACACCACATATCCCAAACATTTGTGTCAAGGTCTAACTATGGTTCACTTGTCTCATGAAACCCAGTTATTCTCAAGTTATCCCTCCTTATAGGGCACTTCCTTTTAATTTTTCCAAATCTCCAGGTCACCCTTCCCATAAGAAGCTTATTCAAAACTATAGATCCTCAACCCTTAACCTTCCACTCACTAATATTCAATTATAAATAGTTACCACTTGTAAAATTTACTTTTTAAACTTTCCATATATAGTAGGTGTATATCCCATACCACCCAGTTTAAAACCTGACTCACGCTTCTGTGAGTCATCCTTCACTAAGGTCAAGCTAGCCATACTATACAGAATGGTAGCTTTTAACACATCAGGAGTTCCATTGTAAATCCTCTTCAAAATAGGGATCCTACCAATTCAATATTCTATTGAATGACTTCCCACCTCATAGAGTCATTTTAGAAATTAAAGAGTCAACTGCACAACCATAGGTCATCTAGGATAGGAACCCGAATAGTCCTACCAACCCAATATAATTTCGATAACCAAGAACCCTAGGTGATTTTTAGAAAACCAAATGAATGATAATGCATGTATAATAAACCCTAATCACTCTCACGAATCAGTATAGAAATGGGCATAAAACCAAGATCATCACTTTAAATACAAACACAAACCCCGATCCAACCTTCCTCACAGGTTTCCCTTAACAAAAAAAATATTGACCTATAAGGGTCTGAGTCAAACTAAGGGCTTATAGTTCTTCCATATATCCCTAAGGTATCTTACTTGAGAACCATGAATCACTCATGGATATTAATTACATGGATTCTAACATGCCTATAAACTCTCTCTGAAATAGGTAAAACTGAAGTAGGAGGGAAATTCATTAACCTAAAAGGGTCGCAGTGTTAATTCAGAGGAAAAAGAGTGGGCACTCACTAGAATTTGTATATGGTAATTCCCCCTCAAGGTTCGTCTCACTATACAACCACCTCTTTAAACTGGGGGTGTTGTTCAAAATAATTAAGGGTCCTACTCAGAAAACCAGTACCCAAATGACACCTCTCATCAAAAAACTATAAGAAAATATTTACCGTTGTAGGTTACCACCATATGGTGTTGCCTAAACTGGGATAGCCCCTCACTAAAGCTTAAATAATATAACCTACTATTTCAGTCATGCCAAAAATATTAAGGCTCTACCACCTATCCATTTAGTTTAAGAAACAATAGGTCATAGGTTAACTGAGATCTATAGGTAGTGCTCACATTCCCATTCAAAGCATATATCAAGAGATATCAAGCACAGGTTTTAAATTAAATTGTACTAAAAACTTTATTTAACTGATTCCATGTGGAATTGGGAAAATTACCTCATAATTTAATTTTAAAACCATTTCATCTGACCATAAAGTTCTCAAAACTGGATCATTTAAAGAAAATATCAATTTTCATACTGTAGAGGAAAAGATTCTTTAGGTTGTAATTGGAATTTTAATTAACTGTAATAATTCAATAATAAATCTCAAAAGTAGATAAAAGTTTTTTTATTAATTTAAGGGGTAATCTTCAAGTAATATAAAACCATGTGTTTATATGTAACCTCATATAAGTGGTTTTAGACACTTTAAATAACTATCCCATTAGCATAAACATACCCCTGTGGGGTTAGGTACTAAGGCAGAAGAAAAGTAAAGGTGACCTATGAGAGTCCCATCAAGTTATTCTAGGTTTAGTTATATGGGTATCCTTTCCCAATTTATATATTCAACACACCATAATTTACAATTGGCATCCCATTTAAATGAAACCCACAATAGTCATTTCATACATTATTTAACACACCCTTAATGGGATTATCTCGTATGAAACATGCCCTAGATAACCTACTTGGATCCAATTCTTCATTTAAGGATTTATTCATATGGGATATTATTCCCAAATTATATAGGTACAGGACTTTATAAAGGAAACCATTTTTTTTAAGAATTTAAATTCAGCATTTATACATGTATACATAATGGTTTGATTTGATGAACTACCATTCCCAAGTTATAAGGTGCTTGCCTTTATAAGTTAAAATTTACATTCATATAACTGAAACCAGGTTTTTACCTTCATTTTCATAATATAATAAAATCATACAAAATATTTTGATTATATGGGTTACCATTCCCAATTTATAAAGGGCCATATACTTTATAAATAGAAATTATCACTTGTTTAATCAAAATCATAAATGTTTCAGACCATGAAACCAATGGTCCATGGCTCAAACATAGAATAATTAGTAATTTAAGGTTCCACCATCAAGATATATAGTAAAAACCGTTTAGGTTAATGCAGACACTTTAATAACCAATTATTTTATCATAATATAACAAGGAATTCTATCCTAACAATAATACTATTAAACATGGGAGTAAACATGTAAAGATACTACAACAATAGATAATGTAGAAAAATATGGTTCAAATCACCCAAACATGGTATACAATAATTCATGCTAAGTAATCACCATGGAATGATAAATAAATAAGCATGATGACAATCATATGATGTGTTATACACAATTTAAGAAATTTAACCTATATGGAATGTCATATGCATGGAATGTGAATCTCGATGTTCCTACAATGATGCATGTAATGATACTTCCTTAGCATACTGAACAAGGGTAAAAACCCATAATCAGTAACCAATGGAAGTAAAATAATAACCCAAGGTTAAATAATAAGAAATTTTAATATAGAACATCATGAACAACAGTACCATCCTTGGAAATGTGATCTTTCCCTCATGCAGGGTTGGAAGGACCCAAAGATGATCTATTTACCAAGTGTCGATACATTCTTAGTCTCATACCATCACAAATATTAATACAAAATGAAAAGAGGCTTTGATACCACTTTGTAATTTCCTGACCCAGGATCCACTGAAATAGTGCCCCAAACTGGTCAGTCACATGACCTTAAGCGCTCCTCCTCATATGCCAGTGGTTGGTGACTAGTAGCGAGAGTCTCGTAGAGGTATGGTGGGTAGACTATACCCTTTGGATCAATAATAAATAAAACTAGATCATAAATAAAATGAAGATCAGTGGAAGATAAATAATAACTGATAATCAATAAATAATGAATAAAAATCATGCATGAACATGCTACAATGTACACTAATAGACATACATAAGATGATACATAAACAAACATTAAAAAAAAAATCCCTAAAGTTGGTCTCTATTAGCATCCTAAGAACTAGCTCAGTCTTATGCTCAAAAACATCTATATATAGGAATAAGAGCACACAACACAATCCAAGAACCTGAAACTAAAACCAGATGATATCAATTTGGATACCAAATTGTGGCCTAAAAAAGGGTGTGAGATATACTCAATAGGCCACCACCAATGACATATAATTAAATCCAATCCATGTGTATAAAATAAATCAGGGTGTAAGTATATCAAAATTAAAGTAGTTTAGTAAATGTAAATGAAACCAAGTCAGGATCAGGTTTCTTAAGGACACATGGCCAACCATACCTACTTTAGTCTAAGCTGGAATGTCTCTAAATAAAATTCACCATATATATATATGCATTTTATACATAGGAACATTTATAGCCATATATATAGATACATTGTGCTATCTGGGTCCCAAGGTGTAACTCAGGTATCCATGAATAGTCATGAGAGTATCATAGGGTAGTAAGAGATTCCATGATCAAGTATCATAAATCGTAATGGATGTTATACCCAAGTATCATAAACCATAAGGGATTCCATTCCCAAATATCATGATCATATGACGGATTCCATTCCCAAGTATCATAATCATGAGGAACTCCATGCTCGAGTATCATAATAATAAGGGTTCCATGCCTGAGTATCATAGTCATAAGGGACACCATCCCTGAGTATAATAATCATATGATAAAAATCATGCTTGAGTATCACAATCATGAGGTACAAAATTCCTAAATCTCATGAATAATAGTAAAAATAAGGTCATGTTAGTAAGAATTCCATGCTATAATTCAAGTATAAATAATAAATAAGCCTTGTTCATGAGCATGCCCTATGACAATTAAATTTTATCATTTAGGTAATTTCATTTATAAGTAATGTAGAAGGCCATGGTAAGTCCTGTTCCATTTATCATTTCAAATATTTCCATTTAATTTCCTATTGTATTTAATAATATAGTTCACCTCATGGGTGGTTTTATTATAAAATAGGGATATGTTTGTCATAACATTTAAATCAACTGAAATAATTCTACAACCTCATTTTCTCCTAATTTTGAAGAATTATACACATGATCAAGTACCTTGAGGTTTATCCAAAACATATTAATTCATTAAGGTGTTTATAAATGTGCCAAGAAATTTAATAACATACCCAAGGGGTGGTTTGATCACTAGACAAGGATGGTATAAAGAGCATGTAGTAGAACTCAACTCAAGAGGTGGTTCAATTTGATTTTGTTGACCTCCAACCAAGTAAAGGGTATCTAATAACATCATGGTCATGGTCTAAACAATTCAAATTAAATAATTTCATAATTCAGAATCAACGTGTGGAAATTTCGGTGTGTGGCACAATGAAATATTTTATAAACAAGATAATTTTTATGGAAAAGAAACTTGACTACCAACCATACACCAAGGATGTTTCACTCATCCAATACCAGGGTTTGATTCAATCCAAAATAATAGAAATCAGATGATTTTAAAAACACCCCAGAAATAGTGTCAATTATCTCGCATGAAGACAGTGAAAAAGATGGAAAGATAAACAAAGAAAAGAATTAAAAGGACTTATAGGATTGCTGATATGATTCCAATGAAATGAATGATGGTCAATTCTTACCAATAATTAAGAATAACCCACCATGGGAAGAGGTGGAGGAGAGTTCCACATTCAATATGCCTCCTAGGAAAATGAGGGAGGAAAAAGGGTGAAAAGCCTTCAAGGTTCGGAGGGGAATATTGTTAATTTTTTCCCTTTTAATGAGGCGCATGTTGAGGACTCATAGTTTGTCTAATCATGAACTAACCATGTAGTGCACACTACCCAAGAGAGACACTCCTCATGGTTTGTTTTTACGGTTTGGGCTAATCGTGTTTCAACTATGTAGTGATACCATATAAGTGGAACTAACCATGTCGTCTAAGAGCATAGTTTGGAAAACTATGTGCAGCCCATTTTTCACCTCTATAATTTTATACAGGAATTCTTCGTGGTCATTCACCCCACATTTTATGGTAAAACAAACCATGTGACACCACTTATAGGGCCACACGGTTTATCTTAGGGGGCACATGATTTAAAGTAATTGTACACCCCTGTCAGTTTCTCCCGGAAAGTATGTTTTAAGATATCGATGCTTCTGAAACTCATACGAACTTATAAGAAATCATTAAGTCCGTAAACCTCATACAAAATAAACACTCTTAATATTTCCAACTCTCATAATTTCATTCCAATACTCAATTTATTATTTTGGACCATCCACCAAATGAAAAGATCAAATTTTCTTGGAATTTTCAACCAATCTAAAAACATGGGAACTTATAATTTTATTTAAATAGTCTGTGTACTACTAATTATATATATAATATCATGAACTATATTTTATTTATGGTATTTTAATTATAATTTTAAGCTCTCTCTTTCTAGGGGATTTTATTGAAATGTTTCTTAATAGGTAAGGGGTTTTTCTTGACTCAACTTATTTTATTGATTCATAATGATTCCTTATTGAATATGGTTTTACAATATTGTTCTCTCATGTTCTATTATGATATAATAATTCCTTCTCTCACTAGTAAAATTGAAATTTCTAATTCAAATATTTTTCACTGATGAACTTATTTCTCAAAAAGTATATTTTTATTAAGAATAATTCTTATACTCTTTAACAATGGTTTAACTATGTATATATAATCTATTCCAACCAATTCTCTCCTTTCTGGAATTTTAATTATCTATTATCTCATGTGTCCTTCATATTTCCCATTTATTATTTTTAAAAGTAAGTTTATTTCTCTTTTTATGATGTGGGATTTCAACAAAGCTATTTAAAAATATTAAAAAAAATTCTTTCCATGGCCATTTGTTTTATCTTCCACTCCACATTTCCTTGATATTATTTTTATATTATTTTCAAGCCTCTATTATTTAATGTTGTTTTTTAAAATTAAAAGTTTTTAAAAAAATCACTTCACCGTTTTGAAAATAAATTTTTAATGTTACATATTAATTTATCTTTTAATGATAATGTTAAAACTATTTTCTATAATCTATTTTTAGTGTAAACACATTATTCTAACTTTGTGGTCATTATTATCAATGAAGCTTCCCTTATATATTCTAAAATGGTTTTCCAAAATATTTTAATTCTTAATGATTTGGAAAATAAAAGGAAATATTCTTATATTTTTCAAAAATTAAAATTTGGTTTTAAAAATAATTCCTGATTTATAAAAAAGGATTTTAAAGTATTATGTTTTTAAGAAATAATTCTTCAGTTTTTTTGTGCCTTATCAAAAAAATGAACGAATATTTATTTTATAAAAAAATTCATAAAACATTTTGAGTTTTAAAGGATAATTTTTAAAATAATTTATCAAGATCAAAGTATTTTATTTTTAAGAAATCACTTTTAATGGGATTTTAAGAATTTAAAAAGGGGTTATTTATTATTATTTTTCAAAGTGAATTACTCAATGATCTTGAAAATGTATTTTTCATCTATGTTAATATCCTTCATTCTCTTTATTTTAGAGTGGGATATGTTCTTATACCACCACCCATCTTCCTTATCTACATAGCTTATGAAATGTTTTGTAAATGTCTTAATGAAACCCATATCTTTTACATGAGATAATTAAGTGATGTTTCAAATATGAATGATTGCTTTAAAGTGGAACACACACAAACACATATATATATATATATATGATTGATGGTTGGGTTCTTTTATATCCCTCTAATGCATTGGTTAATGTTTTATATCTTATGATCTCAAACATGGTACATGGGTAATTTCCCAAGCCTTATAGGGTATATGGTTATTATCC
This sequence comes from Viscum album, assembly GCA_963277665.1. NCBI lineage: Eukaryota > Viridiplantae > Streptophyta > Magnoliopsida > Santalales > Viscaceae > Viscum > Viscum album. The sequence goes on along the minus strand of OY728132.1, from coordinate 1,823,979,653 downwards.
CAAATCCCAGAGGGTATGCAGGGAGTATCCAAATACCAAGAGGGTACACAAGTAGTATCCCATCCACAAGAGAGAACACAGGTAGCAGTTGAATCCTAAGTTGGTACATGAGTAGTATCCCATTCCCAAGAGGGTATACGGGTATTACACTACACCAAAATCAGTAATTAGTGGCAGTTTAAGAAACCATCACTAAAAAAATCAAAATATAGTGGTGGTTTTTAAAAAACCACCATTAAAACTTTTTTTTAACACACAACACTTCTACCCTCCCCCAAAATAGACACCCCTCCCCCTCTTCCCCCGACCCTATAAAACCCAACCATCCTCCCGCTGGCCCCCTTCTCCCCATTGCCACTAGATGCCCTATTCGTCGTCATCCCCCCCCCAACCCAACACCCCTGCCTCCTCTTCCCCTGACACCATAAAACACTATCCCCATCGTGTCATCCCCCTTCTACCCCTCTCAAAGTCCCACTTCTCCTACTCGATGTCAGTTTCCTTCTCCATCGTTGTCCCCTACATGCCCTACTCTGTCACCATCACCTCCAAGACCCCTCACATCGGCCCCCTTATCCCCCTCATGTGTGTTGTTTTTCTTCTTCCCTTATATTGATAATCCTGGGTCTGAAACCCTATGGTTGTTTCATGTCTATTGAGCATCGTTATTTTCCCTATTTTAATTGATCCACATACTCAATTCATTATAATTATAGTATGTATATGCTTATTGCACTCTCAATATATGGATATTTAATCTTTAGTATATTCAGGATATATAAATTAAAAATATTCATATAGTATATTCTGAATTATCATATAAAATATTCAGTGTATACATATTGAGTATCCAGAATATGGACATTTCATATTCAGTATATTCATATTGCATATTGAAGTATATTATATTTCATATTACAAAATCTGCACATTCTGGATTTCTTATTTTATATTCTGTATATTCATATGTGATATATATTGTATATAAACATTTAATATCTTATATATTAACATTCCATATATGCTATATGAAAATTTCATATATTCTTTCAAAGTTATTTCATGCTAAGTGGTTTTGTTATCCATGTTGTATAGATCTTTATCTATGGTTAAATTTCAATTTTAGTATTGTTTATTTTCTTTGAATTTTCTTATTTTATAATATGGATTTATTCCAAGACATTAAATTATTTCATTTCATTGAAAACAATTGTTTTTTTATTATAGGAGAAAAATCGTTCAATTGACTTAGTAGTGGAGGGGAAGTTTTTTCTCTTAGAGTAGCTATCTTCTCATACTCCATTATTAGGATATGGTTTTTTGATATAAAAGGTACCACAATTTTAGTATTTTAATTCTCAAAAAATTTCTGTTAACTGTATTTTTTACCTCCTCAAAAATGCCCATATTTTCTACCTACCTTCCAATCTCTTTTTTTATTATTAGTTACTTATTATTAAAAATTTAATCACTACTTTCTTCACTCAAATATTCATATTATTCATCCTTAAGTAAAGGTTATTTTTTAATTTTTTTTAGAAGCTATTATGTCTCATGAAAATGCATGGGTAGTATAATAGTTAAACAAAAAAAATGGTAGTATTCCATTCATCCATATCCCATCAAAACATTTCATTAATGTACCCCTATAAAAGATCATCCATTTGGAAATACAAGGATATAACTTATAATCCTTTATGATATTATAGAATCCACTTCACATCTTTTAAGTGATCCTATATTAGATCTTATAGAATCAAAAGAAAAATACAAACAACATCAATAATTCCCTTCCTAATATAAATGATCAAAGAAAAAACCTCCCAATTATTTATGTCTACAACTTTTTAATTGTATTTAGACTTATCTCAAATTTCTAGATCTTTCTCATTAGATAAAATGAAATATCTAGAAAATTGGGTGGTCATAGGCTGATATATGGGCATTATAAATCTTTCGATGAACATTTAGATATGTTCCTTCTATAAAGGAACCAAATATGTGTTATTACTATCTATCATTATTGGTAACATAAATTTATAATTGGATTTATTGTGATCCTTCATCTAAAACATTATATATAAAAAATTCTTTAACTCTTTTATTGAATCCATATTCAAATACACCAGTTTTATAACATATATGTTTAGTAGAAATATGACACAACATATTCAAACACTCTCACTTGGAATGTAGTAGATCTGTTAGGTAATTTTAAAACCAATATAGTTGGTTTGAGATGTACCATCTATAAATAAGAAAAAAATATAATGTGACATACATATATAGAATCTCTTAGATAACCACTAGCAATATTATCCATGATTGATTTCCTTTTTTTACTTTGCCTTTTTTAGTACATATATGACTCTTATTATAACAACTTAGGTAATGTTTTTTTAACATCCATTTATCTATTTTCCTACTTGGTAATACTTATGTGTTTTACATTTTTTTTTAATAAAGTGTAGCCACATTATGATATGGATAAAATTTGGATCACAATACCGAGGAACACACCTTAGTATGCTAATGGTTTGGAGGAGTTTTTAAATTTTTCAATTTCTAATTGATCCATTTGTGGGAGAATAATATTTATATGTCCTAAATGTAAATTTACAAGATGTTTCAAGAAAGATGAAGTTTATGAACACTTGATATTGAAGCAATTCCCTACTCAAAATTTGTGTTGGAATTGGCATGGAGAATCTAACATTTCAAAAAGTTTGAATGCTGATGTAAATCAACAGAATGAGATCCAAAATTAGTCAAAAATAGATAATGAAAAGCAAAACCTTATAAATGATACATTCAGAATTTCAAGACACCAACATCAACATCAAAACATATCAGAAAAACCAGTTGAGGGTGATACAAATAACTACTTCACAAGTGATGTTGTTTAGACTATAGAACAACTAGATTAAGATTGTAACATATCATTGCATCCTTATCTTGAATTTTTGGAGACTAATGTAAGAGAAAACTTCACTGAGGAGAAAAATGAATTCCATGGTTTAGTTGATGGTGGAAATCAAGAGTTATATAGTAGATGTTTGAAATATTTAAAATTTTCTTTTCTTCTGAAGTTGTACCATATTAAATGCCTATATGGAATTACAAATAAAGTGATGTCCATGATGTAGAAGTTGTTGCGTAATTAATTTCTTGAATCAAATATCCCTGAGTCTTTTTATAATATGAAAAAATTTGTCAACAATATTTGTCTAAATTATACAAAAATACATACGTGTCTCAATAATTATATGCTTTATTGGAGAGAGGATTCAATAAAATGGGATTTCAAAAAAATTTCTTCTTCTAGATGGTAGTTAACGGGTGATGTTGGAAGTCTGAATAAATAAACTAACACAAAGAAGAATAAAAGGAACACACCTATAAAGGTTTTTCATTACTTTACTTAAAAGAATTGGTTGAAAATATTATTTATGTCATCAAAAACCACTAAACACATGAAGTGTCATTCTGTAGATAATAACAATGATGGTTTAATGCGACATCCAAGAGATTCACAACAGTGGAATACATTTGATTCATTACATCCAGATTTATCATTTGATCCTAGGAATGTTTCATTGGGATTGGTTTCTAATGGATTCAACCCATTTGGGACTTTGAGTAACATTCATAGAATTTGGATGGTTGTTTTGATCCCTTACAATATTCCTCTATGGATGTGTATGAAAAAAACTTCTTTTATCATTTTGATGATTATTCCTATAAAAATATTCTGGAAAATAATATTGATATATATTTGCAGCCTTTAATTGAATAATTATAGAATTATGGAGTAAGGGTGTCGAGACATATGATGAACCTTCTATAACAATGTTCAAAATTCAAGATTACTTAATATAGACCATTAGTGACATCCCTGGACTTGGGAATTTATCCAGTTGAAAAACTTACACGAGTTTGGATTTTCATATTTATAACTTTAATTTTGAGCTTGAACAACTACCTTATAGTAGAAATTGGTGCTTCTTATGTCATCAAATATTTCTCAATGCCTCTCATAGATTTCAGTTGAATAAGTAAAAATTCAATAGTTCTATTAATCTAAGACTATATTCAATTTTTCTACCATGTTCTAAAATATTGGAAAAACTTTGAAATGTAGAAATAGAATTTGGTAAGGTTCATCATTTGAATGATAGTGGGAAATGAGTTTCAAGTGCATCATCAAGTAAAATCAAAATGCAACAATGGAAGAAAAAAATATATTCTTCAAACTTTCGTATTGGGAATTTAATTTATTGCGGAATAATATTGATGTTATATATTGAGAAGAATGTTTGTGATAATTTGATCTTAAAATTTCTTAATGAGCATGGAAAATTGAAGGACCATCTCAATGATTGGAAAGACTTATAAATAATGAACATAAAGCGCAATCTTTAGCTAGATGAGAATAGAAAGTATGTTCCAGAATTTTTTGCAATGAAAAATAGGGATAAAGATACATTCCATTGAATTTTAAAACATGTGAAGGTATTTTATGGGTATTCAAGTAATGTATCGAGGTGTGTTTATTTAAATCATCATAGGTTGCATGGATTTAAAATTCACGATTCACATATTTTGTTACATCAATTACTACCATTGGAATTGTGTACATTATTAGCTAAAAAGGTTACTATTATTATACCCCAATTTTTCACATTATCTAGACAACTATGTGAGAAAACTCTACAACCATTTAATCTTGAAAACCTTTAGGAGATATTTGTTTTGAAACTTTGTGCAACGGATATGATCTTTCCTCCATCATTTTTTACTTCCATGATGCATTTAACTGCGAATTTGGTTGCGAAAGCTAAATTTGGAGGCCTCATACATTATTCATGGATGTATCCAATTGAGAGGTTTTTATTTATATGTTTTTTATTTAAGTAAATAATTCTTGGTACTCCATTAAATACACAATTATGTTTTTTTTTTTTATTTCACAGGTATCTTGGTCATTTGACGACATACATGAAAAATAAATCTCAGCCTGAAGGATCTATTTCTTAAAGCTATTTAGCAGAGTAGTGTCTTACATTTTTTACTAAATACTTGGATAATATTTAGACAATATTAAATCTACTTGGACATTTTAATGACACATCATCTCAATCTCAACTACATGGGAAATCAAAAATCTTTTCTACTATTAGCCGATCAGTTGGGAGGATCTTAAATGTTACACTAAAAGAAATGGATTTATTATAGGCACGTAGATGTTTTCTACTGAATAGTAAAATTTTAGATCCATTTATTAAAGAGTTGAAGATACAAATAAAAAGACAAATGAGAGGCTGAACATGAAATGAGTAATATATAACATAATCTATTAATAAAGAGATTGTAGAATGGTTTTCATGAAGTGTAAGTTCATAAATATTAAAATAAACACAGAAATTAGGTTGACACATATATTTTTTAAATCTAATAATGTATATTATTTTTTCAAGATCGTGAATACTGATACTTGAGCTAAGTTGTTAGAATATTTGAATTTTCTTTCTCAAGATCCTCTAAAAAAGGCCATAAAGTTCAACTCTTATAATGTGATTTGTAGGATCAAAATATAGATTTAGATGCTAAATTAAAAGAGGGGTGAATTTAAGTTTTAAAATTTTCCCTTTTAATCCTAAAAGGAAATCTATGTTTAACAAAGTTAAAAAAGGTTGATTCACAAATCGTCTTTGGTTCTTAACTAAGAGATAATATTTCTTAGTATTTGAAAATATGGATCCCAAAAAGAAACTTAAGAAAAGTTTAATTTGGGAAAGATTATACCTTAAAGCATATATAATATTATTTATCAAATTACACAAGAATAATAAAGTATAAGAAAGTTATACTTTCTTTCTTTAAAAAAATTATAGTGAAAATAAAATTTATAACAAAAACAAGTAAACAGGTAGAAAATATTTTCAACCAAAGAGAAGGGTATCCAACAACCTTGGATAAAGGTACCTTGATTTATAATTTCAAGAAATTATATCTTAACTACACCAAGGTAAGCCCTTGATAATAATATAGGAGTATATATTACTATCCTCACAAGTCCTCTAACTTTAAGATAGTCAACACTTTTGTCTTCATATCCCCCGAAGTCCTCAAACTTTAAGCTAGTCTTCACCTCTGTCTTTTTATCCCTAAAATCCCTCGATTATACTCAGCAACAATTGGATTCACACAAGGCAGGATTAACAAGTTGTTCATGATTGAATAAGTTGTTCAAAGTTCTCACAAAGCATTAGAGTATTTCCCTCTCTAGAAAACACTTCATAGTATAACAACATTCGTGTTCATAAATATTGTGTATTGAGCTCGTTTAAATGATCTTCTATTTATAAGAAAGGTTTCTATTGGTTGGATCCCTCCTCCAACGGTCATATTTTTCCTTAAATCTCTGAGGTACATGTACACTTGTCACTCAGCCAATGGTTAGTTTAAAAAACATTACACGACAATGTTTTAAATAAGGAAATATAAGAAACTATTCCAAGTGTAAGAAACAAAAAAAATATGTAAGGAATAAAATATCATGTTAAAGAAACTAAGATATGATAAACTTGAAACAATATGTTAATAAAGAAAAGTAACTTTAAGAATTATGAATAAATGGAATCTAGGAAAATTATAAATTAGAGTCTAAGAATATGAACAACCGGATTTTAAAAAAATGGATATTTGGAGTTTGAATTATGAAGAATTTGAAGTCTGAATTCTGAGGAATTCGGAGTATGAATTCTGATGAATTTGGAGTCTGAACTATGATGAATTCGGAGTCTGAATTCTGAGAAACTCAGAATCTAAATTCTGAGGAATTTGGAATCTGAATTCTAATGAATTCGGAGTCTGAATTTTAGATAATTAAGAGTCTAAATTTTAGAGAATTCAGAGTCTGAAATTCAAAAAATTCAGAGTCTGAATTTCAAAGAATTAAGAGTCTGAAAAACTATTAGTTTCTAAGTTAGGTAAGGATCCAAATATTTTAATTAAGAAAAAAATGGTTAGACTTGGTTTGAGAAGACAATAAATAATACATTGAAAACTCAGGTTAAGGATAAAACTTTTCTTAGAGAAAGAAAATTTTCCTTAAGAAAATAATTCTTAGAGAAGGATAATTTTCCTTAAATAAAAATTGTTTGTGATTTTCAAAACATAAAGGAATGAAAAATTCCTAAGGAAACTTATTGACTCAACAATCTCTCCCATTTTGGAAATCACAAAAAACTTTTCAAAAAATAAAATAAGAAATAAGGTTTTTACTTTTTGAACTTTAAAATAAATTATCTCCCTTTATATTGACCATGATAAATACAACTAACTCCCCTTAGGTTTTTAAATACCTAAGGATCGTATTCTTATCTTTATTATAGAATTTACTTCTTCTTTATTAATAATATATTCTATAATTAATCACCCCCTAACTAAATATCCTTCTTACTTGGGGAATTAACTTCTTTTCACTTAATATTATTTTGATCCCTATTTTCTCCCCCTTTGTGATTTTCAAAAAGGAATGGAGGGAATGAAAAAAAAAATTGTACCTAAAAGGTTATAAATATTTAAGATAGAACAATGGAAGTAGAAAAAATTCATTATGATTGGAAAAAAAATACAAGGAGAAATCAAAAAAAGATCATATTTTAAGGAATCATTCATCTTTCTTCACCTTCAGCATCAGCTTTCTGAAGGTTGCCTTAAACTTCTTTAACTCTTTGTGGTAATACTCAAATTTCTTGATCAACTGATCCTAATCCTGATTCTTATTATTAATAACTTTAATTTTTTCATCTTGGGACTTAATAAATGCATCTTGAGACTTAACCACTTCTTCTTGCTATTTTAATTTCTCTTCCAATTATTCCCTTAGTTCTCTTTCCCTTTTCAAATTTAGAGAAACTGAATTGAGCTTTCCATTCAGGTATTTTTCCTCTTGATTCTGGGATGTTTACTCTTGATTTAGCTTTTCTAAAATATTTTATGTAAGTTCTTAATGGTCTCATCTAACTAATCAAATATGTCATTTACTGAATCCTGGAAATAATCCATGATTTTCAGATCACTAATAACTAACTTAGATCATTTGGTTATTTCCTTGTATGATCCCTTATGAGCATCATAACCAATGCAAAAAATATTTTAATTCTAATTCAAGCTTGATATACTTTTCCATGAGAATTCTTATCGAATATGACTTCTAATTGAAAGAATGTTGAATCAAATGATATCTCGAATCAATACTTGTAAATAAAGGAATGGTGTTTACTAGATTTTTTAAATATTGAACAAAATCTTGTCCCAGGGAAGATGAATATTTGGAAAAAGATTCCCTTACTAGGGAGGAAACTTTATCTTTCTCTTTATATTTCCTCTTGGATGTTCTAACAACATCATTCTTATATTTCACAACCACATTTTTCTGGGAGAATCATCAACCACTTGTTTTCCTTTGTCAGATCTAGATATTGCCTTCTCTACTTTCGTAGTCTCATGCTCGCTATTAGAGACTTGGATAATTTTATCATCATAAACATAATCTTTATCAACACCTTCCTTAACATCTTCAGGATGAATGAAGTCATGATTTTTACTTTTATCATTAGTAGGTTTATTAACTTCATCTTGTGTATCATCATCTTTCCCTTATGAAATAATTTTGGTTGATTCAACTTGTGAATTTATAATCTACAACTTGTATGAAGGACTTTCCTTCTCTTGGTATTCTTCCACCATTTTTGTTACATCTTCACTTTCCTCTTCTTCTTATTCTTCTTCCTTTTGTTTTAATTATTCTTCAACAATGTTTTTCAAAATTGAAACTTTGTTTCCTAGAGTTTTTATTGGAATTTATTCTTGACAGAAGGATTCAAATACCTAGATTTGTTCAGAATATTTCTCATTATATTTAAGTAAGTCTTGGACGATTTCAGCTTCTAACATCTTCTTATTCATATTTTTCTCTTTATCTTTCTTCCCAAGATTTTATGTTGCCTTAATTTTCAAGGCCTTAGCCTCAGTAGGGTCTGAACCAAAACTTACATCACCATCCTTCTTCTTTTTCTTATGTTGTCTCTACTTAGCTACAACTTCATTAGAAAAGGTTTTTTTCTTTTTCAGCTTGGGTAGAGCTAACTGAGTTTCCAAAATGGGTGATTTTTCTTTTTATTGGGGTTCTTTCTCTATTCTCTTCTTCTGAGTTTTCTTGGAAGTTTCACCTACTTCCCCTTTCTTGGTGATAGCTTGAATCTCACTTTCATGAAGATCATAAAACTATCCTAAATTAATACTGAAACTAATCTTCATTATTCTTAGAGTATCATCACTCAACAACATAATATTAAAGGTTCTAGATTTTGAATTGGAAAGAATTTTAAAGGATTCTAAACAAAGAATAATTATCTTCTACAAGATCATTGGATACATGATAATCTGAGACTTGAGGTTTCCATTTTTGATATTTCTGATGGTTAAGATAATATACTTGATAAGTTTTACCTTTCTTAGATTCACCAAGAAATCCATCATAAAAATATCACACTTATTAAGTTAATCCTTATCTCCCTTTGTTGGAATGAGAAAAATTTTCATCCATCGGGCTAACAAATAGTAGTTTGTTGTAAGGCGATTGATCTTGGGTGACTTAACTACTTTAAGACATAAGCACTCAATTGATTTAACCTTCTCAAAACTTCCTTCCTTTTCTGGAAACTTATGAGAGAAAAATATAGCCTCTCCCTCATAAGTTATATCCAATATACTAGCTTCTTTGTTAAAGGATAAAGAGTAATTCTTCCCATAACTCTTAAAAGAAAAGCATTATCTTCCTCCTTGTTCATAAAAACTAACTGTATCATAGAATTAAATTAGTATATTAGGATATATTGGATCCTAATTATTCATCTTGGCTACACAAATATTTTCCCAACTATTCTTCTTTATAAATTTATAAATTAGGTAATTATACTTCAGAAAGAAATTTAGTTCAACTAACATTTCTCTAAAAAATTTCCAATCTTTGATTTCCTTGTTTGAGGCCATCTGATTTTGCGAGGAAACTTCAATAGACATCCTAACGTAAGGAAATTAATAAATCTATATGGATGGTTTGAATAGCGGCAGATCTTCAGCACAAAAATAGTGGAAAACCTAATGTGGGACATGGATAAGGGGAGACTTTATATAGGAATTGTAGAGACTGTATGAATTCCCAATTCAATCAAATGGTTGACATAATCTTGATCTAATCTGACAGATGATATCAATGTCGAAAAAGTATTTGAAGGTTCCGATTATTTGAGGTTTTGAGTAAAAATAGTATTTTAGGAAATTGAATCCGATGAGGTTTTTCTTAAAATAAGATAAAAATATCAACAAGTAAAAAATACAATTACGAAGATTTAAGTAAGGAAACATACCTTCCGGATTGCTTAGAAATAATTTCCAGTATTGATAAGGTTCTTCTTGAATAAGTTAGGTTCCATAAAATATTATTAAGGAAAGAAAAATTTTAGGTTCCAAACATTTTTATTAAGGAAAGAAAAATTTTAGGTTTAAAAAAATTCAAAGAAAATTTTTAAAGAATAAACAAATGTACTCCCCCTATGAAATGGAGTTTATTAATGAAAAGAGATAGGTTTCAACATAAAGTTAATATGAATGATTACCTTATGGTTATCATTCCTAACTTTTTTAAATGTATTCAAATCTATCAGATGGTAAGGATTTTGTAAATATGTCAGCAAGTTGATCTTTCATTCTGATAAATCAAAGAATGATATCTCCTTTCAGTGTGTGATCCCTAAGAAAGTGATGTCTAATATCTATGTGCTTTGAATGAGATCAATGTGAAGGGTTTTTTCTTAGGTCAATGGCACTTGTATTATCACATAATATCTATGTTTTTTTAAAACTCATGCCATGGTTTGTGAGTGTGTGTTGCATCAACAACACTTGAGCATAACAACTTCCAACTGCTATATATTCAGCTTTAGCAGTGGAAAGTGATATTGAGTGTTGCTTCTTTCATGACCAAGAACTAATGAATATACTAAAAAATGAAAAGTTCTAGATGTACTTTTACTATTCATTCAACATCCACAAAAATCAGCATCTGACAAACCTTTTAAAACAAAATCATTCCCAAAAGGAAAAAAAAGTCTTAAGTCCATGGTTCCCTTTAAATAGTGAAAAATTATTTTCACTGCTTTTAAATGAGATTAATTTTGATTAGATTGATATCTTTCACATAATAATACTGAAAAAAATAAGTATGGATGACTAGATGTTAAGTATAATAAACTTCCAATCATACCTCTAAAAGATGTTGGATCTATTGATTTCACAGCTTCATTGAGATTAAGAGAGTTTGAGGTACCTATTGGAGTACTTATACTTTTACTATTGTCATATTCATAATTTTTAAGAATATGTTTAATATACTTTTGTTGATATATATAAGTTCCTTTTGTTTTTTGGGAAATTTGAAAACCAAGAAAAATGTTAACTCACCCATCATACTCATTTCAAACTCAGATTTCATAAGATTTTTAAATGAATTGGTTAAATATTTCTGAGCTGATATGAATATAATTTCATCAACATAAATTTTAACAATAAAACAAATTCTTACATTTCTTTATAAAAAGGGTTGGATCATAATTTCCCTTAACATAATTTTTTTGTAACAAAAATATTGTAAGTCTATCATATCAGGATCTATGGGATTGTTTAAGTCCATATAAATCCTTGGTAAGTTTTAAAACATGTTCATGTTGTTTTTTTTTCTTAAAAACTAGGAGGTTCTTCAACATAAACTTCCTCTTAAACATATCCATTAAGGAAATCACACTTCACATCCATTTAAAAAAATTTAAATTGAAGAATACTGCAAATGAAAGTAGAATATGAATAGATTAAAGTCTAGCTACTGGAGCATAGGTTTGTTCATAGTATATTCCTTATTGTTGATTATAGCCTTTAGCAACTAATCTAGATTTATTTCTAAAAAATATTACATTTTCATCAAATTTATTTCTAAAGACCCATTTTACTCTAATTATAGAAGTTTCCTTAGGTATTTCAACCAAGTTCTAGAATTTATTCCTTTCGAATTCATTTAGTTCATATTTCATGGCTTTAATCCAATCATCATAACCTAAATCCTCATTAGTTATTTTTGGTTCTAATTGGGAAAAAATTCTAGATATTCTACTTCATTTCTTAAAGAACTTATAGTCCTAATAGGTTGATTTACATCACCAAGGATACAATCACTGGGGTGATTCCTAAGAAACAACTAATTTGGGTTTTCTAAAACCTGCTCATCAACATAAGGTATAAAATATTCTAGGGTAAATAATTCAAAAACATTTTATTGAGTGTTTTAATTTTTATAATAATTTTTCATCAAATTTTGATAATCAATTTTGGAAAAACATCCAAGTATGTAGGTTGGGGTTGTTTAAAAAAAAGGATCAGTTTCATCAAATTTAACATGTATTGTTTCTTCAACAGTATAAGAATTTTTGTTAAAAACTCTATAAGCCTTAGAAGTAGTGGAATAGGCTAAGAAAATTACTTCATCAAATTTGGGTTTGAATTTAAGTAATTTATATTTAGTATTCAAGATGAATTCTTTCCATCCAAATACTTTGAAGTAAGAAACTTTAGGTTTTCAACTAGTCCACAATTCATAAGGTGTTTTATTAAGAAAAGGTCTGATTAAAACTTGATTTATAGTATAACAAGCAGTACTAATATCTTAATCCCAAAAAATTTCAGCAATAGAATATTCACTCAACATGGTTATATATATCTCTTGAAGAATTATATTTCTTCTTTCAACCACACCATTTTGTTGAGGAGTTCTTGCAGCTGAGAAGTTTTTAGTAATACCTTTCCTACTACAAAAAAGTTTCAAAATATGAATTTTTAAATTCTCTCCCATGATCACTATGAATAGTTATCAATGGAAGGTTTTTCTCATTTTTAAATTTAGATAAAAATTATTTAAAATAATAAAAGGCTTCAGATTTATTTACTATAAAATAGACCCAACTAAATCTAGTGTAATCTTCAACTAAAAAAAATACATGGTATTTTCCGCCAATACTTCTAGTTTGTGTTAGAAAAAAAATATCCATATAAACTAGATATAATTCATCAAAAGTTGAGACTTCACCAATTTATTTAAATCTTGACTTATGCTTATTTCCATATTGAAAAAAATCACAAATTTTTGAAGAATCAAATCTAAGATCTGGTTGATCCTTAACAAGTCTTTTCTTTGAGAGTTTTCATCGGTTCCTAAGGTTACAATTTCATAGTATTCTATGCCATAACCAAGATTGATATTCTATTGAACTAAGGTAAGGTAGTTATTGGATCCTGAGGTCTTCTAAGTTTAGTGTACACTAGTAGAAAAATCATTTTTAACGTCATCAATTTGATGTCAGTTTCTTATAAACTGACGTAAAATATTTTTGCGGATAAGTTTTGGCATCGGTTTTTAAAAAAACCGACGCGAAAAAATAATGAAAAAAATGATTTGGCGTCGGTTTTTTTAAAAACCAACGTGAAAAAATAAAAATAAAAAGTTATGACGTCAGTTTTTATGAAAACCAATGCAAAAAATGTAAAAAAAAAAATTTACATTCCTATAGATAATTCCTTAAGCTTTGATTTGACTGGTCATGGAGAAAAAACGGAGTTACGGATTAAAAGTTATGGATGTTGGAAGTTGATCTTCTCTAAAAGAAGTGTTAATTAAGTCCAACTTTCAAAGGCCATAACTTTTAATCCGTAACTCCGTTCTAGCTCCACGACCAGTCAAATCGAAGCTTAAGAAATTTTATAACACATGGTAAATTTCTTTTTTATGTTTTGACGTCTATTTTCATAAAAACTGACGCCAAAAAAAACGTTTTTGTTTTTCACGTCGGTTTTTTTAAAAACCGACGCCAAAAACAATTTATTTTTACTTTTCGCGTCGGTTTTTAAAAAAAACCGACGCGAAACGTATTTTTTTTATCTTTTTAGCATCGGTTTATTTAAAAACCGACGCCAAATAGTATTCACTAATACGCGGGATCAAAATTTCAATTTTTTTCACAACGCGCGTTTAACTTTTAAAAATCCCGCCTATATTTTCATACAACTCAATCGAAAATATTTTCATTTACTATATATAAATCTGTTTGTCCTTCGTTTATCATTTTCATCCTCTTCGATTCAATCAAGTTTTCAATGCGGCATCAATCATTAATTTGATTACGGTACGTATTATATTCATTCATTTTCTTTATTATTAATGTCCTTCATTTATAACCAACTCGATTTGATTTCAAATAATAATGATTTACTTTTATTATTGTGTTAAAAATATAAAACGTTCGGATGATATTTACCAAACTTGGTGTAAGTTTAATTATCGATCTTTGTTTTTATTATCACATGAGATCTACGCTAAATATAAGAGATATGATGATAAACAACATATCATTTCAATGGAAGATCGAAAAATAATCGAAATGTGTTTGAAGTATTATTTATATTTTATATCATTTGGTGTACGTGATTTTAACTTGTGTTTATCTTGTTTTATTTAAAACATATTGTATCAATCGATACTTTGACATGTTCAACTTCTGACGGCCATAACTTTTGATCTGTAACTCCGTTTTAGCTCCATGACCAGTCAAATCGAAGATTAGGAAATGCTCTAAAACATAGAACAATAAAAATTGATTTTTGGCGTCGGATCTTGTAAAAACTGACGCCAAAAATAAGTTTTTTCCATTTACAGCGTCGATTTTTTTCAAGAACCGACGCCGAAACTATTTTTTAAACTTTTTGGCATCGGTTTTTAAGGAAACCGACGCCAAAAATGACGCGGATGAGTTTATTTGGCGTCAGTTTTTTACAAAACCGACGCAAAAAAGAAATTTAAATTTGTTTTTGGCGTCATTTTACAAAAACCGACGTAAAAAGTCATATTTTTTACGTCGGAGACTTCAACGTCGGTTAAAAACCGACGTAAAAAAAAACCGATGTTAAAGACCTTTTTTCTACTAGTGGTATAAACATTAGCATGATTATTAGCAGAGAGAATAAACTCCTCCTTGTAATTGTGTACTAAGAATTTATCATTCCTAAAATTCACAAGTTAACCTTCATCACATAATTTTCTTGTGCTTATAAGGTTTTTATTAAGACATTTAACAAATAAAACATTTGAAATTAAATCTTTTACAAGAATAACAATGCTACCTATACCAACAATTTCTCCCTGAGCATTATCTCTGAAAGTTACTTTTCCTCATTTCGTCTTGATAATATTTTTAAAGAAGTTTTTATTACCATACATGTTCCAATAACATTAAATATGCATGTATCATGTATTTTTTTGTACTTCATTTATTTTAATAAAAATAAAAAAGTTAGACTTTCAGAATCCAGAATCTCTTGGATCCAGAAATTTCAGAAAGTAAAATCTTAGGTATCCACATTTTCTTATAAAAATAACCTTTATAAAAACCTAAGGAATGGGTTTTATTTAAAGAATATTTTTTCTCCAAATGTCCATCACATTGACACTTAGAAATTTTATCCTTCTAAGAATTAACTTCCTTAAATTTTTTAGAAACATTTTCAAAATAAAGAGTTTTATGATCAGTATCTTTATAAAGATATGATACTTCTTTTGTTAAAACATAAATTCTAGAATTTTCTTTCTCTAACTTCTTTTTTATCTTATAGTTATCATTGTCAAGTAATTTTGAAAATCTAGAAACTTCTTCAAATGAAGTTAAAGTATTATATTCTGATGAGGAAGATTATTCATTTGAAGATTCATAATATTCTTCATTAGGAAAATTTTAATTTAATGAAATATTGGTTAAGGATTCATCATTGTGTACCATATCCATAAGACAATGATTTTAAATAGGTTATCTCTCTATAAGACCAATATTCTTCTCACCAGAAGATTCATATTCCAAATATTCATCTAAAGAGTCACCACCATTGGCACTCCAGGTATCACTAGCCTTCAACACTTTATTAGCCTTAGATTTTTAGTTCTTATTTTTGTTCATTTCAAAATACTTATTCTTTTTGTCTTTTCTCTTAAGTATAGGACAATCAGGTCTGATATGTCTAGCCCTTTTTCATTCATAACAAGTTACTTCAGAATATTTATTATCCATTCTATCTTTCTTCTTATATCTATATTGAAAATATTTATTTCCCAATATCTTGTTCATCCTTTGAGAAGGATTGGATAATTAATTCTCAGACAGATCACGATCACTTGATTCAGATATTACAATAGTTTCCTTAGCTTTAGATCTAGTAACCCTTTCTGGGGTCTTGGATTTAGATGTAGTAGTGAAAGAAACACTTCCATTACCATTTTTTTTAAATCAAAATCTCTCTTCATTATTGTTTCATGCTGAATAATATTTCCAAATAACTCATCAAGATTAACATCAGATACTTTTCTATTTTCATAAATAGCAATCCTTTTCGATTCCCACTCATTGGGCATCATATCAATTATCTTTTCCACAATAAATTCATCATCAAGACCTTTCTCTCCCACAGATTTAATACTGTTGATGATAGTCATAAATCTTTGTTGCACTTTTCAAACAGGATCTCGATTAGGAAATAAAAATCCATGATATTCATATCTTAACATATCTCTTCTAGTTTCTATCACTTTTGAAGTTCCAAAGTGTGTAAATTAAAATTTTTTCCAAATACTATTTGCAGATTCACAAGAAGATATTTGAATATAGATATTCCTGGTCATGGAAGGTAAAAGAGTATTGTGTACATTGTAGTTTAGTTGATATTCTTGTTTTTTCCTGATTTGTGAAGGTTCTAATTTCCTTGTTAGGAATCTTGTAGTCACCGGTTATCATAACAAAGTTGTCCACACTGGTGTTGATGAAAAAGGTCTTCATCCTATCTCTCCAGTACTCATAATCATTTCTATCAAATATTATTGGTTTGGTAGGACTAAGTTTTTCTATAGAATAGACATTCATACCTTCCATTTCTATAAGAAAATATCTTTTCTAAAAAACTTTTTACTAGTAAAATTTTGAAAAAAAACTTTAAGAAAAACTTGAAGAAGTAAAATTAAGTAAGAAAATTTGAGCAAGAAAACTTATATGTAAGTATAATTATTTTAGAGACCTACTCTGATATCAATTATAGGATCAAAATATAGATATAGATTCCAAATCGCAGTAGGGATGAATTGTAGGTTAAAAAATTCCCCTTTTAATCCTAAAAATAAATCTGTGTTTAACAAAGTTAAACAAGGTGGATTCACAAACCCTCTTTGGTTCTTAAATAAGAGAAAATATTTCTTAGGATTTAGAAATATAGATCCAAAAAAGAAACTTAATAAAAGTTTAATTAGGTAAGGATTCTAACTTAAAGCATATAGAATCTTATTTATTATAGTATACAATAATAAGAAAGTATAATAAAGTTATACGTTCTTTCTTTAAAAATAATCTGCAGAAATAAAAATTTTAAAAAACATGCAAACAATTAGAAAATCTTTTAACCTAAAGATAAGGGTATCCAACAACCTTGGATAAAGTTCTCTTGATTTATACTTTCAAGAAATTCTATCTTACCCACACTAGGGTAAGCCCTCAAAAATAATATCGAAGTATGTCTTGCTATCCCCATAATCCATCGAACTTTAAGGTAGTCGACACCTATATCTTCCTATCCTCAGAAGTCCTCAAACTTTAAGGTATTCATCACCTCTATCTTAATATCCTTGGAAGTCCTTGATTGTACTCAACAACAATCAGATTTTTACAAGGTAGGCTGAACAAGTTGTTCACAGTTTGCACAAATCATGAGAGTCTTTCTCTCTCTAGAAAACACTTCACACCATCACAGTATTCGTGTTCATCAATATTGTTTATTGTGATCATTCAAATGAACTCCTAATTATAAGCAAGGGTTTCAACAGTCGGATCCCTCCTACAATGGTCATATTTTTTCTTAAAACTCGGAGGGACCTGTACACATGTCACTCAACTGACTGTTAGTTTAAAATAGATTACACGACATCATTTTGTATAAGGAAATATAAGAAACTATTCCAAGTGTAAGAAACAAAAAATATGTAAGGAAAACAATATCATGTTAAAGAAACTAGGATGCAATAAACTTGAAACAATATGTTAAGAAAGAAAAGTAACTTTAGCAAGTATAAATAATCAGAATCTAGGAAAATTAGAAATCGGAGTCTACGAATATGAGCAATAAAATACTAAAAAATAGATATCAAGAGTCTTAATTATGAAGAATTTGGAGTCTGAATTCTGAGGAATTGGGAGCCTAAATTCTGATGAATTTAGAGTTTGAATTTTGATTAATTCTAATTCTAAATTATGAGGAATTTAGAATCTAAATTCTAAGGAATTGGGAATATGAATTCTGATGAATTCAGAGTCTGAATTTCAGAGAATTCAGAGTCTAAATTTTGGAGAATTTGGATTCTGAAAAACTGTTAGTTTATAAGTTAGGTAAGGATCCAAATATTTGACTTTAGAAAAAAATGGTTAGACTTGGTTTTAGAAGACAATAAATATGACATTAAAAACCAAGGGTAAGGATAAAACATTTATTATGAAAAGAAAATTTTCTTTAAGAAGATAATTCTTATAGAAGGATAATTTTCATTAAAGAAAATGTTTTTTTTATTTTCAAAATATGAATAAATGAAAATTTCATAAGGTAACTTATTGACTCAACATGATTGGATTTAAATTTCATATAGTCGGTTAGGAAGAGGGTTTGAAAATAGAGAATAGTGGTATATTTAAGTTTTTTAAATTAGGATACTATGGAAAGTTTGATGATATTATTGAATTTAACTACCATGGGAATTTTTAAGTTTAATTATTCAAATGTAATTGGGTCGATATTATCAGGGGTGTTAAAAGAGATTCCCTACAATTTACTTTTGTGAACTTCTCTCACTTGATGGATGATGGTGACCATGAATTAAATGATCTGTATATTTTATCATAGTAAGTGAAAATGGTATATTATGTGGAAGATGTCATGGATGAAGGGTGGAGTGTATCTTCTCATATAAAACAAAAATGATTTTATGATATGGATGATAAAGTATAATATTTGACCTATGACATTGAATCACATCAATAGTAAGAAGAAAACTTATTTGTTAATCATGATATTTAAAATATTAGTCTTGCAAAGGGGGATAAAGTATATGAAGTAATGATGGAGCAAGAAAATGACATGATTAAAGGAGAAAATGATTATATGTGCAGTCATCCATTCATTTATCAACCACTTATGTCATTTGTGAAGTCATTCATTATCATAGTTATGTATATTTTGTTTTTATTATTGTTCATATGTTATCATTTCTAAAAAAACTCTCCATGAATTTTTTAAAATATATGTTCTGAAGTTAATTTTATTTGATTAAATGACAGGATTTCCAAGGAGGAAGTGTTATACTAATACCAGTCGACCCTCATTCGACGTTCTCTAGACCATACATATAGATGATTATCAATTTTTCTCCCTCCCTATAGAATATGAGACACCATCGGATTTCCCCATACACCATCTCTCACACCCTCTGTTAGTATCCCATTAGCAGCTCAGCCGACGCCTCCCCATTCCACATCCTCAGCAATGAGGCAGTAGGCCGCCACTCCTGGTTATTCACGGAGATATTGGAGGGTGGATGTTATAGGTACAAATTTTAATATTAATAAAGTTATTGCATTTATTTTATACTACTAAATGTTTTTCATAAAAAATGGAAATAATACTACTATGGAGAAAATTTTAAAAATTTCATATGTCTAGAATCTGAAAAACTAAAGATAGTTGTCCCATTTGACTTCCATAGGGTCCCCATGGATGACACTGTGGAATTATTTGGCTAGATTCTAGGCCATCTAGTGGTGAATATGGTTACCCTTCCGATTACGTATGATGATTGGAGGCACATGCCTTCATATTTTAAAAATGAATTTTTTGATTCACAGATAAAGGTAATTTTAATACATTATGGTGTAATTAAATGTCATTATGTTATTAAATTCTAATATTTTCAAAATTAATATCTTTTTATAGATGTTTTTACACTTTCCAATTGCTAATGTTATAGTGTGAAAGTGGACATTAAAAATTTTGGGCAAGAAATGGAAATATTTTAAATGGAGATTATGTAATGAATTCAATGATACTTCATTGATCACCCAGCAACTATATGATAAGGTACCTAATGGGTTACCTAGAGAGTAATGAAATGTTTTTATTGATATTCATTATGATGATAAACACATGGTATTTAAATATATATTATTATATTAATCTCATTTTACATTTATACATGCATATGACATGGAGATGACATTGCATACATTAATATTAAATAAAATTTTATTTATTTCAGAATGTTTTAAGGAATAATGCATCGAGTTGGGCTAAGAAAATCATCCCTCACACTGTGGGGTCAAAGAGTTTTTCAAGAAGTCGATCGACTCTGGTAATCTTTACATTAGTTTAAATATTTATAATAAATTATTCTATGTTTTATATATTAAATTGTTTATTTATATTTGTTTAATGTAGTCACAGAATTTAGGATACTAAGCCTCCTGAATAGAACTATGGTTGGACGTTCATAAAAAATCTGATGGGAGTTATGTTGATGATCATGCTAGAGAAGTTCGGGTATGAATTCATTTTTCATTATAATAACTTATTATCAGTTTTCATTATGTTAATATATATTACTTAAAATATGAATGATATTTGATTTATAGGTAAAAATTAAAGAACTATAGGATGTCAATCCCACGCAGTCCTACTCAGTCTCCCAGGATGACCTGGTTGGTAAAGTCATTGGGAAGGACCATCCTGGACGAGTGTAAAGGATGAGTTTGGTACCATTAATCTTTGAATTCTTTGGCAATCCATTGGGTATTCCAACATATATACTAATATTTGTAGTCACTCCCTACCCCTAGATACTCAAAGGGAGTTTGTTTCTATGAAAATCACAATTCAAGAATAGAGGGCTCACATATCTGCTTTGTAGAAAGAATTGGTTTATTTATATCAAAAGACAACCGGATCTATCCCTAGTGATATTGCATCGATGACTAGTGGTGATAAGGTAAATCACACAACTTAAAAATCATTTAGTTCACAAAATTTTATTCGTTTTAAGTTTAAATATAAATATAAAAAGCTATTTAATTTTCAATATAATTGTCTTACAGGTGCCGTTAGTAAGAAGTAGAGATGGATATGGAGAGAGTGACAAGAACAGTTTTGGGGGTATTGATTAGTGGTATTTTTGATTTCTTGGACTAATATGGAATGAGAGGGTTTTTTAATGTATAATTTGTGACAAAAATCTAAAACCATTTATTGTTAGATGTAAATTAATATACTTGTTTTCTTAGGCTATATTTGTTATTTATGTGTGATTTTGTCTGATTAAGATATGTATTTTTTTCTTTTGATAGGCGATACACCTGGTCTACATTTATTTTTTTAGGGTGGTTCTAGGGCTGCAGAATATGCAGCTAGTTTTTTTTTTGTAATTCAAAATTTTGTGATGGTTTAAAGTGATGCTAAATTTGAAATATTTTTATTCACATTGGTTAAAACCACAATTATATGATGATGTATTTTTTTCAGTGGTTAAAACTACACCATTATATAGTGGTGTTTTTCTTCATTTTATCGGTGGTTTTTTGGGGGTAAAATTTTAGGATTTAGAAGCATTTTTAACCACTGCTAAATCCTAATTATTTTTTGCCTGAAAACTACTACTAAAATAAAAAAACAATTGCCACTAAATACAATTTCTATGAAACTTAATAGAAACCAATTCTAAATAAAAGAAACTTCCATGTATTTGATGTTGACGCCGGCTTTAGCGGCGGTCTTTTGAAACCATCACAGAACCATGTAGTGGCGGTTTAAAGCGCTGCTACTCAGCACTTTTCTTATAGTGTTATCCCAAGCTCAAGAGGGTTCAAAAGTAGTATTCCAAGCCTAATAGGGCACATGGGTTGTTTGGCCATACCCAAGAGGGTATATAGGTTATTATACCATTCCCACTATGTAAAGGGAATCAGGTAGTAGTGCCTACTCTACTGGGTTATGATTTATTATACTCTCTATATTCCTATTTCGTGGTTTATGTTTGATCATTTTAGACTACTAGACATTCTATTATTCCTTGTGGATAACTCTTATTATTCCATGTTATTTTTAATGATATATTTCTATCATTCTTGTGTTTTTCATATACTTATGATATAACCCTTGATGTATGTTTATGATTTTTCCCCTTACTAATAATTTAAGTCACCCCTTCCTTATGTTTCCATTCCCATATTTATGAATATCAGAATAACTTATGAGGAGTCAGGAAGAGATACTAGTATGATTCGATTAAGGATAAATGTTCACATGTATTGTAAAATAAGTTTCTTATCTAGTAGATCCTTAAAGACACTAAACCATTCGATCTTGTAATTGTGTGATTATTTGTGAGATGTAATTTTTAACTTATGTAAATTATTTAAAATAAAATAGGTTCATCTCAATTTTTATCAAAACCAATGTTTAAAGGAAGGACTTTTTATCACCAGATCCAGGAGTGTGGGTATGAGGCAGCTCAGTTGGTATCAAAGTAGGGTTTAGTTATTTTGATGGTTAATTTAGTTGTTTTTTGGTATTAGGATGAAATAACTTTAGTAAACCCCCTTGATATAATTATATCTATATGATAACATCCTGTAATTTTGGTAAAATTTTTATTATATAGTTTTCTTATCAATTAATTCCCTATCTGGATACTAGAATGTGGATGTAGCTGTGGTACATATTCACCTAGGGTTAATCACATTGAAAAATGTTGGGTGAGTATCAATTTGATATTCAATCGGTACATGATGAGTGGGACTAAGACTATACACCTAACTAGACACTCTTGAGGGATATGCTTTGGTTATTCACGTACTCTATTCAAACCTTTATAAAGGATTTAAATGGACTTTGATCATGTAATATATAGCTAGTTAGTTTAGATAAACTAATAGGAATATAATAATGGACAAATTAGGTAAAACTAAATGATATATAAGTTGATCTAATTATGTCATATTTTAAATGAAAGTGTCATAGGTTGAAGTGAAGGTTTCATTGAAGAAGAAATCTTAGGATTGATTTTCCATTTTCATACGATCATTTAATCTGATTTTTATAGGATATTATCATAACCATTTTGGTTTTAATATTTGGTTAGAATTAGGATAATGAGAATAAAGTTGTGAAAAGGTATGTATCTAGATACCCCTATGTCTTACAAGATATCTAAGGAAGTATATTTGGTGTAAATGGTTGTGAAAAAAATTAATCTAGACATACGTTTATTAAGAGTGAAAAGATGAGTTTCTTAGTATTACCTAAGATAGTAAGTTAGGTATCTCATTTAGAATTATATATTGAGTCATTTATATCTTTTATATACCCTTATCTATTCTTATTAGTAGAAGATAATTAAAATTGTTAGGATACAATTTATTTAATGGGTGAAGAATGTAACACTTTGATATTTTGGAATATATTTTTCTCCAAATTAATACTATTCTTGATATCTTATTTCACATACAGCACTGAAATAAAATTATTCACAACATATATGATGAAATTTATTAAAAATTATAAGAATAATAAAACATATACATGATAAAAATATTTTAAACGATCAAAAATGATTACATTCAGAGGATAAATAATTAATATGATTTAATATTTAAAAGGACTACACATTATCAATTAATTGTTTAAAATGTTAATAAATTAAATCATCTATTTTATTCTCTAGTGAAGTGTACCCCATCCTTTATTTGCGATAGGGGTACATTGGTTTTTATGCACGTTGTTTATTTTCATCACTCATTTTTTGTTTCATAAATTAACAATTTTGAATCAAATTAGATAAAATAAATAATTTCAAATAATATATTATCGACTACATTGAACCTAGAATTAGTTATCATCACGATAACTAATAAAATCATTCCATGCTTCTTACTTTATAATGTTTGTATAAGTAACTAGTGGTTGGGGCTTTACTTTACCCTCATTATCCCTATGATGAAATTTGTTAAAAAGTGTCCATAATCCTCTATGGTCTTTTCTAGTGGCCATTAAGATATATTTATTGTGGAAATAATCTAAAATAAATGAACTCTATAAGGAATAATGAAAATTAAATCAACATTTAATTATATAATTTTTTAGTAAAATAGAGAAAGTATATCATAACATTACCTTAATATATTCCCAAAGTGTTTCCTTTGTTATATGTAGGATATGGATCCATGAATCTGTATTAATTGGAACATTTATTCAAATTGTGACCCCAACATAACCAATGAACATTGACTTGTTGGAGTAAACAGGTTGTCCATTTTTTTCAACTAAACTTAAATTTTATACCCTTTCTTCTTAACTTGATAATTTTATCCAATATAGTGATTCTTAGTCATTATCATTTTTTTCATCAACATTTTTTTGATCCCCTAATAAATATACAGTTTCAACATCAAATGTATATTCTTTTGCAAGATCAATAACATCATTATGTGTAGAAGTCATTTTATGCATGAGAAGTCAAAAATTTAATTTAGATTATGTTAATATGGTATAAAACACATAATATTATGAGGAAAATAACAGTATATTAAAAAATAATTTAACCTTCTCATTGAACTCTATTTTTTTCTTTAAAGGTTAAAGGGATTTTCCAACTCTATCGAGAATCCAAATTCCCTCTTTTTCATCCCCTTTAACATATAATACATTATCTGTGTTGGGACCTCTATGAAATTATTATGATATCATAATAAAAGGGTCATCCTCGACTGAATTTTTATCTCACCCTACAGTTGTTTTAGTTTCTAGCAGAACAATTGACCAATTCTTATTTGTTGGATCTGAGATATAAAATACATTCACTTCTTATGATTCCATTATAAATGGATTTTCCTTATACCCTTCCACATTGAAATTCACCTTCAAAGATCCCATTTCATCAACCTTCATTGTACTCTTATTTTCAACCCATTTTCAAAGGAAATTTATCACTTGAAATTTTGTATAATACAACTCATATATCCATTTAATGATGTAACGCCCCGACCCCAGCTGCCCAGAGTTGGTGCATTACTTCGTAACATTGGCATGATCACAAGAAAGATCAAATCTCGAAAGACCGATTAGTTTAGTAGCCTTGGAAACACTAGATATAATCATAAGTTTTACATTACATCATAAAATGAAAAACTAATACAACAACATAATGTTCCACAATCCACACTATTAACCCCTCATAAAATCCCTGCAGGTCATTCATAATTTACTTCTTCACATCCTGGGGAAAAATAAAACATAGAAAAGGGGTGAGCTCAAATGCCCAGTAAGGATAACAATATAGCGGAAACTTTCATAAATAAGAATAAACATTTAAGGCAATGCATTACTAAAACAAAAGCCTTTTAAAATTGAACTTCAACATGGTATGGCAAAAGTAAAATGAAATAATGCCATTTACTTATTCACATGGATATTCTACTAATCGAATAATCACATGCAAAAATCAATAACCACTTTCATAATGTTGGAATGCATAATGTCAGACTATCATAACCACATAGCCAAGGCCTCGTGCCAAGGATACAAATAAGATTTTGTCAAGGCCTTGTTCCAAGACACTAGTTTGTCTCATGAGACCTACCGATGCATCGAGGAGCTATAGCGGGCTCCACCCGTCACTTATTAAGTCCAATGCATTCCCATATGAAAAGGTTTAAACATAACATAAACATTCGTATTAAAACTAGCATACGAAATGTCAATAATTTCACCATAAACTATGAATGGTATAAAAATGGCACATCCATAGTCAAACATATCACAAAACCTTCAATACAATATAGAAGTTTTGTATCATAATAAATCAACTTCAAATAATCTTAAAATCCATCAAAGGATGTTGACATAGATGAAATCAAAATTCTTTTTAAAGAAATATCTCCTTTTATTTTGAAATCATTTAAGATCCATATAAAATAAAACATTTTCTTTGAAAATATTTTTATAAGCTTGTAAGGAAAGCTTTGAAGATTTTATAACGGCGTAAAATAACCGCACCCGCCGTATAAGTTAAAAAAAACATTCTTACCTCAATTCTGTCGAAAAGGTTAAAAAGGACCTTGTTTTGAAAACGACGGAAATATTCCTTTATAAACCTCTTATAAAAAGTCAAATAAGGGTATAAATGACTTTAACCCATATTCTTGTAAATAGTAAAAATGTTTTGAAATACATTTCGAAAAAACATGGATGTGGATGATAAAGAGATCCCAGTAGATTATTACGTATAATACAACCTCGGATAATGAAGAGATTGTGAAATAACCCTTACCTTGTACTTTTCCTTGGTTGGGGTAGGTTAACCTCCTGTATAATGGTGAAATAATTGTTACAAGAATCATATATATTAATATGATATCATATATGATCTTTTAACATTGATTTATTAATAATATCTTAGAATTATCGTTGTTTCGGGTGTTAACTTACTTGTTTTCTTTCATATGTTTTGTTACGTAAGACATGTTTGTAAAGGATAGGTTGTATATTATTCATATCCAGAATGATATCAAGTCCTTAAACATCATCATAAAATGATAATTACGCTTTAATGGTTACGATGGAGAATGAATCTCATCGCGTTCGTGGAGACGGTAGTCCGTACGTACGCACGAGCGACAATATCATTCTTTTGATATTAAAATAATATATAAATGGATGGTATATCATATATACAGAATCATTAACATGTTATATTTATTATTTACATGAGTTACACATCATTATTATACCCATCCAAATAATATTATATTGAATAACAATTACACCACGACGTGGAGACGGTAAGCCGTACGTACGCACGTATGGTGACATGTTATTCAAAGGGTGGATAGAATACTGAATATGATTGTACCATATTTATAATAACATCACAGTATATGTGAGATACTGGAGTTATTATTTCAGAATGGTAAGAACAAAGGAAGAAGAAGTGGAAGAAGAAATGAACTTAGAAAAGGGTGGTGAAATCATTACCTCTTCTTCGGGTTCTTCCTTTTGATTTGATCAAAAGGGCTCCTTAGGTTGGCTTTCTGATCAAACTAAGGCCTCTAGGTTGTAGTGAGGGATGTTGGGAGATTATTTGGGCAGAGTTTGGCCGAACCAAAAGGCTTTGAAGGTGTGAAGAAATGAGAAGGAGGAGTGCCCTTTTATAAGAGGGGTGAGGGGCACCTTTGGAAAAGTTAGAAATATTAATTTATAATAAATTCATATTCGGTTTACAAAGGCTCCAAAGTTGACTATTCAAAGGATGAGGTGGGGATAGGTCGAAAACAACTCATCCAATAGAATTTAGACAGGTTTGGGTACTTATATTAACCTTATCTTTAAGTATTAACTCTAAGTTAATTAGTTTCACTTTTACAATGTCTCTTTGTATTCTTATATAATATGGTTAATAAACTTACTATATACATCCAAGCGACCCCCAAGTGGTCCATTAATGAGGAACCTATCATAATATAAGTCTCTTGGCCGAACCTTAGATTTTTAGGAATTTAATATCAATTAATAATATAATATTTGTTTTAAGAACTCTTTTATGTCAATTTTAACACTATTCAATAGTTGATTTTTGTGAAACTCCTAACAGATTGATTACTTCGAACAAAGTCAATTAAATCAATCCTAATATATCATATTATCATAGAAAATTAGTTTAATTCATTAAAAGTTTCATATTATAATTATTTGGGTATTTATAAGATCAATTATTTTTATTTTTCACTATTTTAGTAATTACTGCATCATCATTGTGTCATAAATAAAATAAATTATATAATGTCTAAAAATTATAAAAAAAATATCATTATGTAGGAAATCTTTTTAGCTTTCTAATGAATATTTATAATCGAAAATCCAACATGTATAACCCTATGTAAAAATTGTTCTTCTAAAAGATATAAGCTTATGGCATTTTTATTTTTATTTTAACTTTATTAATATAATGTGTCATTATCACTTACAAGTGGATCCATGGGGTCCCAAAATAGACCCAAAGATGCCCATGGTCGACCATGTATCAACCAATAGGGTTGAGACACGTTTTAGGGTAATTTAGTATTATTATAATATTATTTTTTTTAACCCTTATTTACCGGATTTACCCTTAACCATAGTAAATAAAATATTTACCGCAGTAATTATTCAAAATGTCTAAAAATAAAAGTTACCTATTTACACAATTTGAACATCCTGATTCCAAATATGGAATCCATTTTTCTAAATTCAAAACACAGAAGTGGCAGAAATTAATTTAAAATTAATTCCCGCTGTCAAAACAAAAAGCGTGTTTTTAAGAGATAATAACTATCAAAAGATTGACACTTGTTTATGTTCGGTTTAATTGTAAAATTATGTCCAATGACCAAGATTATATTAAATGGTAAAAATATATTCTAAATATACTTTAAAACCACTCAAATTCACAATTTATCACTATTAATTGTTTTGATTAAAAAAGTTGTTTTTAATTAAAATTTAGTAATTTTCACTATTCATCAAAATATGAAAGTTATCTGAAATGTACCAAAATTTCACCCTAGGCTAATTTTGATATTCCGAATCCAAAAATGAAGTCCATTTTGAAATATAGAATATATATAATTTCAAAAATTAGGTATTACTATTCACAACGGCTAGTTTAATTAGTTGTGGTGTGTGTTAGAACTCGAGGTTGCGTACAACACACGCTATCGCATTATTCAAAGGGAAACGTACCGTAGAAGCTTGGGGTGTTACATTCTCCCCTCCTTCAAATAATTGCGTCCTCGCAATTTCTAGGGTATTACTGCATAAAAAGACTCGGGTGGTTCTTCATCATAAGTTCCTCGGGTTCCCACGTTGCCTCTTCCATCTTATGATTCCTCCACAAAACTTTTACCAGACGCGTCGTCCGGTTTCTCAGTACTTGTTCTCTCGTATCAAGAATCTTGATGGGCTCTTCGCAATAAGACAGATCGGGTTCCAGTTCTAAATCTTAATAGGTGAGTACATGCGTTGGGTCAGGCATGTATTTCCTCAACAGAGATACGTGGAACACATCGTGAACTTTGGAGAGACTTGGCGGCATTGCCAATCGGTAAGCTACAGCCCCAATTCGTTCTAGAATTTCGAAAGGTCCGATGTACCTGGGACTCAATTTACCTTTCTTACCAAAATGTATGACTCCCTTCCACGGAGATACCTTCAGGAAAACATGATCACCGACTTGAAATTCCAAATCCTTCCTTCGAATATCAGCATAGCTCTTCTGCCTACTTTGAGCTGCTTTGATGTGATTTTGGATTACCTTCACCTTTTCCACCGTTTCCTCCACCAGTTCTGGGCCTACAAGTTTTCTTTCACCAACGTCATCCCAACAGGTTGGTGTACGACATCTCTTTCCGTATAACGCTTCATATGGTGCCATCTGAATACTCGAATGGAAGCTATTGTTATAGGAAAATTCTACCAGAGGTAAATATTGATCCCACATACCCTGAAAGTCAAGTGATCAAGATCTCAACATGTCTTCTAAGGTTTGAATAGTCCGTTCTGATTGCCCGTCTGTCTGAGGGTGGTAAGCAGTGCTCAAATGAAGTTCAGTATCCAGGGATTTCTGAAGACTTTTCCAAAACCTTGAAGTAAAACGGGGATCACGATCCGAAACAATTGATAGGGGTACTCCATGAAGTCTCACAACTTCATTAATGTATAGTCTTGCTAGACGTTCCAGGGGTAGATCTTCTCTTATAGCAAGAAAATGTGCTGACTTGGTAAGATGATCAACAATAACCCATATTGCATCGTTCCTTCTAGGAGTCTTTGGTAGCCCCATGACAAAGTCCATTGTAATATTGTCCCATTTCCACTCCGGTATGGGAAGCGGTTGCATGACTCCTCCAGGCTGTTGCCTTCCAGCTTTCACTTGTTGACAAACCATACATCTTGACACAAAATCAGCAATCTCCCTCTTCATGTTGTCCCACCAAAAATGTTCCTTCAAATCTCTATACATTTGGTGCTCCCAGGGTGTATAGAGAAATTGGAACTATGAGCATCATCCAGCAATTCCCTTTTTAGATCAGGTATATTGGGAACACAAAGTCTCTTCCCGAATTTCAAAATTCCATCTTCATACACAAAGTCTCTCAATCTCCCATCATTCACAGCTTTAATCTTCTTCTGAAATTCTTCATCATCGTTCTGAGAACTCTTAATCCTTTCTAGTAAAGATGGTTTGGCAACCATTTGAAAAAGCATTGATGTTTCACCTTCTCTGGTTATTCCCATGTCCATCTTCACTAGCTCCATGAAAATTGGATCCCTTTCAATTCTCATATTGTTCAAAACTCCATGGTCTTTTCTACTCAAAGCATCTGCCACCTTGTTTGCCTTCCCTGGGTGGTAGTGTATCGTACAATCATAATCCTTGAGTAATTCAAGCCATCTCCTTTGCCTCATGTTGAGTTCTTTTTGTGAGAAAATATACTTCAAACTCTTGTGATCAGTATAAATCTCACATTTTTCACCATAGAGGTAGTGCCTCCATATCTTCAAAGCAAAGATCACTGCTGCTAACTCGAGATCATGAGTAGGATAGTTTTGTTCATGAATTTTCAACTGTCGTGATGCATAGGCAATAACTCTATCATTTTGCATAAGGACACAGCCAAGTCCTTTCTTCGATGCATCACTATAAATAACGAACCCATCATTCCCCGATGGTAAAGTCAATATAGGAGCATTGACTAATCTTCTCTTCAGTTCTTCGAAACATTCTTCACACTCTTTTGTCCAAACAAATTTAACCCCTTTACGTGTGAGCTTCGTTAATGGGTTAGCCAATCGGGCAAAATTCTGGACGAAACGTCGATAATAACCTGCCAAACCAATAAAACTGCGTACCTCAGTTATACTCGTAGGTGCTGGCCATTCTTGGATTGCTTTGGTCTTAGAAGGATCAACAGAGATTCCATATTTAGAGACAATATGGCCAAGAAAAGAAATCTCCTGAAGCCAGAATTCGCACTTGCTAAACTTCCCATATAATTCATGCCTCCTCAGAGTCTTCAAGATAATGCGCAAGTGATTTTCATGATCTCCGTAGGTTTTGGAGTATACCAAGATATCATCAATAAATACCACCACAAATTCATCGAGATACTCCTTGAAAACTCTATTCATCAGATCCATGAACACAGAGGGTGCATTAGTCAATCCAAACGGCATTACAGTAAACTCGTAATGCCCGTACCTGGTTCGAAATGCTGTTTTCGGAATGTCTTCCTTCTTCACACACAACTGATGGTATCCAGATCGAAGGTCAATCTTTGAAAAGTATTGAGCTCCATGCAATTGGTCAAATAAATCATCAATACGAGGTAGGGGATACTTGTTCTTTATTGTTATCGCATTGATCTCCCTGTAGTCGATACATAACCTCATAAATCCATCTTTCTTTTTAACAAAAAGAACAGGGGCTCCCCATGGAGAAACACTAGGGCGAATAAATCCCTTATTACTCAATTCCTCTAGTTGTTTCTTTAGTTCGACTAACTCTACAGTGGCCATTCTATAAGGGGTCTTCGATATAGGCCTTGATCCAGGAATCAAATCAATGGAAAACTCAACTTCTCGTTCTGGAGGATGTCCAGGTAAATCTTCCGGAAATACATCTACAAATTCTTTCACAACAGGTACACCCTCTATTTGAACATTCCTTTCCTCACCGACAGTTATTTCATTCTCTTCCTCCCCAATAATTGAATTAAGTTGAGCTACAGGGGGTGGATCTAAATAAGAATTAGGTGGTGACGATTCTGCTCTAAAAATAAGGTGCTCCTTATCATTATCATCAAGAATCGTAACCTCTTTCTTCTTACAATAAATATTCGCATCATAGTCCGAAAGCCAGTCCATACCGAGGATTATATCAAACTCAATCATAGGTATGACGATGAAATCAGCAGATAAAGAAAATTTATGTGCTCTAATGGGGACTGATTCACAAAACTTTGTTGCAACGATACTTCCCTTAGGAGTTTTAACTGACAACTCCCTTATTAAATCAAATTGGAAATATCTAATTTTCTTAGCAAACTGGGAAGATATGAAACAATGCGATGATCCAGAATCAAATAATGCATTTGCTAAACTTGAGGAAACCATTAAATTACCTGCCACCACGTCTTTCGGAGTTTCTACCTCAGCAGTAGTGATAGCATAAGCCTGGCCTTGATCCCTTGGCCTTTTCTGAGGTAAGTTCTCCTGACGCTTAGGACATGCATTTGCATAATGCCCCATCTCCCTGCAATTGTAGCACTGAACGTTGGTAGCTTCCTTCTTCCCCTTGCAATCATGAGCTTGGTGGCCTTTTTCACCACACTTGTAACAGACTCCCATTCCCTTCAGGCAAGCACCGGGGTGTTTCTTCCCGCACTTACCACAAGATGGATATTCAACCTTTCCCTTCTTCCCCTTATTTACATTCCCAGATTGATCAGCAGGTCTCTTCTTCTCTTGCTTTGCTTTAAAGTCATAAGACTTAGAGAATTCCTTTTCGGTCTTGATAGCACATGAGACAATGTCTTCGTACGATGAAAAGGATTGTGAGACTAATGCTCGACAGAGAAATGGTTTTAACCCATCAAAGAAACGATCAATCTTACTTCTTGGGTTGCGAATATAATCTCCAGCATACCTCGCTAACCTTGTAAAGTTAGCCTCATACTTTGTGACATTCTCATCCTCCTTTTGTCTCAGACTCAGAAATTGCCTTTCCATATCTGCTCGATGGTCGCGAGGAAAGTATTTTTCTAAAAAGAGATCTTTGAACTCCCTCCATTCCATGTTTGATACTTCATCATCTTCCTTCATGTTTTGAATCAATGACCACCATTGATCAGCATCTCCAGTGAGGCGGTAAACTGCCATGGTAACTTTTTCCCTTTCACTACTCCCCAAAGCCTGAAATATTTTCTCTAGGGAAAATATCCATTGCTCAGCTACTAAGGGATTTGTACTTCCATTGAACGTTGGTGGTTGTTGTCTCATGAATCGATCTAACATTGATCCTCCACGCTGCGGATCAGGGTGCTCCATACGGGTAAGGTTATTATTCATAACCTGAGTAAGTTGTCCCAGTACGGTGATTAGCTGATCAGCACCAGTTGCATCACCAGCCCCACTATAATTATCTTGAGCAGGAGGGCAATCCCTACATGGAGTGCGTGCATTGATACGGTTTCCATTTCTTCCACTAGGCGCCATTTCTAAACAATGGCATAAACTAGATCAGTTTATGAATCAAAATACATAATCCCATACTTATAAAACACTTAACATAAATTGAACTATCTATGGATATAATCCATAATCATAAATATGTTTTCTTTGAGGAAGTATATACTCATAAACCCTTCATAATGATTTGTAAAGAAAGTGAGAGTTATCCTAAGCATATCCCCCGGGAGTGTCGTAACCAAGAGTGCAGCAAGGCCCGTTGTCGTGCACCAGTTCTCGTTCGAGTCTAGCTCAAAGCGGTGTTTTCGGGTTTTACCCCTAGGTACATCTGTGCCAGAGCCGCCTCTACCTGCTCGTATCCAGACAGGGATGTATTGCTCGGAAAACTCACAAAGTCTCTACAATACCAAAATTCTAGGAAGTTCTTCTATACTAATCCTCAAAGTTCATCTTAGGTCTATGTGCTCTAATCAGAGTTTATCTAAATCTAGCTTCCAAGGTTTGTACTAAACTTCCTCTGATACCAACTGTAACGCCCCGACCCCAGCTGCCCAGAGTTGGTGCATTACTTCGTAACATTGGCATGATCACAAGAAAGATCAAATCTCGAAAGACCGATTAGTTTAGTAGCCTTGGAAACACTAGATATAATCATAAGTTTTACATTACATCATAAAATGAAAAACTAATACAACAACATAATGTTCCACAATCCACACTATTAACCCCTCATAAAATCCCTGCAGGTCATTCATAATTTACTTCTTCACATCCTGGGGAAAAATAAAACATAGAAAAGGGGTGAGCTCAAATGCCCAGTAAGGATAACAATATAGCGGAAACTTTCATAAATAAGAATAAACATTTAAGGCAATGCATTACTAAAACAAAAGCCTTTTAAAATTGAACTTCAACATGGTATGGCAAAAGTAAAATGAAATAATGCCATTTACTTATTCACATGGATATTCTACTAATCGAATAATCACATGCAAAAATCAATAACCACTTTCATAATGTTGGAATGCATAATTCCAGACTATCATAACCACATAGCCAAGGCCTCGTGCCAAGGCTACAAATAAGATTTTGTCAAGGCCTTGTGCCAAGACACTAGTTTGTCTCATGAGACCTACCGATGCATCGAGGAGCTATAGCGGGCTCCACCCGTCACTTATTAAGTCCAATGCATTCCCATATGAAAAGGTTTAAACATAACATAAACATTCGTATTAAAACTAGCATACGAAATGTCAATAATTTCACCATAAACTATGAATGGTATAAAAATGGCACATCCATAGTCAAACATATCACAAAACCTTCAATACAATATAGAAGTTTTGTATCATAATAAATCAACTTCAAATAATCTTAAAATCCATCAAAGGATGTTGACATAGATGAAATCAAAATTCTTTTTAAAGAAATATCTCCTTTTATTTTGAAATCATTTAAGATCCATATAAAATAAAACATTTTCTTTGAAAATATTTTTATAAGCTTGTAAGGAAAGCTTTGAAGATTTTATAACGGCGTAAAATAACCGCACCCGCCGTATAAGTTAAAAAAAACATTCTTACCTCAATTCTGTCGAAAAGGTTAAAAAGGACCTTGTTTTGAAAACGACGGAAATATTCCTTTATAAACCTCTTATAAAAAGTCAAATAAGGGTATAAATGACTTTAACCCATATTCTTGTAAATAGTAAAAATGTTTTGAAATACATTTCGAAAAAACATGGATGTGGATGATAAAGAGATCCCAGTAGATTATTACGTATAATACAACCTCGGATAATGAAGAGATTGTGAAATAACCCTTACCTTGTACTTTTCCTTGGTTGGGGTAGGTTAACCTCCTGTATAATGGTGAAATAATTGTTACAAGAATCATATATATTAATATGATATCATATATGATCTTTTAACATTGATTTATTAATAATATCTTAGAATTATCGTTGTTTCGGGTGTTAACTTACTTGTTTTCTTTCATATGTTTTGTTACGTAAGACATGTTTGTAAAGGATAGGTTGTATATTATTCATATCCAGAATGATATCAAGTCCTTAAACATCATCATAAAATTATAATTACGCTTTAATGGTTACGATGGAGAATGAATCTCATCGCGTTCGTGGAGACGGTAGTCCGTACGTACGCACGAGCGACAATATCATTCTTTTGATATTAAAATAATATATAAATGGATGGTATATCATATATACAGAATCATTAACATGTTATATTTATTATTTACATGAGTTACACATCATTATTATACCCATCCAAATAATATTATATTGAATAACAATTACACCACGACGTGGAGACGGTAAGCCGTACGTACGCACGTATGGTGACATGTTATTCAAAGGGTGGATAGAATACTGAATATGATTGTACCATATTTATAATAACATCACAGTATATGTGAGATACTGGAGTTATTATTTCAGAATGGTAAGAACAAAGGAAGAAGAAGTGGAAGAAGAAATGAACTTAGAAAAGGGTGGTGAAATCATTACCTCTTCTTCGGGTTCTTCCTTTTGATTTGATCAAAAGGGCTCCTTAGGTTGGCTTTCTGATCAAACTAAGGCCTCTAGGTTGTAGTGAGGGATGTTGGGAGATTATTTGGGCAGAGTTTGGCCGAACCAAAAGGCTTTGAAGGTGTGAATAAATGAGAAGGAGGAGTGCCCTTTTATAAGAGGGGTGAGGGGCACCTTTGGAAAAGTTAGAAATATTAATTTATAATAAATTCATATTCGGTTTACAAAGGCTCCAAAGTTGACTATTCAAAGGATGAGGTGGGGATAGGTCGAAAACAACTCATCCAATAGAATTTAGACAGGTTTGGGTACTTATATTAACCTTATCTTTAAGTATTAACTCTAAGTTAATTAGTTTCACTTTTACAATGTCTCTTTGTATTCTTATATAATATGGTTAATAAACTTACTATATACATCCAAGAGACCACCAAGTGGTCCATTAATGAGGAACCTATCATAATATAAGTCTCTTGGCCGAACCTTAGATTTTTAGGAATTTAATATCAATTAATAATATAATATTTGTTTTAAGAACTCTTTTATGTCAATTTTGACACTATTCAATAGTTGATTTTTGTGAAACTCCTAACAGATTGATTACTTCGAACAAAGTCAATTAAATCAATACTAATATATCATATTATCATAGAAAATTAGTTTAATTCATTAAAAGTTTCATATTATAATTATTTGGGTATTTATAAGATCAATTATTTTTATTTTTCACTATTTTAGTAATTACTGCATCATCATTGTGTCATAAATAAAATAAATTATATAATGTCTAAAAATTATAAAAAAAATATCATTATGTAGGAAATCTTTTTAGCTTTCTAATTAATATTTATAATCGAAAATCCAACATGTATAACCCTATGTAAAAATTGTTCTTCTAAAAGATATAAGCTTATGGCATTTTTATTTTTATTTTAACTTTATTAATATAATGTGTCATTATCACTTACAAGTGGATCCATGGGGTCCCAAAATAGACCCAAAGATGCCCATGGTCGACCATGTATCAACCAATAGGGTTGAGACACGTTTTAGGGTAATTTAGTATTATTATAATATTATTTTTTTTAACCCTTATTTACCGGATTTACCCTTAACCATGGTAAATAAAATATTTACCGCAGTAATTATTCAAAATGTCTAAAAATAAAAGTTACCTATTTACACAATTTGAACATCCTGATTCCAAATATGGAATCCATTTTTCTAAATTCAAAACACAGAAGTGGCAGAAATTAATTTAAAATTAATTCCCGCTGTCAAAACAAAAAGCGTGTTTTTAAGAGATAATAACTATCAAAAGATTGACACTTGTTTATGTTCGGTTTAATTGTAAAATTATGTCCAATGACCAAGATTATATTAAATGGTAAAAATATATTCTAAATATACTTTAAAACCACTCAAATTCACAATTTATCACTATTAATTGTTTTGATTAAAAAAGTTGTTTTTAATTAAAATTTAGTAATTTTCACTATTCATCAAAATATGAAAGTTATCTGAAATGTACCAAAATTTCACCCTAGGCTAATTTTGATATTCCGAATCCAAAAATGAAGTCCATTTTGAAATATAGAATATATATAATTTCAAAAATTAGGTATTACTATTCACAACGGCTAGTTTAATTAGTTGTGGTGTGTGTTAGAACTCGAGGTTGCGTACAACACACGCTATCGCATTATTCAAAGGGAAACGTACCGTAGAAGCTTGGGGTGTTACAAATGATGTTGAAATATGAAATATTTTCATAAATTATTGATTATATGTATTTGATATCCATCCTTCACCCCGTGATGGATTCAAATGTCTAATAATTACTTTGTGGGATTCAATGTATAAATCAATATATTCACTATTATTTATAATGTAAATATGATATTTATCTCACTCTTTAATGCTAATTATAATAACATATCTTCTGAAAATACCTTCTCACTTAAGGTTTCCATTGTGATAAGACTTTTGGAGACCGATGTTATCAATATATTATAGGTAATGGGTAAAAAATTCAATACATTCTTCGACAATATATCGCCCTACAATACAACCTTCTGATCGACTTAGATTCATGAAATACCCTTTCAGAATCTACATATACCATTCAATGGGGTACATCTATCTATAATGTACATGACCACATAGTTGAACATCTCTAACCAAGTGAACCACCAAGTGGACGATTATATCAATTAATGATGGTAGGAAGAACATCTCTAATTCACATAATATGACTAAAACCTCCTTATCATGATTATAAACTTTACTAGGTCTATAAATTTACTACATATGGATTTGAAAAGGAATCAAAGTCTATTTAATGTATGTTATACATTTTTTGGCAGAATGCAGTGTAAAGCAACGGGCATCAAATATTTCATAAAAACATGATAGTCATGTGATTATATTACCTATAAATTCAAATTATTCATTTATGTGAAATTCTTGATATTTTATTAATACCCCTCTATAAATTTTTCACCATTAAGGAAAATAAAAAAAATTAATTTTTCTTACCTTGATAGAGTGTAAGATACTGGAGGAAAAAAATTATGACTTCTACCCTTCACTGGTGCCAACACTTCCCTTATCCCCATGTCAATCATATCCAACCTAGCCTTGATGTTATATTTTGTTTTTTCC
This sequence comes from Viscum album, assembly GCA_963277665.1. Taxonomy (NCBI): domain Eukaryota; kingdom Viridiplantae; phylum Streptophyta; class Magnoliopsida; order Santalales; family Viscaceae; genus Viscum; species Viscum album. The sequence goes on along the minus strand of OY728132.1, from coordinate 1,823,940,925 downwards.
AAGAACATTTAGTAACATTACAATAACACTATCAAATACATTTTTCCCTATATTCATGACATCAAGAAAATGTCTAACATACAGACAATTCTAGTATGGTAATTAAAATAAAATTGATCTCTTTTTTCAACCTGGTTTATTTTTTGAAAACGGTTTAACAAAAATAGTGTCAATATCTTTTACTTTATCTAATAGTTTATTATCTATTATTGGAGATTTTGTTGTAACTTGTTTGTTATTACCATTGAATGTTGTCATCTAGGATCAATATTTATGTCATTGAGGTAAAAAAATGTCCTAAAAACACAATATTTGAGGAATGATTCAATTTAACTGAGTGTGTGTATTATTCAAAAATGGTACACCCATACATTCCTTTAATGTTATAGATTTAAAATTTTCCATAAGAAGTAAAGTCATTTATCATCCCACACAACATAGCCCTCAATGTGAATTCTTCACTTCTATGAGCATCATACATTTTAACACTTGTATCCCACATCAATTTCATATCTTCAATCAATGGATTCAAATAGACATCAATGTCATTAATGGGTTTTTTTGGTCCAAATATAATCAGAGACAACATAATGTATTTGATCTTCATGCATAACCATTGTTGAAAGTTATAATTTACTAAAATAATTGGTCATGTATTGTGAGTACTACTTTGTACACCAAAAGGATTTATTCTATCTATAGATAATGAAAGAAGAAATTTTCTCAGATCATTTCCAAATTCAGGATACTCATAATCAATTTTATTTCACATAGGAGAGTATGTTGGATGAAGTATTTTCCCATATTTAATTCTTGTATTATTGTGTCATGTTTATTGTCTCACGGTTTCCTAACATCCATGTAGTCTTCTATACTATGGAATGATAGGAAAGTACCATGAAAATTTCAAAGAACTTTATTAATATTTCTTGTATCGATTCACGCCATACTTAGGTAATTTTATTACTGTTTCATGGTCCTTTTGAAATAATATGTAATAATTTAAAAAATCATGTATTTTTTTAGATATCGTGAGCATTGAACATGGAATTCATTTATTGTAATATTATTAGAAAGGAATGTCATTTTCTTCTGGTATAATATCATTTAGGAGACCATGTAGTTCTATAAATCTCGTGTCACTCCATCCTCTACTGGCTTTCAAATTATATAACTTTAATACAGCTGACGATGTTGTGTATTTAGTACAACCAGTATAAAATGGTCTCTTAGCACAACTATTTAACTTCTCAAACAACTTTGTAAAATGATGAAGGTCATATTCAATTTCCATTTTAATTTATTCTATATGATCTCCATTATCATTTACACTGGTATTCATAACAAATGATTCATAAACTGTAGTATCATCCTAATTAGTGTGCATGGTCAGTTTTTCCTATGTTTATTTCAACATGTATAGTTATGATGTATTCCATGAAAAATAAAATGTTATTCCAACTCTTTTGGGATATTTTTTTATGAATAACAACAACATAAACATGGGAAATGGATTTGAGAAGGGTTTTATGCATTATCCATTACAAACTTGATGAACTCTTTAACTCCATCTTCATACCCTTTTATCATATAATTAGTGTCCATATATTTTCGATTCATATTCATCTTATTAGGTTCATAAAATATTCATTTTGTACAAAAAATAAATATATACACATATGATATTCATAATAAAATGAGAATTTTATAGATAATTCTAATAATGGAAACCCATTATTTGAATATTATCGGTTATGATTTCTAAAAATTTATCATTTTATACAAGGGTGATATGAAAAGAAAAATCTTGGGGTAAACATGTGGTTATTGGTATTGGTTATTTATTTGATGTTGTGTGGTACAAAAAGGTGGTAATAAATATGTTGGTAAAAAAATTATTTATTATTGGATGGAATAATTCCCATGGAAATTCTTTTTATTTTTTGTCATTTAATTATGAATTGGATTTCAAAATTTTTGTAAAAATATATTTCCTCAAAACATACAAGTTTATGAATCACCATATGTTGACATAGGGTCAAGGATATTTGAATTTCATGAAACAAATAAATGAAACTATTATTGATGATAGAAGTGAATTTGGATTCCATGTTACTCTCTTTTTTTATAGATCATTCTAGACTATGTATTATAGGAATACCAACAAATATATCTGTACTATTACCCACTGATGAACCCCTGTTTCAAAAATTATAGATTTATCAACCTTATGTATATTTCACATATCCTACAATATCCAAAAACTCTATTAAATTTTCTTAAAAACACCACAAATACTATCCATTAATAAACATTCCAAAAAAATAGTTGGCATGGATTTCATATCATTGAGATCCAAAACATTATTGATTCCACCACTTATTTATTTAAAAATCATTATAATTTTCATGAGTATTCTATAAGAAACCTAGTTTTATTATGAGGTAAGAATCCTTTGTCTTTGGTTTAAATTTTTAAATGTGGCTAAATGTTAGTACCCAATTTGATCGTGGGTGTTTCAGGGGTTTTTGAGGCTTGTCTGGAGCCTGGAACCTAGTTTTTCGGGTGAAAATGACCTAGTGTAGGGTTAGTTCAAATCGTGCGGGGTAGGATGCATGGTAAGATCAAACCACGTGATTCTAGATAGTGTGGAGTTACAGGATGCACAGTTTAGATAAACCATGGTATTTGGTCCATATGGTCGTACAAAAACCTCTATAATTTTGACAATGGGTTTTGGTATGGTTTTCACATGGTGAGTCAAACCGTGTGAGGTAACCATGCAGGTTCCCTTATCCTATAGCTAATTGTATACCTAAACTATGTGACCCCTTTAATTTGGGTAATTTTATAATTTTAAATCAAATTTAATTCTATTTTAAAAATAAATTTTCCATTCTTCTTCCTACAAACAGCAACCTCAAGTTTTGATCTCCCTTGGTGAATAATCTTGGATTTTATCTCCATTCTCCATTCGATCTCCAATTAAATAATTTCTCATCTTATTGGATCTACATCAGTTAGTACTCAATTAATTTTTATTCATTTATCATTATTCTTCTTATTAACTATGTTATTTAGGTGTAAGATGATTTTCCCTAATTTTAGGTTCTTTATCCATTCTTCATTTTTATCCCAATTTGAGTTGAATAAGGAGTTGATACTGGATAAGAACTCTACTACCGATCTATGGTAGGTGGTATATACTTTTCACATTGGTTTTGGTGCTTTATAGAACTAGTTTTCATTGTGATGCCTGCCAGACATTATGGAGTGGCCCTGAAATTGAACTGGTTAATTGAATTAAATGGAATATGACCTATTATGGATTCCCTTAGGTCCCTTTGAGATTTATTGGTGGTTTTTTTTTCAACCCAGGGCCACCCATGAGGTGTTCCATATGAATTCACCTTGTTAATGCCTTGTTAAACCATCCATGGGATGGGTTCTTATGCTTTCCCAATTAAAGGAAGCTTAATTATGATTAAATGGAATTGGATTTCTTTCCAAGGAGATGTCCTACCTCCTAGCCATGTTGAACATGATAATTAGCTATTAAACTATTTAATTTTTGAATTGAAAAAATGGTTATATTTGGTTTTGATTGTATAAGTAGTTATACTCATTGTTTGATTTCCTTTAAATGTAAATGGATAAATGAGTGGGGATACTCATTGTTTGTATTTGGATGTGAATGGTTATATGAGTGGGTACACTCATAAGGAATGAAATATAAAATGGTATGACATGATAAATGGTATGAGATGGTAATTGATTCTATAGATGTAGTGAACATTGTTCCTTGGATATTCAATGCGATAGTGGATGCCTTAGATAGAGTATGCTCTTTGGGTCTTGATTCCATGGTATGCCTTGGGAATTTCTACCCCTTGTATTTTTATTTCTTGGATTAACTTAGGACATGTTTGGTATGACATGATCCTAGGACTCCAACCAGTGCCTAACTGAGTTTCCATCGAGATGATCCTTGGACTTGATGAGGATTCCTTGGTCTTCTATACCTTATATTCGACCCTTCATAGTCTGACACTTTGTTTATTATGGTGTGGACATGGAAAATGTGATACGTTGATTATATGTCTCGGTTGTGATTGTTTGATACTTTGGGTATATGGAAAGGCCTTGGATGGAATTCCATGTTTAGATGAATGGAAAGTCCATGTTAGTTATGTATGTATTTTTTATAGCTTCCTTGTTAAAAGAGCTTGACCATATTTTTTCAGGGGGAATTGAGAGGTTATTCTGTATCACTTAATTAGTAGTAGATATGCCTTGGGAACTTTTCATTTATTTTATGATTTCATGTTTCACTTGCACATTTTTTATCTTGTTATATTTCATAACCAAGACTTGTATAGATATTTGGGTGGTTACCTACAAGGAATGTTTCTCACACTCTGTTCTTCCCACCATTGGGTAACTGAATAGTCTATTTGGGTGTAGGTAGAGATAGGGTAAAGCTCCCATAGTTAGAGAGTTGATTTGGGTACCATGCTTTGGAGAAAGGGAGCATGATACCAAGCCTAGGCTCATAATGCTATTTGGAGATAGCATATTTTGATCTTTTTGGTATTTTGGATACATTTATTGTACTGTACTCATGATTACCTAGTTATATGAAGATTAATTATGATTAAATGGAATTGGATTTCTTTCCTAGGATATGTCCTACATCTTTTCCATGTTTAAAATGATAGTGATCTATTAAACTATTTAATTGTTGAATTGAAAAAATGGTAATATTTGGTTTTGATTATATGAGTGAGTATACTCATTGTTTGATTTCCTTTAAATGTAAATGGATAAGTGACTAGGGATACTCATTGTTTGAATTTTTATGTGAATGGTGATATGAGTGGTTAGACTCATATGGAATGAAATGGAAAATGGTATGACATTATAAATGGTATGATATGGTAATTGATTCCATAGATTCCTTGGGAATTGCTCCTTGGATCTTGAATGTGGTAGTGGAAACCTTAGATTGAGTATACTCCTTGGTTATTGATTCCATGGGATGAATTAGTCCTTAATACCCCTTTGATCCAACTTTCTTAGACTCGCATAGGACATGTTTGGTATGACATTATCCTATGAATCCAACCAGTGCCTGACTGAGTTTCCATCCAGATGCTCCTAAGACTTAGTGAGGATGTCTTGGTCTTATACACCTTGGATTCATACCTTTGTGGTCTGACACTTTTTTTATTACAATTCAATTGTGAAAAAGTTGATACATTGATTATATGCCTCGGTTGTGATTTTTCGATACTTTGGGTTATATGGAAAGGTCATGGATGACATGACATATTTGGATGAATGGAAAGGTCGTGTTAGTTATGTATGTATTTTTTATAGCTACCCTATTAAAGTATCTTGATCATATTTTTCAAGGGGCCTTGAGAGGCTATTAAATATCAATTGATTGGTAGTGGACATTCCATGGTAACTTTTCATTTATTTACTACTTTCTTGTTTCACTTGCACACTATTTAGATTGTTATACTGAACAGTGAGGACTTGTATAGATTTTTGGGTGGTTAACTACTGGGAATGTTTCTCACACCCTGTTCAGGACATTTTTGGGTAGCCGAATTGACTATTTGGGTTTAGGTAGAGATAAGTGCAAGCTCCCATAATTCTAGAGTTGATTTCGGTACCATTCTTAGGAGCAGGGGAGCACAAAACTGAGCTGAGGGTCATGATGCTATTTAGAGATAGCATATTTTGGTCTTGTTGGTATTTTGGATACATGTATTGTATTGAACTTCTATGTACTTTTTTTGGTATTCTATATACATGTATCATTATCATTGTGTATGATACACTTCTAGATTTTTTATGTATTATTATCTTGTTTATTTATCGGTTGTCTGCTTTTTTATCTTCTTCTAATATTAATTTGTATTTCAATTATGTTGTGTTACACTCTGGTAATAAGTGTATATTCTCACCATGAACACACCCTAGTACCTCACTACTAGTTGGAAGCCTCTGTAATTTAGGGATATGTGATTGAGGTCATGTGAGAAACCGGGCTCGGGGCACTGTTGAGTGGTTTCCTGGTCTGATATGTTACAAAGTGGTATCATAGTGGCTTTTCTGGTTTGTTTTACTTCTTGGAAATGATAGACAGGGATAGGAAGGAATAGAAATTTGGTAATGATTTGTTCCAAGGGGTATCTACCATGTGTATAGGGGAAAACCAAATTGCCTCGAATGGAATTATTCTTTTCTTGATTTTGACTATTACATTTTTTTTATTCCACTGTTGGGTGACACACTTGTATTGTGATGTTAATATTGATATGATTTTTTGTTCTATTTTGTTGTAACCTGATGAGATGACGGTATTCCATCTCATGCATCATATAGGTACTTGTTAGAAATAAAATTTCATGCATTAAGCCATGCCATTTAGGATACATTACTTATTTCATGTTGTTGTGATAAGTTTTGTGATAGATGTATCCGTTTTTGTGATAGATTTTGTGGAGTGGATGGAGAAGTGATTCCACATTTTAGTTCATAAGGAGTATGGGAACTTATGGATTATAAAGTGTCTCACCTTTTTATTAAATTATATAAAGTAAATTTTATATGGTATGAATGATATGGGCACTAAATTTTGGTTCATGAGTTGTTATGGGCCCTCATGGATTAAAACTTGAAGAATAATTTGGGCTAACTTTTAAATTAAATTTTGATATAATGGGAATGAATATTAAATGAAATTGAAATGGAAAAGTGAAATTGGAAGAAAATACTTGACCTAGACTCAACTTTTGAGTGGGCTAGAGGCAATGTATCTAGTTATTTTTTGTGAATGTTATTTTACATTCCTAGATTTAGGAGCAACTTATAGGCTATAACCTGGTTTTAGAAGGGTTTTGACTTGTCCTACACTTTTGAGCTCTAAACTTTGATGTTTGTTCTTTTTGGAGGTATGTTATTGGATTCAAAGATTCAAAATTAGACCAAGTAGGTTAGTTAGTGCCTTTTTCTTTTGAAACAATCTTTTATGGGTGTTTATGACCTTGATAAATAAAGAAAATACTATAGGGTTTCACTTTTTATGAACCCAAGTTTTCTTAACTAGACCCTCATAGGTCGCCTTATCTATTAAAAATAAATTATGTGATGAACTACCTAATTATGATAAGATTTCAATAAATGTTTAGTGTTTAAAAGGTAAGCTTTATAATAATTTCCTATTTTACCTTGAATTGTTGATAAAATTAGGTATCAAGTGACTTTACCTTATGATTTGGGTTTTGATGCTTAGTGTTAAATATTTTAAATGTTTAAAGATTAAATATAAATCAATTAATTACTTTTAAGTGGAACTTGAAGTGGTGTCCTTCTTTTAAACCCTCGTATAAGGGTAACTTAAATCTCCTTTGAGTTTCCTTGGAATGGAAACATGAGAGTTTTTTGTAAGAATTTTTTTTTATCAATGGCATAAATTTTAGGTTCTTGATCCTAGTTAATTTCCTATTATCATGACCTAGTGATAGGTTCAGTGCTTATGCTTTTTTAAGGGGCTAGCTTGTGGTCGGTATCACCCTTAGAGATTAAATTCCTACCTAAATGTTGTGAGTTTCTGATTCTTGGTGTCATTTGGGTGTTATTTTCCATTGAAGGACTCTTAGTTTCTAAAGGAAACCCTTATTTGGATAGGTGGTCATGTTTTTCTTAACCTTTGTTATGGGAGTGAGCATTAATGAATGCTCAGTTTTAGCATGTTAGACATGCCTAGGGCATAGTCAGCCACTTTGTAGGTTATTTGACCAACTCTTTTTATTAGTGATGGAAAACTTGGTATTTCATCATCCAGGTTAATGGTCATTTAGGGAAATATGACTTTGGATTAAATATCTTTTACTTAGATACATAGAACGGACAGCTTATGGACAATGTCAAGGATGTTCATCTTGTTTCTGAAATCTCAGGGTACAATGCACTCATATACATAGTACCCATAAAGTTACTAAATGATATAACAAACCAGTTGAGTTTGGTGAAATCATTGATCCTTGAGATATTAAGTACATACTCAGGTAATCTTCAGAGTAGAGTTACCTGGGAGTTAAAGTAATTAATATTGTCCTAATTCTTGGAATGACTTTCAAGAGAACCGAGTGTTTTGACACACCGATCAGGTTGGTGTTGGTTTTTGTGCCAAATTCCTTGATGTTGTGAGTGTGACTTGCAGGCGTGTCACGCCTATGTTTATGTTGAATATGATCTAGACCACTTATGAGCAGCTTGTTTGTCTCTTCTTTCGATGACTGGTAAACTCCTAAGATGGGTAGCATCACATTAGTTCTAGTGTATGTGTCATTTCTTTCTCGGTAGCACAAAATTGTTGTGGTTAGATGTGTATGGAACCCTTAAGAAATAAATTTAGTCTTGGATGGAATTTGGTGGTAAATATTGAATGATCATGGAATTTCTCGAGTGTTGAAGGCATTATGGATCAGTTTATGATACGTCATTAGGTGAACCTGATCTTCTTTCAAGAAGTCGACTGGTATTAGTTCAATTGATCTTCTTAGTAACCTTTCAATACTCTTAGTGTATTCTGCTTAGTGATGATAATTCCCCTATCTTGACGTTTTCTTTCATGCACTAAGATACCATCGGTTATACATTGCACTAATGTTTTAAAATTCATTCGGATAGATAAGTGGTTTCTATCAGTGTATCATGTTAGAAATGTGGTTCTTATCGAGGCATGGTTAGTCCTGAGTGATACTTGGGTTCCCAAGTAGGAACTTCTTGGATGGACTCTTGTACACTGATCATCTTTTTCTGACTTGACCACTATGAAGATGTTTCTCTGGGATCATTCAATGTTTTTAGGTGGACGTCTTGGCCTAGTACCAACGTCTCACTTGTAAACATAGAGTATGAACTACCTGTATTTAGTTCCTTAGACTCTAATTTAATGAATTTGAGGTTACCCTAGACTCATTTCAGGATCATAAGTGATGTTTAGAAAGGGTGATAGCTCCAATGGGATGGATTTGGGTTACCCCTTATTCATACTAAGGCATAAAAGTTTTAAATGTTTGGGTGATGAGTTGATCAAGGAATGTTACCAGGAGTCAGGTATGGACTTTGGTGAATGTTTTTGTGGTAAATGCAATATTCCTTGGAAAAAGTTTTTGCGGTTTAGTTTGTAATACATCGGTCATCTAAGCTGAGTGTTTTTGGGAAAAAATCCATCAAGGTAACATTGAAGCATTTTTAGGTTGATTGTGTTTGTTGACAAAGAGGTTTTACATGGTTAGTTGTGGAAATCTGGAGATATTTTTGAAAAACTATGTTGTCAAGGATCCATGAAAAATTAATGGATGATCTGGAGGTGATATAAAAAGATCGTTTACAAGGTGGTGTTGTTTTCTAGTGTTTACCAAATTTTTGGGTCCAAAAAATGCAGAATAGAGAAAAGTATTTTTAGAAAATGAGGTTGCACTCCAATCCTAAGGAGGTTTGGAAATTTCTTCACCAACCATTTTTCAAGATCATTACATCAAAATATGGAAAATTAAATAAGGGAATTCAAGTTATAGATTTATCGTGCAAGGTGAGATTGCACGAACATGAGACTTGCGCATTTGGGGAGAAGTTGTGTGCCTTATTCATAGGGTCATCAAAATGTCTATAAATAGGTGGATAACCCCTTCATTATAAATAATCTAAAGACTTAGAGAATATTAGAGCTCTGGTTTCACAAGTGTTGAGGGAACGAAAGTAGTAAGTTACACAGAGGTTGTGCGCCATAAGGGAGTTGCACGCCAATAGTGATTTGGGCGTAAAAAGGGTGTGTCGCACAATTTTGGAGTATCTCACAAGTTTTTTTTTTGTGATAAATAAAAAACTTGTGCACCATTCTTAAAATGTAATTCAAGTCACCCTAAGGTTGTGTAAAGATTTTGAAGTTTCCCAGTACATTTGTGGTAAAGAGGAATTCATCAAGTGGATGAAAGTGGAACTTAGTGATACACTAAATGAGGTGTAAAACATATTGATTCAAGAAATAAAAGGAGGATATTATAAAGAAGCAGTGAGTACAATTCATTTGAGAGAGTAGTGAGATTTCATTTTTTAATTGGTTGTAAACTAGGATGGATAGTGAGTCTGCTCCAAACCTTGTAAATAGCAATACACTTTTAGTCAATTTGGTACATTGGCACGTTGTCATTTTATGCTCCTTGGATGTAACCTAGTGAGGGTGAACCAAGTAAGAATTGTTGTGTCTCGTGCATTCTTCAATTTATGTTTATATGTTGTTGCAGGAAAGTGAGAGAAGAGAGTTTTGTTTAATAATGAAACAAGATAAAAAGGGGAAGTTGTTTTAATATATCATACCCTAATTCACCCCCACCCCCCTCTCAGTTTATTTGACCTAGTGGACCTAACATGTGTTTAAGAATAGTCGGCTGGGGCGGCTCGACTTGTTATTCATCTTGTTCTATGTTTACGATCATAAGAAACTGGTTTAAACACATCACCAAGTTAAATCGAGTGTGGTAAAAAGATCAAAATTGTCTTTCGAGAAGATTTCACAGCCATTTTTAGTTTGGTTGATCGATATTAAATCATTCCTTGTGGTGAGGTCCCTAATATGACCTCAGATGTAGTCAGTTTCTCACAGCTAAAGAAGTCACATCGAGATCATCGCTAGAACACTTAATGTCATGCTTTATAAGGTAATTTTGATGGTAGAGGTATCATGGTTTGGAATTTTCCTCTTTTTTGATAAAATACATGGTGGGGAGCACCATAAACAGTATTTTTAAAGTGACTATGATGTGATTGTGTCTCTAGATAAATTGGATCACTTGTACTGGTAGATAGGTATGAAAGGAGGTGTAGCTGGTTTTGTCATGTGATGTTCCACCTATAAGCACGTGAAGGCGGGACATCAGCAACCATATGAACTTTTATAGCACTTACTTATTATTGAGTGTAAATGGGATGATGTCATGATGGATTTTGTGATCATTTTACCAAGTTTTCCTTGAGGTATCAATACTATATGGGTTGTTTTTGACAGGCTCATAAAGGTTTATCATTTCTTCTGATCAAGGAGACTTTTGGTGTGGATGATCTTGGGAGGTCATATATTCTTGAGATAGTAAAAATTCAGGGGGTCTTGTGCAATATCATTTTAGATAGGGATGTCTGGTTTACGTCTCATTTCTGGTAGATTTTTCAGAGGGCACTGGGTACACAGGTGCTTCTGAGCACCGCATACCACCCTCAAACTGATGTCCAGTCAGAGCGTACAATACAAGTGCTTGAGGACATGCTTCAAGAATGCATCCTAGATTTTATGGGATCTTGGTAGAGGCATTTTAACATTATTACCCTTATCATCATCTTGAGAGGGAAGTGATATGTTACTTGGCCTTAAGAGACATCCCCAAGACACTAAAGGCTGGCAATAAATTCCTAAGGGCTTTAATACATGTGGGGGACGATTTTCTCTATAAGAATAAAACAACTAACTGGACAATACATAACCAAACAAACCAATATATGGTAGGTGGTAATAATTAAAGATAACTCAAAATTTCATTTATCAAAATCATACCAAATAAAGCATCACAGTGGAAGATTGCAATATCAAATTAAACAGTGGAAGAAAAACTAATAAAACTCTAAGAAAACTACAATACTCCAAGCTCCATAATCTCCATGCTACAACTTCACCAATCTACCTAATTATCATGAGGTAGTGATAAAGATGTGTGATACTTTACCTTTTCCCATGTCCTGGTAGATGACATCTGAAAAAGCACCAAACTGCCAAAGAAGGATTGAGTAATAAAACTCAGTAGATTTTCCCCAATGACTTCCCTACTCACACCACTATGATAGAAAAGTTAGAAACATTTATATAAAAAGTTTTATTTGAAAAAAAATCATAAAAGTTTATAATTAAATATAAAAAAGTTTCATGTCAACCAGTTTTCCAACAAAATACATTTTTCAAAGAAATCAACCAAACAATTCTTTAAAATCAGTACACAGTCTCCCTTTGGCATAACCATTCCATTTCTCATATCCACACCACCAACCATTCAAGCATAGTTATGAAACTTCCATACTCGTGAGTGGTTTCTCGTCGATCTACCAAGTCATCACAAGGTAATTATACCCCATGTTCCATTACACCTTTGGCACCAATCATAAGGTCATATTTCAACCAAGCCTTGTAAATGCAATATGAACCCACATACTAAGTATGCCCAAAAGCCATGCCAATCCAAACATGCCAAAACCATTTAAATAAAAAAACGTTTTTATTAAAAAAAATTCCAATAATCCATTTCAAAAATCCTTAAAATCCATATTTTAAAATCAACATTTTAAAATCAATAAACCAAATAACTTTTCACAAAAAATTACCATAATTCAACAATTTCACTAAAAACCATAAATCATCACTAAAGAGGGTTTATATCATGATTTGCACTGAAATTTCACAATAAATTTCAATCAATTGAATTAATTTGAAACTAATCTAATTAGTTAGAGCAAGAGGAGTCGAGAGTGAAGCCACATACCTCAAGAGTTTTTGGAAAAAATGATAAACGACATGAAAAATGTCACAAAACCGGGTTGAAACTCCATGAACCCACCTTATATATCTTATAATATCAAGAAAAATACCAAATATAAACATATTTGGCATCCACATCCTTAGATATATACTCAGTAAGTGTAGATCTAAAAAACTAAGAGAGAGGATGAAGTAGATCTAAGAAAACATTAAGAATGAAAAATAATGATCACATGTCACGAGGAATAAGATTCTAATCACCAAGGGAATCCTTGAGATCACCTTCGGATATATGTGAGAACCCTCCATAACATTTTGGAAAGAAAAATCTTGATTTAGGGCTATATATAAGGAAAAACAAGTGGGTTATAGGGGAAAATGAGTGAGATCAACTTTTTAAGGAAGTGGTTTCTTATCGTGCACGGTTTCGTCACATGGTTAGGAAAATCATGTGATAACCATGTTCTAGCCACTACTTTAAGGAAAATACTCACACGGTCTTCTTTCACGGTCTCCTAACCATGATCCAATCGTGTCTAATCCATTGCTTCAAAAAAACCAAATCCAAAATTCAAAGCGCACGGTTTCTCCTAAGTGGACACACTGTTTTGAAAAACCATGCACCGCCCGTGTGCCTTCCCTTTTACCCATGTATCATGATTCACGGCTTCCTGTAAGTGTTGTGTGATTTTCCCAAACCATGAAATAACTATTAACCTATATAAAATCCCAAAAAACACTCCAACATTTCTCTAAATTCTCCCAAATTTACCCATATACTTTATATACTTAAAAATCATAATGAAATGGTTACTTACTTAAAATAGGGGGTGATACATTCTCCCCACCATTGGTTTTTCCATCCCCAGAAAGTAGAAAACCATCATTTCTTTGAAAGAGTTCTAACCACTAATCTTTCATTTCCTTCTCATGTTCCCAAGTCTCTTCCTTAATCTGACCATGTTTCCACAAAATATGTAATAGACTGATGCTTTTTCCACGCAAGACTTTCTCTTGCCTATCCAAAATCCACATTGGGGTATGTATCAACTGATCATCCAACTCTAGATTAATGTGATCCCATCTAATCACATGGTTAGGGTTAGGATGATACTTTTTCAACTGATATACATGAAACACATTGTGTACTACACTGAATCGTGGTGTCAGTGGAAACCGATATGCCACCTCTCCAACCCATTATAGTATCTCAAAAGGGCCTATGTATCAAGGATATAACTTTAACTTCTTCCCAAAACATCAATTTCCGATCCATGGAGAAATCCTCAAGAACACATGATCACTCGTTGTAAATGACAATGGTCATCGATGTTGATCTCAATAAGATTTCTGATGACTATGAGCTCTCTCCATTCTCTTTCTAGTCAATTTAATCTTCTCTATTGTTTCTTGGATAATACTCAGCCCAACAAGTGAAGTTTTACCTATTTCCACCCAAAAAAATAGATAATGACAAGGATGCTCATACAATGCTTTGAATGGATCCATATGTATCGAGGTCTAATAGCTATTACTATATGAGAACTCCGCCAATGGGACGTTCTCTTCCCATGAGCCACTAAAATCCATTACATAAGCCTACAACGTATCTTCCAATATTTGTATCACCATTTTGGATTTCCCATCTTTCTGAGGATGATATGATGTACTCATAGTCAACCACGTATCAAGGTATTTTTTTAAGGATTTCAATAAATGAGAGTTAAACCTCATATCACTATCTGATATAATAAAAACGGGTATGCCATATCTATTTACCACTACTTAGATATAGATTTTGGATAGATCCTCTACCATATGAGATTCACGAATAGGAATGAAATGAGATGAGTTCATGAGACAATATACAATCACTCATATGGCACTGTGTTTTTTGAACCTCTATTGGGATACTTGTAACAAAATCCATAGTTATTTGTTCCCATTTTCACACTAGAATATTTAAAGGCTAAAAAATAATATCTATTCACTGATTCTCTTCCTTAACTTTCTGAAAAGTTAAGCATCTTGAAATAAAATCACCCACATCACTTTTCATGTCGATCCATCAAAACTATGCTTTCAACACCTTATATATCTTCTATATTCCAATATGCACAACCCATATTGAATGGTGATAATCATGAATAAGTTTTTTCTAACAAGACATAAGTACAACCATCCTATTTATGAACCATAACATTGAACTCTCATCTAGCTTCCATCTGTCAATGGTCTCCCCACTATTGAGTTTTGAACTCATTGTAACACATTCTTCATCGGATTTTTGTGCCTCCTTTACCATATTTACAAAATTAGGGGAAATAGAAACTAGAAAGAAAACCACAACATTACCTCAATATTCACATTTCATATTCATATTGGCTAGGACTGACATCACCTACCACTCTTGAGAAGCTTCTTTTGCCAACTGAGCATACAACTTTCTCCTTAATGCATCAGTCACCAAATTTCCTTTACCCGGTGTATACATCAAGTCAAAGTTGAACATTTTGAGATATTTCATCCATATTATTTTCCTCATATTCAAATTCCATTGTGAAAAAATATGTTTCAAGATCTTATGATCCGTAAACACAGTAAATTTATCACCAAAGAGATAATGATTCCAGGTATTTAAAGCATGGATGACTATAACTAAATCCAAATAATGTGTTGGTTAGTTCTTCTCATATACCCACAACTTCCTTGAGCCATAAGAAACAACATGATATCCTTTTATGAGAACACATTCCAACCCTGATCCTGAAGCATCACAATATACCACATACCCTTGTCCTCATTTTGGAAAATTCAAGATTGGTGCTGATGTAAGGTGAAATTTAGGCTCTTGAAAATATTTCTGGCATTCATTAGTCCATTGGAATGGAACATTATTCTTTTTCAAAGCTATCATGGGTGAAGCTAGTTGTGATAAGTCACGAAAAATGTGTTAGTAATAACTAGCTAGACCAAGAAAACTTCATATATCAAATACATTGTTCGGTGGTTTCCAAGAGATAATAGCTTCTATATTTTTTGGATCTACTGAAAAACCTCTTTAAAAAATTACATGGCCAAGAAAGTGCACCTTGTGTATCCAAAAATCACACTTTGATAATTTGGAATACAAATGATGGTCTCTAAAAATTTCCTACACTTTCTATAAGTGTTGATCATGTTCATCCCTTTTCCTCGAATACACCAATATGTCTTCCAAAAATATCGCAACAAAAGAATCTAGATATCACTAAAATATCTGTTTCATAAATTCCATAAAGATTATTGGTGCATTCATAAGACCTAAAGGCATTACCACATATTCATAATGGCCATATCTGCTTCTGAAAACTATTTTCAGAATATCCTCCTTCCAAACCCAAAATTAGTGATATCCTGATCACAAGTCAATCTTATAGAACCACTAAGATCCCCTCAATTGATCAAACATATCATCAATGAATAGAAGTGGATACATGTTCTTTATTATAACTTGGTTAAGCTTGTGATAATCTATACACAGACTTAGAGTTTCATCTGCTTTCTTCACAGATAAGAACAGTGCTACCATGGGGACGTGCTGGGATGAATGACACCCTTGATTTTCAGCTCTTGAAACTTCACTTTCAAATCCCTTAATTATATTGGTTCCATTAAATAATATGGAAGTAATATAGGATTGTCCCCCTAGAGAAGAACAATCATAAACTCCACTTCCCTTACTGGTGGTAACCCAGAGAAATTTTTGGGGAACACATTTGGAAAGTGATCCACCATTATTGGAAAACTATTATTCTCAATCTCTTCCATCGATGCCAATGTCAATATAGATAAATAGTAAGAGATTATTTCCACTTATGGTTCCAATAAGCCTGTTGCACCTATCTTCACATTCTTTTCTCCTCTAAAGAGATGGTTGAAGCCATCCTCAATCATGAAACTAACTATTATGCTATAACAGTCGATGTGAGCCTTTAATGTTGTCAACCAATACATACCTAGGATTTCATCATAAACATCCATCTCTAGCACAAATAAATCCCATTTCATCTCAACTCCATCAACAGTTATAGAACATTATTTACACAAAAAGGATCTGTATTCTCTTTGCCCAAGAGGAGTTTGAAGTTTTATCACTGAGGGAATCATCTCAAGTTTAAAACTTAGAAAATCAATAATACGAGAATAAATAAAGTAATTTTATACACTAGTGTAAAATAGAACTTGAATAAGGGTATAATTTAAAAGAATCATACCTCTCACCATAGATAGTCTGGCCTGATCATCCACAATCACCTGCTTATCTCTATATAATTGTTTCATCGCTACACTTTTTTCTTTGCTGACCTGCTGAGATTTACCTTACTAAGGAGTCATGGTATTCCTATAATCACCATGGATAGATGTTTTTTTCTAATGATTTTGGTTTTTATGACCTCACCCAGTCAAAGCATATGATGCCTGCGATACTTGAAAAGTGTCCTGAACACCTGACCTTGGAGAACTACGACAATAACACTGAATATTTCTCATCTTTTTGTAATTATGGAATTCTCTTGGTGGTTTTGTACACTCTCGCTTTATGTGGTATAAAGAACAACATTGGAAACATCTTGATTTTTTCTTGGTTCTTAGAGGAAGATTCATTGATCCAACCGTTTTATTCTGATTCATGCTCCCACCATGGAAATAGGTGTCCCTATTCTATTTGGTCCCAGTATTAGAGTTCCCACCATTTCCTGTGGTTATTAATATACTTCCACCTCTCATAGATCCTGATATGTCTCTTTTATCCACTGTCACTCTATTGACCATCTCTTTATAGTCATTAATACAGATCACAGCTATCTTTGAGCAAATCTCCTACCTTATCCCCAATTAAAAGATGTGTGCCTTCAAGGATGCACTAGCTGCAACCTTGGGTGCAAAGCACACTAAATTCATAAATTTATCTGCATAATATATGACGGGTATATTTTCCTACTTTAGGCTAAGGAATTCCATCATCCTTTGAATCTTGAATGTGTGAGGATAGAATTGTTTGTTAAAAATTCCTCAAAATCCTCCCAACAAAGGCTTTGATCCACTTTAGCCTGCACTGCTAGATCTCATCAATGGTGTGTAAGATCCTCTAGAATATACATTTCTATCTTGACTTTCAACTCTATTGGTATGCCTATGAAATCAAATATATGATTCATCCTATTCAATCGTACCTCTACCTTTTCTAGTTTAGAATCACCCCGGAATATAGGTGGATTTTTCTTTTGGAACTAGACGGAATGATCCACTTGTCTTAGATCATACCATTGTTTCCCTGTGTCAATATCCTAAAACTCTTATAAGATACTCTAAACCATTTTTTGGTTCACTTGTGGATAAAGTGAAACCATGTTCTCAATAGCTTCCTATAGTTGGTTTCTACGATGCCTACTGGGTGTCATTTTCTATACGAACAAAAAACATCATAATTCTCACTCTCTAGAAACTGAAGTCTTAG
Source organism: Viscum album (assembly GCA_963277665.1). Classification (NCBI taxonomy): domain Eukaryota; kingdom Viridiplantae; phylum Streptophyta; class Magnoliopsida; order Santalales; family Viscaceae; genus Viscum; species Viscum album. Next base: position 1,823,922,827 of record OY728132.1, on the reverse strand, counting down.
AATTAAAAATTATACCACATCAACTATCACAACATTTCTTTCCAAAATTAAAAAAAATTCATGTTCAACCGTTTTTGAAAAGTCTCTACTTTCTTTTGAGAAAAAAAACTATTCTAAAAATACCACAATCATTCTATTTTCAAAGAATTCCATTTGAAAACAATTTCAACATTTTTCAAAAAAAATCATATTATACCAAATCATATATCATTACTCAAAATTAGATATGAACTCATGGTGGAAATTCATTCCTCTAATGAATGTCATACTCGTCTCATTGGATAAACCCATGATAATGAGATTCCATACCTATAAGTCTCTCTAAAACACTTATGAACCCAACTCCCTGGTAACTTGAAGTTTAGCATAAAAAGGTTATCTGTGACTTTTTATGATCTATATTCCAAGTCCTGACAATCAAACTCCATTCTATAATCCCAACTCAAGGAATATAAAAGAATTAATTCAACTCCAAGATCGATATAACTGATGACCACTTATTGGTTAAGGACCGAACAAAACTGATATCAGTTGTAATTTCATGCCCCTTCTCATTGGATTGAGAGGGTGGTGAGACATTACTTATCCTTAAGCGACATCCTTAAGATTATAAAGGCTATAAATAAATTCTAAAGGGCTTCAATACATACGGGGGACAATTTTACCTATAAGAATAAAATAACTAACTAGACAATCCATAACCAAAAACCCCACTATATGATGGAGGGTAACAGTGAAAGACAAATCAACATTTAATTTATCAAAATCATACCAAAATCAAGTATCATATAGGAAGAATACAACATAAAAGTAAACAGCAGAATAAAAACTAATAAAACTCCAAGACAACCACAAGACTTTAATCTCCACAAGATCCATGCTCCAAATTCACCAAAACCCCAAGTATCATGAGTTAGTGATAAATATGTGTGATACTTTACCTTTTCCCACATCCTAATAGATGACATCTGCAAAAGCACCAAAGTTCCAAAGTAGGTGTGAGTACTAAAACTTAGTAGATTTTCTCCAATGACTTCCCTACTTAGGCTACTATGATAGAAAAGTTAGAAAATTTTATATAAAATAGTTTATATAAAAACAATTTCTAAACAATTTATAACTAAATATAAACAAGTTCCATGTCAAACAGTCTTCCAACAAAATCTATTTTTTGAAGAAAGCAACCAAACAATGCTTTAAAATCATTTCACAAGTTCCCTTTGGCATAACCATTCTATTTCTAATATACACACCACCAACCATGAATGCATCATTATTATAGTTTCATACTCATGAGATATTTATCATTGATCAAAAAAAATCATCACAAGGTAATTATATCCCATTTTCCATTACACCTTAGGCACCAAGCACAAGCTCATATTTCAACTAAACCTCGTAAATTCAATATGAACACACACACAAAGTATTCCCAAAAACCATGCCAATCCAAACATGACAAAACCATGTCAATAAAACAACCTTTTTATTGAAAACATTTTTTCAAAAATCCATTTAAAAAATTTAATAAATATATACTTTAAACTCAAAAATTTAAAATCAAGAAACTAAATCACTTTGCACAACAACTTACCACAATTCCACAATTTCACCAAAAACCATAAATCGTCACTAAAGAGGATTTAAATCATGATTTTAACCACAATTTCACAATAAATTTCAATCAATTAGATAAATTTTAAACTAATACAATTATTTCTAGCAATATGAGTCGAGATTGAAGTCATCTACCTCAAGAGTTTTGGAGAAAAAGATAAATGGCGCGAAAAACATCACAAAACTGGGTTGAAACTCCACAAACCCACCTTAGATATATTCTCCTATCAACAAAAATACCAAATATAAACAATAATGGAATCCAAAACCTTATATATACCCTCATCAGTTATATATCTAAGAAACCAAGAGAGAGGGTGAATTATATCTAAGAAAACATGAAGAATGATGAAGAATAGTCACATACCGCAAGGAATAAAATTCTAATCACCAAGGGAAGCCTATAGATTTAATTTGGATCTATGGGAGAATCTTTATTGAACTTTGAGAAAGAAAAATCTCAAGTTAGGGCCATATAGGAGGAAAATGAGTGGGTTATAGGGGGAAATGAGTGAGATCCACTTTTTAAGGAAGTGGTTTCTTACCGTGCATGGTTTCATCACACAGTTAGGAAAAATATGTGATAATTGTGCGCCAACCACTACCTTAAGTAAAACCCTCACATGTACATCTTTCATGGTCTCTTAACCATTCACCAACCATGCTAAAGCCACTACCTCAAAAATAAAAAATCAAAAATTCAAAGTGCACGGTTTCTCCTAAGTGGACACACAGTTTTGGAAAATATTTCACCACCTGTGCACCTTCCCTTTTTCCCCCTCTCACTATGTATAGTTTCCGACAAGTGTTTCACAATTTTCCCAAACCATTCACTAACCGTGAACCTATATAAAATCCCAAAAATGCACCAAAAGTTCTCCAAATTCTCCCAAATTTCACCCATATACTTTATATACTTAAAAAGAAAAATAAAAGGTTTAATTACATGAAACCGGGGGTGATATAGGAATATACCCCTATTTGATTTTGCTTACAATAACAGCTATCAAAAATGATATAGACGAAACCTTATGAGACTTTTTATAAAAAGCCATGTCGATCACCCCTATATTGGTTAGAGGTAGGAGAGGTAGCTATGCTTGGACCTTGTATTGTTCAGGAGGACACTGATTAGGTTTATTTGATTCGGAAGTGGATGTCTACTGTGTATTATTGTCATATATCTTATGTCGATCACCATAGATGACCTATAGAGTTTGAGGTTGGGGATTTGGTCTTTTACATGTTTCACTGAGGCTGGAACATAGATGGATTTAGAGATAAGGTAATCATTCACCATGATATATAGGGTCATTCAAGATTCTAGAGAGATTTGGGTCGGTAGCCTATCGTTTATAGTGACTTCAGAGATACCAATCCATGCATGATGTCTTTGAAGTATCTCAATTGTTTCGTTATCATTCAGACCCATCTCATGTTTTTTAGCCTGAGGAGGTTGAGTTATAGGTAGATATGTCCTTTGAGTAGAATCTTATTAGTATCATTGATAGGAGCATGAAGGTTCTATGAGGCCAATTGGTTCCTTTAGTGTGGGTGATATGGCAACATGGCTGTTTATAAGATGAGACTTGGGGGTGGAATACAAACATATGTGCTCAGTGGCCAGAGTTGTTCTTAGACGAATCTTGACCACCCTTGAGAGGGAAATTCAGGGATGAATTGCTTTAAGGGAGAAGATTGTAAGAACCTAGGTTTTCATATGAGGTATGAATCCTTTTTCTTTGGTTTAAATATTTAAATATGGCCGAATGTGAGTACCCAATTTTATCACGGGTGTTTCGAGGGTGTATGGGCTTGTTCAGAGCCTAGAACCTAGTTTTTGGGGTGAAAATAGCATGGTGTATGGTTAGTTCAAACTGTGTAGGGTAGGACACATTGTTAGATCAAACAAAGCAAGGCCATACATAGGGGAGTTACAAGTCGCACAATGAGTCTAAACCATGTGATTTGGGTTTCAAGTCCATGTGACAACCTCTGCAATTTTTATAATGGGTTTTGGAATTGTTTGCACACTATTAATCAAACCATGTGAGGTAACCATGTGGGTGACCTTCTCCTAAAGCTAATCATTCATGGTTTACACACAGTTTTTCAAACCATGTGACCCCTTTAATTTGGGTGATTTTATAATTTTAAATAAAATTAAATTCTATTTTAAACCTAAATTTCCCATTCTTCTTCCTATGGACAGCAAGCTCACATTTTGACCTCCCCTAGTGACTAATCTTGAATTTATCCCGATTCAAGTACTTCTCATCTCGTTGGATCTGCATCAGTGAATACTTGATTCATTTTTATCTATTCTTCATTCTTCTTTTTATCGACAATTCTATTTATATGCAAGCTGATTTGGTTTAATTTCAGGTTCTTCACCCATTCTTCATTTTTTCCTGATCTAAGTTGAATTAGGAGTTGATACTGGAATAGAACTCTACTACCAAGATATGGTAGGTAGTAAATACTTTTTTCATTTATTTTTTTGCTTTATAGACCTAGTTTTCATTGTGTCACCCATTGGACATTCCGGTACGACCCCTAAATTGAAATGATTAATTTAATTTAATGGAATAGGAAATGTTATAGATTCCCTTAGGTTCCTTTGAGATGTATTGGTGGTTATTTCCCAACCCAGGTCCATCCATGGGGTGTGCCATATGAATTCACCTTGTTAATGTCTTTTTAAATCATCCATGGGATGTGTTCTCATTATTTCCTAGTTGGAGGAAGATTAATTGTGATTAAATGGAATTGGATTGATTCTCTAGGAGGTGTCCTACCTTTTGGACATTTTGAATGTGATAGTGAGATATTAAAATGTTTAATGTTTGAATTGAACAGCTGGTTATATTTGGTTTTGATTGTATGAGTGGGTATACTCATTGTTTGATTGCCTTTAAAAGTAAATGGATAAATGAGTGGGGATACTCATCATATGTATTTGGATTTTAATTGTGATATGAGTGGGTAGACTCATATAGAATGAAATGGAAAATTGTATGACATGATAAATGGTATGAGATGGAAATTTATTCTATAGATTCCTTGGAAGTTGCTCCTTGGATATTGAACATGGTAGTGGGTGCCTTATATTGAGTATTCTCATTGGGTCTTCATTCTATGGGATGCCGTAGGACTTTCTACCCCTTGGATCTGGCTTGTTTGTACTCTCATAGGACATGTTTGGTATGAAATGCTCCTAGGAATCCAACCAGTGCCTAATCGAGTTTCCATCGAGATGCTCCTGAATCTCGACAAGGATGTCTTGGTCTTCTACACCTTGGATCCAGCCCTTCGTGTTCTGATGCATTGTTTATTATGATGTGGACATGAAAAATGTGATACATTGATTGTATGACTTGGCTGTGATTGTTTGATACTTTGGGTTATACATAAAGGTCATGGAGGACTGACATGTTTCGATGAATGGAAAGGCCATGTTAGTTATGTATGTATTGTTTATAGCTTCCTTGTTAGAGGATATTGACCATATTTTGTAGGGGGATTGAGAGGATATTTAGTATCACTTACTTAGTAGTAGAAATTCCATGGGCACTTTTTATTTATTGATTGATTTCCTAGTTCACTTGCACACTATTTAGATTCTAATATTACGCAGTTAGGAATTGTATAGATCTTTGGGTGGTTTCTTATTGGGAATGTTTCTCACACCCTGTTCAGGTCATTTTTGGGTACCTAAATTAACTATTTGGGTGTAGGTAGAGATATAGGCAATAACTCATGGTTTGAGAGTTGATTTTGGTACCATGATTAGGAGTAAGGGAGAATGGGACTGAGCTGAGGCTCGTGATACTAGTTGGAGATAGCATATTTTGGTATTTTTGGTATTTTGGATACATGTATTGTACTTTACTACTATATACCTGTTTTGGATGATTTTTAGATACATGTATCATTATCATTATATATGAGACACTTCTGGATTTGTTATGTATTATTGTCTAGTTTATTTATTAATTGTCTTATTGTTGTATCTGCTTCTATTATTGACCGTTATTGTCATTCCATTGTGTTACACTATGGTAATGAGGGCATAGTCACCCCACTAACACACCTTAGGTCCTTGATTCTATTTGGCATCCTCTATTGTTTTGGGAGACGCACATGAGGCCATGTGACCAACTAGGCTTGGGGCGCTGTTGAGTGGCATCCGGGTCCGGGACATTACATATTCAACAACTCGAAATTCATTTTTTACAAATCTCTTTAAAATAAATCAAAACAACACACAATATGCCTATTTATTCGTATTACATATGGTTCATGCCTCTAAATAATGTTTTAAATCTATATGACCCCTAAACCAATCCAGAAGAGTCAAGAATCATATAAAAAGTTTAAAATAAATAATTTCAAATTATTCTACTCAATCAAAACACATCCCAAATCTAAATTCAAACACAAACAAAATGGAAATCAATAATCAAATAAAAAACATCCAAAATTCAATGAAATTTTCATTAAAACCCTTTTAAATTTATAAGTACAAACAAAAAAATAATATCAACTAAATAAAAGGAAGATTTAAACAGAAAACATTAGAAAAAAACAATGTTTTAATAATAGACACAAAACCAAAAAAGGAATAAAACCTATAACAAGTTCAAGAGAAACCATATAACTATTTTACAATAAATACAATGCATTAGTTTTAAAAACATATCCCAATCTCTCACTAAAAATTTTTTTACAAAAAAGTGAAATATTCTCTATTATAACCACTCATTCTAAAACCAACAAACATAACTAATTTTTTGAAAACATTTAGAATTAGAACAATAAATAAAAATCACAATCACATTGAAAATAAAAAATATATATATAATCAAAACCATATCCAATTGATACAAAACCCAAAAAAATTAATGAAAATGAATTTAAATTCATAATTTTCAAAATGATCCAAATTAATTATATAAATCCATTTAAAACACAAACTCATAGAACCTTATTCTTTACAAATACATTATTTTATATTATAATTCATCTTTAAACTCAAACTAAACTCCAAAAATATCCCCATATTTTGAAATGAAATTTATTTTATTTTAATTTATAAACCACTCTAAAACCAAACTCATGTTACAATACTATCTACACTATTTCCTTAAGAATTTTTAAAGGTTCACTACACTTAAAAATAAAAAAAATATAAATAAAAAAATACGTTTAAAAATAAAATCTATAATAATAAACTTATAAATAGACTTAAAAACATTAAAAAGAGAGAAATAAACACAAAATCACTCAAATATTTCCATAATAGTTAATTAAAAATGAATATATTCAAATTTCATAAAACTATTCTCACATATGAATAAAAATTTAAGATAATTAAAATAAACTCAAAATAATACCATTAATCATTCAAAAAATAATGCATGAATCTAAAATATAATTTAAATCCATCATTTTCTATAATTAAACTCAAATAAATTACCAGTTTCTTGACTATTACATTTCAAAAATGGTCATTTTCATGGAAAATTAAAATAGTTTAATACCACCCAATAAATTTTAAACATGAATACCCTTATCCATAATAGAATAAATATGAAATAAATCTTTAAATGATTTATCCATTACTCATAACATAGTTAATTAAAATCAAATAAATTAAAAATGATTATATAAAATAAGTGCACTAACCATAAAATGAACTGAAAACCTTTCACTAACCAAGTCACCACTATATATAATTATTTAACCTATGTAATGTGTTTTTCAATGGATTTTAAATTGGTTTTGTGTCTCTACCATTTTATAGTAGCCTAATAATTGGGAACAAAACTTAATAAAATAAACTCACCTAAAAAATAATAAAAACTATCAACCATGACACCTCACATACAATCATTTTAAACAAAACACCATATGAATAAAATCATTCAAATATATTAAACATTACGCTCACATTCAAAGAATAAAATCAATGAATTCAATATGGTTAGTTTCAATTTATTCAATTTAAAACCCCGTACTTTCCTCCCTACCATCAAAAATATTTTCATCTTGTGAAAAACATAATATATTCACTTCAACATAAATTTCTCAAAGGAAAAAAAGTTTTTTAAGTAGAATAAAAAATGGGTCATTATTAATCATAAAAAGGAAGAAAAGGATCCAACATTGTAAAAATGATCCTAACATGGGTAGACTTTAGGCAAAATAAATAAGAAGCAAGAGGAACACCCGATGGTGGAGGTACTGGCCATGAGGACCGATGTAGGGAGGCACTGGCAATGATCATCCACCCTAGTGTTGTCGTGCTAGAGAGAGCAGGAGAAATCCTTGATACACATGAAGTTCATTTCACACTACGATTAAGTTTACAATATGAAGAGAGATGACTGATGACACTGATAAATGAGATAGGGAGAAAAAATAACATACCATATATTTGAGAGTTGATTTTTCTAAGAGAAAATTGAGGGGGAGAAATGGTAGAGCTAAACTTTCATGGGATCTTGAACGGCATGATGGAAATAGGTTCTATTAGAGTTATATTTAAAAGATCAGGGAGGTTTTTATCAATGCTTCCAAAAAAGCATTGATAAAGAGGGGTTTTATCATCACTAAAATAATAAACGCTGATAAAAGGCCTATTTATCAGCACTTTTTTAGCACTGATAAAGATATATCTTTATTAAGCGTTGATAATATAGTTAATATAATTAACAAAATTAAATGTATATAATTATAAATATATATAATTATAAATATATTAAAATAATTTTAAATATGTATCTGTAAATATAATTATATATGTATATTTACAATTATAATTATAAATAAATTTATTTATAAATTTTTGTATATAATTATAAATATATTTATATCGTTATATATTTTTTTATAATTATATATATATATAATAAATATATATATATATATAAATATAAATATAGTAAATATATTCATTATTTAAATATATTTATTATAATTTTATAATTATTTAAATATATAATTATTTTTTTATAATTATATAAATACTTTTTAAATATATATATATTTGTTCATTTATAATTATAAATATATAATTTTATAAATATAGTAAATATACATTTATAAATATATTTATTTATAAATATTTATTTAAAAATATATTTTTAACATTATTAATGAATATATAATCTTAAACGCATGAACATGGCCATAGAGAAGGTGAGTTTTGGTCATTTTTCAAGAATCCTGTTTGAGATTGATTTAAGTTCCCCCTTGGTTGAAAAGGCCACCCTCACTACCCCCCAGGATGAAATAACTCTTAGAATTGTTTATGAAATAATGTCACCTTTTGTGATGTTTATTGTATTGTTGGGCATGAGAGGTCCAATTGCAGAAAGAATCTTGTCTATTTGAAATGTCAATTAAGGGGCCATGCCCTGTCTCAATGCAATAAGAAAGAGGATAATAGGTCTGTCCAAGATATTGTCACCCAAACTAATAACTAGGATTTGAATGAGTTTAAACATGGTTCTCCTCATAGTCAAACAAATGATACATAGTTGAATGTTTATATAGGGTAATATTATGTTCAGGCAGTTTTTTATGGTTCTGAGGATATTCCTTAAAATGTGGAAAACTTGGACAACCCCAAGATTAAACCTTCTCCCCCTTGTATGGTTGTTGAGCCTCTTACCTCCCCCCAACTGAATATTAGGCCCACCTCTTGGGCTAACATGGAAAATGAAAATGAATTGGATGATGCAATAACCTCATTCAAATATATCCTTGTTTAAAGTATAAGTGAGGGAAAGGAAGGAGAGGATTCATATGATAGTCGAGTGGGAAGAGAACTTGTTTTATAGGTAGGAGTGGATTCTAAGCTTTGGTAGGAACAAGTTGTTGTTTCTACCAACTACCAAAAAGGTAAAATAAAGATTGAGCCTATAACATCAAAGAAGTCCAAGTTCAAGAAGGCTTATACCTCTGACTTCCCAGAACTGGTTAAATCTGCTGCTATGAAATCAATGGATAAACCCTTGGTTTCTGTTCCCAAATCTGATTTTGTAGCCACTCCCATTACTAATGTGATCGAATTGGTGGGTAGACATCCACATTCATCAAATAGATTACAAGTTCCCTCGGATGCTAGTAAGGAAATAAATTCATCTCTCGAAATGGATATAGCTACATGTAGTGTGGCTACTAAAGCCCCAATTTATGACATGCAGGATAAGCATACCACTCTGTTTGACTCTCAACAATCTATTGGACTGCCTCCTAGACCTTCTCAAAGTAAGGAAATGAATGATACTTATCTAGCACCAAAGAATGATGTTGCAAGGTCCCCAAGACCTAATCCTGTTGTAGGTGATGGAATAATCTCCATGGCTTCATCCAAGTGGGTTGGATTCGAGCAGAGCCTCCAGATGACTTTTTCAAGGAAGTAGGCTATTATGTTTGACAAATCTTTGGGTCTGAAAAATGTTGCCTCACATGCTGACAATGTATCTCGAATGCTATCTATTTCTGCAGTATAGCATGCACTCAACTTGGTGACCACCTCTCTGGTTGATGGAGGATTCATATGTCAAACTGAGACATGTGAAACCATAGAGGCTCAAAGAAAATCTACCAAGCCCCGTGTCGATGTAACCAATGGAAAAAAACCTGTGATTAAGCCAGTGGCTCTTACTAGTGGCCTATCTACACAACCCCCTGGTGATCAGCTGATGGTGGGGCATGATGAATCCAACCCAAGGGAAATTGGGAGTCCAAACTGAAGCATTCAGTCTCAGTAAGGGAAGGTAAAAAGTAATATTATAATTTATAATTCATTTGATTTTCTAACTTCCAACAGTAGCGGTGATGATGGTAAAAAGAATGATGTTGTTTTTGGAGCTAAAAACATGAAGATTGGTGTTATGGCAGAGCCTTCAGATGATAGTGATATCCCTTGGATGAAAGTCGGGACTTGGAGGAGGTAGAGACATCCTTGGGGTATGGGTGGATGCTTTCCTCATCACAATATGAGCACTCGCTCTCGAATGGGTTAATCTCTTGCTTTTTTTTTGTGGTAACTTGTGGTTATGTTGTTCCCTCCATCCGTTACATTTCTTATTTTTAATAGAGGCCCTTGAGCATCAACCTTTTATAAAAATATATATATATTAAAAATGAGTGAAATTGAATAACTAAAAATGAGTAGACTTTAAAAATATTGAAAATGGAAATGAATAAATATTAATAATATAAATTACAACCATATTAAAAACATTAAATGTTAATAAACAAACATCTATAAATAAATATTAGAAAATGGATAAAATTACAAAAATGTTGAACAATGAAAAATTGAAAATGAATAAATTTAAAAAAAAATATTAAATATATTAATGAATAATTGTGTATAAAAAATTTAAAATGAATAAATTACAAAAAATATTAAAATAATAAACTTTTAAAATAAATAAAATATAAAAAAAATCAAACTCAACATTATCAATGAATAAATTATATTAAATGAATTCATGTTTAAAATGAGTGAAATTTAATTTTATATATATATATATATATCTGTGTGTGTGTAATTAAATAATTAATATATTGTTTATATTTAATAAAAATGAATAAAATTATTTAAAAAAGAATAAATTTAATATATATATATATATATAGCAATAAATAGTATATTAATTATTTAATTAGTGTATTAAGTATTTAATTAGTATATTGAGTACTTAATTAGTATATAACAATAAATAGTATATTAATTATTTAATTAAAATATTTAGTATTTAATAATTTTATTCAAATTTTATTAATTATAAATAGTATATAAATTATTTAATTATACATATAATTAATATACAATTTATTAGTATATATACATATTAAATTTAATAAATTCAATTATAAAAAAATTGGGGGTTGGCTCGGTCCAGCTCATGAACCCGCGTGAATATATGTTTAAATAAAAATGAATATATATTAATTATATAAATTACAACTGTGTTAAAAACATTAAATGCTAAAAAAATTATTAACAAAATTATTAATGAAATGTTTATTAATAAAAATGAATAAATTTAATATATATATATATACAGTAATAAATATTATATTAATTATTTAATTATTATATTATGTATTTAATGAATTTATTCATTTTTTATTAATTATAATAGTGTATTACTTATTTAATCATACATATGATATTTTTGTAATTTATTAATTTTTAATTAAATAATTAATATACTATTTATTACTATATATATATATTAAATTTAATAAATTATATATATATATATAAAATTAAATAATTAATATACTATTTATCAATATATGTCAATATATATTAATATATATATATATATATATTCATATATATCAATATTAAATATATATCAATATATTTATATATATATATCAATGTATATTTTTATAAACCAAATAAGAATTTAATTATTAAAAAAATGAATAAATATAAATAAATATTAAAAATGAATAAATTTAAAAATTATTAAACAAATAAAAATTAAAAAAACAAATTTAATATATATATATATATATATTCATATATATATATGTGTGTGTGTGAAATGAAAATTTAATTATATATATAATGTTTTTTTAATTTATTAATTTTTAATTAAATATTTAATATACTATTTATTACTATATATATATATATTAAATTTAATAAATTATATATATATATAATTAAATAATTAATATACTATTTATTAATATATATCAATATATATATTAATATATACCAATATTTAATATATATCAATATATTTTTAAATATATTAATATATATTTTTATATACGAAATAAGAATTTAATTATAAAAAATGAATAAATATAAATAAATATTAAAAACAAATAAATTTCAAAAAATATTAAACAAATAAAAATTAGAAAACAAATTTAGTGTATATATATATTAATGTTTTATATATTCATATATATTAATATATATTTTTATATATAAAATAAGAATTTAGTTATATATATAATATTTTTGTAATTTATTAATTTTTAATTAAATTATTAATATATATTTTTTAATATATATATATATATATTAATATATGTCAATATTTAAAATATATCATTATATTTATATATATATCAATATATATATATAACAATATATATTTTTATATACGAAATAAGAATTTAATTATAAAAAAAATAAATAAATATAAATAAATTTTAAAAATGAATAAATTTTAAAAAATATTAAACAATAGAAATTAAAAAAATAAATTTAATATATATTTATATTTAATATATTCATATTTATCGATATGTATTTTTATATTTAAAAAAAGAATTTAATTATAAAAAAGTTGTTAAGTCAGCTGGTCCTCAACCTGAAGGGTCACCCATTTAGGCAGCCTTAGGTGGTCACTAATGGTGGAAAATAGTGGCTCCCTAAGGCGGTCTCTACACTTATGACCCAAAAAAACCCATCGTACCCCCCTCCCCCAACACTCTCCCTCGCCCCCCCCCCCATCGCGCAGCTCCCTTGCCCTCTACTTTAACACCACCATCGTCTCTTGTTATCGCACCTCCAGAGCCTGCCACCAATCCCCCCACCCAGCTTTCACCCCCTCCCTTGATCGCACACCCTCTCCTACAGCTCCCCCCCCCCACCCACACCCCTCCTCTCCTTCATTACGCCTTCCCCCTCACCTCACCCTCGCTACTCCCACTTTGGAGCCGTCGTCGCTCCCCCTCACCTTGCACACCCACTACCCCTCCCTATCCTTTCCCTCACCCTCATTGCACCCAATGTTGGAACCTCCATCGCCGCCTCCCATCCACATGTATTCTCCCTTACCTAATCATTGTACCCCCTTCCAGAGCCACTTGTGCCCCTCTCTACCACCACCCCTGATCCGGTCGCCCCCTCTGATCATTGTCGTCACCTCAATCCCACCAGACTATACCTCTATATTCACTTGGTTATAGATTTTTCGTGCTATGAGCTTATCCCTAATTTCAGTTTTAGGGTTTTAATTTTGGGAACTTCCATCACTCAGATTGGAAAACGCACTAACTTTCACGAGAAAATATATACCCATTTTGCAAGTATGAAGTGGCAATAAGAAAATATCAGGAGTAGTGTTTATAGGTTTTGTATTTTTCTCTTTTACATTTTTCTCCGCTATAATACATGTTATTTCTATTTTACATTAATCTAGATCAATTTTCTTAACCATCTCCATTACTATTGAGTTTCTTCAATGCATTTATTTATATATTCCTGTATAAGTCTCTAAATTTAAAACTAAACATGTTGAAAAATATTATATTCATTGAAAAAACTATTTTAAAAATTAGGTATTTCCATTTTTTTGAAATTCTTAATTACGAAATCCTGACATTTGAAAATTTTCTGCATGATTGGTAAATCCAAAATAATTGAAGGTTCTTTTTAAATGTATGTGTTTTTTTATTATATCAATGACATAGTTTTGTTTAATTGGGACCTCAACCTTCCATGTTTCCAAGATTAAAAGTCTATGGAATGTCATAATTTTCTCTCTCTTTAGTTTTGTTTGATTTTTTGTTATCTATTTCTCTTATAATGTGCCTGGATTCAATTAAAAACCTATCCCCAAAACCATATATCTGAAACCATAATCCCTAAAATCTAAAACCTAAAATATGAACCCTAAACCCAAAAATCTCTTCCCTATACCCTAATCTCAAAAACCTAAACCCTAAACCTTAAAACTTAAACCCTGACATTAAAATAATAATCCTAAAATCTAAATCCTAAATAAAATAATCCTAAAACCTAAGGTATAGGGAAGTTGTTTTGGGTTTAGGTTTTAGTTTTTAGTTTTTAGATTTTAGGGATTAGGGTTTCAGATATAGGGTTTCAGTGCTAGGTTTTAGGGTTTTTTTATTTAGGATTCAGGTTTTAGGTTTATGATTTTAATGTTAGGGTTTAGGTTTTATGGTTTAGGGTTTAGGATTTTGATATTAGGGTATAGGGAATAGGTTTTTGGGTTTAGGGGTTAGCTTTTAGATTTTAGATTTTAGATATTAGGGTTTCAAATATAGGTTTTGGGGTTAGGTTGGTATGATGCATGTGGTGGCCCTAAGTATATCAGTATTTCATTTATAAGTTTCGAGTAGTTGTATTTATTTATCATTTCTATTCACACTATTTATGAATTGATTATTGATTCTAATGAGGTTTGGTTACCTTTAACATAAACCAATTTAAGTAGGTTTTCACTTGTAAGGGTATTAAAAAAGTTCTACATAAAATAAAATATTAAGTTCTGTAAATCATAGCTGAGTTAATTGCAGGTTATTACACTGGTCAATATCATTGGTGTTGAATTTCTCTCTATATTTACCTTTCCAATGTGTATTTTTTAATTTTTTTCTTTCTGTGTTTTTTTATTATACATTTTAAAATCATCAATTTTCATTACTACACTATCTTTATTTCATCCCCCCTTAAAAACTAAAGAATAATTTCTCTAGATGCGTTGTACATTAGGCTTTCCATTCAGTTATTTTTATCCTTTAAAATAAAGTTATTTTGAATAAATATTTCTAATGTTCTTGCATTATCAACATATTTTTCATATAAAATATATTATAATGTTTTTTAAAATGTGATGGCTTAAAAATTAGTAAGCTTAATGTTGTATCTGTTTGCTAATGTTTTCATGTAGTTAAGAACTGCTAGGATTTTCTCTTCATAGGCCAAGGATCATTACAATTATTTTACTTCAAAATAATGTGGTATTTTAAATTGTCAATTTTTTTCCTCATTTCCTTCCCCAAAAAAGACATGTCTGTAAAAAATGTGTTTTCTGGCTTGCAGACTGTGAGAAAATATGACATAGTGAATAACATATGATTATTGAGACATGGGTATTTTATTTTTTTTATTATTGTTGGATTTTTCCATTCTTCGTAGTCATTTTTTTCACCTATTAAGCATGATACACTTTATATATTTTCAAACTAATGTTTTTCTATTTGTAGTGCCAGATGCATCAGTTGGGTAATAATTTTTTTTCTTTTGTCATTTTCCATTATAATTTCCTTCACCTATTATACATGTTATATTGTTTGCATTTTCAAACCCAAGTTTTTTATGTTGTTTATAGTGGAAGGTGCATCACCTGGTCATGCTTTTTTTGAGCATGATAATGAAATATGGATAATGTGTGCTTACAAGGTAATGATATAGTGTTTTAATTGACTTTAACATATTAGGTTTTCCTATACTTTATGATTCTAGGAAGGATTTTGTAAGTGCCTCAATATAAGGTGTTTTTTGGTGTAAATTTATATGGACTACCAACACCATGTTATATTTATCATCTTTGAATGAATGTTTTTAATTTTATGGTTATTAAAATTTTAGGTCATAATGGTGATAGATTTAACAAGTCTACTGTATGGATAATTTAAAAACATAATTATAATTTAATTTTTATTCACACAATGTGTAATATATGGCTAATTCATCTCTGTAAAAAACCATTATTTTTTATAAAACATCTTACTTATATAAAATAATATTTTAAATAATTGTTTTACTTCAAAACATTATGTTATTTAAAAAAAATCAAAAAAATGTTTCTCATTTCCTTTCTTTTCCAAAAAATGAAAAGTTTGTAAAAACATGTGTTTTTTTGCATGTAGACTATGAGAAAATATGGCACAATGAATAACATGTGATTATCGAGGCATGGGTATTTTATTTTTTTGTTATTTTTTATCTTTTTCCAATCTTTGGACATTTTTTTCACCTATTAATCATGTGATACTTTCTATATTTTCAAAATGATGTTTTCTCTATTTGTAATGAAAAATGAATCACTTGAGTAGTGATTTTTTTCTTTTTTCTTTTTCCATTGTAATTTCCTACACTTTTTATGCATTCTATACTTTTTTCATTTTCAAACCCATGTTTTTATGATGTTTTCAGTGGCAGGTGCATCATGTGGGAATGATTTTGTTGATCATGAGAATGAAATATGGATGATGTGTGCTTACAAGGTAATGATATAGTGGTTTAATTGAATTTAACATATTTGGTTTTCATATACTTTATGATTTCTATGAAGGCTTGCACAAGTGCCTTAATGTGATGTATTTTTGGCTATTAATTTATATGGACTACCAACAACATGTTATATTTCTCAGCATTAACTGAATGTTTGTTTTTCATTTTATAGTTGCTGAAATTTTAGGGTATAATGGTGATGGATTTAACAATACTACTATATGGATAATTTAAAAAAACATAATTACAATTTTGTTTTTATACACATAGTTTGTAATATATGTATACTTCATCTATGTAAAAAAATACATGATTTTTTATAAAATTTATTCCTTCTATAAAAAAATATTGCAAACAAATTATTATATTCTTGAAATTGTATATTTATTTTTCTCTATGTTTTTTTAAATTTTTTCCACTTGATCTTAATAAATCCATTAGGTACTTTGTATCTCTCTAGGATGACTAAATATAATATTTATATTAACATAATTTTTTTGATTCATTGATGAATTAAGAGACTCAAATTATGAGGTCATGAGGTTGATAGTGTCCTTCTTTAAGAAAATGTTTCATTTTATGATTACTGTAATGAAGGTATTTGGAAATGGTTTTTACACACAACTTGAATGATGGGTCGGTGGTGGGGTTTTCAAACAAGACCTTGATGGTTTTTTCATTTTATAATTTTCAATTTATGGGCATTTTCCACTATTTGGACTTGATTTTATTTCTTTTAAAGTTATCATTCAGAAGAATGTTCTTAAAGAAAAAATAATAGGTAATGAACTGAAAATATGTATTGTTATAATGCTTTTTTAATTCTTTACTTTGTGCTTATTTTCATAATGGGATATATTTTTATATCTATTTAATATTAAATGTTTTGAATGTTCCTATTTCATTATTTATATCTATTCAATTGGCTAAACATTAAATGATTACCAAATATTATATATTTTATTGGTAGGCTCAAATTCAATGTGACTATATATTTTATGAATCCATTTTTCAAAAAAATATATAATGTTTGTTTGGCCTACAATGATAAGCCTTCTTCCATCACTAAACTAGGTACCGTCCACATGAATAAAATAAATTTTAAATTTTAAAAAAATATTCATGGAAAATGATGTTCTCTTCCGTATTCCCTCTCTCTAATAATATGTATATGTTATTTCTGATATACCATGTCTCCTTAAAAACCAATGTTTTGAAAGTTTTTTAGAAATCTAGCATTTTTTTTGGAAACTGCATTAGTAAATGTAGCTTGTTACAATGTTCATCTCATCACTTATTTTAATTTCACCTCAATGTACTCTATTACATATACTCAGATTTATTTTATAATAAAAACCCATAACTGATGTGAATGACATATCTTTACATACTTTTTTTCATTCCATGACTAAGATGTCATAAATTTCTACCCATCAAAAGGTGTTATATAAGGAAGAAAGGCTATAATGGAAGTTAACTATGAAAAAAATACCCCATATATATAGCTTTGGGATGAATTAATTTATTATGTCATTAATTTTTTTCATTTTAAATTTTACAATTAAAATTTAATTTAATTTATTTTTTCATTTACTTTTCTTTAGAAAACCCCTAGACATCTGCATGGAAGTTAAGGTTCTTAAAACTTACACTCCATATTTGATCTTGAGATTCTAAGACTATATTACAATGTGACATAATATAGATCTATTACTATTTCCTATGTCTTCCCACTATAATTACAGTTTCTTCATGCATGATAAACATGTCATTCTATAGATGTTTCCATGTTCTTTTCAAGTTGAAGTTTTTTTCTTAGTTAATATCCTCACATTGAAAATGATGGTAATTATATTAAAACTTACAAAAATTGGGTGCAATCTTATATTTTCCATTTTCTATATCAATATAGATGTATTTGATCTCCTTAATTGTATATTTATTCTATCAAATGGAATTACACTTTTCTTCAGTGAAACATTAGCATGTTTTTAGGTGCTTAAACTGTATAGATACAATTTTTTCATTATTTTTAAAATAAAAACCATTTAAATATTAATGTTTTTCATTGTGGTTTATAATAGTCTATAACTTGGTTACATATATTTCTAACTTTCAAAAATAGATTTTTGGAAAATATTTTTCATGGTAAATGGGAACGACTCATATCATCCTTTTGTTTTTAGGCACATATAATATATATTTTGATCAGAATAATTACAACATATAATAATTGGAAGTTAAAAGATTTGTTGAATGTATCCTATTAGTTAATTACTTAGACTATGCTCTCAGAAAAATTGCAGGTCAATACCCAATGCTTTCAATGAGAAATAGTTAATGTTTGTTTGATGTGTTTTAGACAGGATGACCATGGGGATTTTTTATCAGTTTACATGGAAAATTATATTACAACACACACCATTGAATCAACCTTTAAATCATCTCTAGTTATTATTTCAGCTATTCAAACTGATGGAAGACATTAGGCAATAATTGTATGCTGGAAAATTTAAAGTTCATGGATTGGTATATGATTCGGGTTCATAGGTTTTTCTGTTTATAGTTTTAGGTTGTATCATATAACATAAAAACATGGTGATCTTTTTTTAATTGATTGGAGTAGTGATATATAAAGAGGTATTTAATAATTCTATTATTAATTATGTTGTGTATTTCGTTTCTATGATCTGGCCTTTAAGAGGGTGGATTTGGTGTTGTAGAAGGAGGCATCAAAGGGGGAACCTACTACACACCATTATGGAGATCTAATGTGTTGTAACAGTGGGTTCCCTAGACCCAAATTGAATAGAACTTTTGATTATCATATCATGTATACAGTAAGATATACATGATGTATTCTTACCATTATAGTGAATACTTTTTCTGTGACCATTGTTGAAATGGTAATGTCCATAGATTAATTTTCATATCAAAAGGTTATAAAAGATCTCAATCTATAATGATAATCTCGAGATACTGTGACATTAATCTTAAACGAAGTTCCTATGGTCTAGATACATCATACTAACTGACATAGATAATGTCTAACTATCAGTCGTTGGTGGCTCATAAGCATTGAGACTTCTTCTCATGAAGTTCGCACTTGGTGATCTCTAGTAGTTGAGATCATGAGGACAGACCCGCCAATAGAAACACTACATGTTTCAAGTTTCATTGGATTTTACTATCTACAAACATGTGTATTGGTCTCTTAACTTGAGATCATTACCAGTGTGTGTCATTTGATCGTGTACTTTGATGTAAGTAAAAACCCATGATAATGAAATTGTGGTGAGGTATCTTGTGTTGGATGCATCATTAGTGGTATGACATTGGTTGAATGTTCAAGATAGAATTTGTCATTTCCAAGTTGAGGAAGTAATATATCTTAGGCCTGGTTGATCATGATGTTAATACCTTCATAAATCCATTGTCAAGGTAGTCAAACGTAAATTTGTCTAGTTATATAAGTAAATAATAAAGCAATAAGGGACAATGACGTGGGCGTGCATCCTACTTTATTAGATATTTAAAAACAAAGAGATTACATTACACATTGTGTTTTCGTAGGTTAGTTGTCATTTTTATGACTATCCTTATCTCTATAGGGGCCCTGATGGGTTTCTAGACTCCACTCTTGGTCTGTGAATACTATTCACTGCTATCAAGATAAGGGCCTAGAGGGTCACACACAATAAAGTATTCAAGAATCTTTTCTATTCTGAAGAATAGGTATATAGGATATGGTGGATGTAAGAACTAGGTTTTTTCTATGAAAGACTTTGAAATATTCTTGATGTTATTCCAGAGTAGCGCCTTTAGACGGCGTGCGATTCCTAGCCCCAGTGTGGACGGAATTAAATTTTCAGTGCGTTCACACTGGGAACACCAAATAAATGGGATAACTCCTAAACGGTGCTTCAGATCCTAAATCTGAGGGTACGGATGGATCCGAAATGGAATTTTTACCCTAGGCGTGACATAAAACATGTCGGCGCGGGACGTTTGGACCCCTCGCCCGCTACCGGAACGTTAAACGGATTAATTAATTAATTAATTAATTAGTTTAACGGATTAACTCAAGTACCTATTAAACGGTGGCTCGGATTGGAAAATTGATCACACCGTTGAGTCTGGAACATTCTGTTTACCCTAGGAGGGGTGTAATCTTCGCGGGCGCGGGCCGTCTGTGAAAAAAAGGCCCCAGGGGCGTTTTTGTAATTTAGCGGCCTGTGGCGTTGCTTTTATAACTTTTGATAGGGGCCTCGGATTAAAATTCTTAGATCTCTGTTGCGCTCAAAGCATGGTTTTTATCCTAGGGTAGGCTTAATCCCGACCCTGTCGAGAGTTTGGGTACGGGGCCGCGGGAGGGTGTTTAAGTTAATTAATTTATTTAATTAACCTAACCCCCCACCCCCTTCTCTTCTCCCTCATTTCCCACTCCCCTGGAAAGCTTCTCCCCTCTCCTCCTCCACTCCAGCGAGTTGGCTCCGGAGAGGTGACTCCGGTGAGGCGCGGCCACTCTGGCGGGTCGACGGCGAAGCGTCGGGCTACGCCCACGAGGTAGGAGGTTTTGTTCCCGTTTTTAAATTACCGCACCTACTTTGAACTAGGATTTTAGTGTCTAATTGCTTCCTGATCTTTGATACAATCCCATAGTGGTGTAGATTATGTTATTATCTTTCTGATGCTTCTTCCGGAATTGAATTCTGAGCTCCGAGGTGATCGCAATCGTCCGCCGAAGTTCTGCGTTTTTTTGGGTTTTTTTCGGCGTCCGGCGGATTCCGGCAGCTCCAGGCGGCGGCGGCGGCTTCGGGACGGCAGTGGAGGATCAGGGACTACAGCGGCTTCGGAGGAGGCGGCGGCGGCCTTCGGCTCGGTGGTGGAAGGTCGAGGGCGCCGGCAGCGTGAGGCGAGCGGGGTCGCGGCGCGACCCCGGCGGCGGACCGAGACCCGCGTCACGCGGGTCTCCGTGAAAAAAGGGTCGGTTGGTGGAGGCGGGCCGCACCGCGCGGCTGGGCGCGGGCAGGCGCTGCGGAGCGGGCCGGGCCGAGCAAGGCGGACCGGCCGGACCGGGCCGCTCCGGCCCAAAGGGGTCCCCCCCCCCCCCCTTAGAAATTCGGACGCCCGTATCTTTTGCTACGGACGTCCGTTTTGCATGCCGTCTGCGGCAGTGCCTTCCTGGCGTCAAAACGAGATTTTTGAGATGGTTTCGGAAATTTTTAATTTCCGAAAAGAGGGGCCTCGGAGGTGCGACGCGTCTTTAAGTGAATTTTTATTTTTCTAGGGGATCTTGTTTTGGACGGCGCGGACGCGTCCGACGTCCGTTTTGAGCGCCGTCAGCGGTGTTGCGACCCTGGCGTTGAGCCGAAGTTTTCCAGTATGGTTTTAAGCGTTGAGGCCGGAGTTGAGGCGTGGTCCCCACGGCCCGTCTTTCAAGCTGCGTGCAGCACTTTACAACTTTTTCATTGGAAGTCTGTTCGGGGCGTGCGAGTAGTCGATGTTGGGTGTTTTTCCGAGGGCATTGCAATGGTGCAATCCGCCCGTTTTAGTTCTGCACGATGGTGCTGGCCCCATGAGGGCCGTTTCGGGAGTTGGCGGTGATTTCCAGCTTTATCATCAGGCGTCCGTTTTGGGCAAATGAATAGTCCATATTGTGTACTTTTTCGATAGGATCGCAACGGTGCGATCTGGTGGCCATGTTTTGGATCCGGGATGCGGGTCCCACGCAGCACCGCTCATGTTCGGTATGTTAGAACGCACCTTTTTCTCCGGACATCCGTTCCACGCAAGTAAGCAGTCAATTTGACGTGTCTTTCCGAGAGCATTGCGATGGCGCAGTTCGCCCGACCTTTTTCGGGGACGTGGTGTGGGTCCCACCTGACCTAGCTACGGTGAATAGTACCTTTTTCACCGGGTGTCCATTTTGGGCGATTGAGTAGTCAATACCGTGTGATTTTCTGAGGGGATCCCAGTGGTGTGCTCCGTTTGTTCAGTTTCGGGATCTTGGGGTGGGCCCCACACGGTTGGTTATGGTGAATAGTACCTTTTTCACCGGTTGACCGATTTGGGCGGGTAAGTAGTCTATCTCGCGTGTTTTTCCATGTGGATTACAACTGTGTAATCTATTCAGGCGAGCAGAGCCTCTTACGTGATCTTATTAAATGTTGAAATATGAGAGGTGCTCTGGTGGCGGTTCTTCTTGCTGTGTTCGGAAGTGAACCCTTGGCGTGAGATCACGTGCACTCCCGTGTGAGTGAAGTAATGCTTGAAGAGTTGTGTTTGGTCATGCCTCAGCCGTTGAGGTGGCAAGTTAGAGTTGATATGATTATGCCTTCGCATTGACGTTGGGGGTCGTGTGCATGTTAGCCTTTGGGATAGAGACGTGGCATACTCTGGAAGTATGCGAGAATGTTGGGAGGTACCTATGGTCATTTGTACCTTAGAACGTTTGTGCGCTTGGTTGGAGTTGGCTTGGGGTCACACGTCGTGTGGGCCCCATGTGCGTGTTGTGTTCTACTTTGCGTACCTTTGACCTCTCGCGACATAGAGGGTCCTTCTGTTCATGATGGTTTACATCATCAGGGTTGAGTGGTTTCCTCTGGTTTTGTTCTGGAGTTGGGTGGTTGCACGATACCCACTCCGAGTTCTGTTGGCCAGTGTTGTACCATCCAGTAGGGATGGCCAGAGCAGTTCTGGGTTTACCCTCCAGTAGAGATTGGGCGGTGGGTTGCTCATCGACTTCTTCGGGTTTACCCTCCAGTAGAGACTGGGCAGTGGGTTGCTCACTGACTTCTAGGGTTTACCCTCCAGCCGAGACTGGGCAGTGGGTCACCCAAAACTCTTAGGGTCTACCCTCCAGTAGAGACTGGGCAGTGGGTCACCCGATGACCTCTTAGGGTCTACCCTCCAGCAGGGCTGGGCAGTGGGTCGCCCATCGTCTAGTTCCAGGTCTACCGTCCAACAAGGCTGGGCAGTGGGTCGCCTGTCGACTTATTCCAAGTCTACCCTCCAGTGGGGCTGGGCAGTGGGTTGTGTGATGATGTATTAGGGTTTACCCTCCAGTAGGGCTGGGCAGTGGGTTACCTGATGATGTATTTGAGTTTACCCTTCAGCAGGGCTGGGCAGTGGGTCACCAGATATCTTGTTAGGGTTGACCCTCCACCAGGGCTGGGTAGTGGGTCACCCGATATCTTGTTAGGGTTCACCCTCCAGCAGGGTTGGGCAATGGGTCACCCGTTGACATTTCAGACTCAGTCCTTTCTACTAGGCTAGTCTGTGGATTTACTTCGTGACTACCGGAGCGGGACCCTCGTTTGTACGGGTCAGTGATGTGACATCTTTGACTTTGAGCAGACCTCTCGACTACGGGGCATTGACATGGTGTGGTTTGACGTTCCCCCAGAACTCTCAAGTACGAGGGGCACTTTCCCCACCGAGACGTGTCCTTGTGATGCGACCTAAAACCGTGGTGGCGAGTCAGTTCCGCCCAAAGCGGATAGGGTCGAGGTGCGGTGATTTGAGCCTCTTGGCTTGCGGTCCGGGGAAAACGTGTGGGATGCTGGGCATCGATGATGTTTACTTCTAGAACTGTTGACTACTCACTCTCTTGGGCTGAGCCACGGGATAGAGATCCCCTTACGATCTTGTTTGTGTTTCTTGTTTGAGCATACAGATATGTATATACCTTGTTTTCTGGTACCCACTCCTTGGGTTTTAGTTACTCTCCCTCCAGGAGAGGCGAAGATGCGTGGGGTATGCCACGTGATTTCTGTTTCTAGCTTCTCGTGGTTGGATGAGTCTACTCTCCTAGTATAGGTAGCGAAGACTCGAAGAGAAGTTCATCTTCTCACTGTTTCTAAATCCTTGTGTCTGGATGAGTCTACCCCCTTTCTCTTGTTGGGTTGAGCTGGACTCTTTACTGTACTCTTTACTACACTTTCAGTTGTACTCCTTTACTTTCCCATGTTCGATCTACTTCTCACCCTTCGGTACCTCCTTTGTTGCTCCCTCAAGCCTTTGGGGTATCCTACTGAGTATTTTTATACTCACCCCTACTAGGGCTTTTCCCGCACTTGGTGTGACCTTGCAGATGACGGATAGGTTGGTCATGAATTCAGTGGAGCTTAGGAGTTCAGAAGCGTGGACCATGTGCGGTGGTCGGAGTCGGGTTATAGGTGGGGGGCCCTTCCAGCTGTTTTCTTTTTGTTCACCTGTTGCCGGGTTATGGCACTTTTCTGGTTGGGCGCGTGTTTTCCCCTTTTCTTTTCAGTTTACTTTCAGCACTTTATTTTTACTGTTTAGAGGTAGATGCACTTTTGTGGTTTATACATAGCAGTTTCACTTTACTCTGCTTTACTTTTATTTTTAATCTGCACTTCTGCATTGAGTGTGTTGCGTGTGTGTGTACAGGTACTTAGGCAAAGGCCTCCCCGAGTTGTTGTGCCTTCGGCGCTAGTCGCCAACCCCTGGCCTATGGTGGCGGGCTTGGGGTAGTTGTGGCTCGATCCGGGGTAGTGTCGGGTCATGAAAAAGTGGTATCAGAGGTGGTTCGTTCCTTGGGACGTTGTGCGGACGTCCCCAAAAAGAAATTGGTTGGGATTTAGGGAAACGGTGTTAACGTGTCTTGAGAGCGGCTCTCAGTCTAGGGAGTCCAGTGATGGTGCGGCAGCCGACGTATCCATTCACCAGGACCTTGATAACCTGCTTGTCGACTCGGAATGCTGAGACACTCATTGCAGGGAAAATTGGTTTGTGCGTCACATAGGATTGAGTCTTTGACTGTCCTTCTTGAGTCATCTCCCCATCGTTGTTGTTGTTGTGATATACATATATGATCATCTGACTGCGGCACTCCTTGATAATATTCAGGATGTCTCTGCGAAGACAGTCATCCAGGATACCAGCTTTGGTTCGTGACGACGACCCTGTGAGCTACGAGGCCTCAGTCCAAGACCCATCATGCGAGCCCCTTTCTCCGGGTGGGCTGGTAGCAGCACCCCCACCTGTTGAGTAGCAGACAGCTTCAGAAGAGCAGGCTGATCTTGGGCGCAGGTTGAGCGCACTCTGTGAGTTCCAGCGGCAGAGACCGCTGAGGTTCAGTGGTGAGCTATACCCTCAAGCAGCAGAGGTTTCGCTAGAGACAGTGGTTCACCTTTTCACGCTTGTGCAGACGCCATCAGATCTTATGGTGGCTTTGGCCACCAACCTTTTCCGCAGAGCAGCTTGGCATTGGTGGAGTCTAGTGACTCAGTTTCTTGACGAGTCATCGCTTTCGTGGGGTGACTTTCAGTTGTTTTTCCTTGAGGAGTTTTTCCCCTCCTGCTTGCGCTCCGTTTGGATTCAGGAGCTCCTACAGTTTCAGTAGGGAGGGATGATAGTGGCCAAGTACGCGGCTAGTTTTTCAGACCGTGCACGCTTTTACCCAAACTTGGTCCATGACGACAACATCCGAGCGCGGAAGTTTGAGAAGGGTCTCCGCCGAGAGATTCATACTGCCATAGTACCCTTGGGAATTTCCACATATGCCAGGGTGCTAGAGTAGGCGCTGGTGACAGAGATCTTCCTGTCACATTCTAGAGTTGGTGGTGGTAGTAGGCACGTTAGAGCCAAGACGTCTGTCGCAGCTAGCGGGTGTCGGTAAACAGAACCTCTAAGCAGGTGTCTTTATGACAACCGGACTCAGGGGCGTGGTCGTACACCACAGTGGCGCCGGAGGACACCAGTGCAGCCCGAAGAGAGTCGGTGCTATGCTTGCGATGGGCGAGGTCACCTGGCACGGGATTGCCCGACCAGGCATGCGGAGAGCTTCGGGTAGGCAGCAGGTGCACCACCACGACAGAGGAAGCGTCGTGATCAGAGTAGCGCCCAGATAGGTGGTGCTAGTAGAGGAGCGGGAGGAGCTGGTAGTGGGGGACAACTTTACAAGGTCTTCCCATCACTACTAGGTGGTCCAAGTCAGGCTCCGGGAGCTGACAGTTGGGACTGCGGACAGCCGCGAGCTTTGGATGTCTATGATCCTGCAGAGCATGAGGTGATAAGAGGTACTCTCTACAGCTCTTCTACTTCTTGCAGTAGAATTTTTAGACTGTGTGTGAAATGCTTTTCTCCCTGATTTTTGCTTAAAGTGTTACCAGGGTGGCGCGGGGCGTCGGTGTAACCTTGTGTTGGTAGAGTAAAAGGCGTGGAACCTTCCTCTTTAGTCGATGGTAGCGACTCCTTCGCCTTTAGAGCGTGTAATAGAGTCTTGCTCGTGAGATATCGACTGTGAAATCTTGTGTGACCAGATATCCTTGGGTGTTTCACCATATGGATATTCTGAAGGAGGGAATCACCAGGCTTTGTCCCGGGTCCAAGCGGTGATTCCAGTCGCGGCGTGCGACATTGGGGGTTTGGTCGAGGAGGTGAGATACCCCCTAGATCCTTCGAGCCATTTGTGACCATGAGAAGGGATGGCGAGGTTCCCTACCGCCTTTCCCTAACCCCAAATTCTGGATTGGGTGCACGACGTCTCCCACATTACTCACCTGAGAAGAAGTGTGCGTTCTTATATGCACGTCATCGGCGAGGTCAAACCTCACGTGAACAGATCAAATCCTTTGGTCTGTATGCGGTGGCACAGAACTGTGCAAGAGTTCTTCTGGGCACGGGAGAGCCAAGTGCGGGCTTAGTACCCTGAGTTGTTCCCTGGTTTTGCTTTTTGGGGACGAAAATCTTGAAGGAGGGAATGATGTAAGAACCCGGTTTTTGCTGCGAAAGACTTTGGAATATTCTTGATGTAATTCCATAGCAGCGTCTTTAGACGACGTGTGATTCCGAGCCCCGTTGTGGCCGGAATTAAATTTTCAGTGCGTTCACACTGGGAATTCTAAATAAATGGGATAACTCCTAAACGGCGCTTCAGATCCTAAATCTGAGGGTACGAATGGGTCCAAAATGGGGTGTTTATCCTAGGCGTGACATAAAACATGTCGGTGTGGGACGTTTGGACCCCTCGCCCGCTACCGGAACGTTAAACGGATAAATTAATTAATTAATTTATTCATTTAATAGCTTAACTCAAGTACCTTTTAAACGATGGCTTGGATTGGAAAATCGATGGCACCGTTGAATCCGGAACGTGCTGTTTACCCTAGGAGGAGTGTAATCTTCATGGGCATGGGCCGTCTGTGAAAGATAGACCTAGGGGCGTTTTCGTAATTTAGCAGCACGTGGCGTTTCTTTTATAACTTTTGAACGGGGACTCTGATTAAAATTCTGAGACCATCGTTGCGCTCAGAGCGAGTTTTTTATCCTAGGGGAGGCTTAATCCCGACCCCGTCGAGAGTTCGGGTATGGGGTCGCGGGAGGGTGTTTAAGTTAATTAATTTATTTAATTAACCTAACCCCCCACCCCCCACCCCTTCTCTTCTCCCTCATTTCCCCCTCCCCGAGAAAGCTTCTCCCCTCTCCTCCTCCACTTCAGCGACGCGGCTCCGGCGAGGCGACTACGGCGAGGCGCGGCCACTCCGGCGGGTCGACGGCGAAGCGTCGGGCTACGCCCACGAGGTAGGAGGTTTTGTTCCCGTTTTTAAATTCCCGCACCTACTTTGAACCGGAATTTTAGTGTCGAATTGCTGCTCGATCTTTGATCCAAGACCATAGTAGTGTAGAGTATGTTCTGAGCTTTCCGATGATTCTTCCAGAATTGAATTCTGAGCTCCGAGGTGATCGCAATCGTCCGCCGAAGTTCTGCGTTTTTTTTGGGTTTTTTTTCATTGTCTGGCGGATTCTGGCGGCTCCAGGCGGCGGCGGCGGCTTCGGGACGGCGGCGGCGGCTCCGGGATGGCGGCGGTGGCCTTCGGCTCGGCGGCGGCGGGCCGAGGACGCCAGCAGGGCGCGACGAGCAGGGTCACGGCGCAACCCTGGCGGCGGACCGAGACCTGCGTCCCGCGGGTCTCCATGGAAAAAGGGGATCGACCGATCGGAGGAGGCGGGCCGCACCGCGCGGCTGGGCGCGGGCCGGCCCGACCAAGGCGGACCGGCCGGACCGGGCCGGTCCGGCCCAAAGGGGTCCCCCCCACCTAGAAATTCGGACGCCCGTATCTTTTGCTACGGATGTCCGTTTTGCATGCCGTCTGCGGCAGTGCCCTCCTAGCATCCAGACGAGCTTTTTGAGATGGTTTCGAGAATTTTTAATTTCCGAAACGAGGGGCCTCGGAGGTGCGACGCGTCTTTAAGTGAATTCACGTTTTTCCGGGGGATCTTTTTTTGGACGGCGCGGACGCGTCCGACGTCCGTTTGGAGCGCCGTCAGCGGCGTTGCGACCCTGGCGTTGAGCCAAAGTTTTCCAGTATGGTTTCAGGCGTTGAGGCCAGAGTTGAGGCGTGGTCCCCATGGCCCGTCTTTCGAGCTGCGTGCAGCGCTTTACAGCTTTTTCATCGGACATCCGTTCGGGGCGTGCGAGTAGTCGATGTTGGGTGTTTTTTCGAGGGCATTGCAATGGTGCAATCCGCCCGCTTTAGTTATGAACGATGGTGCGGGCCCCACAAGGGCCATTTTGAGAGTTGGCGGTGATTTCCAGCTTTATCATTGGGCGTCTGTTTTGGGAAAGTGAATGGTCCATCTTGTGTACTTTTCGAGAGGATCGCAACGGTGCGATCCGGTGGCCGCATTTTGGAACCGGGATGCGGGTCCCACGCAGCACCGCTCATGTTCGGTATGTTGGAAAGCACCTTTTTCTCTGGACATCCGTTCCACGCAAGTATGCAGTCAATTTGACATGTCTTTCCGAGATCATTTTGATGGCACAGTTCGCCCGACCTTTTTCGGGGACGTGGTGTGGGTCCCACCCGACCTAGCTACGGTGAATAGTACCTTTTTCACCGGGTGTCCATTTTGGGCGATTGAGTAGTCAATCCTATGTGCTTTTCCGAGGGGATCACAGTGGTGTGCTGCGTTTGTTCAGTTTCTGGATCTTAGGGTTGGCCCCACAGGGTTGGTTACAGTGAATAGTACCTTTTTCACCAGTTGACCATTTCGGGTGGGTAAGTAGTCTATCTCGTGTGTTTTTTCATGAGGATTACAATGGTGTAATCTATTCAGGCGAGCGGAGCCTCTTAATTGATCTTATTAAATGTGGAGATATGAGAGGTGCTCTGGTGGCGGTTCTTCTTGCTGTGTTCGGAAGCAAACCCTTGGCGTGAGATCACGTGCACTCCCGTGTGAGTGAAGTAATGCTTGAGGAGTTTTGGTTGGTCATGCCTCAGCCGTTGAGGTGGAAAATTGGAGTTGATACGATTACGCCTTCACGTTGACGTTGGGGGTCGTGTGCATGTTAGCCTTTGTGCTGGAGACGTGGAATACTCTGGAAGTATGCGAGAATGCTGGGAGGAACCTGTGGTCGTTTGTACCTGAGAATGTTTGTGCACTTGGTTGGAGTTGGCTTGGGGCCACACGTCGTGTGGGACCCATGTGCGTGTCGTGTTCTTCTTTGCGTACCTTTGACCTCTCACGACATAGAGGGTCCTCCTGTTCACGATGGTTTAGATCAGCAGGGTTGAGTGGTTTCCCCTGGTTTTGTTCTGGAGTTGGGTGGTTGCACGATACCCACTCCAGGTTCTGTTGGCCAGTGTTGTACCATCCAGTAGGGATGTCCAGAGCAGTTCCAAGTTTACCCTCCATTAGATATTGGGCAGTGGGTTGCTCATCGACTTCTTCGGGTTTACCCTCTAGTAGAGACTGGGCAGTGGGTTGCTCACTGACTTCTAGGGTTTACTCTCCAGCCGAGACTGGGCAGTGGGTCACCCGACACTCTTATGGTCTACCCTCTAGCAGAGACTAGGAAGTGGGTCACCCGAAGACCTCTTAGGGTCTACCCTCCAGCAGGGCTGGGCAGTGGGTCGCTCGTCGTCTAGTTCCAGGTCTACCCTCCAGCAAGGCTGGGCAGTGGGTTGTTTGTCGACTTATTCCAGGTCTACCCTCCAGCGGGGCTGGGCAGTGGGTCTCCTGATGATGTATTAGGGTTTACCCTCTAGCAGGGCTGGGCAGTGGGTCCCCTAATGATGTATTAGGGTTTACCCTCCAGCAGGGCTGGGCAGTGGGTCACCCGATATCTTGTTAGGGTTGACCCTCCAGTATGGCTGGGCAGTGGGTCACCTGATATCTTGTTAGGGTTCACCCTCCAGCAGGGCTGGGCAGTGGGTCACCCGTTGACATTTCAGACTCAGTCCTTTCTACTAGGCTAGTTTGTGCAGTGATGTGACAGCTTTGACTTTGAGCATACCTCTCGACTATGGGGCAGTGACATGGTGTGGTTTGACGTTCCCCCAAAACTCTCAAGTACGAGGGGCGCTTTACCCACTGAGACGCATCCTTGTGATGCGACCTAAAACCGTGTGGGCGAGTCAGTGCCACCCAAAGCGGATAGTGTCGAGGTGAGGTGATTTGAGCCTCTTGGCTTACGGTCCAGGGCAGATGTGTGGGATGCTGGGCATCGATGATGTTTACTTCTGGGACTGTTGGCTACTCACTCTCTTGGGCTGAGCTATGGGATAGAGATCCCCTTACGATCTTTTTTGGGTATCTTGTTTGAGCATACAGATATGTATATACCTTGTTTCTGGTACCCACTCCTTGGGTTTTGGTTACTCTCCCTCTAGGAGAGGCGAAGATGCGCGGGGTATGCCACATGCTTTCCGTGTCTAGCTTCTCGTGTTTGGATGAGTGTACTCTCCTGCTATAGGTAGCAAAGACTCAACGAGAAGTCCATCTTCTCACTGTTTCCAGCTCCTTGTGTATGGATGATTCTACCTCCTTTCTCTTGTTGGATTGAGCTGGACTCTTTATTGTACTCTTTACTGCACTTTTGGTTGTACTCCTTTACTTTCCCCTGTTAGATCTACTGATCACCCTTCAGTGACTTCTTTGTTTCTCCCTCGAGCCTTTGGGGTATCCTACTGAGTATTTTTACACTCACCCCTGCTTGGGCTTTTCCCGCACTTGGTGTGCCCTTGTAGACGATGGACAGGTTGGTCGTGACTTCAATGGAGCTTAGGAGTTCATGAGCGTGGACCGTGTGCGGTGGTCGGAGTCGGGTTTGAGGTGGGGGACCCTTCTAGTTGTTTACTTTTTGTTCACCTGTTGTCGGGTTGTGGAACTTTTCTGGTTGGGAGCGTGTTTTCCCCTTTTCTTTTCACTTTACTTTCAGCACTTGCTTTGTACTGCTTAGAGGTCGATGCACTTTTGTGATTTATACATAGTAGTTTCACTTTACTATGCTTTAATTTTCTTTTTACTCTGGACTTCTACATTGAGTGTGTTGTGTGTGTGTGTACAGGTACTTAGGCAAAGGCCTCCCCGAGTTGTTATGCCTTCAGCACTGGTCGCCAACCCCTGGCCTATGGAGGCGGGCTTGGGGTAGTTGCGGCTCGAGCCGGGGTAGGGTGGGGTCATAAAAAAGTGGTATCATAGGCGGTTCTTTCTTTGGGATGTTATACAGACGTCCCTAAAAAGGAATTGGTTGGGATTTAGGGCAACAGTGTTAACGTGTCTCGAGAGCGGCTCTCGGTCCAGGGAGTCCAGTGGTGGTGTGGCGGTCGACGTATCCATTCACCAGGACCTTAATAACCTGCTTGTTGACTCAGCATGCTGAGACACTCATTGCAGGGAAAATTGGTTTGTTCATCACATAGGATTGAGTCTTTGACTTTCCTTCTTGAGTCAGCTTCCCATCGTTGTTGTTGTTGTGATATACATATATGCTCATTTGACTACGACACTCCTTGATAATATTCGGGATTTCTCCGCAAAGACATCCATCTAGGATACCAGCTTTGGTTCATGACGACAACCCTGTGAGCTACGAGACCTCAGTCCAGGACCCATCATGCGAGCCCCTTTCTCCGGGTGGGCTGGTAGCAGCATCCCCACCTATTGAGCAGCAGACAGCTTCAGCAGAGCAGGCTGAGTTTGAGCGTAGGTTGAGCGCGCTCCGTGAGTTCCAGCAGTAGAGACCGTTGAGGTTCAGTGGTGAGCTAGACCCTTAGGAAGCAGAGGTTTGGCTAGATACAGTGGTTTGCCTTTTCAGGCTTGTGTAGACGCCAGCAGATCTTATGGTGGCTTTGGCTTCCAACCTTTTCCGCGGAGCAGCTTGGTGTTGGTGGAGTCTAGTGACTCAGTTTCTTGACGAGTCGTCGCTTTTTTGGGGTGACTTTCAGTTGTTGTTCCATGAGGAGTTTTTCCCCTCCTACTTGCGCTCCGTTCAGATTCAGGAGCTCCTACAGTTTCAGCAGGGAGGGATGACGGTGGCTGAGTACGCGGCTAGTTTCGCAGACCGTGCACGCTTTTACCCGGACTTGGTCTATGACGATAACATCCGAGCGCAGAAGTTTGATCAGGGTCTCCGCCGAGAGATTCGTGTTTTCATAGTACCCTTGGGCATTTCCACATATTCGGGGGTGCTAGAGGAGGCGCTGGTGACAGAGAGCTTCTTGTCACGTTCTAGAGTTGGTGGTGGCAGCAGGCACGTTAGAGCCGAGACGTCTGCCGCAGCTAGCAGGCGTCGGCAAGCAGAACCTCGATGCAGGTGGCTTTCTGACAACCAAACTCAGGGGCGTGGTCGTACACCACAGTGGCATCGGAGGACACCAGTGCAGCCCGAAGAGATTCGGTGCTATGCTTGCGATGGGAGAGGTCACCTGGCGTGGGACTACCTGACCAGGCATGCGGAGAGCTTCGAGCAGGCAGCAGGTGCACCACCACGACAGAGGTAGCACTGTGATCGGAGTAGCACTCAGAGAGGTGGTGCTAGCAGAGGAGCGGGAGGAGCTGGTAGTGGGGGACGACTTTACGAGGTCTTCCCATCACCACTAGGCGGTCCACGTCAGGCTCTGGGATCTGACAGTTGGGACCGCGGACAGCTGCGAGCTTTGGATGTCTACGATCCTGCAGAGCATGAGGTGATAAGAGGTATGCTCTACAGCTCTTCTACTTCTTGTAGTAGAATTTTTAGACTATGTGTGGAATGATTTTCTCCCTGCTCCTTGCTTGAAGTGTTACCAGGGTGGCCCGGGGTGTCGGTGTAACCTTGTGTTGGTAGAGTAGAAGGCGTGTAACCTTCATCTTTAGTCGATGGTAGCGTCTCCTTCACCTTTCGAGCATTTAAGAGAGTCTTTCTCATGAGATATCGACTATTAAATCTTGCGTGACCAGATATCCTTGGGTGTTTCACCATATGGATATTTTGAAGGAGGGAATCACCGAGCTTTGTCCCAGGTCCAAGCGGTGATTCCAGTCGCGGCGTGCGACATAGGGGGTTTGGTCGGGGAGGTGAGATACCCCCGAGATCCTTCGGGCCGTTTGTGACTGTGTGAAGGGATGGCGAGGTTCCTTACCGCCTTGCCTTAACTCCAAAGTCTGGAGTTGGTGCACGACGTCTCCCACATGACTCACCCGGGAAGAAGTGTGTGTGCTTATATGCACGTCATCGGCGAGGGCAGACCTCGCGTGAATAGATCAAATCCTTTGGTCTGTGTGTGGTGGCACAGAACTGTGCAAGAGTTCTTCTGGGTACGGGAGAGCCAGGTGCGGGCTTAGTACCCTGAGTTGTTCCCTGGTTTTGCTTTTCGGGGAAGAAAATATTGAAGGAGGGAATGATGTAAGAACCTGGTTTTTGCTGCGAAAGACTTTGGAATATTCTTTATGTTATTCCAGAGCAGCGCCTTTAGACGACGTGTGATTCTGAGCCCCGGTGTGGCCAGAATTAAATTTTCAGTGCGTTCACACTGGGAACGCCAAATAAATGGGATAAATCCTAAACGGTGCTTCAGATCCTAAATATGAGGGTACGAATGGGTCTGAAATGGGGTGTTTATCCTAGGCGCGACATAAAACATGTCGGCGCAGGACGTTTGGACCCCTCGCCCGCTACCGGAACATTAAACAGATAAATTAATTAATTAATTTATTCATTTAACGGCTTAACTCAAGTAACTTTTAAATGGTGGCTCGGATTGGAAAAATTATGGCACCGTTGAGTCTGGAACGTGTCGTTTACCCTAGGAGGGGTGTAATCTTCGCAGGCGCGGGCCGTCTCTGAAAAATGGCCCCAGGGGCGTTTTCGTAATTTAACGGCCCGTGGCGTTGCTTTTATAACTTTTGAACAGGGCCTCAAATTAAAATTCTGAGACCGCTGTTGTGTTTAGAGCGTGTTTTTTTTCCAAGGGGGGGCTTAATCCCGACCTCGTCGAGAGTTCGGGTACGGGGTCGCGGGAGGGTGTTTAATTTAATTAATTTATTTAATTAACCTAACCCCCCCCCCACTTCTCTTCTCCCTCATTTCCCCCTCCCCTGGAAAGCTTCTCCCCTCTCCTCCTCCACTCTAGCGAGGCGGCTCCGGCGAGGTGCGGCCACTCCGGCGGGTCGACGGCGAAGCGTCGGGCTACGCCCACGAGGTAGGAGGTTTTGTTCCCATTTTTAAATTCCCACACCTACTTTGAACTGGGATTTTAGTGTCGAATTTCTGCCCGATCTTCGATCCAAGCCTATATTCGCGTAGAGTATGTTCCGAGCTTTCCGATGCTTCTTCTGGAATTGAATTCCGAGCTCCGAGGTGATTTCAATCGTCCACCGAAGTTCTGCGTTTTTTCTTTTGGGGGGGGGGGGGGGGGGGTTCGGCGTCCGGCGGATTCCGGCAGCTCCAGGCGGCGGCGGCGGATTCGGGACGGTGGCGGCGGCTCCGGGACGGTGGCGGCGGCCTTCGGCTTGGCGGCGGCAGGCCGAGGGCACCAGCAGGGCGTGACGAGCGAGGTCGCGGCGCGACTCCGGCGGCGGACCGAGACCTGCGTCCCGCGGGTCTCCGTGGAAAAAGGGGACTGGCCGTTTCGACCGGTCGGTGGAGGCAGGACGCACCGCGTGGCTGGGTGCGGGCCGGCCCGAGCGAGGCGGACCGGCCCAAAGGGGTCCCCCCCCTAGAAATTCGGACGCCCGTATCTTTTGCTACGGACGTCCGTTTTACATGCCGTCTGCAGCAGTGCCTTCCTGGCATCGAGACGAGCTTTTTGAGATGGTTTCGAGAATTTTTAATTCCAGAAACGAGGGGCCTTGTAGGTGCGACGCATCTTTAAGTGAATTGATGTTTTTCCGAAGGATCTTGTTTTGGACGGCGCGGACGCGTCCGACGTCAGTTTTGAGCGCTGTCAGTGGCATTGTGACCCTGGCGTTGAGCCGAAGTTTTCCAGTATGGTTTCAGGCGTTGAGGCCGGAGTTGAGGCGTGGGCCCCATGACCCGTCTTTCGAGCTGTGTGCAGCGCTTTACAACTTTTTCATCGGACGTCCCTTCAGGGCATGCAAGTAGTCGATGTTGGGTGTTTTTCCAAGGGCATTGCAATGGTGCAATCCGCCCGCTTTAGTTCTGCACGATGGTGTGGGCCCCACGAGGGTCGTTTCGGGAGTTGGCGGTGATTTCCATCTTTATCACCGGGCATCCATTTTGGGCAAGTGAATGGTCCATCTTGTGTACTTTTTCGAGAGGACCACAACGGTGCGATCCGGTGGCCGCATTTTGGAACCGGGATTCGGGTCCCACGCAACACCGCTCATGTTCGGTATGTTGGAACGCACCTTTTTCTCCGGACATCCGTTCCACGCAAGTAAGCAGTCAATTTAACGTGTCTTTCCGAGAGCATTGTGATGGCGCAGTTCACCCGACCTTTTTCGGGGACGTGGTGTGGGTCCCACCCGACCTGGCTACGGTGAATAGTACCTTTTCACCGGGTGTCCATTTTGGGCGATTGACTAGTCAATCCCGTGTGCTTTTCCGAGGGGATCGCAGTGGTGTGCTCTGTTTGTTCAGTTTCGGGATCTTGGGGTGGGCCCCACACGGTTGGTTATGGTGAATAGTACTTTTTTCATCGGTTGACCGTTTCGGGCGAGTAAGTAGTCTATCTCACATGTTTTTTCATGAGGATTACAATGGTTTAATCTTTTCAGGTGAGCAGAGCCTCTTACGTGCTCTTATTAAATGTGGAAATATGAGAGGTGCTCTGGTGGCGATTCTTCTTGCTGTGTTCAGAAGCGAACCCTTGGCATGAGATCACGTGCACTCCCGTGTGAGTGAAGTAATGCTTGAAGAGTTGTGGTTGGCCATGCCTCATCTGTTGAGGTGGCAAGTTGGAGTTGATACGATTACGCCTTCGCGTTGATGTTGGGGGTCGTGTGCATGTTAGCCATTAAGCTGGAGACATGGCATACTCTGGAAGTATGCGAGAATGCTGGGAGGTACCTGTGGTCATTTGTACCTGAGAACATTTGTGTGCTTGGTTGGAGTTGGCTTAGGGCCACACATAGTTTGGGCCCCATGTGCATGTCGTGTTCTTCTTTTCATACCTTTGACCTCTCCCAGCATAGAGGGTCCTCCTGTTCACAATGGTTTAGATCAGCAGGGTTGAGTGGTTTCCCCTGGTTTTGTTCTGGAGTTGGGTGGTTGCACGATACCCACTCCGGGTTCTGTTGGCCAGTGCTGTACCATCCAGTAGGGATGGACAGAGCAGTTCCGGGTTTACCCTCCAGTAGAGACTGGGTA
The DNA here is from genome assembly GCA_963277665.1 of Viscum album. NCBI lineage: Eukaryota > Viridiplantae > Streptophyta > Magnoliopsida > Santalales > Viscaceae > Viscum > Viscum album. The sequence goes on along the minus strand of OY728132.1, from coordinate 1,823,885,607 downwards.
GTGGGTTGCTCATCGACTTCTTCAGGTTTACCCTCCAGTAGAGACTGGGTAGTGGGTTGCTCACTGACTTCTAGGGTTTACCCTCCAGCCGAGACTGGGCAGTGGGTCACCCGACACTCTTAGGGTCTACCCTCCAGCAAAGACTGGGCAGTGGGTCACCCGACGACCTCTTAGGGTCTACCCTCCAGCAGGGCTGGGCAGTGGGTCACCCGTCGACTAGTTCCAGGTCTACCCTTCAGCAAGGCTGGGCAGTGGGTCACCTGTCGACTTATTCCAGGTCTACCCTCCAGCGGGGCTGGGCAGTGGGTCGCCTGATGATGTATTAGGGTTTACCCTCCAGTAGGGCTAGGCAGTGGGTTGCCTGATGATATATTAGGGTTTACCCTCCAGCAGGGCTCGGCAGTGGGTCACCCGACGACCTCTTAGGGTCTACCCTCCAGCAGGGCTGGGCAGTGGGTCGCTCGTCGACTAGTTCCAGGTCTACCCTTCAGCAAGGATGGACAGTGGGTCACCTTTCGACTTATTCCAGGTCTACCCTCTAGCGGGACTGGGCAGTGGGTCGCCTGATGATGTATTAGGGTTTACTCTCCAGTAGGGCTGGGCAGTGGGTCGCCTAATGATATATTAGGGTTTACCCTCTAGCAGGGCTTGGCAGTGGGTCACCCGATATCTTATTCGGGTTCACGCACCTGCAGGGCTGGGCTGTGGGTCACCCGTTGACATTTCAGACTCAGACCTTTATACTAGACTAGTATGTGGCTTTACTCCGTGACTACAGGAGCGGGACCCTCATTTGTACGGGTCAGTGATATGAAAGTTTTGACTTTGAGAAGACCTCTCAACTACGGGGCAGTGACATGGTGTGGTTTGATGTTCCCCCAGAACTCTCAAGTACGAGAGGCGCTTTCCCCACCGAGACGTGTCCTTGTGACGCGACCTAAAACCGTGTGGGCAAGTCAGTGCCGCCCAAAGCGGAAAGTATCGAGGTGCGGTGATTTGAGCCTCTTAGATTGCGGTCCAGGGCAGACGTGTGGGATGATGGGCATCGATGATGTTTACTTCTGGGACTGTTGGATACTCACTCTCTTGTGCTGAGCTACGGGATAGAGATCCTCTTACGATCTTGTTTGGGTTTCTTGTTTGAGCATACAGATATGTATATACCTTTTTTCTGGTACCCACTTCTTGGGTTTTGGTTACTCTCTCTCCAGGAGAGGCGAAGACGCGCGGGGTATGTCACGTGCTTTCTGTGTCTAGCTTCTCGTGGTTAGACGAGTCTTCTCTCCTGTTATAGGTAGCGAAGACTCAACGAGAAGTTCATCTTCTCACCATTTCCAGCTTCTTGTGTCTGGATGAGTCTACCTCCTTTCTCTTGTTGGGTTGAGCTGGACTCTTTACTGTACTCTTTACTGCACTTTCGGTTGTACTCCTTTACTTCCCCCTGTTCGATATACTGCTCACCCTTCGGTACCTCCTTTGTTGCTCCTTCGAGCCTTCGGGGTATCCTACTGAGTATTTTTATACTCACCCCTGCTTGGGATTTTCCCGCACTTGGTGTGCCCTTGCAGACGACGGACAGGTTGGTTGTGACTTCAGTGGAGCTTAGGAGTTCAGGATTGTGGACCCCGTGCGGTGGTCGAAGTCGGGTTCCAGGTGGGGGACCCTTCCAGCTGTTTACTTTTTATTCACCTGTTGCCGGGTTGTGGCACTTTTCTAGTTGGGCGCGTGTTTTCCCCTTTTCTTTTCAGTTTACTTTCAGCACTTTCTTTGTACTGTTTAGAGGTCGATGCACTTTTGTGATTTATACATAGCAGTTTCACTTTACTCTATTTTACTTTTCTTTTTACTCCGCACTTCTGCATTGAGTGTGTTGCATGTGTGTGTACAGGTACTTAGGCAAAGGCCTCCCCGAGTTGTTGTGCCTTCGGCGCTGGTCGCCAGCCCCTGACCTATGGAGGCGGGCTTGGGGTAGTTGCGGCTCGAGCCGGGGTAGGGTCGGGTCATGACAGTGGACCCACTATTGGGGTTTGATATTTGTCTTAGGATGTATGATTACCAAAGGAATAAATAAATTCATATTATTCAAGTTAAGAATAATTGGTACTGAATTTATTTATTAAATGTATTTAAAAGTTTTACAGTAAATACATGGAAAATATTATATGAACAAATATTAGTTTAAAATATTTAAGGTTCGTTTAATAATTACAGGAATGACAAGTTGAGTTAATGGATCGAGATTTATCACATAATATATTTATTATATTACAAGAAAATGATAAAAAATATAAATTATATTTATAACTCAACATAGTAGTCATAATATATCATTTATATAGTGTGTTAAATCTTCAGGGGTCAAGGAGACTTTACCAGATAATTTGATAACATAGTATAAATAGAGAGAGAAGAGGCTCTCACTGGTGACTATTTATGGGGATTTCATCAAAGCCTCTCTCTCCTCTCCTGATTTCTAGAGAGAGAAGCTCTCAATCCAGGTGATCGGATTGCGCACTCTCTCATGCATCGAAGGTACATTGATGAGGTGATCATCAAGGCATCGAAGGCATCGTCAGATCTCTGTGCTAGCACCTGAAATTCAATGAGCAGTGCACCTATAGATTTTTGAAGCATGTGTGGATGATCTAGAAGAATTGGACTTTGGATTCTTCAAGTAGAGATCACTGGCGACAAGTAGATGTCGAGCGTTCCTTCAGATCGAACCAGGTATTTATGTTTTTATTTTGTACTTAAATTTATTCACGTGTAATCCTCAAGTAGATACAGGGGCGATGCATCACCGATGATAACGTTTTTACATTAATCATCGGTGAAAATTTTTAAATCCTCAACCCATCGGATTTCATTGTGTGTTTTAATACCTTCAATTGGTATTAGAGGGATGCGTGAATATTTTAAGCCAAGAAAAAATTAAATTTGTATTAAATTTAATAGAGGGAATCGTTCCAATCCCAATGTCACATAAAGCATTTCAATCCGACATCGGATGGCCAGTCTGTAATCATCTGCAGTTTTTTAATACGAATTGAAATTTTATTAATGGGTATTTATTTTCAAAGAACATATATATATATATATTGTATGTTATTATTTTACCCAAAAATCGCGGCATCGATTGCCACTGTTGCTCTCCTTTCCCAGTTGGAGGTATTGTCTCCCACCCTCAGGCCGAACTAGTTGAAGCCCAAGGTGCTCCTCCCTCTGCACCTCCTCGTCGCCTAGCAAGCCTCCTCCTTTGTCGGCAACGGCCCGCGGTTGGCCACCTCTCCTAGCCCTCCCTCTCAGGTGGTCACCCCTTACCGGCCACCTGCTACTTCGCCCCTACCATCGCACCCTTCTCCGTCGAGCGTTGTCGACCACCGGCGCTGCTACCGTATCTCAACAGTCGCCAAATATGGTCTGAATCGACTACCTTCTCATTGTCCACCTCTGCTCATGTGCGGGGCCACCCGAGTGTAACCCAAACAATCACAGGCATCGCCCCTTCCGGATCTGGCCACCGCAGTCCGCCGATGAGGTTGAACCAGCCAGCCGCTGTGATCGAGATCCAGTCACCAGCACCACCTTTGCCTATTGCGGCCACACCTTGGAGCGCCCAAGACGCACTGTTGCTCCGGGCCAGCCGCGACTGACCCTGATCTGGTGCGGCACTACCCTCCCTCCGAGAATCAGCTGGTCTGGCCTCCCCATGTGTTGCCTCCCACCAACACCAAGCTCCTCTGCTGGTCGGATCCACCTCCATTGTGTTGGGGCGCGGAGTCCGGCGCCGCAGCGGAAGTCGTCGTTGCAGAAACACACGAGAGGAGAGAATATTTCACCCGAAGGCTTTTTATCACCCGAAGGAATTTTACACATCACATCCGAAGGCCTTTTACACATCACACCCGAAGGCCTTTTTTACAATACAACACCGACACCATGAACATACCATTTTGATGTAACGCCGATCATCGCAACCGGGACACGCCGCTTGATCTCCGCAACCAAGAGGACTTTCGATACATGGCACCGTCATCGTCGGCGTCATCACCTCTGGTAGTGTATTGTCTGCCAAATACAATTGAATGGTGCTCGTTGCCAAATCTCTCATATCTTGCCAATCATTAGAGCTAGTCTTCTCCGGCTTCTCTGATTTTTTCTTCAATGCTTTCACTGTCCCTTCCCGAGTCAAAATATTTTTTACCCGTTGTTGCCACAATGTGAAATCATTCTGCCCATTAAACATATCAATATGGACAGAAATCTTTGGATGTGAATCTCCCATAATTATTCAGCAAGAAAAAATGGGTAACCTCCATTAATATTGAGAAAATACAACCATTAATATTTTATCTCTCCTAATTATTTAAATTTTAAATCAATTAACTCCCAACAATCTCCACCTTGATTTAAAATTCAAATACTCCAAAGTCATCTCCACCATCTGGTCCAATTTGATCGCCAACTCCACCAAGGTCTAAATGTCACCCAATGAACGGAACACGCCGCATGACACCTGCGGCCAAGAAGACTTTCGATATCTAGAAACATCGTTGATACCGCCGTCATTTTCCGATGACATCTGAGTCCTTGATAAGCTACTCCACCAGATGTCTGCCACCATGTTCTGCAACCGAACACTTTAACCAATCCCTCTGATACCACTGTTGAGGGTCGGAGCCCGGCGCCGCAGCGGAAGTCGTCAAATCCCTTGCATATTGGAGTGAAGCGTTGACGGATTCACAACGCTGAGGGCTCGAGTAGTGGTGTGCGGTGCACGACGTGGCTGCAAGCGGAGAGGGGAACCTGAGATCACGAAGGATGTTGAAATAAAGCACGAAGTGGAGCAGAGATTGTTGCTCCAATTGAAGTGTGTGATTTGTGAGACTTGTAATTTTTATTTGACAATGAAATTACTAATTCTCGGGTGGAGTAGGCTTTCGCCGAACCACGATAATTTTGGTGTTTTTATTTTATTTCGTTGCATCTTAAAAACTCCGACCCAACACATCGAACTACCACTCCTCCCAACATGTATCGACCAGCTGCCTCGAGCACCTTTGGTGACCCCATGCGAGCCTTGCCCCACCTAATTTGGGTTTGATTTGACTGGTTTCGGATCCCAGTGCGTCTGGGCGAGTCGTCCAAGCCCAAAACAGGCTAGCCCGACCCAGAACACCTATGCCCGTCCCGAACTGGGCTTGCTTGGGTTCGGCCTGACCTGCACATGCCTGAGTAGGGTTTTCGGGGCAGGATAATTTTTATATAATCAAAAATTAATTAAATTAATTAATTTTTTTTTGTTTTTAAATTAAATATTAATTTTTTGTTTAAAAACTTAATTTTAATATTGCGGGTTAAATTAAATTTAATTTAGGTGTTAAATTAATTTCATTTTTGTCGCTAAAATTAAATTAATCAATGGGACCGAATGGTGTAATTTTTGAATTTAAAAAAAGAGTTAATTTTTAATTCAATAATTTTTCCTCGAGTATAATTTATTGCAAGTTTAATTTTATTTATGCATTTAATTTAAATACAAGAGTTTAATGTGTATCGACTGATCATGAGTCATGGACTGACCAATTCATGTCTGGTGTATGTTTATTTATTTATTTAATTATTTCAATGCATGATTTGTAATAATTAGTTTAATAAATGAAGATATGTGAGTCGTCTTTATCATTAAATGTATAAGGGTCTGTGTGTCCAATTTCTCAGTTGTATTTTGTACTCCCGAGACCCCCTTCACCTACGTATGAGTATTGTTTTATAATTACGATGATGATCAGTGGTGTATTTCGCACCAAGGTATGGTGACACACTAGACAGGAGTTTGACGCATTTGATGGGTGAGCGTTGCAACTTGAGTCACAAGCGACGCAACTCAAGGAGTTGCCCCTAGGGTCTAGGTTGATCCATTATTCACTCAGTATGTGATCATGTCATCATTTTATTTATGCATGGTTTGTTATTTTATATATGTGTAGTTTACACGCGTTCACGTAGAATAATAAACAAGCATACACAAATAAAATAAAAATGTGACGCGATAGATTTTTTCAATTTATTGCATAGTCAGTTGTGAGTGCGATCACATGACACTTTCTTATCAAATATAAAATTATTTATTTTCTTCATTTAAAAATATAAAACCCTCAAAGAAATATTAAGTCATAATTTCCTTCCATCATTCAAATCTGAACAAAATCAGGTGTTTGGGGTACTCGTCAGCCAAAGTTGAGGGTGTCTCTTACTACCGGGGAGTTCTTATGAGAGTGATGGGTTGACTTAACTGACATTGGTAGTAAAGAAGTATCCAAAACTATATTGTTTCAAATTTATATCCAAGTATTGAGTAAATAAAGTTCATGGTTTTAGAATTTAGGGCTTCACTCAACAAATCAAGGAACCGCGAGTTAATGTGGTCAGTCAATCAAACACCTGCCTTGAACTCTCCAAGTAGTGGTGTACTCAAAGCTTGTAGACTATAAGGGGAAGTTCAAGGATCTTTTCCACTATAATACTCAAGCGATAAAGTATTTGGATTATAGTACATAGGGTTTCTAGAATTTGATAAAATAGTGGGAGACATTTAATGATTTAATTAATTGATCAAAATTTCTAATCGATAATCAGGATAAAAAATATTAATCTGCTAGAATTTTATTTTTCTAGAAAATGGAAAGTAATACCATAATAAATATTGTGATAAATATTGGACAAAGTAAATGTCCAAACTAGCATGAATTTTCAAGTGTGTTACAGGATCTTGTGCATTATACTACGATATAGGAAATTCAAGGTGTTGGTGTCCTTGTACCTATTAACCCACCTCAGAAAGCGAGGGTGTAAAATTTCTTATAGGATATTCATGTGTAAAGCATATGATGGTTATGTGATTACACTATCATCAATTTCTGATGTCAGTTGTGGTCACTACATTAGTACATGGATTATATAGCATGTAGTCTCATCTCCGTGAAGTTTGCAAGGAGAAAGAGAAGCACTGATATAAATAGGTAATGATTACACCAGATCTGTGTAAATTGAAAGGTGGGTTATGATCTTTCAATCTATCCTATTATAATATCATTTTTACTCATTTTCTCTAATTTCATTTAAGATTACAAAATGATCAGTATGGAGAAAACGCTTTGTTGCCTTTTAGGTAAGGTGAACCAAGCAATAAGAATAGTAAAGACAAATTAATATTTAGTTTTTATGGCGAACAAATTGAAAGGAAAGATGATAATGCCAATAAAAAGAGTAAGGCCAAAGACATATTCACAACTTCCTTCAATACAATGAGGTTGTATATTTAACAGGATTTTATTTTCATTGCATATCATGAAATAAAACTATGGAAGTTTAAATGCAATGAACTGAATCAATAAAGAAAGTACTCACTTATTCATGAATATTCATCAATTTACTATTTCGTTCATACTTCTTGGGTATTGAATACAATATTACAATCACGTATGTGTATTTAAATATGGTAACTAAGTGAGTATAGAAACATTATAAGTAGTAAGGTGTGTTCTTTAAGCGACTGAGAAAGGGTGATTCCTAAGTTAGCGATGAGAAACACATAACTTCTAATTGCCAAGCTAATACTTCAAGTCAAACTATTATTGATTGTAACCAAAAAATTTATCTCACGTGTCCTTTGGAAATAAGGAAATATTATTCCAAGTTCAAGAATGAATGTTGTTTGTAGTGTTTCATACTCAACCAATAGTTTAGTGATACATGAATATTAGGAAATACCTAATAAATATAAAATGTAATAATTGTTTACCGAGTTGTGGAAATATAATTCTTTGTCGAGAAAAACTAAAAGTGGTCATCAAGGATATACCCAGATTGGTATTTAGACTCATTGGATATAAACACCTTAGGTATTATCTATGTATATACTTATTTAGTTTTGGATAAAGAAACCATTATACATAAAGGTACGTCGCAAAGATTTCAGAATTAGTTCAACTGGAGAGTGTGAATTATTCCAAGGGTAAGATAGTGGTAAATATACTTCATTAGATTCATTTAAGTGATTAAGGAATATAAAAGTAAAGTATAATATATACATGTTCAAATACACATGAGTTGATTCTAGAGACACATACTGCGTAGGATGGATAAAACTATGGTGATGGTTTTCTATTCACCGTGGTCGGTGATCCATTCTTCATTGCGAATAATAAATCATACAAATAAGCATTATATAGTAATTAGTTGAGATTGAAAAGATCAATTAAAATTCAATAATGTATTCCATATATCAAAGTGTAGAGGGGATAATTATTTTGAATACTATGGTGGGTATTCAATTGAAACTATACGTGGATGGTACAAGCGTAGTACTAATAAGGCTCTATTGGATATACCAAGTTGTTAGGCTTAAATACATTAAAATTTTACTTATCATAGATAATTTCTAATATAGTTTTATTGATCATTGGATGTCAGGACCACCAATCTTGGAAGGTGTCTATACGATGCAACCAAAAAGGGATGGTGACATCAAAGAATGCCAATAGGGGTGCAAGTTACTGAAATCCAGTTTAGGATTAAAGTAATCAACAAGATCTTATAACATTCATTTGGAATGAACTGACGCCATGTGTCTACCAGAGGTTAGTGGGAGCGCCATTGTTTTCCAAGTTAAATATGTTTGATAACATGTGTAAAATAGCTACTGTTCTTATGGTTAGTTAAGACCAGGATGAAATAATCTCTCCAGATATTGACTTAAAGTAGTAACCTAAGTTGTAGGGAACATAATCTGTTGAAGTAGATCAAACGGCTGCTTGGACCTAGTCAATCGTACATATATTGACATGGTATTGGAAAAATACAAGATGGAACAATTCAAGAGAGAATTGTTACTAGTGTTATATGGCATATATCTCTCCAGGTTGACATGTCTGGGACATAGGAAAAGATTAATATGGTGATTTGAATTCCATGCGCTTTAGCGATGGATCAATCACACATGTCATGATATGTACAAGAAATGATATTTCCAACATAAACATTTTGATAAGAAAATATCAGTTATCTATAGTAGAACTATAAGGGAAGAAATCAGAACAATCAAAATGTACTTGAACAAGTACAAAGGATATGTATCTGGTAAGTAGAGAAGAAAGGATGCTAGTTTTTTGGGGACATAAGAAAGTTTTCCTGTAAGGACAATGTGATTTAATATCACAATTAGGATAAGTTAATGAGAAATCCATGATCATTCAAGCTAGTGGTATTCATACTTACAAATACTGAGTACGTTATAGATTCTGAGGTAGTTAAGAAGCATTTAAACACAATGATTTATTCCATTTCATAACACCTAGTATTATCATAATGTAAATTATGATACTATTACTAGCCAAGGTGTTAAGTTTTGATAGTGGACAAAGGGATATATTTAGGGATACAATCTCTTGAGAAGTTTTACTCAAGGAGATGAGGTCGCATATAACAGAATTGCCATGTGGCGGAAACGTGGCAGACCCAGCAACTAAAGTCGTGACTTAGTAGAAACATGATCTGAATCATGTGAGAGATAGCAAGGTTAGTTATAAAGTTAGATCTAGTGAAAGTGGGAGTTTTATAATAGTGGGTTCTCTATACCCAACTTGAACAGTACTTTTGATTACCATATAGTGTATACAGTTAGATATACATGATGTATTCTTACCATTATAGTGTATAATTTTCTATATACACTATTGAAAGGTAATGTCCATAGATTAATTATCATATCAAAAGGTTATAGCACATCCCAAGTTATAATAATAACCTCAAGATACTATGACATTAATCTTAAACAAATTTTTTATGATCTAGATACATCATATTGACTGGACATAGATGATGCCTGACTATCAGGTGTGGGGGGGTCATAAGCATTGAGACTTCTTCTCGTGAAGTTTACACTTGATGATATTTAGTAGCTAAGATCGTGAGGACAGACCCACCAATAGGAACACCACATGTTTCAGGTGTCATTGGATGTTCCTATCTATGGACATGTGTATTGGTCTCCCGAGTTGAGATCATTACCGGTGTGTGTCATTTGATTGTGTGCTTTTATGCAAGTAAAAAACCATGATAATGAAATCATGGTGAGGTAGCTTGTGTTGGTTGTGTCATTAGTGGTATAACATTGGTTTAATGATCAATATAGAATTTGTCACTTCAAAGTTGAGGAAATACTATATCTCATGACTCATTGATAAGGATGTTAGTACCTTCATAAATCCATGTCCATGGTAGTCGAAGGTAAATTTGTTCAGTTAAATTAATAAACAATAAATCAAGAAAGGACAAAGACATGGGTGTGAATTCTTATTTATGAGATATTTAATGACAAAGAGATTTTATTATATAGTGTGTGTTTGTAGGTTGGTTGATGTTTCTATGATTATACTTATCTCCTTAGGGTCCTTGATGGGTTGTTAAACTCTTCTCTTGGTCTGTGAATATTATTCACTACTATCGAGATAAGGGCCTAGAGGGTCACACACATTAGCATATTCAAGAATCTTCCCTAATCTAGAGAATAGGTATATAAGACATGGTGGGCCCCACTATCGGGGTCTGAGATTTGTCCAATGATGTACGATCACCAAAGGAATAAATAAATTCATATTATTCAAGTTAAGAATAATTGGTATTAAATTTATTTATTAAATGTATTTATAGGTTTTATAGTGAATACATGGAAATATTATATGATTGAATATTAGTTTAAAATATTCAAGTTCCATTTAATATTTGTTGGAACGACAAGTCGAGTTAATGGCTCGGGATTTATCACATAATATATTTATTATATTACAAGAAAGTGATAAAAAAATATAAATGATATTTATGAATCATCACATTAGTCATAATATATCGTTTATATAGTATGTTAAATATTCGGGGGTTTGGGAGCCTTTACCGGGTAATTTGATAACATGCTATAAATAGAGAGAGAAGAGGCTCTCACTAGTGACTATTCATAGTGAGTTCATCAGAGCCTCTCTCTATATCTCTATCCTACTTTATAGAGAGATAATCTATTGATCCAGGTGATCGGATCATGCACTCCCTCGTGCATCGAAGGTACGTCGATGTGGTGATCATCAGGACATCGAAGGCATCGTCAGATCTTCACGCTAGCACTCAGAATTCGACAAATGGTGCTCCCATGGATTTTTAAATCATGTGTAGATGATATAGAGGAATTCAAATTTAGATTATTCAAGCAGTGATCATCGGTGACAAGTAGATGTCGAGCGCGCCTTCAGATTGAACCAGGTATTTATGGTTTTATTTGGTGCTTAATTTTTTTTATATGTGATCCTTGGGTAGATACCAGGGTGATGCATCAATAGAGATGATGTTGATACATCGATATTCAGTGAAAATTTTTAAATCCCCAGTCCATTGGCTTTCGTTGCACACCATGGTACCTTCACAGTGGAACTACATTGAATATATGAGTAACATAGAAAGTTGTAAGAGTAACTTAAAGGATATGTTAATTAATCTATTTTTAAGTCCATTTCCTTTATGTTAACTTCATCACTATGATATGATTTTGAATAAGGTGGTTGTTGAAATTTCATGTTAAATACGAAATGCCTTCTAATATATATTTAGATCTTGTGTTTTTCTCTTTAATTTACTAATTGAGTTCATCATCAACAACTGGTCAACATTAATTGAATCTATTTAATTTTTAACATAAATCCATGTTTAATTCTTATCACACCCTTTGATCCATAATGGGATGGGTGGTGTCCATTTAACATGTTTAGGTTGTTTGGGTTTTTTAGACACACTATATATCCCAAGAAATTTAGTGATAATGAGATCCTTCATGGTGTTATTCATATATCCCACATTAAGAGTGGATGCCACTTAAATATCTCTCATAATATGAGAAATATTGATTTTGATTGGATGCTTCTTCCCCTTGAATCTCAATTGGATCATTTCTCTCCCTATATGATTAATGGTAGAGGCAATGGAATAGCATAAAATGTTTCTCAGTGATCACCAATGTCCATGCTAAGAACACTTCCCATAAAGGAATCCATGTCACTATTAGTATTTAACTTGCAGTGAAACAAAGCCTCAATGTGACACCATATCATCCTAATATATGTACAGCTGAAGAAAAAATCCAAGTAGTTTTCAGAATGAGTAAGATAGAGGGAACAGATGATGGAAAGCTAAAAACCTGACATTCATGGTCTTTCATCCATGGGAACCCTGTCGAGCCATTCTTTCCAAATAAGGATCTATCTTGATGTAAGGATAAATGGATTCCAAAAGAGATGTTTACCATATAGTCATGTCCTCATTAGTCTTAAAATTACAATTATAGTGTAGGTTAGGATTTAGAGTTTCAAGACAAGCAGGACACCGACATACCTTATCCTGCTCCAAGAATCTATAGGAGTTGATTTCTTTATTGAGGTTATCAGGAATGAAGTGTTCATCTTGTGTAAAATCATTCAGTTCCTCTGAGATAGAGAGACCAAAAAAATTGGGAGGGATCTTAACAGGTTCAAAAATAGGGAGGTTGGAATTCCTTTTAGGTTATCAATGAGTACGCATCATGATTTCATCATATTCATCCCTCGTGTTGCCCGGCATGATGGAAAATGACGGGTAATGTTGTCTGGTTTTATTAAAATGACATCTCCCATAAGGGGGTCAAAAACAAGCAATCAAATTTTGATTAACATGAAAATCTAGGAGATAATTTCTTGAATCATCTATGATATGTTGCAATTAACTTCATGTCAATCCGATACCTGGATTGATCGATATGGCTTAAGTTATTATTTGACATTATTAAATTTTTTGTAAAAATGGAAAAATCATGTGTGTAAGGGACAAAACTGACCAAAAAAGATCTTATTGACATGAAATATTAGGACAATGATTTTTAAGTCATATAAAATCTTTAGAAAATATCAGTACATCGATCAGGTGCCTGAATTGCTCAGTATGATTGAAAATGATGTTCGTCCCTCAGATTTGGAGTAAAGTGAAAAATCACGTAAAATGGGACAAGACCTAGAAATCGTGCTTGGATTGACATGAAATCATGTGATAATGATCAACGAGTCTTTTATGATCTTTTGGAATCAATGCATCATCCATCATATGATCATGTCACCCGGTATGATGGAAAATGACAAGTAACATTGTCTAGTTTTATTAAAATAACATATCTCTCATTAGGGGTTCAAAAACGAGCAAACGAATTCTGATTGACATGAAAATCTAGAAGAGAATTCCTCAAATCATTTTTTATATATTAAAATCAACCACACATCGATATGATATCTGGATTGATCGTTATGGCTTGAGGTATGATTTGACATTATTAATTTTTTTGTAAAAATAGACAAATCATGTGTGTAGGGGTCAAAACCAACCAAACAAGATCTGGTCGACATGAAACATTATTACAATGATCTTAAAGTCATTTAAAATCTGTTGTAACCATCGACATTTCAACTGGATACCTGAATTGCTCAGTATGATCGAAAATGGCGTTTGTCCCTCGGATTTGGAGTAAAGCGACAAATCATGTAAAAGGGATCAATACCTTGAAAACGTTCCTAGATTGAAATGAAATTGTGGGAGAATGATCACTGAATCATTTTTGATATGTTGGAATCAATGATGCATCCATCAGATGCTAGTGTCGCCTAGAATTATGGAAAACGAAGGGGTAACGTTGTCTGGTTTTATTAAAATGACATATCTCCAATCATGGGATCAAAAATGAGCAAACAAATTCTGATTGACATGAAAATACAGGAGATCGTTCCTTGAATCATTTGTGATTTTTTTCAATAAACCGCGCGCCCATCCGGTATCTGGATTGATCAGTATGTCTTAAGGTATGATTTGACATTATTAAAAAATTTGTAATAATGAACAAATCATGTGTGTAGGGGTCAAAATCGATCAAATGAGCTCTGATTGACATGAAATCTTAGGAAAATGATCTTTAATATGTAGGAGTCAAAATAAATCAAATGTGCTCTAATTAACATGAAATCTTAGGGAAATTATCTTTAAGTCATTTAAAGTATGTAGGAACCATTGACATGTTGATCGGATACTCGTATTTCTTGATATGATCCAAAATTGCGTCCATCCCTCGGATTTAGAGTAAAGTGACAAATCACGTAAAAGAGGTCAATACCTAGAAAATACACTTAGATTGACATGAAATCATGAGAGAACGATCTTTAATCCATTTTTGATCTGTTGTAATCAACACTGCATCCATCGGATGCTTGTGTCATTTTGTATGATGAAAAATGACGGTTTATGTTGTCTAGTTTTATTAAAATGACATATCTTTCATCAGGGGGTCAAAAACAAGAAAACGAATTCTGATTGACATGAAAATATAAGAGAGCATTCCTTGAATCAATTGTGATATGTTTCAATCAACCGCGTATCCATCTGATTCCCGGATTGATCGATATGGCTTAAGGTATGATTTAACATTATTAAAAATTTTGTAATAATGAACAAATCATCTGTAGGCGTCAAAACTGACCAAACAAGCTCTGATTGGCATGAAATCTTAGAGCAATGCTCTTTAAGTCATTTAAAATTTGTAGGAACCATCAGCACATCGATCGGATACCCGAATTGCTCAGTATGATTGAAAATGATGTTTGTCCCTCAGATTTGGAGTAACGTGAGAAATCACATAAAAGGGGTCAATACCTAGCAAACACACTTGGATCGACATGAAATCGTGGGCGAACAATCACCGAGACATTTTTGATCTATTGGAATCAACATCACATCCATCGGATGCTCATGTCACCAGGTATGATGGAAAATGACGGGTAACGTTGTCTAGTTTTATTAAAATGACTTATCTTCCATCAATGAGTCAAAAACAAGGAAATGAACTCTGATTGACATGAAAATTCATGATAGCATTCCTTGAATCATATGTGATTTTTTGAAATCAACAACACGTCCATTCAATGCCCAAATTGATTGCTATGTGGAAAACTTTGTTTTCAACCTTGACAGTTGCTAAAAAAAATTGGACCCTTAGCGGCCACTAAAACCTTCCTCAATAACCTCCAACGTGGTCAATTTATGGACCCCTATAGCGACCGCTTTTGGCAGTCGTTATTTCCCTTTAGCAATGGGGAAACCACAACCACCAAAAAGTGGTCATATAGAGGCCGCTAAAGGTCATTTTTCTAGTAATGCAATGTCGTGATGTCACGGAATGATATAAAAACAAGTGGTTGATCATCCGCATTTTCAATGTGGGATACACACATTAGTTTTATCAGTGTTTTAATTGGTGTTGATAAAAGTTGTCTTTATCAGCGTCGGAAAATGCTTTGATAAAGGGCACACTCTATTAGCGCTAAAGAAAAAAAATGATGATAATGGGGTCTTTTATCAGCGTTTTTTTAGCATTGATAAAAAGTACCATTTATCAGCACTTTTTGTTAGCGCTAAATAAACCCAAAATTGAAGTAGTGATGTCTGTATAATAATATTTGTATAATATATATTTGTATTTGTGCGATATATATACACATATATTTATTTATTTGTATAATATATAAATATATAATATATGATATATAACATATAACATATAATATTAATATGTATTTGGGTTTTTTATATATTTTTATTTTTTAATTGCATACTTATAGATATATAAATATAATACACGCACGCACACACAATGCGCTAAATCCATTTAATAAAAAATTAGAAAAATATATATTAATATATAAACATATTCACTTCATATATATTATATTATATATTTCCTATTATAATTTGATATAGTAAAAAAATCTCTTAAAAAGGGAATTCCCTTGTGTGGCCTTTTCGAACCCTCCACACAAGGAGACCCCCCTCCCCACGAAGAGGTCACTCCGGAGAGAGCCCCAGCTGGGAAGGAGCTGTTGTCAGCCGAGATGGAAGAGCGTCCCGGAGGGTGACAACTCAGGCGGCGATGGTTCGTCAAGCAATCTGTCAGCACATGTGGGTTGCGCCTCATTTTTCCCACCCAGTCAGAAACCGGGTGACCCGGCAAGGAAAGTGGATATCGGGGGAGTGATTCGCCCCGAAAGCAGACTCCCATGATTTGAACCCTGTACCTCCAAAAGAACGGTGATGTTGTACCCCTCTCCTTCACCACTACGTCACCGCCGAAGCGGCAATTGATATAGTAAATACATTAATACATTATATATATAAGTATATACAACTAAATATATAAATACACATTTGTGTGTCTGTTTGATGTATATATATATATATAAGTATGTTTAAATAAAAAAGTGTGTAGATATATATAATATGAATGTATTTATAAATATATGTATAAATATCATTTTGAGGAAGTGTGCATATATATATATATATATATATTATTTATATTAATATACATGTAAGTATTTAAATCAATGTATTTATTAAATAAATATTTGTATTCATGACATGATTATATTTATAAATATTTGTATGTATATATATGTAAAATATATTTATATACGAATATATGTAAACTTTTATTTCTATATAAATAAAAATATTATATTATATTATATGTAAATATATACATATATATATATACTATATAAATATTTTTTATTTTTTATTTATGCACACATACATAGATATTATATTCTATATTTTGAAAATATATACTATGTTTATAATTGTGTGTACATTAATGTAAATGTATAAACTTAATATAATATAAATGTATAATATGAATATGAATTCATTAATGTACATTTAGGTTATATATTTAAATGTATTTAAATATATTATATAAATAAAATATATTTTTATAAATATATATAAATATAAACATTTATATATAATTAATAGAAATTGGGGTCGCTGGCACACGCTGTGGGGTGGCAGATCGTCCGTTAAAATAGCGGCAGTTTCTAACCGGTGCTAAATTTTTCAATTTTTAAAAAAATATAATGTTTTTTTTGTAGATGTTTCAAATATATTTTTTATAAAAATATTTAGAAGTGGTTAAAACCTAACATAACCCTCAGTGATTTTTTCCCACCTTACCAATGCTTACCTAAAACCACCGCTAACTAGACTATACGGCCTTGGTAGCGGTGGTTTTGAGTAGCAGCCGCTAATGACAAAAATAATATCATCTAAATGAAACGCTTTTTTTTGTAACAATTTCATTGTTTTGATGTTTTATGATGGAATAGATTAGTTTTGCCATATTATTTTTACAAAAAAAAACCGGTGGTTAGGAAGTGTCGTTAAATTTTTCAAAAAAAATAATATATAATGTTTTTTAGCAATGGTTTAAACTTTTTTTTTATAAAAATATTTAGAAGAATTTAAAACCTAACATAAATGCTGTTAATTTTTTTCACTTTATTACGGCTTAAACAAAACCATTGCAGGGTTAAAACCGGTTAATGTTTTTTGAAAGATGTTTCAAATAGTTTTTTATAAAAATATTTAAGTGGTTAAAACCTAATATAACCACCGCTAATTTTTTCTCACCTTACCAACACTTACGCAAAACCGCCGCTAATAGGAGTATACGGTCATGTTAGCGGTGGTTTTGACGAATCGCCGCTAATACATTTAGAGGGGGTTATAATCACCGCTGATGATAAAAATATCCCCCTCTACATGCACCATTTTTTTGTAGTGATTTCATTATTTTTGGTGTTTTATGATGGAATAGAATTGTTTCACCATATGATTCCTTGGCTTCATAATGGCACTGCATTCACCCAGGTTCCTTTGTGAGGCTTTCAACTCCTCCATTATCACTTGATTGGGTCGACCTTAGTGGGTTGATCTTCATTGGTGGGGTCTTGGAGGTTTTTTCATCTCCGGATCATGGAGCTTCGCTACGGAATCTCCAACTTCACACTTTCATCCGGGACTACTCTCTCATCATCATCTAGCTTCTCTCTCACCGCTTGTTCTACTTCAGATCCCATCACCCCCGATATCACGATGACAGTGGTTGCGGCGACGCTGGCTTCGTGGATTAGCTCAAAGTTTAGTGTTGGTGGGTTTTCGACCTAATGCACTTCGGATCTGGTTCTGTCTAGATCGGGACATCTTCGTTGTGTCTCTTTGTTGTAATATTAGGGGAGGTAGATTCTTGGTGGACGAGTCTGGTTTGAGGACATGAGGGTGTCATGACCCATCCCCTGGGGCCCGTATCGTGACTACCCCAAGTCCACCTTCCATAGGTCAGGGGTTGGCGACTAGCACCAAAGGCGTAATTCCCTAAAAACTGGGAAGGCATTGCCTTTATAAAACATAACACACACTACCAGAGTACAAGCGGAAGCAAACACTAAGTAAAGTAGTATAAAAAGTATGCTAAAAGTAAAGGGGGCAGAATACAAGTCCAACTGTAAAGTACAAATACAACTGAAAGCAAGTACAACTAAAAAGGGACAAACAGCTGGAAGGTGAAAGAAGCTCCTAGATCTTCCTCCGGGATCATCCTCTGGGTTCCTACCTAAAGGGTAGGTAGAGATGTCCTCCTCGGCACTCCGCGTCCATCGGTCCGCTCCGTGTGCTGTCACACCGAGTGTCCACCTCCGGGTACCGTCCAGTCCTGGCGTTCTCGACCTTCGTCAACGTTGTCCGTCGTCTGCATCCAACACAATGAGGTGCGGGCATAGCCCGTGCAGGGGTGAGTATAACGATACTCAGTAGGGACCCTGAGACCCTCAAGGTCTCACAAAATCCAACAAGGATAAACCACAAAGTATGATTTCAATGGATAACCATTCTTAGAAATATGCCCATACATATACATAAGTTATCAAATAACTCATCTCAATCATGAGGAAAACACAAAGGTCATTGACTCAGCTCAAACTAGGATTTTATTAATGATGTCGAAAACACGGTTGCTGGAGAACTCCTCCTCTGTCGAGCACAGTAGTCCTGTCGCGACTCTGAGGTGCTACTCACTAATCTTAGACTACTAAGGTACTCCTCCTGTCGAGTACCGTGGGTCTGCCACCTCACACAGTAGCGCTCCTGCCATGGGTCTGTCGCCTCACACAGTAGCGCTCCCTCTATTGGCCTACAAAGGTACTCCTCATGTCGAGTACCGCGGGTCTGCCGCCTCACATAGTAGCGCTCCTCCACCATGGGTCTACCACCTCACATAATAGTGTTCCCCATAGGGATATTCAAGTCACTCCGAAACAAATCGGACAAGCAGTCATCAGGTATCAGCCAGCTACTGGGTCTTCGTACTCCGTACGCTCGTCTCCGGGAGGATCCGCTCCATGAGCTACTGATCGATACTCCAAGTGCCACAAATTCTTAGGTGTAAGTATCCCAAAGGACTTCCACAACATATGGGTCTCAACGCAATAGACGGCGCGTCAATCAGACGCCCGGTCTGTGAGTTATTAGTCTTTTAATCCCGGGAGCCTGGTTGGTTTTGTGTATGAACCAAGATGACCGTAACTCAACTATACCCCGAACTCCCATGGGGTATACTCAAAGGGACCGTTTCTCAAGGATATTACCAACTCTGTTGACGGTTCGTCAAACGGACGTCCGGTCTGAGAGTTATTGGTTTTTCCGTTCCAGGGGCCCGGTTGGTTTCTAAGCTAAAACCAACCCTACCATAATCCAACTACGTTTAAACCTCAAGTGGAGTATGCCAAAAGAACCGTCTCATCAAAATAAATCCAACAGAGTTTACGGCACTTCAATCGGACGTCCGGTCCTTAAGTTATAAGTGTTTCCGCTCTGAGGGCCCGGTTGATTTCAGGTTCGAACCAACCCGGTTGTACCCAAACTTTTCCAAAACCTTGAGTGTAATATACTTAAAATACCGTATCGATCCAAGGATTCCTACCCAACTTACGGTGCGTCGATCGTAGGTTCGTAGCTCAAGTTATGGGCGAATAACCGTAAACGGTCCGAAGAGGGGGGGTCTGGGCCCGGTCCGACCCGGCTCAACCCGCCCTGGGTCGGCCCGAACCGGGTCAACCCGACCCGGTGGCTGCGGCCCGGCCCGCGCGCACACGGTCCGGCCCGGTGGCCGGCCGCGGCTTGGCCAGGCTGGCCGAGCGGGGGGGGGTGCAGCCCCCCAGTTCATCGTAATGGCGACGCCAGGCTGGCGCCGCCCGACCTCCCTAGAACCCGCGCGACGCGGGTTCCGCTCCGCCGCCGCCGCGGCCGGTGTCGCAACGGTCTTCGGTCGGCGGCGCGCTAGGGCACCGCTTCCCCCAGGCGGCCAGTCGCCGGCGCCGCCTCTCCGGTGACCCGCACCGCCGCGATCTTCCGCGGGCCACCGGAGTCATTCTGGTGGTCCGTTTTAGCTCTCATCTGCGCCTACGGCCTCCTCGGGTCCCTCTCTTCACTGGGATGGCCTCAAATCAATGTTGCCCTTTAGTCCATCCTTCACCCAACATACCGCGCATCACGAACAAGTTGGCGGAGGGTCCGAACTTGTTCGTTAGCTCGTACCCACCGCGTTAGTGGTTCAGACAATCACCCAACAAATAATCGCCCAAGTTCGAGGGTATAATTCACATATATAAAATTATACAAAATCCCCCTACCTCTATTCAAGGTGCGTTCATCATTGACGGCGTCGATTCGTTGACGTCGGGGTGCGTCCGAGGAGAAGGCATCTTTGTTGGCGAGCGGTGTCTTCTCCTTTGACACAGAGGAAGAGGAAAGAAGATGGCATTCCTCGTGGGCGTCGCCTCGCGTTCTTGTCCCGGTTGAAGAAGTGGAAGAAAAAGAAGTTTCTTATCGTTCTTCGAGACGTGGAGTGTTCTTTATCGTGGAAAAATATTCCACCAAGAGTTATTCCTAAATCCTCTCAAAGTTCCACCAACCCACTAAAATAATAGGCTCTCCTATTATTTAATTGTTGACAAGCTTTTTAAAATTCAAAAGCTAGAATTAAATTAATTGAATAAGTTCCATTCATTAATTAGTGGGTTGGCATATTAAATGTGAGGGGATAGATGAAGAGTTAATGGGGGTTCATGGGTGTTAAAGAGGAGAGTTGAAGAGGTAAGGACTCATGTGGGACCCACCACCATTATCCTCTCCTGGGAGGTTATGTGGGTTGTGGGCCCCACATCCAACTCCTCTTTGGAGGAAATAACCACCATCAAATAAAAATTATGTACACATAATTTTTATTATTTTTTAACGAATCTCCAAAAATTAACTTCTTCTCCCAAGCAAAGGCAACTGCGGTAAAGGTCTCCTTAAGCGAATACTGGAACTGCGAATTCATCGGTGTCCTCAAATTTTAATTCCGAGCACCGATTCAAAAGATAGAAAAACTCGCACGCACGTTTACTGAACGTACCCGAACAAAACTTCAGAAATTGATTCCGGGCACACTGGGCCTCAGAATCAGGCGCCGTCAGAAACTGCGGACTCGTAAAATTCCAAAGAATTTAAGAAAAAAATTTCCTTGAAATTTCAGGGTCTTTACATTACCCCCATCTCAGGGCTTTATGTCCCCGTAAAGCTACAACACACACTAGGGAAACAAAAGGGTATTGAGCACACATCTGAGCCTCCCGCTCCCATGAGTTGTCCTGGAGATTATCGTGCTGCCAGCGAATGCGCACCAGAGGAATCGACCGTCCACGTAGGACCTGCTCATGTCGATCCTCGATCTCCACCGGGACCTCCGTGAATGTCGCCCCATCATCGATGTCTAGCTCCCCGTGGTCGGTGATGTGGGACGGGTCATGCACGCATCTCCTAAGCTGAGATATGTGGAAGACGTCGTGCACCCGGTGCAACTGAGGTGGAAGGGCCAGGAGGTAAGCCACCTCGCCTACTCTGCTGAAGAAGTGGATGAGTGACTGTAAGAGACTGGAGATAGGCTGCACCATCTCTATCCACAAAGGATTTATATAAGTCATCCAACTGCTTCGTCGCCTCTCCTAGCAGCTAAATACCATTCCTCCTGCTGATTGCATCCACAAAAACATTCCTCTTCCCAGGAGTATAGACTATCTCGAAGTCATAGTCCCGGAGGGACTCAAACCATCGCTGTTGTCTCGGTTTCAGATCCTTCTGAAAGAAGACACACCTGAGACTATTGAGATTAGAGTAAACCGTAAACCGTTCGCTCAATAAACTATGGGTGAGACTAGACAATTGTAAGAACTTGACTACACCCTTCTTCGCCTATGTTCTACAAGAGCTGCTAAGATTTATCCTTTGCCGAAAAGGGATATTCGGTCTCATCCCCTGGATGAACCACGTCCTTTTCCTAATACAGTCAATCCTGACATGAATGATATTAATTCATGCCATGGACGACGTCGTAAGGCCTCGACGCTACTACCAAGATATCAAACCGTTACTCTCACCTCTAAGGGTTGAGTCACACTGTCGGCATCAGTGTGTGGTTACTGGGTCTCCTCGAGTAGAAATCTCAAAAGTGAGGGTCAAGTCAGCAGTTTAAACCAGAACATCTTAGTATTAAACACACAAAAAGGAAGGAAAGAAAATATCACAAGGACAAGTGTCTTTTATTATCGCATCTCAAGGTACAAAGACACAAAGCAACCACAAACAACGACATTAACAAAGTTAGAAGCATCATGAACAAAGGCCTCTATGCCTGGAACTAGTCCCGCTCTTATACGCCTGCTTCCGAAGCTCCATAGTCGTATGCTTCAGCTGCCTGAAGTTGTGCTCTCCCCTTTCCACTCGTTCCCTGCAGTCGGGGTGGACCTCCTGGTGGTGGTGGTGGCAACACCTCGAAGCGTCGTCCACCACTAGCTGCATGGCCAGCTCCTCTGCCACGGTATCCTTCTCCTTGCGGTCCATCACGATTGAATCTTTGCCTCTGCCTGCGAGGTCCTACATCTATCTACTGATCATCCATGCGGTGGGTCGGACAATCATGAGCCATGTGACCCTGTTCGCCACATGAGTAACACTGCCTAACAGGTCTGGCTCTGTATCCACCCTGGGTGCCCCGCACTACCGATCTTGATTTATGTGGTCGACCACCTGTAGGTCTGGTCCTCTTGGAACTTTGTGTCATATGTCTACTGTCGTCTACAGAAGACTTTGTTGCATGTCGGCTAGTGGTGGGTCACGCTGCTGGAGACTGCTCAGTAAGGAAACTCTCCACTAAGAGGGCTCACTCCAACACCCATGTCTGCGTCGGGATGCTGTGAGAGATAACTGAAGCTCTGATCTCTCATCTGAGCCCCTGCTCGAAGGTTCGGGCCCTGAAGAATGGGTCCCGCACCATATCAGTAGAGTAGCGCAAGAGGTCTGTGAACCTCACTGAGTACTGAGCCACCATCATGCTACCCTAATGTAGATGAAGTAGCTCCTGTATCTGCACTTCTCAAAGGGTGGCTGGGACAAACTCCACCCGGAACAGGTTCTCGAAGTCTGTCTAGAGTAGTGTCGCCTCTTCATGCATCTGGAGCATGAGGCTCCACCATTTGCTTGTTGCTGCCTGAACGAGGCTGGCAGCAAGGATTACCATGAAGTCTGATGGTGTCCCTACTAGCCTGAAAACTCTCACCACAGCCTTTAGCCAATCCTCAGCTGCCTGTGGGTCTATCTCTCCCTGGAACCTGGGTGGCCTATGGTGCTGGAACTCGTGTAGCGCGCTCAAGCGGCGTGCATCACCTGCTGCTGGGGCTGATGGCATCGGTGGCCCAACGGGTTGTAGTACCACTGGTGTCTTCGCTGGTGCCTCAACTGGAAGAGGGTCATGTACTGAGGCCTCGTCGCTTGGCGGGATGTCAATACTTACAACCCTCAGGGCCCTAGTTGGTCGTCCGCGGGGAGGCATCCTGAAAGAAACAGATGTCACACGGTCAAAGACTATACCTGGTGAGCTGACCTGGTTTGAGCTGACTTAAAGAAAATTTTGAAAACACACACGCAATCAGTGTTTTCGTGCACTGAGTCAGAAATCAGAAGTCAGGGTCCTGGTGTATGGATACATCGATCGCCCGCACCAACACTGGACTCCCTGAACTGAAAACCACACTTAGTACCCTTAACATTATTTCTTCACAGAAAGAAAATATCAGAGTCCTAAGTTCTGCGGTAGATCCGATGTCCTCTGATACCAATTTGTCATGACCCGTCCCCTGGGGCCCGTATCGTGACTACACCAAGACCGCCTTCTATAGGCCAGGGGCTGGCGACTAGCACCAAAGGTGTAACTCTCTAAAAATTGGGAAGGCATTTCCCTTGTAAAACGTAACACACACTACCAGAGTACAAGCGGAGGCAAACACTAAGTAAAGTAGTACAACATGTGTGCTGAAAGTAAAGGGGCCAGAATACAAGCCCAACTGTAAAGTACAAATACAACTGAAAGCAAGTACAACTAAAAAGGGACAAACAGCTGGAAGGTGAAAGCAGCTCATGGATCGTCCTCCAGGATCATCCTCTGGGTTCCTACCTGAAGGGTAGGTACAGATGTCCTTCTCGGCACTTTGCGTCTATCGGTATGCTCCGTGTACCATCACGCCAAGTGTCCACCTCCGGGTACCATCCAGTCCTAGCACTCTCAGTATTCGTCAGTGTTGTCCATCGTCTGCATCCAACACAACGAGGTGTGGGCATAGCCCGTGCAGGGGTGAGTATAATGATACTCAGTAGGGACCTCGAGACCCTCAAGGTCTCACAAAATCCAACAAGGATAAACCACAAAGTATGATTTCAGCGGATAAAAATTCTTAGGTATATTCCCATACATATACCTAAGTTATCAAGTAACTCATCTCAATCATGAGGAAAACACAAAGGTCATTGACTCAGCTCAAACCATAATTTTATTAATGATGTCGAAAACACGGTTACCGGAGAACTCCTCCTCTGTTGAGAACAGTAGTCCTGTCGCGACTCCGAGGTGCTACTCACTAACCTTAGACTACTGAGGTACTCCTCCTGTCGAGTACCGCGGGTCTACCGCCTCACACAGTAGCGCTCCCTCCATGGGTCTACCACCTCACACAGTAGCGCTCCCCCTAATAGCCTACAGAGGTACTCCTCATGTCGAGTATCGCGGGTATGCCGCCTCACATAGTAGCGCTCCTCTTCCATGAGTCTGCCACCTCACACAGTAGTGCTCCCCACTGGGTTAGTCAAGTCACTCCGAAACAAATAGGACAAACGGTTATCATGTCTCAGCCAGCTACTAGGTCTTCGTACTTCGTATGCTCGTCTCCGGGAGGATCCGCTCCACGAGCTACTGGTCGATACTCCAAGTGCCATGAAGTCTCCGGTGGAAGTATCTCGAAGGACCGCCACAACATAGGGGTCTCAACGCAACAGACGGTGCGTCAATCGGACGCCCGGTCTGTGAGTTATTAGCCTTTTAATCCCGGGGGCCCGGTTGGTTTCGTGTACGAACCAACCTGGCCGTAAATCAACTATACCTTGAACTCCCATGGGGTATACTCAAAGGGACCGTTTCTCAAAGAGATTACCAACTTCGCTGACGGTTCGTCAAACGGACGTCCGGTCTGAGTGTTATTGGCTTTTCCGTTCGAGGGGCCCAGTTGGTTTCTAATCTAAAACCAACCCGATTGTACTCCAACTGCGTCCAAACCTCAAGTGGAGTATGCCAAAAGAACTGTCTCATCAAAATGAATCCAACGTAGTTGACGGAATATCAATCGGACGTCTGGTCCTTAAGTTATAAGTGTTTTCGCTCCGAGGTCCCGGTTGGTTTCGGGTTCGAACCAACCAGACCGTACCCAAACTTCACCAAAACCTTGAGTGTAATATACCGAAATGATCGTATCGATCCAAGTATTTCTACGCAACTGATGGTGCATCGATCAGAGGTCCATAACTCAAGTTATAGGAGAATAACCGTAAACGGTCCGAAGAGGGGGGGTCTGGGCCTGGTCTGACCCGGCCCAACCCGCCCTGGGTCGGCCCGAACCAGGTCGACCTGACCCGGATCTGGGTTTGGCCCGGTAGGGCGGAGCCCTGCCGGCGGGCGCGACCCGGCCTGGCGACTGCAGCCCGGCCCGCGCGCAAGCGGTCCGGCCCGGTGGTCGGCCGCGGCACGGCCAGGCTGGCCGAGCGGCGTGGGGGGGGGAGTTCATCATAACGGCGGCGCCAGGCTAGCGCCGATCTGCCTCCCCAGAAGCCGTGCGGCACGGGTTCTGCTCCACTGCCGCCACGGCCGGTGTTGCGGCGGTCTTCCGCCGGCGGTGCGCTAGGGCGCCGCCTCCGGTCGCCGGTGCCGCCGCGTTCTTCTGTCACCCAACATACCACGCATCACGAACAAGTTGGCGAAGGGTCCGGACTTGTTCGTTAGCCCGTAACCACCGCGTTAGTGGTTCAAACAATCACCCAACAAATAATCTCCCAATTTTGAGGGTATAATTCAAAAATATAAAATTATACAAAATCCCCCTACCTCGATTCAAGGTGCGTTCATCGTTGACGGTGTCGATTCGTGGATGTCGGGGTACGTCTGAGGAGAAGGCATCGTTGTTGGCGAGCGGCGTCTTCTCCTTTGACACAGAGGAAGATGAAGGAATATGGCGGTCCTCGTGGGCGTCGCCTCGCGTTCTTGTCCTGGTTGAAGAAGTGGAAGAAGAAGAAGAAGTTGCTTCTCGTTCTTCGAGACGTGGAGTGTTCTTCGTCGTGGAAAAATATTCCACCAAGAGTTCTTCCCCAATCCTCTCAAAGTTCCACCAACCCACTAAAATAATAGGCTATCCTATTATTTAATTGTTGACAAGCTTTTTAAAATTCAAAATCTAGAATTAAATTAATTGAATAAGTTCCATTCATTAATTAGTGGGTTGGCATATTAAATGTGAGGGGAAAGGTGAAGAGTTAATGGGGGTTCATGGGTGTTAAAGAGGAGAGTTAAAGAGGTTAGGACTCGTGCGGCCCCCACCACCATTATCCTCCCATGGGAGGTTATGTGGGATGTGGGCCCTACATCCAACTCCTCTTTGGAGGAAATAACCACCATCAAATGAAAATTATTTACACATTATTTTTATTATTTTTTAACGAATCTCCAAAAATTTACTACTTCTCTCGAGCAAACACAACTGCGTTAAAGGTCTCCTTAAGCGAATATCGGCACTACGAATTCATCGGTTTCCTCGAATTTCAATTCCGAGCACCGGTTCAAAAGATAGAAAAACCTGCACGTACGTTTACTGAACGTACCCGAAAAAAACTTCAGAAATTGATTCCGGGCACAACGGGTCTCAGAATCAGGCGCCGTCAGAAACTGCGGACTCGTAAAATTCTAAAGAATTTAAGAAAAAAGTTTTGCTTGAAATTTCCGGGTCTTTGCATTACTTCTACCGCAGGGATTTATGTCCCCGTAAAGCTACAACACACACTAGGGAAACAAAAGGGTACTGAGCACGCATCTGAGCCTCTCGCTCCCATGAGCTCTCCTGGAGATTCTCATGCTGCCAGCGAATGCGCACCGGAGGAATCGACCATCCACGTAGGACCTGCTCCTGTCGATCCTCAATCTCTAGCGGGACCTCCGTGAATGTCGCCCGGTCATCGATGTCCATCTCCCCGTGGTCGATGATGTGGGACGGGTCATGCACACATCTCCTCATCTGAGTTACGTGGAAGACGTCTTGCACCCGGTGCAACTGAGGTGGAAGGGTTAGGCGGTAAACCACCTCACCTACTCTGCTGAAGAATTGGAGGAGTGACTGTAGATAGGTTGCACCATCTCTATCCATAAAGGATTTATGTAAGGCATCCAGCTGCTCTGTCGCCTCTCCTAGCAGCTAAATACCAGTCCTCCTGCTGAGTGAATCCACAACAACGTTCCTCTTCCCAGGAGTATAGACTATCTCAAAGTCATAGTCCTGGAGGGACTCAAACCATCACTGTTGTCTCGGTTTCATATCCTTCTGAAAGAAGACACACCTGAGACTATTGAGATTAGAGTAAACCGTAAACCGTTCGCTCAACGAACTATGGGTGAGACTAGCCAATTATAAGAACTCGACTACACCCTTCTTCGCCTATGTTCTACAAGAGCTGATAAGATTTCTCCATTGCCGAAAAGGGAAATCCGGTCTCATCCCCTGGATGAACCACGTCCTTTGCCTAATACAGTCAATCCTGACATTAATGAAATTAATTCATGCCATGGACGACGTCGTAAGGCCTCGACGCTACTACCAAGAGATCCAACTGTTACTCTCGCCTCCAAGGGTTGAGTCACACTGTCGGCATCAGTGTGTGGTTACTGGGTCTCCTCCAGTAGAAATCTCAAAAGTGAGGGTCAAGTCCACAGTTTAAAATGGAACCTCTTAGTATTAACCACACAAAAAGGAAGGAAAGCAAACGTCACAAGGACAAGTGTCTTTTATTACCGCATCTCAAGGTACAAAGACACAAAGCAACCACAAACAACGACATTAACAAAGTTAGAAGCATCATGAACAAAGTCCTCTATGCTTGGAACTAGTCCCGCTCATGTCCACCTGCTTCCGGAGCTCCATAGTCGTATGCTTCAGCTGCCTGAAGCTGTGTTCTCCCCTGTCCACTCGTTCCCTGCGGTCAAGGTGGACCTCCTGGTGGTGGTGGTGGCAACACCTCGAAGCGTCGTCCACCACTAGCTGCACGGCCGGCTCCTCTGCCACGGTAGCCTGCTTCTTGCGGTCTGTCACGATCGAACCTCTGCCTCTGCCTGCGAGGTCCTACATCTATCTACTGATCATTCGTGCGGTGGGTCGGACAGTCACGAGCCATGCGGTCATGTTCGCCGCATGAGTAACACTGCCTAGAAGGTGTAGATCTGTCTCCACCCTGGGTGCCCCGCACTACCGATCCTAAGTCGTGTGGTCGACCACCTGTAGGTCTGGTCCTCTTGGACCTCTGCGTCATCTGTCTACGGTCGGCTGTAGAAGACTCTACTGTATGTTAGCTAGTGGTGGGTCCCGCTATTGGAGACTGCTCAGCAAGGAAACTCTCTATTAAGAGGGCTCGCTCCAACACCCCTGTCTGCGTCAGGATGCTGTGAAAGATAACTGAAGCTCTGATCTCTCGCCCCAGCCCCTGCTCGAAGGTTCGGGCCCTGAAGAATGGGTCTCGCACCATATCTGTAAAGTAGCGCGAGTGGTCTGTGAACCTCACTGAGTATTGCGCCACTGTCATGCTACCCTGCTGTAGATGCAGTAGCTCCTGTATTTGCACCGCTCGAAGGGTGGCTGGGAAAAACTCCACCCGGAACAGGCTCTCGAAGTCTGCCCAGAGTAGCGTCGCCTTGTTATGCATCTGGAGTATCAGACTTCACCATTTTCCTGCTGCTGCTTGAAGGAGGCTGGCAGCAAGGATTACCATGAAGTCTGATGGAGTCCCTACTAGCCTGAAAACTCTCACCACAACCTCCATCCAATCCTCAGCCGCCTGTGGGTCCGTCTCTCCCCAGAACCTGGGTGGCCTCTGGCGCTGGAACTCGTGCAGCGCGCTCAAGCGGCGTGCATCGCCTACTGCTGGGGATGGTGGCATCGGTGGCCCAACGGGTGGTAGTACCGTTGGTGTCTCCGCTGGTGCCTCAACTGGAAGAGAGACCTATACTGAGGCCTCGTCGCTCGACGGGCTGTCAGTACGTATAACTCCCAGGGCCCTAGCTGGTCGTTCGTGGGGAGGCATCCTGAAAGAAACAGATGTCACATGGTTAAAGACTATACCTGGTGAGGTGACCTGGTTTGAGCTGACTAAAAGAAAACATTTGAAAACACACGCAATCAGTGTTTTCATGCACTGAGTCGAAAATCAGAAGTCAGGGTCCTGGTGTATGGATACGTCGGCCGCCCGCACCAACACTGCACTCCCTGAACTGAAAACCACACTTAGTACCCTTACACTATTGCTTCACAGAAAGAAAATATCAGAGTCCTAAGTTATCCAGTAGAACCGACGTCCTCTGATACCACTTTGTCACAACCCATCCCCTAGGGCCCATATCGTGACTACCCCAAGCCCGCCTTCCATAGGTTAGGGGCTGGCGACTAGCACCAAAGGCATAATTCCCTAAAAACTGGGAAGGCATTGCCTTTATAAAACATAACACACACTACCAGAGTACAAGCGGAAGAAAACACTAAGTAAAGTAGTATGACAAGTGTGCTGAAAGTAAAGGGTCCAGAATACAAGCCCAACTATAAAGTACAAATACAACTGAAAGCAAGTACAACTAAAAAGGGACAAATAGCTGGAAGGTGAAAGCAGCTCCTGGATCGTCCTCCGGGTTCCTACCTGAAGGGTAGGTACAGATGTCCTCCTCGGAACTCCGTGTCTATCGGTCTGCTCCATGTGTCATCACGCCGAGTGTCCACCTCCGGTTACCGTCCAGTCCTGGTGCTCTCGGCCTTCGTCAGCGCTGTCTGTCATCTGCATCCAACACAACAAGGTGCGTGCATAGCCCGTGCAGGGGTGAGTGTAACTTTACTCAGTAGGGACCCTGAGACCCTCAAGGTCTCACAAAATCCAACAAGGATAAACCACAAAGTATGATTTCAACGGATAACCATTCTTAGGTATATGCCCATACATATACCTAAGTTATCAAGTAACTCATCTCAATCATGAGGAAAGCACAAAGGTCATTGACTCAGCTCAAACCAGGATTTTATTAATGATGTCGAAAACACGGCTGCTGGAGAACTCCTCTATCGAGCACAGTAGTTTTGTCGCGACTCTGAGGTGCTACTCACTAACCTTAGACTGCTGAGGTACTCCT
This sequence comes from Viscum album, assembly GCA_963277665.1. Classification (NCBI taxonomy): domain Eukaryota; kingdom Viridiplantae; phylum Streptophyta; class Magnoliopsida; order Santalales; family Viscaceae; genus Viscum; species Viscum album. The sequence continues at coordinate 1,823,854,817 of OY728132.1, read as the reverse complement.
CTTGTCGAGTACCGCGGGTTTTTCGCCTCACACAGTAGCGCTCCTCTACCATGAGTCTGCCACCTCACATAGTAGTGCTCCCCACTGTGCTAGTCAAGTCACTCCGAAACAAATCGGACAAGCAGTCATCAGGTCTCAGCCAGCTACTAGGTCTCCGTACTCCGTACGCTCGTCTCCGGAAGGATCCGCTCCACGAGCTAATGGTCGATACTCCAAGTGCCACGAAGTCTCATGTGGAAGTATCTCAAAGGACCGTCACAACATAGGGGTCTCAACGCAACAGACAACGCGTCAATCGGACGCCCGGTCTGTGAGTTATTAGCCTTTTAATCTCTGGGGCCCGGTTGGTTTTGTGTACGAACCAAGCTAACCGTAACTCAACTATACCCCGAATGTATACTCAAAGGGACCGTTTCTCAACGATATTACCAACGCCGCTGACGGTTCGTCAAACAGACATTCGGTCTGAGAGTTATTGGTTTTTTCGTTCCAGGGACCCGGCTGGTTTCTAAGCAAAAACCAACCTGACCATACTCCAAATGTGTCCAAACCTCAAGTGGAGTATTCCAAAAAAACCGTCTCATCAAAAGGAATCCAACTTAGTTGACGGCACGTCAATCGGACGTCTGGTCCTTAAGTTATAAGTGTTTCCGCTCCGAGGGCCCGGTTGGTTTTGTGTTCGAACCAACTCGGACGTACCCAAACTTTGCCAAAACCTTGAGTGTAATATACCGAAACGAAACTCTCGATCCAAGGATTTCTATGCAACTAACGGTGCATCGATCGGAGGTCCGTAACTCAAGTTATTGGCGAATAACCGTAAATAGTCCGAAGAGGGGGGTTTGGGCCCGGTCCGACCCGGCCCCACCCGCCCTGGGTCGGCCCGAACCAGGTCGACCCGACCCAGATCCGGGTCCGGCCCGACGGCTGCGGCCCGGCCTACGTGAGGGCGGCCCGATCCGCGCGGCAGGCGGCCCTGCCCGGTGGCAGGCCGCGGCGCCGAGCGGGGGGGGGGGGGTGTTCATCGTAACGGCGGCACCAGGCCGGCGCCGCCCGGCCTCCCCAAAACCAGCGCGGCGCGGGTTCCACTCCATCGTCGTCGCGGTCAGGGCCGTCGCGGTCTTCCGCCGGCGGCGCGCTAGGGCGCCGACGACCCTCGTCACGGTGATCTTCCGCGGGCCACCGGGGTCATTTCAGTGGTCCGTTTTAGCTCCCGTCAGCACCTACGGGCTCCTAGTGTCCCGCTCTTCACTGCGACGGCCTCAAATCAACGTTGCTCTTCCGTTCATCCATCACCCAACATACCGCGCATCACGAACAAGTTAGCGGAGGGTCCGGACTTGTTCGTTAGCCCGTACCCACCGTGTTAGTGGTTCAAACAATCACCCAACAAATAATCGCCCAAGTTCGAGGGTATAATTCACATATATAAAATTATACAAAATCCCCCTACCTCGATTCAAGGTGCGTTCGTCGTTGACGGCGTCGATTCGTTGACATCGGGGTGCGTTCGAGGAGAAGGCGTCGTTGTTGGCGAGCGGCGTCTTCTCCTTTGACACGGAGGAAGAGGAAGGAAGATGGCGTTCCTCGTGGGCGTCGCCTCGCGTTCTTGTCCCGGTTGAAGAAGTAGAAGAAGAAGAAGTTGCTTCTCATTCTTCGAGACGTAGAGTGTTCTTCGTCGTGGAAAAATATTCCACCAAGAGTTCTTCCCCAATCCTCTCAAAGTTCCACCAACCCACTAAAATAATTGGCTCTCCTATTATTTAATTGTTGACAAGCTTTTTAAAATTCAAAAGCTAGAATTAAATTAGTTGAATAAGTTTCATTCGTTAATTAGTGGGTTGGCATATTAAATGTGAGGGGAAAGGTGAACAGTTAATGGGGGTTCATGGGTGTTAAAGAGGAGAGTTGAAGAGGTTAGGACTCGTGTGGGCCCCACCACCATTATCCTCCCATGGGAGGTTATGTGGGGTGTGGGCCCCACATCCAACTCCTCTTTGGAGGAAATAACCACCATCAAATAAAAATTATGTATACATAATTTTTATTATTTTTTAACGAATCTCCAAAAATTAACTTCTCCTCCTGAGTAAACGCAACTGCGGTAAAGGTCTCCTTACGCGAATACTGGCGCTGCGAATTCATCGGTGTCCTCGGATTTCAATTCCGAGCACCGGTTCAAAAGATAGAAAAAACCGCACGTACATTTACTGAACGTACCCGAACAAAACTTCAGAAATTGATTCTGGGCACACCGGGCCTCGGAATCTGGCGCCGTTAGAAACCGAGGACTCGTAAAATTCCAAAGAATTTAAGAAAAAAAATTCCTTGAAATTTCCGGGTCTTTACAGAGGGAGTCGAGTGGGGGCCGGCCTTGGTTCGGCTCGTCGAGGACTACTCCAGTATGATTTCGGTGGGTATTCTCAGATGCTTGATGTGAATCTGGCTTCAATTCGGCATACATCTCGTTGTGCTCGTGATTGCTGCTTTTGTGTGTGTTTTCTGATTTTGCATTGTTGGTTGGGTTTATTTGCTTGTTTGGATTGCTGAAGTCATCTCAAGCTTTGGTTCTTGTTGTTGGGGAGAATCCCGAATCCGGACCGAAAATTGATTGTCAAAAAAAATCGTGAGAAACCCAAAGCGACATAAGCAGAATAAAGAAATCAACACGCAAGATTTTTTAACGTGGAAAAACCCTCTCATGCGGAGGATTAAAAAACCACGGGGCAATTCCCAAAATAACCACTATGAATCAGAGAGTACAAAGAATCCAAGTAATGCCCAAACTTGAATTACAAATGAGAGAGCATAGAAAACCTATGTGAAAACCACACCCTGATACGCCTCTACCATCTCTCTGATAAACATCTCGCTGACGCCATGTATCGGAAGATCAATCTGAGACAAAATGTCACCTTTCTGTCGACGAAACGTCACTACCTCGGAGATCTTCACCCGAACATGCGTCAGCCTCGCATCAGCTTGCGACACCCGAATGATTTCGCCATCATGATGTACCGCCGATCTTCAACCGGGACACGTCACCTGATCACTGCTATCAGGAAGACTTTCGATATGTGTCCTCTATCATCAATTGTGTCATCGCTGCTCCGCACCTGTCAAACGCCGACACGCCATCGTCGTCGTGCCACATGGGCCACCGCAAACACGGCAACCCCTTCCTAGGTCTCCCTTGTCTGCTACATCTTGCTGGCACACCCCTTCTCTCTTGAAATATGTTGTCGCATCCTCTTTATATAGACACCAAGTTCATAATCACCAATTAATGCAATCAACGTCCATTATTCCATCCATTAATATCAAGAATTAAATATCCATTAATGTTGGGAGAAAATCCTCAATCAATGGTGATATAAATCTCTTCATTAATAATCTTCCTCTCTCGTCAATAAATGTGATGAATCTCAACAATCTCCCCCTTCATCACATTAATGAATGGAAGCATCCAACAAACCCAGTTAGAATGAAAAATAGGTCGATATCACACCAACCACCATCATCTGCAGAAAATATGATGACATCCTTTTTCACTTCTGATAAAAAAAATATCAGCTCCCCCTGCAAAAAGAAAACTGAACGCCGAAATCTTCGTCACATTTGTATCTGCACCATCCAGATGAACAAGACTAGAACCAGAAACATTTGGCTCCCCCATAATCGTGATCGCCACATAATCTGGAGCACCTGCTGGAATAAATTGCTCCTGTCACACCCCGACCGCGGGTATCTTTATTTTACTTCTTTCTTGGTTCCGATTTAAATTTTTCGGAGATTAATTGCATTGGCGGTTTCGCGCCGGTGCGTGGTCACCGCATCGTTAGCGGTGACCGTGCGTTCAGCCCGGGTGACAGTGTGTTCACCCGGTGTTTTAAATATTATAAGTTTCATGTTGGTATTCTATTGTTAATACCCTTTTTATTTGTGTTATTATTATTATTTATATGTTTATATATGCTTATATATATGTATAATAATGTATGTATATGTATATATAGAACTATATATGTATAAATATATATATATGTGTAACATCTTTAAATTATTTTATAATTATTATTTTAAATATTTGGTCAAAAATAATTATTATTTGAATTAACTAATTTATTATTTATTATTATTATAAGTTTTATTATTATTATTATTATAAGTTCTATTATTATTATTATGATAAATTTTATTATTATTAAAAGGTTTTATTATGATTATACATTTTATTATTCTTGTTATAATGTTTTACTATTTTTATTATTATAATTATTAACATTATTATTTTTATCATATATATATATATATAAACCTACCCTAGCCTAACCCTATTCTACCCAGCCGCCACCCCGTTTTCCCCCTCTCTTTTGCGCCGCACTCCCCTCCCCCGTTTCTTCCCTCACCGCGCCCAGCCACTCCTCCCCGGCTTGCCCTCGCGCAACCCCGCCGCGCCCAGCAGCCATCTCCGCCGCTCCCCGTTCCGCGCGCCGCGCCTGGCTTCCCGGCGTCCCGACTCCTTCTCCCCCTCCAGCCCGCTGGCCACCCCCCCGGCGGCCCTCTCCTTCAGCGTCGACCGCCGCTCCGGCTCCTGCTCCGTCGCTGCACCGAGCCGCCGCCCCGGCCGCTCCTCTCCCCTGCTGCTCCTCCGCCGCTCTCCTCTGTGCGCCCCGGCGTCGCCCGCGCCATCGTCCGACCCTCCCTGTTCTGGCCTCCTCCGTGCGCCCCGGCGTCGCCCGCGCTGTCGTCCGACCCTCCCTGTTCCGGCCTCCTCCGCCTCGGCCCCCGGTTGCGCACCCTGCTTCCCTCACCACCGCCGCCCACGCCCGGCCCCTGTCCGGCGTCCCGCTCGTCTCCCGCCGTCGCACCTGCCAGCTATCCCGGACCCTCGCTGCTCCCTGCACCACCTCCAGCGCCGGCCTACCCTGCTTCCGCAACCCCGGTGCAACCCCCTCTTGCGCGTTTCCTCTCCCTCCGCAACCCCCCTCCGCTGTATGTTCTGTTTTTTTTATTTTTATTACGTTTTGTTTTTTTTTATCATATTAATAATATTATTATTATTAATGTTATAATGTTAATATTTTTTTTTTCTTTTTTTTTCTATTATTATTATTATTACTATATTATTATTATTATTATTATTATTATTATTATGAATATATTTATTATTGTTTTAATTATTATTACATTATGTTGTTATTTTTATTATTATATTATGTTATTAATACTATTTTTATTATTATCATAATTATATTATTATTATGCTTATATTATTATTATTATTATTATGTTAATATTATTATATTATTATTATATTATTATTGTTATAATTATTATTAAATTATTACTTTATTATTATTATCATATTATTATCATGTTATTATTATTATTATTACTATTATTGTTATTATAATTATCATTGCGCTATTATATTTATTATTGTTCTTATTAGTATGTTGTCATTAATGAGCCTGCTTAACGGCCTGTTGTTTTAGGACCAGTTTGACGACGCAAGACGCTGCAACCTTTACGCAACAGGAGTTTCGCGCCGCGTCGTTCTTCGTTCCGATCCGAGGTAGGTCTCCCTTTGCACTCGCCTTTAAATTTAGAATTTATTTATTCCTTGACTTTTATTAAGTTTCAGTAAATTTAAAAAGTATTATTAAGTAGTTATCTATAGTTTGGTGATCTGCTGATGATAAAAGTTGTTTTAATTCTAGCGTTTCATTAAAAGCGTTTTCTGGATTTAATTGTGTGCTTCCATGGTAGTGTTGTTAGACGGTTCTTCCTGAATAATGAAAGACATGTTGAATTGGGTTTTGAAATGTTTTGGTGTGTGTAAATTAGTGGATGTATTGTCTATGGAAAATGGTGTTTTCTGAGAACCTTGATTAGAGAAAACGTCGTGTGACCTTTGAACTTGTTTTGGAAACTTTATGTGTGGCTCCTGGTTGATGAAAAATGTTTTCCTTTGTTGCGCGAACAAAAGTTTGGATTTCTTTTGGGAAATGACGTTCCTTCAAAAAAAATGATTAAAGGCCCGTTTGGCTCTTGATAAAAGTGGGGTGCGTTTGGTGGTTGGAAAGTGACTCTACTTGTGAAACAAATGTGTTCCAGGGTTAAGATGTTGATTTGAGTTTCTTAAATAAATTTCTAAGTGCGTTTATGGTTTTCAATGAAATGGCGTGTGTCATCTCCCTTTAAAAATGCTTTAGTCTTAAATGATCAAAATGTAAGTGACATGACGGCCCGGTTGGCACTTTATCAAATGTGAAGTGATTACATATATATATATGCATACTTGTGAGGGCATTTCTACAGGGGGACTTCCCTTCGAGGGTTGTCGTGTAGCGATGTCCGTGTAAGGGGTTGGCAAGTGCGGTGAGATGAGTCACGCGTGCGCGGGTCTCCCACTTACACAGTGTTACAAAAACTACTATGGGTTCCTGGGCGTCTTGTAGATTATCGAGTGACGGTTGCTTGCTAACCCTGATTAGACGGGTTGGTACCCTCTGGAGTTGTGGACAGGCCAGGTGGGATGTGCCACTGGTTGGCTATTAGGGCGGCCAGTTGGTTATTGACTGTGGAGTACCATGCCGGCAGGTAGTCTGAACCCGAGTACGTCCAGGGGTTTTCTAGGGATGTTCAGGATCGCCCATGGTTATTGCTGATAACTTTTGGTTTGTTTTTTTTACTTGCACTTGGTTTTCCTTGCCTGTTGACCTTTACTTACACTTGTTTTCCCTGCTTGTTTTCCTTCAGTCATATTTCACAGCCTATACTGTTAGACTTTGAGAAAAATGGTTTTTAAATGAAAATGCTTTGTTCGCTTTGGGTTTGATTTGAAAATGTAACACTTTGCTTTTCAGAATGAGTTTAAAACTAATGAAATGGAACTATCTTTCGAAAAAGAATAAGGGAAATGTCTCGTGTTTGATCTTCAAGTAAAACATTGTGAAAAATTACTTTTATACATTATAGTTCAAACCTGGATTATGTAGATTCTATCTTTACTGGCAGTGCATTGGGATTTTGTTGTGAGGCTCACCTACTGAGTACTTTTGTGCTCACGCCTATCTTTTACCACTTCATTTGCAGGTCCCTCGTGTTCAGGTTCTCCTGCTTGAGTCGCTCAGTGTGGGAGCGACGTTGGTTGTAGCTGGGTGGTGACCCGCGAGGTCACATGGAGGTATGTCGTGGTATAGTTGGTTATGTCTTTAGTGTTATTTGTTCTGTTCTATTTACTTTTTTTTGGGCTGAAATCGTTCCCAACGATCAAAATTTTAATGCCCGACACTAGTTGCCAGCCCGTGGGGATCGGGAACGCCCCTCGGGCCATGTCGCCGGCCGGCTCGGGTGACCGGTTCAGGGTCGACCCGAGCTGGTTCGTGACAAAATGGTATCAGAGGTGGTTCTTGTTATTTGGGTTGTCCGGTAGAAGGAGATTAGGACTGTCGGAACTCGAAGGGTAGGTGCGGGAAGAGCGTCGCGAACTCTTGCTCGCACTGACCCTCGAGTTACCAGGGGTAGTTCGGGAATTGTGTCCTTGTCTTTTCTGGTTTGTTTTGGATTGAGAGATGACAGTAGAGGCAAGCCGATGTTACATCGTAATTTCACATGGAGTAGTGACCCATGTGGAGTACGAGTACATGGTTTGAACTCCTCCTAGTGGTCGACACTGACTTGGGACATGGCCCACTACCATGTCGCTAGGTTGAGCGTGACTACTGGTCCCTCATTTCAGTGATTGATGCAAATTTGGATGTTGCTTTCGTTTTGGTCTGTGTGAGTGCGTAGTTGGAAATGAAAAAAGGGTTTTTGAAAATTGGACTGGTTTCTTTTAAAGGACTTTAAATATATGAAATGGGTTTTAAAACTGAAATCTCTTGATTTGGAAATCTGTTGTTTTCTCGGAACTGGTTAAGAATGATTTGGGTTGAAACCTCGGCTCCTCTTTATGAACGTCTGCACATGTGTGTGAATGCATGGAAAGTGTGTGTTGATGCACGTATGAATGGAATGTGGATAAAGACATGTGCAACGGGTCATGGGAGTACCTGGGTGTGTATTTGAAGTTAAAGGCTTGACTTTGTTTTCTAAATTGGTTCTAAATGGGAAACAGTTTTGGAAAGTTTTGGTTTGAAAGTGGGTTGGTTTTTTGAAAGTGATCTTGAAAAAGGGTGGTTTTGAAATCAAAAATGAAAAGGAAATTTTAAAGAGGAGATTTTGTTTTGGGTTGTGTTGTATTTGTTCGGTCTTGTGCCGACTGTTTTTGATGAAGGCACTTTTATTGATGTTGCTTCGGTTTGATGTTGGTTTTGGCTTTGTGTTTTATATATCGCTCAGGAAATGCCGCCCAGAAAGGTCTCTAAGGATTCGGATATGTCATGCCCAGTTTTTAGTCCTCAGACTTTGCCTATTCTTCATGGTGATCAAGGTCCGTTAGAGGCAGTGGAATGGATCGAGGAAGTGGAGCGTGGCTTTAGAACGTTGGGAACTCCCGATAATGTTAAGGTTCGTGCAATTATGGAGTTGTTTGAGGGTCCAGCTCTGGACCAGTGGAAGAGGGTTGCCCCACCATCGACGCAAGTTGAAATGACGTGGGATGTCTTTAGAATTGTTTTCATCCAATGGTTTGTACCTGAGGAAGTGAAGTTGGGGAAAAAGAGAGAGCTTGTGCATATTCAACAAGGCCAACGGACGGTGAAGGCATATGTTGACCATTTCAAAGAACTGATTTCCTTTTCTCCAGATGTAGCGTCACATGAGCTCATGAAAGCCTCTCTTTTCACTGGAGGTCTTTGTCCAGAGATCAAGAAGCGAGTCCTCCCTTCTAAAGACCTTTGTTTCGAGAAGCTGGTAGAGGAAGCATTCTTGGCTGAGTTAGTTTCTGGTGTGCGGGTGGTTAATACTTCAGCGTCCCCTGATGTTGTTCGTAAGAGTTCCCCCTCTGGTGAGGAAAAGGCGCGAGAGATACCTGTTCCTAATGAGTTATCCCCTTTGGTCCCAGCTTCCAGTTCATCAGATCGTTCGATGGTATGCTTTCAGTGTGGTCGTTTCGGTCATTTAAAGCCGTCTTGTCGCAACCCTCCAAGGACGTGTCATCGCTGTGGTTGTCTGGGTCATCTGGAGAAGTTTTGCAAGAAGCGTCACTTGAAGAGGAAGCTGTGATGGGAGAATGTCAATACCTGACTGTGAGGCAGAAGATGCTTCAGCCATCAGAGCCCCAGCCACAAGTCTCGGGGTGAAGCTCGCGCACAGTCAGGAGTCCCTAGGAGTGTGAAGCCTTGGTCCAGGTTTTGTGTTCCGTGTTAGTAGTGGAACAATCAAGATCTTTTAGTGTTTGTTTTTCTGCTGTTAAGTTTTGACGTTGTTGTATGTTCATTGTTTTACCATGGGGTTATCATGGACTTGTTCTATTATAATCCAAGTAGCCTGGTTTATGTAAATGTGTTGTTTTTCTAAAAAGTGACAATGGACTTGTTCTATGATAAATCTAAGTGGACTTGTCGTATGAATGTAATATTCGAAATCGTGTATCCTTCTTAAAAGTGTGTTTGACTCTGCTGTGAGTTGACCTCGTTTTAGTTATGTTGTTGATGTGGTTATGTTTTGTGGACTTCGGTGGATCATGTCTCCAATTTGATGTTGGTTAAATGTTTTTCTATGGGTTTTCCCTGGTGTTGAAGTTGTTGACTCTAGTCAAGGGTTCAAGGTTTCGACGAAGGCGTTGTTTTTCACTCGTGCTATGAGAGTTGGTTTAAACCGGTTGGGAGTTCCCGCGTCGACCCCCCTTTTTTTTCCTAGGGTTGTCTATTTAAAGGGTCAACTTTTCTGTGCAAGTTGAGCTCTTGTGGTGGGGAGAACCCTTCGTGTTCTCCCCTCAATCTCGGACCCCGGTTTTCTCTTGAATCGGTCGGGTGTGACCTATGCTGAGTAAGGTCATCCCCGAGATTCTCAGTTTTCTTCAAGCTCCTTTAGTTCTGTTTGGGCATAGACTTGGTTTTTGTCTGACTAGTGGCCTGGTGACTTTCTGGGGGCAGAAAGTGTCTGTGGTGGGGAGAATTGTCACACCCCGACCGCGGGTATCTTTATTTTACTTCTTTCTTGGTTCCGATTTAAATTTTTCGGAGATTAATTGCATTGGCGGTTTCGCGCCGGTGCGTGGTCACCGCATCGTTAGCGGTGACCGTGCGTTCAGCCCGGGTGACAGTGTGTTCACCCGGTGTTTTAAATATTATAAGTTTCATGTTGGTATTCTATTGTTAATACCCTTTTTATTTGTGTTATTATTATTATTTATATGTTTATATATGCTTATATATATGTATAATAATGTATGTATATGTATATATAGAACTATATATGTATAAATATATATATATGTGTAACATCTTTAAATTATTTTATAATTATTATTTTAAATATTTGGTCAAAAATAATTATTATTTGAATTAACTAATTTATTATTTATTATTATTATAAGTTTTATTATTATTATTATTATAAGTTCTATTATTATTATTATGATAAATTTTATTATTATTAAAAGGTTTTATTATGATTATACATTTTATTATTCTTGTTATAATGTTTTACTATTTTTATTATTATAATTATTAACATTATTATTTTTATCATATATATATATATATATATATAAACCTACCCTAGCCTAACCCTATTCTACCAAGCTGCCACCCCGTTTTCCCCCTCTCTTTTGCGCCGCACTCCCCTCCCCCGTTTCTTCCCTCACCGCGCCCAGCCACTCCTCCCCGGCTTGCCCTCGCGCAACCCCGCCGCGCCCAGCAGCCATCTCCGCCGCTCCCCGTTCCGCGCGCCGCGCCTGGCTTCCCGGCGTCCCGACTCCTTCTCCCCCTCCAGCCCGCTGGCCACCCCCCCCCCCCGGCGGCCCTCTCCTTCAGCGTCGACCGCCGCTCCGGCTCCTGCTCCGTCGCTGCACCGAGCCGCCGCCCCGGCCGCTCCTCTCCCCTGCTGCTCCTCCGCCGCTCTCCTCCGTGCGCCCCGGCGTCGCCCGCGCCATCATCTGACCCTCCCTGTTCCGGCCTCCTCCGTGCGCCCCGGCGTCGCCCGCGCTGTCGTCCGACCCTCCCTGTTCCGGCCTCCTCCGCCTCGGCCCCCGGTTGCGCGCCCTGCTTCCCTCACCACCGCCGCCCACGCCCGGCCCCTGTCCGGCGTCCCGCTCGTCTCCCGCCGTCGCACCTGCCAGCTATCCCGGACCCTCGCTGCTCCCTGCACCACCTCCAGCGTCGGCCTACCCTGCTTCCGCAACCCCGGTGCAACCCCCTCTTGCGCGTTTCCTCTCCCTCCGCAACCCCCCTCCGCTGTATGTTCTGTGTTTTTTTTATTTTTATTACGTTTTGTTTTTTTTTATCATATTAATAATATTATTATTATTAATGTTATAATGTTAATATTTTTTTTTCTTTTTTTTCTATTATTATTATTATTACTATATTATTATTATTATTATTATTATTATTATTATGAATATATTTATTATTGTTTTAATTATTATTACATTATGTTGTTATTTTTATTATTATATTATGTTATTAATACTATTTTTATTATTATCATAATTATATTATTATTATGCTTATATTATTATTATTATTATTATGTTAATATTATTATATTATTATTATATTATTATTGTTATAATTATTATTAAATTATTACTTTATTATTATTATCATATTATTATCATGTTATTATTATTATTATTACTATTATTGTTATTATAATTATCATTGCGCTATTATATTTATTATTGTTCTTATTAGTATGTTGTCATTAATGAGCCTGCTTAACGGCCTGTTGTTTTAGGACCAGTTTGACGACGCAAGACGCTGCAACCTTTACGCAACAGGAGTTTCGCGTCGCGTCGTTCTTCGTTCCGATCCGAGGTAGGTCTCCCTTTGCACTCGCCTTTAAATTTAGAATTTATTTATTCCTTGACTTTTATTAAGTTTCAGTAAATTTAAAAAGTATTATTAAGTAGTTATCTATAGTTTGGTGATCTGCTGATGATAAAAGTTGTTTTAATTCTAGCGTTTCATTAAAAGCGTTTTCTGGATTTAATTGTGTGCTTCCATGGTAGTGTTGTTAGACGGTTCTTCCTGAATAATGAAAGACATGTTGAATTGGGTTTTGAAATGTTTTGGTGTGTGTAAATTAGTGGATGTATTGTCTATGGAAAATGGTGTTTTCTGAGAACCTTGATTAGAGAAAACGTCGTGTAACCTTTGAACTTGTTTTGGAAACTTTATGTGTGGCTCCTGGTTGATGAAAAATGTTTTCCTTTGTTGCGCGAACAAAAGTTTGGATTTCTTTTGGGAAATGACGTTCCTTCAAAAAAAATGATTAAAGGCCCGTTTGGCTCTTGATAAAAGTGGGGTGCGTTTGGTGGTTGGAAAGTGACTCTACTTGTGAAACAAATGTGTTCCAGGGTTAAGATGTTGATTTGAGTTTCTTAAATAAATTTCTAAGTGCGTTTATGGTTTTCAATGAAATGGCGTGTGTCATCTCCCTTTAAAAATGCTTTAATCTTAAATGATCAAAATGTAAGTGACATGACGGCCCGGTTGGCACTTTATCAAATGTGAAGTGATTACATATATATATATATGCATACTTGTGAGGGCATTTCTATAGGGGGACTTCCCTTCGAGGGTTGTCGTGTAGCGATGTCCGTGTAAGGGGTTGGCAAGTGCGGTGAGATGAGTCACGCGTGCGCGGGTCTCCCACTTACACAGTGTTACAAAAACTACTATGGGTTCCTGAGCGTCTTGTAGATTATCGAGTGACGGTTGCTTGCTAACCCTGATTAGACGGGTTGGTACCCTCTGGAGTTGTGGACAGGCCAGGTGGGATGTGCCACTGGTTGGCTATTAGGGCGGCCAGTTGGTTATTGACTGTGGAGTACCATGCCGGCAGGTAGTCTGAACCCGAGTACGTCCAGGGGTTTTCTAGGGATGTTCAGGATCGCCCATGGTTATTGCTGATAACTTCTGGTTTGTTTTTTTTACTTGCACTTGGTTTTCCTTGCCTGTTGACCTTTACTTGCACTTGTTTTCCCTGCTTGTTTTCCTTCAGTCATATTTCACACCCTATACTGTTAGACTTTGAGAAAAATGGTTTTTAAATGAAAATGCTTTGTTCGCTTTGGGTTTGATTTGAAAATGTAACACTTTGCTTTTCAGAATGAGTTTAAAACTAATGAAATGGAACTATCTTTCGAAAAAGAATAAGGGAAATGTCTCGTGTTTGATCTTCAAGTAAAACATTGTGAAAAATTACTTTTATACATTATAGTTCAAACCTGGATTATGTAGATTCTATCTTTACTGGCAGTGCATTGGGATTTTGTTGTGAGGCTCACCTACTGAGTACTTTTGTGCTCACGCCTATCTTTTACCACTTCAGTTGCAGGTCCCTCGTGTTCAGGTTCTCCTGCTTGAGTCGCTCAGTGTGGGAGCGACGTTGGTTGTAGCTGGGTGGTGACCTGCGAGGTCACATGGAGGTATGTCGTGGTATAGTTGGTTATGTCTTTAGTGTTATTTGTTCTGTTCTATTTACTTTTGTTTGGGCTGAAATCGTTCCCAACGATCAAAATTTTAATGCCCGGCACTAGTTGTCAGCCCGTGGGGATCGGGAACGCCCCTCGGGCCATGTCGCCGGCCGGCTCGGGTGACCGGTTCAGGGTCGACCCGGGCTGGTTCGTGACAGCTCCCCCTTCTCAACATCCCATGAGTGGATATGTGTATCACCTCTCTCAGCCTGCTTTAATTTTCAAACTTTATTCTACACCACGCACGCATCTGTGATCCTCTTTGAAGCTTCCATAATTCTCATGTTAAACTGCAAGCACGAACCAACCTCCTCTGATACCACTTGTTGGGGAGAATCCCGAATCCGGGCCGAAAATTGCTTGCCAAAAAATACCGTGAGAAACCCAAAGCGATATAAGAAGAATGAAGAAATCAACACGCAAGATTTTTTAACGTGGAAAAATTCTCCCATGCGGAGGATTAAAAAATCACGGGGCAATTTTCAAAATATCCACTATGAATCAGAGAATACAAAGAATCCAAGTAATGCCCGAACTTGAATTACAAATGAGAGAGCGTAGAAAACCTGTGTGAAAACCACACCCTGATACGCTTTTGTCATATCTCTGATAAATATCTCGTTGACGCCATATATCGGAAGATCAATCTGTGACAAAACGTCATCCTTCTGTCGACGAAACGTCACTACCTTGGAGATCTTCACCCGAACACGTGTCAGTCTCGCATCAGTTTGCGACACCCGAATGATTTCGCCATCATGATGTACCGTCGATCTTCAATCGGGACACGACACCTGATCACCGCTATCAGGAAGACTTTCGATACGTGGCATCTATCATCAATTGTGTCACCGCTGCTCCGCACCTGTCAAACGCCGACGCGTCATCGTCGTTGTGCCACACGGGCCACCGCAAACGCAACAACTCCTTCTTGGGTCTCCCTTGCCTGCTACATCTTGTTGGCACACCCCTTCTCTCTTGAAATATGTTGCTGCATCCTCTTTATATAGACATCAAGTCCATAATCACCAATTAATGCAGTCAACATCCATTATTTCATCCATTAATATCGAGAATTAAATATTCATTAATGTTGAGATAAAATCCTCAATTAATGGTGATATAAATCTCTCCATTAATAATTTTTCTCTCTCATCAATAAATGTGATGAATCCCTCTATTAAGAATTTTCCTCTCTCATCAATAAATGTGATGAATCTCAACACTTGTCTGGTTTGGTGGCCTTCGGGCGTTGATGGTCTATGCACCAGTGGTGGAGCAGCTTGTCTTCACTGGTGCTTTTGTTCATGTCCACACTGCCACGTGTCTCTTATCCTTCCCTGTTGTTTTCTTCTTCGACTTCCCATTCTCAGCGCTTCTGGTGGTCTTGTCGTGCGGCTTGGCTCGGTTCGTTTGTCTTTCTCAGATTTGGCATCGTGATGCACTCCTCAGCTGCTTCGGTACGATTTTGCTTTGTGATGTGTTTATTTGATGCTCTGGTGTGATGGACCTATGTGATGCGCTTCTCAACAGTTCTGGTGTGATCTGGCTCCGTGATGCGCTTCTCGGCTGCTCCAGAGTTTGCAAATTAGAGGTCGAGCTTCAACCGACTTGTCTGGCGGTAGGCTCTCGGAGGTTGTTGTTCTGGTTCTTCTGGCGACGATGCTCAAAGGTTGTTTCCCGG
Source organism: Viscum album (assembly GCA_963277665.1). NCBI lineage: Eukaryota > Viridiplantae > Streptophyta > Magnoliopsida > Santalales > Viscaceae > Viscum > Viscum album. The sequence goes on along the minus strand of OY728132.1, from coordinate 1,823,839,536 downwards.
TGTGGGGTTCTCGTTTTTGATGGATGTGGTGTGCGGCGATGGTGCGGTTCCTCTTATTTGGTTTGCTCTGGCCCTTACTGACGGTGATAAGTTTGCCTGTCGGACAACGGTGGTTTGGAGGTGTTTGGATTTTGTTTGTTTGATTGGTTGTTGATGACTTTGCGAGCATTAGAGTCTGCCTCGTTGCATCTGGTTGGCGTTACTGCATCTTGCAACTGACGTCGGGTGAGCGACCTCGAAAGAGAGACAGGTGTGATGACACCCATCATCAGCCATCTGTTCATTTGGATGGATGGACACCTTGATGATCTTTTGCATTGTGATTTCTGTCTGGTTTTTCTTTGCATCAGGTTGACTGTGTTGGTGTCTTCACATGCACTGTCGGGTGGGCGGCTTGAAAGAGAGATAAGTGTGTGATACTTATCGTCTGATCCCACTCTCACATGTCAGTGTTGGTTGGAGGAGTGTTATGTCGTGTAGGTGTCTACTTTTGACATTCGAGTCCTTGTTTTCTTAGGATTTTGGGTCCTGTTTTTATGACATTTGTGATTCTTTCATGTTATGGGTTTCCTCTTGTCCTGGTCTTCAAAACAGGTTTTCCTTTCTTTTTTATGTTTAATAAAAGGGGCTTGACTTTCAACCTTTTCAAAAAAAAAAATGGTTTTATCATATTATTATTTACAAAAAAAATAAGAGTAGTTAGAAAGCTCAGCTAATTTTTTCAATTTTTTTAAAAAATACATATCAACGGTTTCAACTATTTTTTTTGCTAATAGAAATTAGCATTCATGTTGCCATGATTTTGCCGCTAATGGCAAAAACAATCCCATCTAAATGCACCATTTTGTTGCATTTTTTTCATTGTTTTGGTGGTTTATGATGGAATGAAATGGTTTTGTCATATTCTTATTTACAAAAATAAATAAATAAAACTATTTTTTTATTCATTTTGTTCAGAACTGCCCACTGGCCGCTATATTTTTTCTAATTTTTGTTACATATATTAAAAAAATTAACTAATTTTAGCGTTCATTCCATTGATGACCCTTGGATCTGTTGCTACCTCTGTTCACTTTTGCACATGGTTTCCATTCCTATGTGATATGGAAAGCTTAGGGAAAAAGTTTAAGAGCTTAATTTCTTTATAAACTGATTTTTTTTTCCTTTTTTGCATGGCATAAACTGAAGATTTTAAACCAAACAAACATTCAGAAAAAGAACAAAGAAAATACAAAAAGCCGATCTACTCAAATTATTGCTTTTAGGAGCTAGTAGCTAATAGCTTCAATTCCATTTATTTTATTTATATTTCATTTTTTTACACGTTAATTTGCCCACTCAAATTAATTTCAAATAATGATATATATTTCTCAAAATACAATAAATATAATATAAGTGACTCGTCACATAAAAATGATCTAATCACACGAATCTGGCCCACAAAGTATTAATTTTGGATTGGACTGGGCCTGACTAGTGGTGAATAATGAGTTGGGCAGGCCAGGAATCTAAAATTGGAGTCTGCGGCCGGCACCACCCCGCTTGAATTCATTTAATATATTTTCTATTATATTATATTCTAAACCTGAACTGTTTATATAATTATTATTATTAAATAGAAAAATCAATAAATAATGTAATACATGAAATAAAAAGTAAGCGCGAAGGGAGCAATTCCGATTTCCATTGTATTTTTTCGTACTAAAGAAATGAAACGTCATCGCCCATACAAACGGCTACAAAAAACTCCATTGGTGCCTTCCCCACCAATTACGTTGCGCCACGTCCACCCCGCATCTCGATCCACCCCGCTAGCTGCGTGGGGTTCACGATCCCCGGGATGTGGGACCCATCACCAGCCACCACTCTGGCCACTTCAGCGTACCGCTGCGGCGGCGGCGCGTGATTCGTCATCGCCGGGGCCTCCCCCCCGCCACCACTCCCAGGCGTTCCGGCGTCTGCTCGGCCCAGCTCCCACCTCTGCCCCATCAGGGTCCCCTTCGTGAGGAACTCGTTCGCCAGATACCCGGCCAAGAGCCCGTTGGAGGACATCAGCGCCGTGGTCTTCGTAGGCGGCAGCGACGGAGGCGGCGATTGCGACTGCGACAGCGGGGGAGGAGGCGGCGCGTGGGAACGGGAGTCCTCGTCCATCTCCTTTCGCTTGCGCGACGCGCCGGGCGTGAATAATCGACGGGGCTGAGCGCTCATCCTTATCGTCCGTTCCCGGCCTATGGCAGCATGCCACGTCAGCACCTGCTCCGGATCGTCAAATCCGCTATCGGTTACGGGCAAAACCGTCAAAGCGCCCTTCCTTTAAGTTTAATATAATATTGTTTTGTATTGACGGACAGCACGAGGCCGAGCGGAGCATCAAAAAAGGGCAAATTAGGAAAAAAGAACGGCCTGGAAGGGCTCAAAGCCCAACGGGAGGGATGAGGCGTCGCGTATTTGTCGAAAGATGAAGGGTACAGATGCAAAATCACCCCAGAAAGGTCCAACGACAATAAATATATATATTTTATTTTTCAGGAAAAAGACGAAAATCGAAAACGAAGCGAACGGCTAGGCGCGGGGGCACTTAAGATAAAACAAAAAAAATTAAGAAAATAAATAAAAATCCGCGGATTGAAGCGCGTGGGCCGCGGTTATGAGGGCGTCGCCGCCGGAGGCAGGAACGGAGAAGATTAGAGAGAGAGGGAGGGAGAGAGAGGCCAAGATTTGGAGGCGAACATTTGGGAGATGAGGGTTTGGGGTAGTTCGAGTTATTTATAGAGTTTTTATTTTAATTTATGCCCCCTGTTTTTCTCTGTAATATCACGTATGCCACTGGATAAGAGTAAAGGACGCATCTCGCCCTCCACTGTAGTTCACATATCCGGTCGAACTGTTCACCTCTCCCTGGTTTTTTGGTAACTTCAGAAGTTTTACTTGAGCAAAACGATAATAGTATTTTTATGACGCCTGGCACCGCCATTCCAAGTGAAAACGGGAGAAGTTCAAAAAGAATTATAATAATTTCATTTATGATATAAATAATTCAAATAAAATCACATTGCTTATAAAATAATAATAGTTATATATATATATTTTTAAAGAAATAAACTCGAACTCTGGTATTAAAATTGTGATGTTAAATGTTTTTATCAATAAATTACAAACATACCCATACTGCGGCCCCCGAGAGGATGTGTGAAATTCCACGGTTAGCCTGTGAGGTAACTGTACAGTTCCAAATATTATTAAATTTGAAGATTAATCTAAGTATTTGTTTGGGTGACAATCATTTACTAATTGTTCATTGTCCAAATTATATAATTGAAAAGTAAATAATTCCTTGTGCAAATGATGTTAATGATTTATGATTTTGGATGCTAATTAAAAAAAACATTATTGAGAGCAAAATAAAGCGCAGTGTATTTAACCTTTTAAAAACTTCATAATTATACTTTTTATAGAACTGAAAAGTACCGTACTAAACAATATCACAATCGTCACTTGTGGAGATCATATGTCTCGCATCCATCAATATGTATGTCACACCCACATCTACCTTGTGGTACTTTGGCGCCACATCCACGGGAGGAGGTTGTTTTTCATACATTGGTTCCGCCTTGACAGATCATATATCTGGTTGTGTTGTCACTAACTCATCATACTGGTGTGTGGATGTATGGACAAGATAAGATGTAGACGTGTATGTAAGCATGAATGAGTTTTAGGTAGCATCCCACAAAAGTGATGATGACAAGGGAATTGTGAGGGTTAGAACATATCTATTCTAAGGCGGCCCGACTCTCATAGCGAATCAGAAGGAAATCACTTTACCTATCAGAAGCAAACCGAAGAAAGAACAATAAATATTTTGCATAAAACTAAAAGATAACACGGGTATTTACGTGGTTCAGAGCAGTTTTGTCATACTCCACGATAAGAACACCACCACAACCATTATTATTATCCAAAACAAACAAAGAACATACAACAGAGAAGATAAAGAAGATAAACAATGCACGCGGACCACAGAAGCTATCTGTGCATGAGGTCATTGCCACTCCATGACTCTCAATGAACTCGAACTGCAGATGATAACATACACCTCCAAACATACCAAACTCACACACACAACCCTGACACCTAGACCGAAAAGAAAAATAAGAAATACAACGCAGAAGCCAGAAAAAGAAAAGCAACAGTCTCACAAAACCGGATCCTAGAAATGTTGAAGGATAAATGATGCTGCCATGGTTGAAGATCCTTGAAGCTGATGTGGTTAGACAGAGCTCGTGAGTGTCGAGCTCTCCACCTGAGAGGATCACCGGAACAGGGGAGGTACAACGGCGTGGAAGCAGAGGAACTCTTTTCTCTAGAACGAAGCTGAAGGAACCATGAAGAACAACAGACCAAAAGTGGACGCCTCGACAAATGAAGCGACAAAGCGAAATAAAAGCAAGCAGGCAGCGAAGCGATGAGCTCACAGACACAACAAGGCATACAGGTGGATGGTGGGGAGCACGCGGAAAGATTGAGAAGATCAGGCCGGTGCAACCTTCAACGCTAAAGGCAGGACACATGGAAGGCAATAAACTGGCAGACGACAGTAGTCGCGGATCGCCAAGAATGAGAAAACACAAACACCACAACGAAGAGCCGCTAGATGGAGTTTTATCGACGATAAGCATAACACATCCCGCGCGGATCGCCAAGGTGGCACACAAGGATAAGGCGGTCCAACAAATCAACAGGCCGAGCGAGCATCCCATCAAAACAGGTCCAACACACACAAAGGAGCCCAACAACACTGAATGCCCAAATGGAGACCCAATCGGAAAGAAACCCAAACAAAAAAGAAGTATAATAATAATAAAAACAAAAATAATTTTGCTTAGCAAATGGATTTTTTAATTTGAAAACCAATTTTAATAAATCTTCACATTTTTATTTTTTTTAAAAAAAAAATTGATAGTGTTATTGCAAGGCCTATATAGCCTACCAGTAAGTTCAAACAACTTTTATTTAACAAAAAATAAACCTAAGCCTACATAATCCACCCAACACAGATACTCTTAGCGTCTGCTATGGTGGCACACAAACTGCTCGCACCTACCCTTCTACTGTTATCATATTACTAAAACATGCTCAGAAAAGACTAACTAAGCACCAACATTAAACAACAGAGCTCACCAACATTACATAAGTCTTCATTGAAACCCGCAAATCCCAAACATGCAGATACCTGCAAACAGACATCCTTCCTTAGGGTAAACTATAACAAATGATGAAAACAAAACAAAGCTCAAAATAATGCAAGTAATAAAAGGCATCAGAAACACACAACGACCAAAACGGGAAACCGATAGGAGAATAGTCTCCACCTAAGCCTGAATGGCTTAGTCCAACCCAGAGAACCCCCCCTCCCACCGATGGCCCCTACAAACATAGCAGAGTAAGTCCTAGGAACGCAGAAATGAGACAACCTAGAAACTGTACCTATTTCTAGCTTAAAGGGATGTTTAAGATTACAGAACATCCGCAATGTCACAACCGGGGCATACCATATTGGTATGGGTCATACTATCCTTGTTAATAAATTCAAGACAACATCTCTTAATATGGTTGGTTCTACCACACAAAAAACATCAGAAGTTCTTAAATCAATTCTTATCCTTATGTTCTTTATCGTTGTTTCTATTCTGACCCCTAACGCTCAACAATTGTGGTTTAGTTTTAACCCCATTACTTTCTTCCTTAAAACAGTGTGTTTGAAGATCGCGAGACAAAACAGCTGACTTAACCTCTTCTAATATTACGAAATCACAATCATACATCATAAAATCCTTTAAAGCTTGGTCTTCGTCTCTAACTTCAATGTCTATGTTTGCTAAATCAAGAAGCACTTTGTTAAACTCATCAAGATGAACACGAACATAAGAACCAAGATTCATCTTAAAAGTATAAAGTCTCATTTTCTTATAAAGGTGACCAAACAAAGTTTTAGTCATATATAGATGTTCAAGTTTCTACCAGATAGCTTTAGGAGTAGTTTCATGAGAAACTTCATGAAGAACTTTGTCTCCTAGGGTCAAAACCAACGTACAATGAGCCTTTTCAAAGACACTAGGGTCGATATCTACAAACGTTGTGGCGGATTGACCATCAGCAAAGATGGTAACTACAGGTTTTTTAGAATAGTGTAAGGCGTCTGCAAGTCCGTTGTGAACTAACAGTGCACACATTTTCACTCTCCACAAACTGAAATCGTTCTCACTGTTGAACTTATTGACTTCAAATTTAATAGACATCACTTAAATGATTACAGGCTTTGATAGAAATTGTGAGGGCCAGAATGAATCTGTTCTAAGGCAGTCCGACTCTCATAGAGAACCAGAAGGAAATCGTTTTAATGATCAGAAGCAAACCAAAGAAAGAAAAATAAATATTATGCATAAAATGAAAATATAACACGAGTATTTACGTGGTTCGGACCAGTTTGGTCCCACTCCATGATGAAAAAACTACCACAATCATTATTATTATGCAAAACAAACAAAGAACATACAACTTATAAGATAAAGTAGAGAAACAGTGCACGTGGACCACAAAATCTATTCGTGCATTATGTCCTTGCCACTCCAGGACTTGCAGTGAACTCGAGCCAAAGATGGTAGCATACACCACTAAGTAGGAAGAACTCACACATGCAACCCCGACACCCAAACCGAAAAGAAAAACAAGGAATCAACATAGAAGCCGGAAAAAGAAAAGCAAAAGTCTCACAAAATCGGATCCCAGAATTGTTGAAGGAGAAATAACGCTACCAGGGTTGAAGACCCTTGAAGGTGATGTGGTCCATACAGAGCTTGCGAGTGCCGAGCTCTCCACCGGAACATCGGAGGTGCGACAACGTGGAAGCAGCGAAACTCTTCTCTCTAGAACGAAGCCGAAGGAACTAAGAAGAACCATGATCCAAAAGTGGATGCCTCAAAAAATTAAGCGACGAAGCAAAATAAAAGCGACCAGGCAACGAGGCGATGAGTTGACATACACAACAGGTGAGGCAGACAGGTGGACGACATGGAGAATGCAAAATGATCGAGAAGATCAGGTCGGTGCAACCGTCAACGCTAAAGGCGAGACACATGGCAGGCAAGAAACGGGCAGGCGACATCAGTCACAGATCGCCAAGAATGAGAAAACACAAACACCACAACTGAGAGCCATCATATAGAGTTTTATCAACGACAAGCAAAACACATCCTGCGCGGATCGCCAAGGCGACACACAAGGATAAGGTGGACCAATAGATCAGCAGGCCGAGCGAGCAGCCCGAAAAAACAGGTCCAACACACATAAAGGAGCCCTGAAGCACCAAATTCCCAAACAGAGGCCCGACCAAAAAGAAATCCAAACAAAAAAGAAGCATAATAATAATAAAAACAAAAATAATTTTTCATGGCAAAAGTTTTTTTAATTTGAAAACTAAATTTAACAAATCTCAACATTTTCAAATTCAAAAAAACTGATGGTGTTCTTGTAAGGCCTATGTAGTCTACCAGTAGGTTCAGACAACTTTTATTTAATAGAAAATAAACCTAAGCCTACAAAATCCACCCAACACTGATACTCTTAGTGCCTGCTATGGTGGTACACAGACTACTTGTACCTACCCTTCTACTGCTATCATATTACTAAAACACGCTCAGAAAAAGACTGACTAAGCAACACAATTAAACAATAGAGTCCACCAACATTACATAAGTCTTAATCAAAACCCACAACTCCCAAGCATGAAAATACCTGCAAACACACATCCTTTCTCAGGGGTAAACTATAGTGAATGATGAAAACAAAACAAAACTCAAAATAATGCAAGTAATAAAAGGTAGCAGAAACACACAACAACCAAAATGGGAAGCCGACAGGAGAATAGTCTCCACCTAAGCTCGAACAGCTTAGTCCAGCCCATAGAACCCCCACCCCCTTCCTTTCCCACTGATGACCCCTACAAACGTAGTAGAGTCGATCCTAACAATGTATAAATGAGGCAACCTAGAAACTATACCTATTTCTTGCTAAAAGGGATGCTTAAGATCACATAACATATACAATGTCATAACCGGGGCATACCATATTGGTATGGGCTATACTATCCTTGTTAATAAATTCAAGACAATATATTTTAATATGGATGGTTATACCACACACAAAACACCGGAATTTCTTAAACTAGTTCTTATCATTCTGTTCTTTATCGTTGTTTCTATTCTAACTCCTAATGACCAACAATTGTGGTTTAGTTTTAACACCATTACTTTCTTCCTTCAAGTAGTGTGTTTGAAGACCATGAGACAAAACGACTACCTTAACCCCTTCTAATGTTATGAAATCACGATCATACATTATAGAATACTTTAAAGAATTTAAAAAATCATCAAGAGAGGTTAACATAATTAAAGCTTGGTCTTCATCTTTAACTTCAACGTCTATATTTGCTAAATCAAGAAAAACTTTGTTAAACTCATCAAGATGAACATGAAAAAAAGAACCAAGATTCATCTTAAAAGTATAAAGTCTCATTTTCTTGTGAAGGTGACCAAACAAAGTTTTAGTCATATATAGATGTTCAATTTTCAACCCGGTAGCTTTAACAGCAGTTTCATGGGAAACTTCACGAAGAACTTTGTCTCCTAGGGTCAAAAGCAACGTATAATGAGATTTTTCAAAGACACAGTGGCCGATATCTACAAACGTTGTGGCGGATTGATCATCAGTAGAGATGGTAACTACAAGTTTTTTAGAACTGTGTAAGGCATCTACAAGTCCACTGTGAACTAACAGTGCATGCATTTTAACTCTCTACATACTGAAATCATTCTCACCGTTGAACTTATTGACTTCAAATTTAACAGACACCACTTAAATGATTACAGGCTCTGATATGAATTGTGAGGGATAAAACAGATCCATTTTAAGGCAGTCCGACTCTCACATAGAACTAGAAGGAAATCATTTTAATGATCAGAAGAAAATTGAAGAAATAACATTAAATATTATGCAAAAAATTAAAATATAACATGAGTATTTATGTGGTTTGGACCAGTTTGGTCATACTCCATGATAAGAACACTACCACAACCATTATAATTATGAAAAACAAATAAAGAACATATAAATTAGAAGATAAAGCAGAGAAACAATGCATGTGGACCAAAAAATTTATCCATGCATGAGGTCTTTGCCACTCCAGGACTCACAGTGAACTCAATTCGAAGATGGTAGCATACACCTCTAAGCAGGACAGACTCACACACGCAACCCCGACACCCAAACCAAAAAGAAAAATAAGAAATACAACAAAGAAGCTAGTACAAGAAAAGCAACAGTCTCACAAAACCGGATATTGGAACTGTTGAAGGAGAAACAACACTGTCGAGGTTTAAGATCCTTGAAGCTGATGCGGTCTAGACATAGCTCGCAAGTGTCGAGATCTCCACTGAAGAGGATCGTTAGGATAGGGGAGGTGTGATGGTGTGGAAGCAACATAACTCTTCTATCTAGAATGAAGTTGAAGGAACCATAAATAACCGCGGGCCAAAAGTGGACGCCTTGAAAAATGAAGCGACGAAGCGAAATAAAGGTGAGTAGGAGGCGAGGCGACGGGCTGACAGGCACAACAGGCGAGGCAGTCATGTGAACGATGGAGAGCACGCAGAAAGATCAAGAAGATCAGGTCGGTGCAACTATCAGCAGTAAAGGATGGACACACGAAAAGCGAGAAACGGGTAGACAACAACAGTCGCAAATCACCGAGAATGAGAAAACACAAACACCACAACAGACACTAGTGTAAAATTGATTTTTCACGTCATTTTTTTTCTTTTTTACGTCAGTTATACGACACCGTTATTGAAGGAGATGTTGTAAATATGTATTTAACGTCACTTAAAAATGGGTGTTGTAAATGAATCATCAAATTGTTTTTTTACGTCGGTTATTTGTTAACCGATGTGAAAAACTGACGAGATAAAGGCCTTTTTATGACAGTTATTAAATAACTGACGTGAAAAACTGACGAGATAATGGTTTTTTCATGACAGTTATTAAATAACAGACGTGAAATATATTTTTTCACGTCGGTTATTTAATAACAAGTGTGGATATATATATATATATATATATTAAATATTTCTTTTTAACCTTCCTCTCCACAGCCAACCAAAAAAGCAAACAAGCAGAAGCATCATCATAAAAACTAGCAATACATTTACAATTGCAAAATTCAAAATTGAAATATTTAGTAAAAACAAACTAAAACCCAACCAAACCTGTAAAATTATTTTCCCATTCCACTTGAAAGTGTGTGAGATCTTGTTCACTATAAGGGCGAGATTCATCAAAAAGATACAAATTAAAAGGAAAACATTTAACATGTATTATGAATAAAACAAATAAAATATTAAGGAATGGTCTATAAATAAATCTAACATGATTGAACTTTATAAGTGTACCATTTGAAATTATTTCATACATAAATCTCAACACATAATATCCACATTATTTGACACCTTCTTGTTTATGACAACGCTGTTTAAATGAGTTTGTTAATTCAAAACAACATTTTTATGTAAAATATCAAAAATGTACTATTTATAAATGAAAATTCATCTTTACTTTTACATATTTGATATTGATGCTCTTTTTCTTCCTGGTATCTCAAAAGGAATTCCACCCCCTGGTAGAAAATATTATCAATGAAATAAATTTAAAATTCATTATAATATAAACAAGTATTAAGAAATTCAAACTTACATTTCCAATACATCCTTAAAATTTTGTTGCACTTCTCCATGGATAGAACATAATCAGTAAAGTGTCTTCTCCCTTGGAAAAAAACACCCAACATCCAATGACCACTGATATAAAATAAATTTTAATGTTATTGGTTATTATGTTAAAAAATATACAACACTTTGTGATATAAATGTTTCTTACTCTTGAAGATATAGAAACATCCATCACTGAATAATTACATTCTTTTGAAATATTTCAGCAATATAAATTGTTCTTTCCGCTTCAGTCATTGTCCTTACTATAGGTGAAATGAACTGTGGGTCCATAAATCCATAAACATCTATCTTCACATTATCCTTACACATTTTATAAAGATACCTAATACAAAACAAACATAAGTATAAATTTTCAATAAATTAAATACAGGAAAAGATTTATGTTAATACTTATAGGGAAAAAAAATTCATCATGTTGATGCCCAAATTTGAATATCATAAACACCCGATATCATTTTTCTAAAGTGACATAGTCATTGCATGCCCACAAACACCAGCTTCCATTAGAATCTCATAAACACCCGATAACAAATTTGAATATCTTGACAATCTATCAAGACTACTAGAATTTGTATCTAAAGTCATAACTCTTTGTATTTTTTGTTGACTATACAATATTTCTTTACCTTTAAAGTATTTCTATAAAAATAGATAAATATATAAAATTTAAAATGTTAAAACAAATTTAATAAAAAATGAAATAAAAGATAAAATATACACATACCTCTATGGTAATATGTCACAGAAGTATAGATGACCAAACTAAAAAGTGACTGATACTTTGTCCAACTATAGTCACCTCATCTATAGGTACTGGTACTCCAACTGATCTATCTATAATATCCTGTACAATAACCCTATGATGCTCTATCTCTATATTCTGATGATGAACGATATCTCCAATATAAAATATCATCCCATATGCTGCAATATGATACTGAGGATTATTAACATATAACTCATAGTAACTGGGAAGCTGTGGAGGAGAGGGTGTAACGACCCAAAACTTTTATCAATGAAATTCTATTCTTATAATTATGTCATATAGTATAATCACATAAAATCAAATTAAGAACATAATACAAACTTTATAAATGATGAATGAATCAAATAAAAGGTATTTTTAGAAGTTAAGGAACCTATACCAGTGAAATAGTAACTTAACCCTTGGAATTGTAATGAGACCCTTATGAATAGTAAACCCGACAATTGAATAGCAACATCACCAATGAAAGTATAAATAAAATTTATCCATCTTATAAGTGAAAATATGATATAATTATATCATAGTATAAGTAAATAAATATTTTAAAATTTATTAATTAAGTGTTGATATTTTTTGTAAGTTATAAATATTTAATTACAATTTTATGATTAATTTAATAATTTAAAATAAAATTCATTTTCATAAAATGTATTCATAAATTAATATTTTGATGTCTTATTATTTTAAGATAATTTTATGAGGCCTATAATAATTTTTCAAAGTGTTATAAAATCAGTTATAATTTTAAAATCTATATTTTTCAAGTAAATAATTATTTTAATTAAAAATTAAATTAATTATATTTAGAAAATTATTTTCCTAAAATTAAGTTTATTTTTGAATTCTACATGTCGAAAAATGTTTAGGGTAAACTTTTGAGATTTTTTTGAAATACTTGAATTTTTGGTGAACAGTTAATACGATAATTTACGGTATAAATACATTATAAATTTAAAACACTATTCCTTGAGTCATATATGATGGAAGAACCATTGGTTAGAACTAACATAATCTAATTACTATATTTAGTCTTAATAATCGACATTATTGCTTGTCTTGAGAAAAATAATAAACTAATGAATTAAATAATGAGAAAACACCCCTCTCCTCCACTATAAATACCACCCTTCACACCCTCTTCTCCTCACACCTATCAAGCTTTGAGACTTGTCCAAATTCTACCCAATACTCTTCCTTAGCCCCTAACCCATGTCTAGGATCTCTTGGTCTCATCAAAAGACCAAAACCTTTTCCCTAAGGAGGTTCTCAAGGAGGATAAATCCACGAGGTAAAATCCTCTTCCTATTACTTTTAATTTCTTTTCAATTTCATTTCCTTTCTTCTCTTCTCCTCGCCTTATATAATTAAAATGGCATGATAACTGTCATGACCCATCCCAATGGGGCCCGAGCTGCAACTCCCCAAGCCTGCCTCCAATAGGCCAGGGGCTGGTGACTAGCACCGAGTAGGCATGCTACTAACATGAGAGACATTGCCTATAAACCTGTACACACGCACATACATCTCCAAGCCCACAAAGCTAAAAAGTAAAAAATACTAAAAGGAAAAATATGCATGCATACACTAAAACCCAACCAACAGAGTACGACAGGAAATCAAAGTACAAGAAAGTAAAATCCTGGGCCAAAAGTACAAGCCCACCAAAAATAAAGTCCGTAACAAAGTCCAACCTGTAAGGAAAGGTTCTGGGACTGCAATCTGTAGCCGTCAGAACACACCTCGGCCCGCCTGATCTCACTGAGCACCGTCTGGCCCTGGTCCACCTAGAATCCTATCAAAGGCTCGCTCGTCTGCACAAGATACGACACGTGCGGGCAAAGCCCGTGCATGGGTGAGTATAACAATACCCAGTAGGACACCCCAAAACCACAAAGGAAATACAACAAGGGAAAAATACCAAAAAGGAAGATACAGTCAGCTCTACACAGTATATGTATACTGAACATATAATAATAATATCCAGATATACTCATTCACGATCGACTATCGCAAAACCACCACTAAGGTCCAGCTCGAAGATTCCACTAAGCACATAACAAGGAGAACACACTCCTAGGTCTGAAGAGAGAGACGCAGAGTACTCATTCAGGGAGAACACACTCCACAAGTACTATGAGAACATGATGCTCAGATGAGGATCACGACCAAGTCATGAGGTGATTCCTACAACTCAGTCTGAGCTAATCTGCTAAGTAGAGGATCGGCGCCCGGGTAAAGTTGGTCACGTCGATACCAAGAACTCTACCTAGGGTTCTAGGAATGAATAGAGGATCCATCTCTAAGTCTCATAGAGGGGATTCCAACAACTCTATTCAGGAAGTCATGCTGAAGGGATCATACTCCTGTATAAGGAAATGATACTAGAACCTTCAGGGAAAAGACCAAGGGTACGAACCCTAAGGAAACTAGTCCAAGTCACAGAAAACAAGTGGCTCAATCCATGAAGAAAAGGTTACACGGTGTGTAGTATGGTTACACGCTGTGTTCCTTGACCCCAGGTACTGCCCGTGTAAACGGCCTGTGTCATCCGTCCAAGCTGTGTAAAACTAAACTACACAACATACAGAAGAATCACACGTCGTGTTACTTGACTCCGGGTACTGCCCGTGTAAACGGCCCGTGTCATTTGGCTTGTCAGATAGAAAGCAACTACACGGTGTGTAGAAGAGTCACACGCCGTGTCCGAGCACCTGGGGCTCGCTCCGTGTACGCTGGCCATGTGCCCGTACACGGTCTCTGTCCGTGTCCGTGTCGCATGCCCGTGTACCAGTACACGAGGTATCCCGTGTATCTGGCCGGGTCTGGACGGGGAAGGGTATACACGCCGTGTCCTTGGCAGTGTACCCAACCCGTGTCCGTGTACTCCCGGAGTACACGCCAGGTGGTTCGCCGACGAACACACGCCGTGTAGCCCATACTACACGGCGTGTAGTCGGGAAATTTCCAGAAACGCCGTCTTCTTCCTCACGCTTCGGCTGATCTTCTAGATCGCATTTCTCTGGTCCGTTTGCCGCGAAACTCAAGATCAAGGGTCGCCTCGATGCCGCGATGCCGGATCTGTGGGTTTCGGGCCTTCGATCGGCTCCGAAATCCGATTCCATTCACCAGTGTGGAAATCGTTCGAAGAACAATATCTTCCAATCCGCTTCAATCCGTCCGTCACCACCCCAGCCGCACCTCTGTAGGGTTGTACCGACGCCAGATCTTCAATTTGGGATCGTTGCATCACACAACAGGTGCGCAACAATCTGTTGTTCGTATCCCCGCGAAGAACGCGTAGAACGCAGTGAAGAACGTGAGAATTTGGGGAAGAAGAACACAACAAATCGAGAGGGACGAACCTCGATCGATGTTCGTGTCAATCTTGGTCCGTCACCGTTATAAGGTTGAACAAAACCAAACAATTTCAAGAATCAAATCCCCACGATTCCCGCAAAATCCCACCCCGCAAGAACGATCGATCCGCGGGATAATTTGTTCGTGGATTAGTCCGCGTTCATCGTGGAAAACAAAAACGGGGAAGAAATCATCAAACAAACATCCTACCTGGATCCGTGGCGTTCGTTGGCGAAGATCCGGTCGCCGCGTCGTCGTCGCCGGTGAAGCTTGTCAAGAACACCGTCGCCGCGTTGAGAGGTTTTTCTCCAGAGCCTCCAGATCCTCCAGGGAAAAATCAGGGTTATGGGAATTGTAACCCTGATCCTTTGCGAAATCTCTATTTAAAAAGAATAAAAAGATTTCGCTGCAACAAGGATTAATAAAATATTTTAATTAAATATTTTATTACGGTTACGTCCAAAAACCAGATTTCACCACCGACCTGCGCCGGCCGATGTTAGGTCTTGCCTAAGGTAAAATCACTGCTCTAAACGTAACGGTGCCCTCATATTTCTGACCCGAGCACCCGTTTAGGAGTTATTCCACTTTTTTAGGAAAACCGCACACGCGCGTTTTTTAATTATTAAATTAAATTCAAACATTTGTTCCGGGCTCACCGGGCCTCGGAACTGCACGCCGTCTCAAAGCCTGGTCTTGAATTAATTACCATATAATATTAAAATAATACGTGAAAAAATCCGGGACATTACATCACACCCACCTTAGGGATTTTACGTCTCCAAAAGGCCAAAACAAAGGCTACTCAAAAAGATGTGGGCACTGCACGCGAATCTGAGCCTCCCACTCCCACGTGCTCTCATGGAGATTTCCGTGCTGCCACCAGACACACACCAAGGGAATAGCTCGCCCACAAAGGATTTTCTCCTACTGATCCTCGATCTCCACTGGGTACTCAGCAAAGGTCGCTCCATCATCGATGTCCAGCTCGCCCCAGTCGATGATGTGCGATGGATGCACGTACCTCCGTAGCTGTGACACATGGAAGACGTTGTGTACCTGGTCCATCTGAGGAGGTAGAGCCAAGCGATATGCCACCTCGCCACCTCTACTCAGAATCTGAAAAGGTCCAACGAACCTCAGAGATAGCTTGCTGCCTCGGCCAAATCTCCACAATCCCCACCGAGGTGAGACCTGAAGGAACACATGGTCTCCTTCCTCGAACTCCAAGGGCCTCCGACTCCTGTCGGCATAAGACATTTGCTAACTCTGTGCAGTCTTCATCCGTTCCTGGATGACCTGCACCTTCTCTATAGTAGCTCTCACCATCTTTGGACCCGTGAGTGCTGACTCTCCTGGGTCAGTCCAACAAAGTGGTGACCTACAAGGTCACCCATACAAATCCTCGAATGGTGCCATACCAATAGTGGAATGATAACTGTTGTTATAAACAAATTCCACCAGTGGTAGGTGATCCTTCCAGCTACGACCGAAGTCAAGTATGCAAGCTCGAAGCATATCCTCCAGAACCTGAATGGTCCGCTCTGTCTGTCCATCAGTCTGGGGATGAAACGCTGTGCTCAAGCGTAGTTGGGTCCCAAAAGCTTCCTGCAATCCCTTCCACAACCGGGATGTGAAACGAGCATCACGATCTGAGACGATCGTGGATGGCACTCCATGAAGTCGAACTATCTCCTGCACGTAGAGGCGTCCCAAACTCTCTTCTGAACTCTGCTCCCATATGGCTAGGAAGTGGGCCGACTTGGGGAGTCGATCAACGATCACCCAGATGGCACTACCACAAAACTGGGCAAGGCCAGCGCCACCCCTTTATCAGCGCTAACGAAAAAGCGCTAATAAAGGGGGGGGGGCTTTATCAGCGCTAAAAAAAGCGCTGATAAAAGTACCCCTTTATCAGTGCCTTTTTTAGTGCTGATAAAGGCTCCCCCTTTATCAGCGCTTTTTTTAGTATTGATAAAGGGGCCCCCTTTATCAATGCTTTTTTTAGTAGCGCTGATAAAGGGGGGGCCTTTATCATCGCTTTTTTTAAAAGCGTTGATAAATGGTTCGACTTCAAAAAAAAATTTAATTAAAAATAATATATTAATATATAATTATATCAATATTTTTATATTGATGTAAATATAATATATAATTTTTAAATATATTTTAGATAAGTATAAATATACATTTACACTTATTATACTTAATATATAAGATATTTAGTGAAAATGGCTTATAAAAAAATTTAAAAAATATTTTTAATTAATAATTTTCTGATTATTATGGAGTAATAGTCATTTAATAAAAATTTGAAGACTAAAAAAATAAAAAAAATTAAAGAGAGATCCAAAATATGTTGAAAACGCAACTCAAACTTCAAACGGCCACAACTTTTGATCCGAGTGTCCGTTTGAGCTCTACCACATATCAAATCGAAGCCTGCGACGAGCTCTACGTCGCTATAATTGTAAGAACCCCAGTCAAGGGTTTTTCAAGGCCAAAAGAGGCCCAGAAGTCCTCCAAAACTGAGTTTTTAGTCGGGGTACCACAATTTTTTAACATTTTGTGGATTTTCAGCCTCGTTTAAGGGGGTATTATTGGCTTTTTTTTGGTGGGGACTGAATTTATTTTAAGGTATTACATTCATATTGATATTATGTCTTTGAAATTTTATCGTTTTTTTATAATGCAATGCTATTTATAATCAAATATATAACTATATGTACATATTTTTTTATATATTCACGCCTAAAAATTATTATTTTTTAAATAAATAATTAAACATATTTACATATAAAATATATTAGCTTTATCTAAATAATAACTAATATCCATTTTATTTAAAATACCAATATATGAATATTTATATAAATATATATTAATATAACTATATATATATATTAATATAACTATATATATATATTAATATAACTATATATATATATTAATATAACTATAAATATATATATTAATATAACTATATATATATATACTAATATAAATATATATTACTATACGAATAAATATAACTATATATATATATAAATAAATAGATATATCATAAATAAGAGAACAAATCAATATAGGGGAGTGGCAAAGTCTTTAGGTGCGCAGAGGGGAGGTCTCAAGATCAAATCCGGGTGGAGGCAGGGGCGCGCGCGGAAGGCTGATTTAGAGGGGCTAGTGCTGATAAAGGGTTTAGGCGGTGCGTGCGGGCGCTGGAGGGTGCGGGGAAAGCGCTGATAAATGGGGGGCTCAAGCGCTGTAAAAATCCCCCCCGATATTGACAATATTTTTTTTATTTTTTTTAAATTTTTTTACATTTATCAGCGCTTTTTGGAGCGCTGATAAAGAGGACCCCCCATTTATCTTCGCTGGCATTAATAAAACTTTTTCTAGCAGTGTTAATGGCCATTTTTAGTGCTGATAAAAGACATATTTGTAGTAGTGTGGCATCATGCCCCTTGGACGTACGTGGTAAACCCGTCACGAAGTCCATGGATATCCCGTCCCACTTCCACTCTAGAACCTAAAGGGGCTGAGTCAAGCCTGCTGGCACATGGTGCTCAGCCTTTACTTGCTGACAAGTAAGGCACCGAGAAACAAACTCTGCCACACACCTCTTCATTCCTGGCCACCAGAACTGACGTCGGAGGTCCTGATACATCTTTGCCACACCTGGATGCACCGCCAAAGGGTATGTATGGAACTCCCTTAGAACCTCCTCCCGCAACATCACTGGTACTACTGTACGCCCTCTGAAAAGAACAATTTTCTCCCCACCTTCTGAATATCCATTAGCCGCAACACCTATGGATATCTGAGCACGAAGAGCCTCACAGCTAGCATCCTCGCGCTGTGCTTCCCTGACTCGCTGTAAGAGTGGAGGGGTAACAACCATCGACTGAAGGTAAGCTCCCTCATCTCCATCCATGAAGGATAACTGCAAAGAGGCCAATTTACTCGTCGCCTCATCCAACAACTGCGAACTGGATTTCCTGCTGAGAGCATCTGCCACAACATTCCCCTTCCCAGGTGTGTAAACGATCTCAAAGTAGTAATCCCGGAGGAACTCAAGCCATCGTCTTTGTCTCAAATTTAGATCCTTATGAGAAAAGATATATCTGAGACTCTTGTGATCAGAGTAAACGGTAAACCGATCGCCCATCAGGTAGTGCCGCCACATCTTCAACGCGAAGACTAACGCTGCCAACTCAAGATCATGGGTCGCGTAGTTCTGCTCGTGTGGCCTCAACTGACGTGAGCCATAGCCAATCACCTCTTACCTCTGCATCAGGACACAACTAAGCCCGGTTCCTGATGCGTCGCAGAACACTATGTACTCGACACCCTCTGCCGGTAATCTCAAGATTGGGGCGCTCGTTAAACTCTGTCTCAACTGCTGAAAAGCTTGCTGGCATCTCTCGGTCCACACGAAAGGCTGCCCCTTTCGGGTCAAAGCTGTCATGGGTGCTGCAATCCTAGAGAAATCAAGGATGAATCTCCGATAGTATCCTTCTAACCCAAGGAAACTTCGCACCTCCGTCACGCTCTGGGGTGGATCCCATGCTAGCACTGCCTCTACCTTGGCTGGGTCTACTGCTACACCATCTTCCGAGATAACGTGTCTCAGAAAGTGGACCTCCTGTAACCAGAACTGGAACTTCGAGAGTTTCCCATACAACTGGTTCTCTCGGAGTGTGTCCAGAACCATCCTTAGGTGTCTCGCGTGCTCCTCCTCGGACGCAGAGTACACAAGGATATCATCGATGAAGACTACTACGAACCGATCAATATAGGGCTGAAAGATCCGGTTCATGAGTCCCATGAACACTGCCGGGGCGTTCGTCATGCCGAAGGGCATCACCAAGTACTCATAGTGACCGTAGCGACATCTGAACGCCGTCTTCAGTATATCCTCATCCCGTAATCGCAACTGGTGATAGCCTGATCATAGATCAACCTTCGAGAACCATCATGCCCCTCTCAACTGGTCGAAGAGGTCATCGATCCTCGGTAGTGGATACCAGTTCTTCACGGTCACCTGATTCAAGCGCCAGTAATCCACACATAGCCTCAAGCTCCCATCTACCTTCTTGGCAAACAGCACTGGGGCCGCCCAGGGTGAAACGCTGGGTCTCACAAATCCCTTCTTCTGCAAGTCGTCTAGCTGCACTCTTAGCTCACAAATCTCTGTAGGATCCATCCGATATGCTAATGCGGATATCGGCATCGTCCCGGGTTGCAACTCAATGCAGAAATCTATCTCCCGACGGGGAGGTATCCCAGGGACATCCTCTGGAAAGACGTCCTCGTACTCAGCCACTACTTCTGGAAACTGGAAACTCGTAACATCTGTTGCTCCAAGGGATAGGCTAGCCAACTGATGTGAAATCGGTTGTGCCTTCCTATGCACAAGTCCACCCCGCGCTGCCTAGGTCTCTCTTTCACCAATAAAAGAGAACCTCATTCCATCACTGCAGACACACCACACCCTTCGCCTAAAACAGTCGATCTGGGCATGGACTGTGGATAGCCAATCCATACCAAGAATGACATCATAAGGCCTCGACGCTACCACCAAGAGGTTCCAACTGAAACTCTCACCTCCAAGGGTCAGGTCACACTGTCTACAGAGGTGTGTGATCTCTGAATCTTCTCCAGTCAGTGTTTCTAATCATAAGGGTCGAGTTAACGACTCAACTGGAATCTCAAGGTCTCGAACAAGATAAGCAACCAGAAAGTAATGACTAGCACCTATGTCTATCAGTACGGTAGCTAAAGTAGAGAAGACACAGATTGTACCTCTAATCATCCCGGGAGTACCTGGGTCATAAGCCTCTGCCACCTGCAGTTATCCCTGGCTCTGTCCACCAGCTCCCTGAGACAGGGGTGGACCTCCTAGGGGTGGTGGTGGTAAAAGGTCGAAATGCCGACCACCTCCAGCTGCTCTCCCAGCTCCCCTACCTCATCCGCCGCCCCACGGATCTGTCTGCTTCACACGTTGCCTCTGCCTCGGTGGTCCATCCACTGCTCCCGTGTCCGCAGTACGGTGGGTCGGACAATCTCGAGCGAGATGTCCCCTGCCATCACATGAGTAGCATCGCCTCTCTCAAGGCTGGATGGATGCGCCCTGAGAAGCCTGTATGGCAGATCCCCTGTCCTGGGATCTCCTTTGAAAACGTCTCCCACGCCTGGGTCCCTGACGTCGGCTCCTTGCTGCCGAGGTCTCTGCTCCAGCTCGCCCACTACTGACCACTGCCAGCTGTCTCTTCTCTGCCAAGAAGCTCTCAACCACCAAAGCCCACTCGAGCACCCCATCATAAGTAGGAATGCTCATAGGGATGATGCTAGCTCGGATATCTCTGCGTAAGCCTCGCTCAAAAGTCCGATCTCTGAAGTACTGATCTCTGACCATATCCATCAATTATCACAAGAGGTCGGTAAACCTCGATGAATAGTCAGCCACCGTCATGGTCCCCTACTGGAGCTGAAGAAGCTCCTGTATACGTACTGCTCTCAGGGTAACCGGTGAAAACTCCTCTCTGAAGAGATGCTCAAACTACGACCATGCAAGAGTCGCCTCGTCGTGAGTCTGGATAACCAAACTCCACCATCGTCCTGCTGAGCCCTGCAGAAGGCTCGCTGCCAGGATCACCATCTGGTCTGCTGGTGTCCTGACCAAACGAAAGACTCTGGCTACTACCTCAAGCCAGTCCTCTACTCCCTGAGGTTCAAGCTCGCCTCAAAACCTGAGGGGTCCCTGTCTCTGAAACTCGTGGAGTGTGCTCAGCCTGTGCTCCTCCTCCACTGGTACAGCAGACACTAAACACTGCTCCACAGGTGGCAGGATAACTGGCACACCACCTAATGGTAAAACTGGGGGATCCGGTCCCTGTATCGAGGCTTCATCACTGAAGGGGTCATCCTTGTGATCAAGCTGCTGGATCCTAGCGGGTGTGCGTCGCGGAGGCATCCTATTAAAGAAACAAGATGTATCTCAGTCAATGAGTATATCTGGAGAGCTGACTCAAAAAGGACATGGAAACCACAACTCATTCCTATATGATGCATGTACCATTATTTTCCCCATGCAACTAGTGTTCTCATGTTCCGAGTCGAAAAGAAAGTTATCAGAGTCCTGGTGTATGGATACGTCAGCCACCCGCACCAACACTGGGGTCCCTGGCCTGAAAGCCGAACTCGAAATACTTAACACTGTTACCCCAAACCAAATCACAGACTCTCGGTCCTAAGGTAGAACCGACCACCTCAGATACCACTCCATCACGACCCGTCCCAATGGGGCCCGAGCCGCAACTCCACAAGCCCGCCTCTAATAGGCCAGGGGCTGATGACTAGCACCGAGTAGACATGCTACTAACATGGGAGGTATTGCCTATAAACCTGTACACACGCACATACATCTCTAAGCCCACAAAGATGAAAAGTAAAAATTACTAAAAGGAAAAATATGCATGCATACACTAAAAACCAACCAACAGAGTACGATAGGAAAGTAAAGTACAAGAAAGTAAAATCCTGGGCCAAAAGTACAATCCCACCAAAAAGGGAGTCCGTAACAAAGTACAACCTGTAAGGAAAGGTACTGGGACTGCAAACTGTAGCCGTTGGAACACACCTCGGCCCGCTTGATCTCACTGAGCGCCGTCCGGCCCTGGTCCACCTTGAATCTTGTCAAAGGCTCGCTCGTCTGCACAAGACACGACACGTGCGGGTAAAGCCCGTATAGGGGTGAGTATAACAATACCCAGTAGGACACCCCGAAACCACAAAAGAAATACAACAAGGGAAAAATACCACAAAGGAAGATACAGTCATCTCTATACAGTATATGTCTACTGAACATATAATAAGAATATCCAGATATACTCATACACGATCGACTATCACGAAACAACCACTAAGGTCCAGCTCGAAGATTCCACTAAGCACATAATAAGAAGAACACACTCCTAGGTCTGAAGAGAGAGACGCGGAGTACTCGTTCCGGGAGAACACACTCCACAAGTACTATAAGAACATTATGCTCAGATGAGGATTACGACCAAGTCATGGGGTGATTTCTACAACTCAGTCTGAGCTAATCCGCTAAGCAGAGGATCGACGCCCAGGTAAAGTTGGTCACGTCGATACCAATAACTCTACCTAGGGTTCTAGGAATGAATAGAGGATCCGGATCTAAGTCTCATAGAGGGGATTCCAACAACTCTATTCAGGAAGTCCTGCTGAAGGGATCATACTCCTGTATATGGAAATGATACTAGAACCTTCAGGGAAAAGACCAAGGGTACGAACCCTAAGGAAACTAGTCCAAGTCACAGAAAACAAGTGGCGCAAGCCATGAAGAAAAGGTTACACGGTGTGTAGTATGGTTACATGCCATGTTCCTTGACCCCGGGTACTGCCCGTGTAAACGGCCCGTGTCATCCGTCCAAGCTGTGTAAAACTAAACTACACGGCGTGTAGAAGAATCACACGCTGTGTTCCTTAACTCCGGGTACTTCCTGTGTAAACGGCCCGTGTCATTTGGCTTGTCGGATAGAAAGAAACTACACGACGTGTAGAAGAGTCACACACCATGTCCGAGCACCTGGGGCTCGCTCCGTGTATGCTGGCCATGTGGCCGTACACGGTCTCTGTCCGTGTCCATGTCGCCTGCCCGTGTACCAGTACATGGGGTATCCCGTGTATCTGGCCGGGTCTGGCTGGGGAAGGGTATACACACCATGTCCTTGGCCATGTAATCAACTCGTGTCCATGTACTCTCGGAGTACACGCCAGGTGGTTCGCCGATGAACACACACCGTGTATCCCATACTACACGGCGTGTAGTCGGGAAATTTCCAGAAACACTATCTTCTTCCTCGGGCTTCGGCCAATCTTTCGGATCACGTTTCTCTGGTCCGTTTTCCACGAAACTCAAGATCAAGGGTCGCCTCGACGTCGCGATGCCGAATTCGTGGGTTTCAGGCCTTCAATCGGCTCCGAAATCTGATTCCAGTCACCCGTGTGGAAATCATTCGAAGAACCATATCTTCCAATCCGCTTTGATCCGTCCGTCGCCACCCCAGCCGAACCTTCTTAGGGTTGTACCAACGCCAAATCTTCAATTTGGGATCGTTACATTACACAACGGGTGCGCAACGATCCGTTGTTTGTATCCCCACGAAGAACGCGTAGAACGCAGTGAAGAACGCGGGAATTTGGGGAAGAAGAACACAACAAATTGAGAGGGACGAACCTCGATCGATGTTCGTGTCGATCTTGGTACATCACCGTTAGAAGGTTGAATGAAACCAAACAATTTCAAGAATCAAATCCCCACGATTCCCGTAAAATCCCATCCCGCAAGAACGATCGATCCGTGGGATAATCTGTTCGTGGATTAGTCCGCGTTCATTGTGGAAAACAAAAATGGGGAAGAAATCATCAAACAAACATCCTACCTGGATCTGCGGTGTTCGTTGGAGAAGATCCAGTCATCGCGTCATCGTCGCCGGCGAAGCTTGTCAAGAACACCGTCGCCGCGTTGGGAGGTTTTTCTCCAGAGCCTCCAGAGCCTCCAGGGAAAAATCAGGGTTATGGGAATTGTAACCCTAATCCCCTGTGAAATCTATATTTAAAAATAATAAAAAGATTTTTCTGCAACAGGGATTAATAAAATATTTTAATTAAATATTTTATTACGGTTACGTCCAAAAACCATATTTCACCACCGACCTGCGCCGGCCGATGTTAGGCCTTGCCTAAGGTAAAATCGCTGCTCTGAACGCAACGGTGCCCTCGGATTTCTGATCCGAGAACCCGTTCAGGAGTTATTATACTTTTTCAGGAAAACCGCACGCGCATGTTTTTTAATTATTAAATTAAATTCAAACATTTGTTCCGGGCTCACCGGGCCTCGGAACTGCACGCCGTCTCAGAGCCTGGTCTTGAATTAATTCCCATATAATATTAAAATAATACATGGAAAAATCCGAGACATTATAATAACTCCAGTATGTTTTATATAATGGTATTCTATCATGTTAATGTAATACCCATCATTAAACTCCTCCCCCCTCTCTTTTATTCTAAAAATGAAATTATCACATGTGATGTGTCAATTTACCGACATCATGGGCGATGCACTTTCATTTTTCTTTAATGCCTCCAAGTATGTTAATAAAACCATTATAATGGTTGAAATATATTGTAAAATATATGTTACAACCCTATTTATGTTCTGTTACTGACATATATATACATAATACTAAATGATAAAACAAAACGAGTTCGTTGTGATCGAAAAACTGCCAAAATTAACCTAAAATGATCATCATTAACTTTTATCTAATGATTCATCCTCATACTATATAAAAAAATTATTTATAATATCATTTAAAATTATGGAAGATCATTAATAACATATAATAAAAATTCTGAATATTTATCTGCATTTTACACGAACTTCCATTTATGTATACAAGTGAACCAATCATGAAAACCATGAAAACGAATGCCCCCAAACGATGAAATTAAACTCTATAACTCATCTAAAAGACCCTAAATGAAATTAATAAAACCAAAATGAATAAAATTCATGCATAAAACCTTTTTAATTTATTAATTAATGAATATAACGTGATTATACAGGATATTAAAGTGAAGAAGGCATTCAGACACAAGGTAAGGGGAATTCCCAAACCCAACTCTCTTTCTTTGGGTTTTCCCTCTTTCACCCCATTTTTAGTATGGTTATTCCTTAAAAATAATTTCTTCATCATTATATTACATTTTTTTGGGATATACATGTTTTTTACTTGATTTTATGATAAACACAATGTTTTCCAAAATAACTCTTCTTTCAAAAAAAGGCGCACCTTTTACTCCTTGAGATTGTTTCTTCTTTACTCAAGGTTGATGATTATTATATCAAGTATGTTATTCCCTATTTATTTTGGGAACCAAAAGTTTATTAATGTATTATTATGAAATGAAACTCATTCCTTTCCATGATTTATTTTATGTTGAAGATTGTTATATGTTCTAAGTGGCATGCATGATAATGTAAATGTTGTGATGTGACAGGTGTGCCCAAAAATTATATAGAGATCCAATTCATTGGGTAATGTGACATATCTCATGATAAAAGTGAAATATGCATGAACATGATGCTAGTTTTTTTCAAAACTATATTTGGTAGTTGACCACTAAGACATGATGTTTCATTTTTATACATTGCCACATTCCATGCCTTTATCTAATGCTTCCTCTCATGATTATGATCCTATTCCAATGTTATGATGATAAAAATTATGATCACCCATGTTATATTGTTTCATGTTCTTATCTATCCTCTTACTAGAATTTTAGCTCACCCCTTTTTGATGTATATCCTCAGGTGACTTCATGTAGTAAGGAGAATTCATGGGACAATAAGAAGCTAGAGAAGTAATTAAATAGATGTCTATGTTATATTTTTTAAATGTTATGTATGGTCCTAATTTTACAGACACCAAACCTTTGGATCCTGGTCATGTAACGATTTTATGTTGTTTATCATTAAAATTATGTAATAAGTAATGTAAAAAAAACCAGGGTCTCTATAGTTGATATCAGAGAATGATTTAGTTAATTTGGGAATCAGGATTAAAGAACCTTAGTAAAACCCTTAGTTTGAGACTAAGTATATGTAAGAATACAATAATATTTTCTAAACATAGAGATACCATAAGATATGATTTTAGAGTTAATTTAAAAAAGGGATAAAATATTGATGACTTGTTGACTTATATTTTGGTCTAACCTTTTCTATTTTAGAAAATGGTGGGAACCAGGAGAAACTAGGCCAACAACCCATGTGAGGGACATTACAAAAATTTCCTGAATGACATCCCCAATTCTTTGGGAGGTGGATTTAAAAATTTCATGGCGATTCTTACCAAACTATCTCAGGTTATGAACAATAACCTGAATAATGTGGAACATTTGCCTTCACTTAAGAGGGAGCAACTGGATATCGAGTGTTTTATGCGACAACGACCATCGATATTTAGTGGATCTTCCAATCCACTAGTTTCAGAATAGTGGGTCAACTCAATGGAAAATATCTTTTCCATTCTTCATTGTTATGAGATGGAGAAGGTGAATCTTGCGGTTTATCATCTAAATGGAGAGTCCAATCAATGGTGGGATTTGATTAAGAATGCCAATCCGAAGGATGAAATTGAAGAGATGGAGTGATAAGACTTTAAGATAATGTTTCTTAACAAGTATTTCTATAAAACTATTCATACAAATATGGAGAGAGAATTCATAGATCTAAAGCAAAAGGAAGGAGAATATGTCATGACCTATGAAGAAAATTTCACAATACTTGCAAGGTACACTTCAGGATTTTTAATCAACAATGATAGCAAAATTGATAGACTCTTTAGTGGTTTAAAACTACACATTCAAAAGGCTCTAGTAATTCGAGACTTTGGGAATTATGAATAGGTTGTTTCATGTGTTCTCAAAGTGGAGATGGAGTTTGGAGAATGGTCCCATGACTATGGTGATAAAAATGAAAGATGGAGTTTCAAACCAAAGGATCTAATAAGAAAAGTGGAAAGAAAACTCAAGCACCCACATATCAAAAATGTGGAAAGAATCATAATGATAACTACCTCAAAGGGATGGGGAAATGCTTCAAGTGTGGGAGAGAAGACCACCAAGCTCATGAATGTCAAAAAGACACGAGGAAGCAAGAAAACGTGGTGGAGGAAAGGATAGCACCACCCATGGTCCAATGATACAACTTTAGAGAGAAAGGGCACTATACAATCCAGTGCAATAAACCTCAATTCCTCAAGGGTAATCATCATCATAAACCACCAAAGCCAAAGGATCAAGGTAAGTCTTATTCCATCACTACTGTTGAAGCAGAACAAGAAAATAAAGTCATATAAGGTACACTTCCTATTCACTCAATAATGGAAAACGTATTATTTGATTCTAGTTCTACACATTACTTTATATCTTATATGTTTTCTAGAACTATTGAATTGAATCCCTGAAACCTTGAAGTAGAGATATCCGTAAAAACACCTAGTGGTGAAATCATTGCAACCCAAGTGTTGGACTCTTCTCTTATTAGCATATGCGGGAAGATTCTTCCAGCGAATCTCATAATAATTTCCTTGGTGGAATTCAATGCTATAATGGGGATGGATTGACTCTCATTATATAGAGCACATATCAATTGTCGGGAAAAGGAAACATCTTTTCATATTCTGAACCATCCCATGATCCTCTACAATTGCAAGGAAGACCATGAATCTCATTTTGAAAATCCTTCAATGGTGTGAGTGTTGATTCCCTGTGAAGAATCATACATTGATCAAATGGTTGAGCCAAAGGAATTTATCAACCTAGGTGAAATGCCCATTGTGAGGGAATACAATGATGTATTTCTTGAAGAGTTACCCAGACTTCCCCCGGATCGTGAGGTAGAGTTCTCAATAGAACTCATACCCGAAGCTACTCTTATCTTAAAGTGTCCTTATAGGATGGATCCTATTGAACTGGAGGAGTTAAAGAAGCAGTTGAAAGATAATTTGGACAAAGGGTTAATATACCCTAGCGAATCACAGTGGGGTGCGCTAGTGCTCTTTGTTAAGAAGAATGGTGGATCAATGTGGTTGTGTATTAGTTATCGGGAACTCAACAAGATCATCATAAAGAACAAGTATCCTCTTTAAAGGATTGATGGCTTGTTCAATTAGTTGTGAGGAGCTTAGTAATTCTCAAAGGCGGATCTTCATTCTGGATATCATCAGCTAAATGTGAAGAAGAAAGATATTCAGAAGACCGCCTTCCATACAAGGTATGAGCACTATGAGTTTTTGGTGATTCCATTAGGACTTAATAATGCCCCTATAATATTCATGGATTTGATGAATAGAGTCTTTAGAAATTAACTCGATAAATTTGTGGTATTTTTTATCGATGATATTCTCATCTACTCCAAGAGTAAGGAGAAACATGAAGAACAACTAAGGCTTGTGTTGACAACATTAAGGAAGGAGAAGTTATACACCAAGTTCAACAAACATGAATTTTGGATGCAACAAGCCACATTCTTGGGATATGTGAGCATAAGTGAGGGAATTTATATGGACCCTTCAAAAACAAAGGAAATTAAAGAATATCCCAGACTCTCTAGTGTCACGGAAATCCACAGTTTTCTTAAATTAGCTGGGTACTACTGAAGTTTTGTGAGAAATTTCTCACAATTTTCAAGTACACTAACTAAGTTAATAAAGAAAGGGGTAAATTATGTATGGATAGAAGAATGTGAGAAAATATTCAAGGATCTAAAGAGAAGACTGATCACTACACCTGTACTCACATTACCAAAAAGTGGAGAAAGTTTTGTGATAGAAAATGATGCTTCAAAGAAAGGCTTGGGTTGTGTAATCACGCAAAATGATAATGTGATAGCCTATGCCTCACGATAGTTGAAGATCCATGAACAAAACTACCTGACTCATGATATGGAGTTAGCAGTTGTAATTTTTGCCTTGAAAATTTTGTGTCACTACCTCTATGGTGAGAAGTGTGACATATATACTAATCAAAAGATCTTAAATTATATATTCACACAAAAGAAGCTCAACATATATCAAAGGATATTGTTAGATCTAATCAAGGACTACGATTGATCTATTCACTATCATCATGGAAAGGTGAACAAGGTAGTTGATACTCTTAGCAGAAAAGAACCTGCTACTCTTTCCTTGTTGCAGATTGAGAAAGATCTTATCTTCATGGATATAAAAAGGACGGATTTGGAAATCATAGCGGCAGGGAATAAATCCTACCTTTCCCAAATATTTTCTCAACCATATATCTAAGAGAAGTTTAAAGAGGCACAAAGGAATGTTCCAGAGTTACAAAATAAGGTAAATGCAGTAAAGGAAGAGAAACTGTAAGAGTTCCATATCGATGATGATGGTGTGATTCAATTTGGAACAAGGATCTATGTGACTTCATCACCTGGGATAAAGAAGAAGCTATTTGATAATACACATAGCTCGAATTTCTCTATCCATACCGAGAGTACCAAGATGTACCATGATCTCTGAGAACACTTCTGTTGGGACAACATGAAGAAGGAGATTGCTGAGTATATCTCAAGGTGCTTGATATGTCAAGAAGTTAAAGCCAAGCAACAAAATTCCAAAAGGATGATGCAATTATTGCCTATACCCATGTGGAAATGGGAGAATGCCACAATGGACTTTGTGACAGGTTTATTTAATACATATAAAGGAAATAATGCGATATGGGTTGTGGTGGAATGACTCAAAAATACATCCCACTTTATCGCTATTCAGGAAGATCTCTAACTTGAAATACTTTCAAAGATATATGTGAAGAAAGTGGTGAGACTGCATGGAGTTCCACTCTTAATTGTCTCAGATCGTGATCCTAGGTTCACATTTAAATTCTGGAGGAGTCTTCAACATGCTTTGAGTACTAAATTAAATTTTAGCATGACCTATCGCCTCCAAAATGATGGCCAATCTGAAAGGACTATTCAGACACTCGAAGATATGCTAAGAGCATGCTCATTAGAATTCAAAGGTGGATGGGATTAATATATTCCTTTGGTTGAGTTCTCATAAAACAATAGCTTCCACTCGAGTATTCAGATGACTCCATATGAACCTCTGTATGGAAAATGATGTAGAAATTCAACCTATTGGGATGGAGTTGGTGAAAGAAAGATACTTGGATTTGATCTTGTGCAGGAGATGATAGAGAAGGTTCAAGTCATCCAACAACACATCAAAGCTGCTTAGAGTCGGCAAAAGAACTATGTTGACTACTATCATAGGGACTTGGAGTTCGACGTTGGAAATAAAGTCTTCCTTCGAATATCACCATAGAAGAGAGTCATGTGGTTTGGAAATAAAGGGAAGCTAATCCTAAGGTACATTGACCCCTTTGAGATCCTTGATCGTATCAGATCTATGGCCTATCAGCTTGCACTCCCATTGAATATGGATCATGTTTATGATGCGTTTCACGTATGACTCCTAAGGAAGTACATACCAGATCCCTCACATGTACTAAACCCAGAGGTGGTATAACTAGAAAATGACCTCCCTTATGAAGAACAGCCAATAATGATTATGGACTAGAGAGATAAGGTTCTATGAAACAAGACAACCCACCTTGTCAAAGTGTTTTGGAAGAACCATAAGTATGAATAAACAACTTGGGAACCGAAGGAGGCAATGAAGGAGAAATACCCTCACTTGTTTATGTAAAACAAAATTTCAAGGGCAAAATTTCCAAAGGGGGGAAGAATGTAACAACCCAAAACTTTTATCAATAAAATTCACTTCTTATAATTATTTCATATAGTATAATCACATAAAATCACATTAAGAACACAATACAAAATTTATAAATGACGAATTAATGAAATAAAAGGTATTTCTAGAAGTTAAGGAACCTATACTGATGAAATAGTAACTTGACCTTTGGAATAGTAATGTGACCCTTATGAATAGTAAACTGAAAAATTGAATAGTAACCTCACCAATGAAAGTATAAATAAAATTTATCCATCTTATAAGTGATAATATGATATAATTATATCATATTATAAGTAAATAAATATTTTAAAAATTATTAAGTGTTGGTATTTTTGTAAGTTATAAATATTTAATTATAATTTTATGATTTATTTAATAATTTAAAAGAAAATGTATTTTCATAAAATGTATTCATAAATTAATATTTTTATGTCTTATAATTTTAAGATAATTTTATGATTCCTTTAGTAATTTTTCAAAGTGTTATAAAATCAGTTATAATTTTAAAATATGTATTTTCCAAGTAAATAATGATTTTAATTAAAAATTAAATTATTCATATTTAGAAAATTATTTTCATAAAATGAAGTTCATTTTTTAATTATACACATTGAAAAATGGTTAGGGTGAATTTTTTGGATTTTTCTGAAATACTTGAATTTTTGATAAATAGTAAAATACTATAATTTACGGTATAAATACATTATAAATTAAATACACTATTCCTTGAGTCATGCCTGATGTAAGAACTATTGGTTCAAACTCACATGATCTAATTAATGTATTTAGTCTCAATAATCAACACTATTTCTTTTCTTGAGCAAAATAATTAAATAATGAATTAAATAATGAGAAAACACTCATCTCCTCCACTATAAATATCACCCCTCACACCCTATTCTCCTAAAACCTCTCAAGCTTTGAGAATTATCCAAATTATAACCAATAATACCCCCCACGTCCAGGATCTCTTGGTCTCATCAAAAGACTAAAACCTTTTCCCTAAGGAGGTTCTCAATGAGGATGAATCCAAGAGGTAAAATCCTCTTTTACTTTTAATTTCTTTTCAATTTCATTTCCCTTCTTCTCTTCTTCTCATCTTCTATAATCCAAATGTAATGATAAATCTAGTATGTTTTATATATTTTTATTCTATCATGTTAATGGAATACCCATCATGAAACTTCTTCCTATCTCTCTTTTATTCTAAAAATGAAATCGTCACTCGTGATGTGTCAATTTATCGACATCGTGGTCGATGCACTTTCATTTTCCTTTAACGCCTTCAAGGATGTTAGTAAAATCATTATAATGGTTGAAACATATTTTAAATTATGTGTTACAATCCTATTTATGTTTTGGTATGAACATATATATACATAATATTAAATGATAAAAAAAACGGATTTGTTGTGATAAAAAAACCACCAAAATTAACCTAAAACGATCATCATTAACTTTTATATAATGATTCATCCTCATACCATATAAAAAAAATTATTTATAAGATAATTTAAAATTCTTAAATATCATTAATAACATATAATAACAATTCTGGATATTTATCCTCATTTTACATAAACTTCCATTCATATATACAAGTGAACCGATCACGAAAACCATAAAAATGAATACTCCCGAACATTGAAATTAAACTCTACAACTCATCCAAAAGCCCATAAATGAACTTAATAAAACCATAATGAATAGAATTCATGTATAAAAGGTTTTTGATTTATTTATCAATTAATCTAATGTGATTATACAT
Organism: Viscum album; assembly: GCA_963277665.1. Lineage (NCBI taxonomy): Eukaryota > Viridiplantae > Streptophyta > Magnoliopsida > Santalales > Viscaceae > Viscum > Viscum album. The sequence continues at coordinate 1,823,806,422 of OY728132.1, read as the reverse complement.
GATATCAAAGTGAAGAAGACATTGAGACCCAAAGTAATGATAATTCTCAAACCCAACTCTCTTTCTTTTGGTTTTCCCCCTTTCACCCCATTTTCAGTATGTTTATTCCTTAAAAACCATTTATTCATCATTATCTTACCTTTTCTGGGATATACATATTTTCTACTTGAGTTTATGACAAACAAAATATTTTCCAAAAGAATTATTCTTTCAAAAAAAGACACACCTTTTACTCCTCAAGATTGTTTCTTCTTCACTCAAGGTTGATGATTCTTATATCAAGTATATTATTCCTTATTTCTTTTAGGAACCCAAAGTTTATGAATGTATTATTATGAAATGAAACTCATTCCTTTCCATGAGTTATTTTATGTTTAATATTGTTATTTGTTCTTTGTGGCATGCATGCTAATGTAAATGTTGTGATGTGACAGGTGCACCCAGAATTATATAGCATAATGTAAATGTTATGATGCGATGAGTGTGCTTGGAATTATATAGTGCTCCAATTCATTGGGTAATGTGATGTATCTCATGAGAAAAGTGAAATATGCATGAACATGATGCTAGTTTTGTTCACAACTATGTGTGGTAGCTGACCACTAAAACATGATGTGTCACACCCCGACCCATGTATTTTGTTTATTTAATTATTTTCTTGTCTTTAAATATTTTTTTGGGGTTCGGGCTCACTCCCAAATGAATTTTTTTGAGTTATGTTAAAAAGTGCATTTTTTGGGTTGACGTCGTTGGACGCATGGGCAGAGCGTGTTTTGGAAACCCCGTGCGGCTTCGCCCAGGCAACTGCGGAACCTGTCCATCTTTGAAAAAAATTTAAAATGATTAAATTTTGTATTTAAAATGAATGTTGATTATTGTGTCATTTAAAATCTTTATTGTGTTGATAATTTTATTATAATTAAAATGATATGAATACTTTTATTATTATTATTATTTTATCATTATGATGATGATGACAATTATTATTATTATTATTATGTTACAAGAATTTTAGTTACTATTATTTTTAGATTAGTTTACATTTTTTAGGGTTCCTGCGCATTTTCCCCTCTCTCCAATCAGCGCCTCTTTCCCCTATGTGTGGCGTGAGTAGGCCTACCTCCTCTCCCTCTCGGCCTCCCTCTCCCCTCCCTTCGGCGTGAGCAGGCCCCGTTTCCACCTTCGGCCACCCTAGCCGACGCCGCCCCGACACCCTGCTTCTCCCAACGCCTCTTCCCCAACCGCGCAACAGACCTACCCAATGCCTCCTCCTTGTCTCTAGTCACAACCCCCTCCTCTCCATCCAGTGATCCCCATTTTGGTTCCCTCCTATTCGTCGCCCCGGCTAGCCCAGCCTTCCCTGCCTCCGCAACCCCCACCGGTGCGACCTCCACTCCCGGTCGGCCACCACCACCAGCGGCGCAACCCCTCTCCCTTCTGCTCGGAACAACACACATCTCTAGAACGATTCTCCTACATCCGGAGTGCCTCACCCTACCATCATCGCCCTTGCCGGTACACCTTCCCCTTGCGCAGCCCTTGCTCCGGTGAACCACCTCCGGCCTCCTCCTAGTGCAGCACACAACCCCCACCCGGCCGGTAAACCATGGTTTACGCATTTAGTTATTTTTCCATTTGATTATTCCCTTTGTTTCTTATTTTTACCATTGTTAGATTATGGGTTTTTGTTGATTAAGGTATTATATTGGTAGGTTTAGGATTTTAGAACCCGCGTGGGGCGATTCCGAGTGAACGTTATCGTCGCGCCATGGTTTCGAGCTAGGCTCTCCCTATGCACTTTCCCTTTTAATTTAAGAGACTATAATTCTATGTTTTTCACACTTCATATACACGTTAAATATTTTTGTTCAAACTTCTGGTTAGTTTCTTGGTATACGGTCAATGTTTGAAGTCTTGTTTGATATGGTCTTGTTATGCAGTTAATTTTAAAGTTGTATTTTTGTGTCAAATTGGATGCGTTTTGGTGTAAAACCTCATTGTACTTCTTGTTGATGTTTTATAAATTACTCAAACATTTATTAAATTATTCGGGTAGTGATAAATATGAAAAGTAGTGTTTTGGGGGTGCATTTTATTTTAAAAATAGATTTTGAATGTGTGGTGTGTTTTGTCGAGTTGTGAACATCGGGTGTTTTACGCACATGGTTTGAAAAGTTTAAAACAAGGTTTAACAATTTAAATAAAATTATGGCATGCGAATTGGTGTTCATAATTTGTTGAGTGTTAAATTTAAATTTTTTTATTAAACATTGCATGCCTTGTGTTCTTTATAAAATGTCAGTTTGGCTTTTAGGAGTAATGTGTGGTGTAAAATGAATTGTTGGGGTTTACAAATGTATCAGCAGTGTGCAGAACAATGCTTTGGGTTCTTTATCTGGTTTCCCAAGTGGTTTGGCTTTTACAAAAAGTGTGTATTGTGTTTTAGCATGTTTTGACATTTTTATTAAAAATGGTTGGGTCTTGAGTGTGTAATCTGAGTATATTAAAGAGTTTTATCAATGTTTTGATGTGATAAATAGTGTGTTTACATCTCTTTTAGAAATGTGGAAATTATACCTTTGATAAAAGTGGGTTTTGTAAATAGTGTTTAAGGGGTCGTTTGGCCACTTTGGAAAAATGATGTAAAGTGTTTTTCATAAAACCCCCGCTGGATGTTCTTCGTGCCTTGTTGACATGGAATGGTTGGGATGTCCTCGGTATGGAATTCATGGGTTCCATTATATGGGTCCCTTGGTTGGGAACCCTTGGTAATATATTGACTTTAAGGAATAAGAGTCGTCTTTGGGGAGACTCAGGGTGAGTCCTACTGTGAATTATTATTCAAAATATAGGTTATGATTTGATGCTCAGTGACATCTGATGGATCACCCCCTTTAATACCTGAGACATTGGAACCTGACATATTGAGAGAATTGTCTGAGATGAGTGTTGCATCGGTAGGTTATGGTACTGACCAGTGACCCATAGTAGGCAGATATGTTTAGGTTTATTACTATAGGATTTTCCCTCATCCTGTCCTGAGAAAGGGTGGATGAGCATATGGAGCATTATATTTCATTGTATGTGACATGCTACTGTAGATGGGGTCGCAGGTATTAGTGTTATATGGACTATTCTTGATCTCCCGGGTTCGCCTATGTCTAGTGGATTTTAGCTGTTTGAACTATTGTTGAGATACTTGTATAACTATTTACATTGTCCTTACTATATGACTGTCTTGGTACCCTTGTGTGGTGTTTTTCATGAAAAGTGATGTTTTGGTTTCCTAACTCCTATGATTTTTTTTTTCAAAATCAAATGTGTTTCAAACTCTCTAGTGATAGTTTTAAATGAAATCATTACTTTCCCCTTGAAATAGTATGGTAACACCTAAGGTTAGAACATGGTTTTGAAAATGATTAAGGGAAATGAATTGTACCTGATTTTGAGTAAAAACTGTAGAAATAAATACTTTAATATATTGTAGTTCAAACTTAGAATTAATGTTTCTTTAATTTTAAAGGTAGTGCATTGAGGAATAGTATATCGGACTAGCCTACAGAGTTTTAATACTCATGCCTATAGTTATTTTATGTTTTTAGTCCTTGTGCAGGTTCCAGCTTAGGTGCATTCGTCTTGGGCAATGTTTGGTCATTGAGTTGAAGAGTGACTCGCGAGGTCACACGAAGATAGTGGTTGTCCCGTTCGGTTAGTTTTATTTTCTTTAGTTCTTGTTTAGTCATTTTGTTTGGTTTATATATTTTGATCTATTCATTATTTCCACTGCTTTTATTTAATTATATTGGGCGAAATTGTTCCCATCATCACTCTGTCGATGCCTTGGCGCTTGTCATCAACCCAGGAGGGTCGGGAACACCTCTCGGGCCTTGCCGCAGATCGGCTTAGGTGACCGGTTCAGGGTTGATCTGGGTTTATTCGTGACATGATGTTTCATTTTTATGCATTTCCATATTCCATGCCTTTATATAATGCTTCCTCTCATGATTATGATCCCATGCCTATGTTATGATGTAATGATTATGATCACCCATGTTATATTGTTTCATGTTCTTATCTATCCTCCTACTGGGTTTTTATCTCACCCCTCTTTGATGTATATCCTTAGGTGACTTCATGTACTAAGGAGAATTTAAGGTTCAATAAGAAGCTAAAGAAGAAGGAATTAAATAAATGTTCATGTTATATTTTTTAAATGTTATGTATGGTCCTAATTTGTCCAAGACACTAAACCTTTGGATTCTGGTCATGTAATGCTTTTATGTTGTTTATCATTAAAATTATGTAATAGTAATGGAAGAAAAAAAGGGTCGCTATAGGAGTTGTAGGATTAGGATAAAGAGTGGGTTCTATAGGTGGAGGTGGAGGAGAGGGAGCTGTTGGCGGAGGTAGAGGAGTGAGAGTTGCAGTCTGAAACTGTCTTTGCATATCTGAAAACACGAACTATACTGATGCTCTGATCTTATCCTCCATCATCACATTAATATTATGAACTTGAGACTCCAAATATTATATTTTTTTTAATAAAAACCCACCATTATAGAAGCTGAAGAATGTGTAAACACTTTTCTCACCGATACACCCACTGAGTATCCTTGTACTCGACCCGGGTGTTCGGGCTTTCCTAATGCTATGGATAAAATATCCTACCTACCCTCATCTACAAAGACCCCCTATGTTATCTTCTCTTCAAGAGAATCCTGTATGAATTATTTGAAAAATTATGTAATAATTCAAAATATATAAATAATTTAATTAACTTAAATAAATAAATAAAGTAAACATCTTATGATCCTCTCAGCCACAATCCTCGACTCTTCCGTAAGATATTGTCATGTTTTTATCATCTGAGGCCTCTTTAATTTTTCATGTCTAGCTGGGGGTGGGGATAGAGGGGAAACCTCTCCAGAGCTTGAAGACTCAGCTCTCAGTTTTTGAAAATTTTTAATCATCATTTGTTCTTCTAATAACGTATACCCCCAAAGATAAAGTATGGGGGTATACATTTCTAGATTGGATCTCCTGATAAAATATCCTCAATTGCTGTAAATTAAGAATAAGAAATCATTAATAAGATCATTAATATAAAAAAACTTCTAAAAGTTTACATTATACTTACCAAAAATGCTTAGTCTTCTACTTTCAAAAAATTCATTCTATGTGTCTTCATCTATAAAAGGATATATATCACATGGATTATGATGTTTTCTATTCCCATAAATGAAATCAGATGTGAGTGTTGATTTGAAATCCCTCCATCTCCTAGCAGCCAATGATAAACATTTCCTCCAAACTCCTCCAGTGTCTGGTATATCATATATCATCTGATAAGAATGGGGGAACATATATTACTATAAACATTTCAAGATTAGTAAAACAATAACAAACGAGCTTACCAAAATGGTCTCCCACAACTGAGATAGTGTCATTTTGTCAACACTTACCCAATCATCAATCAAAATACTAACTTTTCTTTTAGCCTGAACTGATATAAAACTTTTGAATTGTTTTGAATTAGGACCTCTTAGAGTATCATTATCATCAAAGTCTACCAGTATCCTCTAGTCCTGGCTACGAGCAACTGATAATTTTGGTAAACGTGTGCTGCCACATTTACCAACCTCGAACTCTTCTTTGGATTTGTGGGAGTATACAACTCTTGTAAAGAAGTATGAAGATCATTAAGAGGAGCATGTGTACGTTCCTCCCCAGAGGTATGAATATGCTCATCTCTATAAATATGTGGTTGATTAGTAGATTGATCTATCATTATCTTACAAATCAAATCAACAAACAATTAGTACACAAATATACAAATTCAACTATTACAATATTAATGTAAATAAAAAATGAAAAATTATGAAACACAAAAGTAAACTAAATTAAACTGAACATATTATTATTCATATTTTTTATAGTTAACTAAAATTGTAACAATAGTAATGATATATGAAATTTCATTTAAATGAATGAAAAAAAATCCAAAAAATGGTGTATGAATATTAAAAATGCTCTAACCTAATAAATCATCTTTTACACAAAATGAATATTTTTTCAATATACTCTTATAAAATATTTTCATTTTTATTTATCATATTATATTTAAAATAATTTTATTTCAATAAAATAAATTAATAGATAAGTTATGCAAGGGTAAACATGTTAAGCTAAACAAAACAAAACTAATATAAATAAACATTTTAACTTATTAGTTTTAATACGTGTTTTAATAAAGAAAATAAAATTAACATATCTAACATTTTATGAAATTTATAAAGTAAACAAAAAATAAACATATGTTACCTGTAATATTATGAATGTACTAAATGATTGTTTTCCAAAATTCCTTCATCATGATCATTCCTTATGACACAAACCAGACATGATCATCATCATTATATGTTAATCTTTCCATAGAAGTAGGTATTTCACATAAATCAACATCTTTTTCAAGTTTATCATCACCAACATATTATTTTTTCCTTGTAAAACAATAGACCACTACATATTGGATTGATCAAGAACATAGAAAATTTGTTTTTCATGTGTTTTCATCATAAAAGGATTAGCTGTGTATTCCAATCTATTCATATTAACAAGTGTCATTCCAAATTCATCGTGTTTGACACTACTATTACCGATAAACCATTTGAAGTTAAACACCGAAACTTTAAATTTAATATAATCAACCTCTCATATTTCTTCAATGACTCCATAATATGCACTTGATGCATAAATTGAGTTCTTGTCTTTAAAACTCGAAAAATGTATTGCTTCTGTGAATACCAATACACTACTATTCTGAACCGCACTTTTGTTGTCCTGATCTATCGTATGAAATGTATAGTCATTAATGTCATACCCGGACCATGTTATCAAATTTAAAATTGGACCACTCACTAACCATTTTTTTTGATACATTTGATCTACCAAGCATGGTCTATTTAAACCATAAAAAAAGTTTTTTCATGCTCATTCAAAATCCGCATATCATTCTTCTTTGGATAACATCGTTTTAACACATTAATATAAAATGTTATATATGGTTGAACATCATCTATGTTATTCAAGATGTATAAATGTACCTTCATTATCTATTCACCTGACCAAGATTTTACTTTCAAGCCACAGAACCATTTCCCCCATAATTAACTCGTTTATGGTGAGATGGAGGCAAACCAATGTGCTTCACCACAGACAAGTATCTTGTACAAAACTCTGCAACCTCTTTAAAAATATACTTTTCAACAATGGAGGCTTCGGGTCAATATGAATTCTTAACATACCCCTTCAATATCTTCATATACTTTCCAAAACGATACATCCAACATAGATATATAGGTCCGCAAAGCTTTATTTCTCGAACCAAATAAACTATTAAATGAACCATTATATCAAAAAAAGATGAAGGAAAATACATTTCCAATTGACAAAGTATAAAAATTGATTCATTTTTCAAAATATTCAAAACATTCAGATCAATCACCTTATTAAAAATTGAATTTAAAAAATAGCACATCTTCATGATAGTCTTTCTAACACAGATGAGCAATATTCCACACAATGCAACCGATGGAAGTTGTTGCATCATGATGTGAAAATCGTGAGATTTCATACCTGTTGTAAGGACTCGACCTTAAATCATTGCATAATCTTGAATTAAATTAATAATTCACATTGAAGATCTTTTTAGGTTTAGAGTTTTAGAGAATTATGCCATAAATATTACATATCAACTTGAAAATTACATGCAGACACTACTACTCAGTATCCATTTTTTCATAAAATAAAAACTCTTAAAAAGAAACATGTCTAGTTTCAAGTTTTAGACAACATGACTTTTCCTTGATCTCATCCTTGACCCTATTCATCTTTAAGTCCCATGGAAAACATTTCAAAAACTTAGGATAGCATAAAAAGATCAGTAAAAGTTATAAAATAAGGAAAAGAAACATTAACCCATCAATAAATACAAATCAATGAAACCATACTTTTTGATCATAACATACTTCATGAAATCATAAGATTTATGAATAACACATAGAAATAATAAATCATAAAGGTAACTTGTGGCATCCATATCATACTTACATTGTAGCTATCACAGCTACATAGAGAGTTACGTTGGAATACCCATCACAATATATTTCCTAAATCTCTTAGGAGAAACATTAACGTTTACCTTTGTCACATTACCCAATGCATTGGAGAGCTATCTCGGGCTCACACACCCTAGGTTTATCATGGAACCACCCATATACGTAAACAATGTCTAATAACCATAACATATTCATAATGCATAAAACAATCATAAAGGAAAGATAACATTTCCACATTTCAATCACAATATATCATTTCAAGATATTGACGTAATCAATGTTTTACCAAAACCATTTTCAAAACCATTTAAAACATTTAATAAAGAGATTTTTGAATCAAAGTGTCCCATACCACTTTGAATCTTTTAAAGAAATTAACATTTTAAAATATTAATGTCCATATAAATAAATCCTTAAAACCATTTTTAAAACATGGACATTAATGAAAAAGGTTTAGAAGAATAAATCATTAAAACATTTTAAACGATATTTTAGTTAAAGAATTCTCAACCAAAAGAGAGACGCTTGAATACAAATAATTTAGGAATAAAATTAATCAAAGATTATAATATAATGAGAATAAATAGATTCATGATATAATTGGTGTATAACAACAATATGTTTCAATGGAATGTAAATTGAGACAAAGTCCCTTACAAAGATCATATCCTTAGATTAAGGACAAATCAAAGACATAATTATGTGTGACAAATAAGAATACACCCAATATAAGTAGATATTAAGTGTAAAACAATCAAATTTCATTTACACATATTCATAACATGACATAATCAAGAAGTATAAGTTTAACCCAAAGAATTGAAATTGGGTAAAGAAGTTCCCTTATAAAAATTCGATGGCCTAATAGCGTCACTTTAAAATTCAAAAAATGAGTTGATGAGAGAAAAAAGTGCATCTCATCACTTGGACATAAAATTTACATCAATAAGGATATAGAAGAACATATCCCAACATAAAAAGATGTAAATTAAAAGACGTAACAAAAAGGAGTCTTTTAAAAAGAGGAGGGTGAAAGGTTCCCTTATCGATTTGGTAACTTACGAAACATACACCCCATGAAATAAGGATCATACAATGAAGATTTAAACACCCATAACTTAAATTATATTACACAAAGAATACAATCACGAGCAGTACATACACCACATAAAAGGAAATAATGACAATATAGCATGAATCTCACGGGAATAAAAAGTGAGATGAAAACCTCTTACCACGTTGTAATCAATCGAGTCGTATGACCAAAAGTTAATAACTACCAAATGAATCACAGAATACCATGAATATAAATAGAATCATGATAATATATATCAAATGGCAGTATACAATACACCACATGCATGAAATAAGTGGCGAACAATGGAAATCTCACGAAATTAAAAGTGAGATAAGAAACTCCTTACCTCGTGTCCGACTTGACTCGATTGTTCTTTAATCTTCTGAATAATAAGATAAAGTTAATTTATACTTGCTTAAGAACCTTTTTCAAGTTTATTTTTCCTTTTATATCACTTATTACCATGTTATAAACATTATACAATCATTTAAATTAATAATGGTCGTTTTGTTGATATTTGGTACTTGAGTTAAAAATGAACGTGTTATATTTACAAGTTGTCCATGTGATCAAAAGTTCATTATCTCCAGAATGATATTCATGATTTAGATATCATATATATCCAGTATATATATGTATGTATTTATAATAGTACATAACATTTGGAGATAAGAAATGAAATGCACCCTTTATGGAGACGGTAAGTCGTACGTACTCATGAACGCTACTTTCATTTATATTTCATATTTAATGGAATGAAAAATTAATGATAAATAGGTATATTATAATTCCAGTATAATATCATATATAATTTCAGTATCTCCATCCTTTATATGTTCCACGTATGACATGAACGAGTCGTATCACTTTGAGGGGGTGGTAGTCCGTACTTCCTCAAATGAAATTATCGCGTTTACCCATTATGGAAACCATAAAGGTATTCTATAAATGAAAAATACAAAAGCAAAGAAACAATATAAATATAATACATATCACATATAGATACATTTCCATCTTAATGGTCACCATAAGAGGTGGCAGGAGAAGATTGAACAATCATCGTTTCGTAAGGCAGTAGTTCGCCGTCCACAGAAACAATATATTCTTTACCAATTAGATGGAGGTGTGTGTAAGTGTAGTTTGAATCCTTCTCATAACAACAACCTATTATATTGAGGATACTGGTGTTATTATAATAGAAAGGAATAAAAAGAGTTTAGGGTTGGAGAATTAAAATAAAAGAAAAGAACTTAAGAGAAGACGTTACCTTTAAATTGGGTATCTCCCTTTGGTTAGAACCAAAAGGTTTATTTGAAGTACCTTCTGCCTAAGGTAAGAAATCTAGGAGGAAGAGATGGATGTACGGAGCTTAATTGGACAGAGGTTGGATGAACCAAGGGGCATGAGAAGTGTGAGGAATGAGTTAGAAGTGAGAGCTTTTTATAAGGGGGAGGAGGGGCTCTTTATGAAAGTTTAAAAATATTATTTTATTATATAATGATTTTCGGTTTCTAAAGGTCCAAAACTTATTAAAGTCGAAGATAAGATGACTCATGTTCGAAATAAAATCATCCAATAAGAATTGGGTAGGTTTTGGATATTGTTTTAATCTTTATAATCTTATTTATTTAAATCATTCATTAATGAGGTAAACAATGCACCATTATTGTGTCATAAATAATTTTATTTATTTGATATCTGAAAATTATAAAAAAACACCATGATGTAGGAAATCTTTTTAGCTTTCAAATGAATATTTATAGTCGAAGAGATAACTTATATAACTCTATGTAAAAATTTATTTACTAAAAGATATATATTTATGTCATTTTTGTCTTTATTTTAAATTAATTAATATAAAGTGTCATTATCACTCTCATGTGGCTCCATGGGGTCCCAAAATCGACTCAAGGATGCCCATGGTTGGAAATGTATCAACCAATAGGATTAGGACACATGTTAGGGTAATTTAATATTATTATAATAATATTTTGCTACACTTATTTACCAGATTTACCCTTTAACCATGATAAATAAATTTTTTACTGAAGTAAATATTCATAATGTCTAAAAATAAAAGTTACCTATTTACACAATTTGGATCTCCTGATTCCAAATATGGAATCCATTTTTCCAAATTCAAAACACAGAAGTAGTAGAAATTAATTTAAAATTAATTCCCGCTGTCAAAACAAAAAGCGTGTTTTTAAGAAATAATAACTATCAAAAGATTGACACTTATTTATGTCTAATTTCAAAGTAAAATTACTTACAATGACCAACATTGTATTAAATGGTAAAAACATAATATAATTACACTTTAAAACCAATTAAAAGGATAATCTAACCTTATAAATAAATTAGATTAAAATGCAGTTTTGAATTAAAATATAGTATTTTTCAATATTCATTAAAAATGAATTTTATCAGAAAAATACAAAAAATATACCCAAAGTAAATTTTGATGTCCCGATTTTAAAGAAGAATTTTATTTTGTCAAATATAACATATAAAAGTGACTAAAACTAGATTTAAAGAGGGTTCGCCATCAAAAGGCGGTAAATCAATCATTTAAAGAATATTCGAGTATTTATGCTTAAAATCAGATTCATTCACATTTTAAGCCTCTAACTTTTATTGGATAAATGTAAAAACATTTAAAAAACATATATAATCAAATTTTAGTTAGTTCTATTCATTCCTGCCAATACGAAAGCTATGTGTTAATTACCATTTAAAATAATAATAATATTATATTATTTTTCAGTATAACTCAACGTTGTGTGCAACGTAAGATTTAAAAGAAACTCGTTGTTGCGTATCGAGTACGCCATCGAACATAGCACCCCCTTTAAAGTAAAATTAATATTTAATTCATAAATATTAATAAATATGAAAATGTTATATTCTTTATTTATCTGGGATGTTACACCTATCAACTTCAAATCCTTTAAAGATACACAATTTTTTACATTTGAAGGATGACCATTTGGTACTTTAATATCATGAAGACACTGACAAACGCTAATTTTCTCCCTCTTGAATAATGTATGAAAAGCTGGGGGAAGAAATGTTTGCCTTCCATCAGAAGTGTGAGCTAACTCCAAATGTATTCCCATTGACAGTAAGTCCAATATTTCATCCAACCCATCTTTAGACTTTCCTTTAATATCTAACAATGTTCCAATCAAGTCGTCACACATATTTTTCTCCACGTGCATGACATCAATGTTATGTTTCACCTCACGATATCTCCATTACGGTAGCTTAAAAAATATTGACCGTTTCTTCTAAATATTCATATCATTACCAAATTTACGTGCCATTCCAAATGTCACATAAAAAATTTTCACCCTCTAAAAAATATTGATTAGTGGATAAAGGTTTTGAAGCAATATCAAATTCTTGTGAGTCATTGAATGCCTTTTTTAATCTTCTATAAAAGTGATCCATAGACAAAAACTTTTGATGACCCATGTATACTATTTTTCTCCCATGATGCAGTTGATAATATGAAGTCTGTTGTTCACAAATTGGACACACTTTATGCCCCTTAACACCGTATCTAGACAAATTTCCATACACTGGGAAGTCATTTATAGTGAACATAATCATTACATGCAGTTGAAAATATTCCATTTTATAAGAATCATACACCCTAATATCATCCTCTCATAAGAGTTTCAAATCATCAATTAATAGTGACAAGAAAACATCAAATATTATTTCCAGGTTGTTTTGGTCCAGAGATTATGAAACTTAACATGACATATTTGCGCTTCATATAAAATTCAGGAGATAAGTTGTACATTACCAATAAAATAGGCCATAAAAAATGTGTTCTACTCGGGCTTCGATATGGATTCATTCCATCCGTGCATAGTCCAAGTATGATATTTCTAACTTCATTTACGAATATAGAAAATTTCTGATCAATATTCTTCCATCATGGACAATCAGTTGGATGCTGTAATTTTCAATCACATATTCTCTCATCTACATGTCGTTTTAACCTTTTTGCATTATGTGAATTTGCAAATAAACATTTCAAACAAGGAATTATAGCAAGATACCAAAATTCATTGGTAGAGATCTCTGTAACTGCTAAATCAACATGTATTTTTTCTTTCAACTTATATTGTGACATCCCACATTTAAGACACTTTGATAAAAATTCATATTCCTTCCTATATAATGCACAGTCATTCGGGCATGCATGTATTTTTTTATACCCTAATCCTATCGGGCATAGTATTTTCTTCACTTTATAATGTGAATCAGGAAGATCATTGTCTGTAGAAAGAATTTCTATTAACAGTGGTAGCAAATCAGTAAAACTTTTGTTACTCTAACCATGTTTCGCCTTGAAGTTAATCAATCTTAACACTGACGATAAAACCGTAAATTCCGTACAACCTAAATACAATGGGTTTTCAACATCACCATATAGACGCTCAATTGTTGGTTCTTTCTCAATTGTCTCTACTTCAATATCACGATTCATTTCTTCAATTTTATCAGAGTTATCATCTTACAAAGCATCATCATCAATAGATCTAAAATTCTGCCCAGTTTCACCATACCAAATCCAAGGGTTGTAACTTGAATTAAAACATGAAAAATTAAATGATCTTTGATCTCTTTAATTTTCAACTTCTTTATATTTAAACATTTTAGACATGGATAGAAAAACATGTCGTTGTTTGGAATATTTTGTTTAACAAATTTCAAAAAAGCATCAACACTTTCCTCATATTCACCACTCATTCTAAGTGCCGCAATCCAACTTCGAATCATTATTACCTATAACAAATATAAAAAATATATATCTTGTCAAGATAAAAAAAAATTAAATTTATATGAAATATGTCATAATTTGAAAGTAACACAATTTTGAAATATAAAACAAATATTTGCGTATTTGAAAAATCTAATTATAAATTCTATACAATAATGAAAGATAAGTTTAAATATAAATGGACAATCATAAAAAGATACGCATGGAAGTAATTTACAAAAGAAAATATAGTTAAACTATAAATTTTGGTATCTAATATACACAATCATTGCGATATTAGATATGCAAATTCATCAAGGTTGCAAGTTGTTTTGTCGACGATGGATTCAGTTAGGGAACCATATGGAATGAAAATGAAATTGGTGTGGGGATCGAAAATATATGCCAATTCTCTTAAATTTAATGATATTTCCCTAACTCAACTAATTCTTTATAGGTATGATCTAAAATAAGAACCCATGATTGGTTTGTTATTGATCAATTCATACCGCCCCAAATGGTTTTTGGTCCAGCCCCATAGTAATTTCCAATGACTAAAAACCCATAACTAGGCCATCACAATATTGATTTGCATGATCTATAAATATAATATTCTCAATACCGATAAGTGGAATACTGATCCGTCAGGTAATTTCCATCTATGATGCCATAATAAATTTCCCAACTCGTACCACAGTACATGATTCTCATACTAGTATGAGATACATGATGATATACATTGCTAATAAGGTTTCTAGACTGAGCAGCTAGTTGATCTGAAGGGTGATATCCCAATCCTAATCACTATAGTGACCCTCATATGTTAATCACCACCCATAAGTCCATGGGTCTTGTGAGTTCGGTATATTAGGGGCATCCTCATCTACTGCTCTTTCTAATTAAACGCGATGACTAACTCAGTTCATGTATAAAAGAGGATTTCAATTCATGGGTTCATTTCTTCATCCAATGCATTACTTTCATGAAAGAAGTATTACTCTAGTGATTGGAGTAGTTCTCTTTGTATTATCCCATGTAGAAGATTGGGGAATGAACAATTATAAATATCCAGAAAAAACTGGTCTCCTGTAATAATATCCACATCATAGAGGCTTACTCGTAAAGAAAATATATGAGATAAATGTAATCGAAAAACAGAGAGTTAGGGCATTCACGACATTGACCGACCGAAAGCGAGGTGCGTGAGGCTTACTTGAGAGTTGTGAGTCGATCAGATCAAATTCACCAACTGAAATGAGGATGTATGAAGCTGGAAAACAAGGTTGGAGGCCAATGGATCGAAGAAACGAGGTTAGGGTTTCCGCGTGAGAGAGAACTGAGTTTGCCTTCACCCGATCGAAAAACACCAAAATGACTCAAAATGAGAATTCATAAAATTCTAAATTATTTATCACATCAGTTATTATATAACCGATGTTATAAATAAATTTTTATCAGATCTATCGCGTTGGTTATATAGAAAACGACATGGTAAAGCAATGAGATTTGCTTCATAATGTTGGTTATTTTATAATCGATGTAAAAACAAGCTTTATCACATCAATTATAGAATAACCAACGTGATAAAGTGAGATACTTTCTTTATCACGTCGCTTATAAGATAACCGATGTAATAAATCAATATACATGATTTTGCACGTCGGTTATAAATAACTGACGTGAAAAGGCTGACACGATAAATACTTCTTGTACTAGTGGGAGAGTTGTCAGATGAAGTTTTATCAACGGTCAACAGACTACATCCCATGCGGATCGCCAAGGTGACACACAAGGATAAGGTGGATCAACGGATTAGCAGGCCGAGCGAGCAGCCCAGAAAAACAGGTCCAACACACATAAAGGAGCCCAACAACATTGAAGGCCCAAACAGAGGCCCATCCAGAAAGAAAGCCAAACAACAAAGAAGCATAATAATAATAAAAACAAAAATATTTTTTCATGGTAAGATGTATTTTAATTTGAAAACTAAATTTAACATGAATAATATCAAACATGTCATCCACAAGAGGCCTAATCAAGTATTGAGGGTACTATGTAAACAAAGGATCCCACCCCTGCTAAGACCCACAACATCGAGACAAATCTTAGACGATGAAGCTATATTCATGGAAGGGCGTGTCTGAAATACATTATACTTGACATACCGGCCCCATGACTCTGTAATAAGCAGGATGGTGAACTCAATCAAACTCTTGCTCGCCTATAAACTTAATAGCGTATAGACCTGCAATCTATCAGGGTGCAGTGAGAATATGTTGAATGTAGCATTCCTAACCCAATTCATCTCCACCGTGACTGAACCGGGTTGTGATGTACCTTAGGCGTGCCTCCCCATACGCTAGAGGTTGCCGACTAGCGGTGGAGGTCGATGAATATCCCGAGGAGACTATACTCTCTATAGTATAGATTACCATAAATCACAACGAAAAAAATATTGAGAAATAATCACCATCGTAGTGGCAAGTCAGGTTTACTGTGGCATGTACTGTAACAGGGCACCACACTGTAGTGGGGGAACTATAATGGAGTACTGTAGTGATGTACTTTAACAAGTGCTAAAAATCTCAAATAATCCGGGTTGGGTCACCCAAAAATGCCTTCAGTATGAGTTGCCACTTAACCATAAAAAAGCGGGCCTTGATTAAAAAAAAAATAGATTAGAGAGAGAGAAACAATCACCACAATATAATAACAACATAAAGATGGTCATCACAACCATGTGCCATCCAAAATTAAAGAATAACCATCATGGTATATAAAAATGAGCTATTGTACATGTCATACGAGTCATACAAGTACATGCAGGATCTCTTGTGCCCATATCATATATAACTGGGTCCAAAAGTGAAAAAAAGAAAGGAGGGATTCACTAAAATTGGTCTTGAGTCCCATCTCCCAACTCTAACCCAGCATCCCAAATCAACCATTCAATAGAGGGCCATTTCCCTTACCCATGTTACGAACCACGATGTCTGCTCGAATATTAGGGTGCCCGGGTTGGGTGTGATTACAACTTGATAGGCTACCACCAACATTGTCCCCAAAAATTCCGGTAAATACAAGTTCATGCTAGATATGGAATGCTAATAAAGCAGAGAAATAAAATCAAATAAATAACCCATCACATCATGGAATGCTCAACAACCATGCCACAATCATACCTACTTCGGCTAATGCTGGAATGGGACGATATACCCATGGTCCAAACACACCTTGAGGATGAATGATATATCACTCCTCATCTCATGATTAAGGCGAATGATGCATCGCCATCACAATCCATCTACGTGAATTATCCATCACCAATCCAACATCAATGGCGAATGAGACATCCACTGGTGAATGAGGTATCACCAACTCAAGGTGGACGATATAACAATGATATAGAGCCAATCATAAGGCTCTTATCAACAGATTAAATCCCACATGAATGCAGCTAGGGAGCTGGCCATGAGTTTGTTTCACAAAGAGCTGAGCCAAACACTCACTGTTCTAAGCACTTACTACTTTTTTAGGCATTTTTAATAAATGGAAGAAAAAGAAACAGGGCGATTGATGAGTGTGATGAAATGTAAGAAAATAGAAATGTGATGCATGCAAACTATCAATCGCAGGTTAGGCAGAAATCAAACGATCCTATGTTTGGCTTGAGGAATCCTTCATGGCTACCATTTTTTGGCTAGAATACCTTCACTGATTAACACAATACCATCCATTAATTATCCTCCTATGCTTATATTATGGATGTACAGTCCTCTCAACAACCGTCAATCAAACCACACACCCAACTCCTCCACAGAGCAAGCCAGATAACAACCTACAATCGCAGAGCATTACTACCTCAACTCTCAACTCCATTGTATGTTGTTCATCATTCAAAAACCCCAATCCCATTTTACATTAGAGAAGCCGAGTGAAGAGAGGTAAAAGGGATTTTTAAGAGGAAGAAATGCAGGTGTAGGCATGAGGAGATGATTGGCGATCGTCGAATTGAGCCCACACACCCTACTGCCTCACCATGAAATGAATTCAAAACATAAGAAATGAAAAGCGAAGCTCAGGAATACCACTTCCTGCCCTAGGATCGAGTTCTCAGGTCAGTTATTCACTATCGTGAAGATTAAAGGTCACATTGATGAAATTGAAAACTAAAGGGAGTGAAGAAACAAGAACAAAGTTTAAAACACAAAATGAATTATCTATAAAAATACCAATTACAGAGAACAATCCCCTGAAAGGGAACCCCGACTACAGTGTCTGAGTCCCTTAATTAAGAATTTTGGAGAATATTGTTACCTAAAATAATTCCATAGCTTCAATCTTCCTCCACCTGCTGAAATCCCTCCATCTGGCTGCAACAAATTCAAGTTGTATGAGCATCTCCCATAATCAAGCTCTATACTCCATTAGATAGTGCTTTGCTGCTACGTGGTTGCAATGGAGAGCTTCGTGCGAATCAGTTTGGATCAATTGCGGTCAGTGGATTAAGCTGATTTGATTCTGCTCGTGAAATAGGTTAGGGTTTGTGAAGAAAGGATCTGACATGAGGAGGGGCGCAACCCGGTTCCCCGTATGCGGATCTTCAATGCGGCCCCTTTGTCCCGTGCTTAATCTGACACGAGCACCCCCAGACCGAATGATTCATATATTGGTTCTTGGAATGCGCTGGGGAGTGTGATGTCACACAACTGGCTAGGTTATTACTATGTACCTCTGAATCCATGGAATTAATCTCACACCACACCTCCCCTTCATTTTAATCTCACACAAGGGATTACTGATTTAATCACTCACAATCAATGAAAAATGATTTTAATCATACACAACATGTTTGTCCGCCTTCTTTCACCTATACAAACATGAAATTCACAAAAAATAAAGTATGTCCATACAAATTAATTATAGAAAATTAATGAAGTCAATTAAAATCTAGATTTAGGGCATTTCTATAATGAACTTAAAATTATTCCTAAAACCTAAAAATGCATTAAATGCCTAATTTTATGGAATTTTTTAGGATATTAATAAGGAATTACAACAAAAAAATTATGAAATTTAGTGATTCGTCACTCCCCCACACTTAAATATTTGCACTCTAGGAAAAATACCTTACACCAAGGTCAAATCAAACTTATCAAGACATTAATACCAACACATTTCAATTGTCGCATTCTTGGACCTACCATACTTCCCACATGAATTTCAACTCCCCAATTCCTCATTGTTCATAAAAATCTATTCAATCTCTTATTAGAACCCATGTTAATTTTGTATTAACTTCCTAAAAATGCATCGCTCCTAACTCAAGGCTTTTTTGTATGGATATTTTCTCATGATAAAGTGCATGTATGATTTCCATAGGCTTGCTTCCATCCTAACCCCTCCACATAAAATAATCACATGACTGTTCCAATCATGAGGGATTTAACATGGTTTGTTCTATGGGTTCAGGTTGGGTGGTTCAAATGTGAAAAACAAAGACAAAAGGGGGGTGAGGCTTGAATCTTTTAAGCATTATGCATGAAACAATTTGTCACGACCCGTCCCCCCGGGGCCCGTGCCGTGACTACCCCAAGCCCGCCTTCCATAGGCTAGGGGCTGACGACTAGCACCAAAGGCGTATTCCTTAAATTTGGGAAGACATTGCCTTAATAACATGTAAGCACACGCAACCAAGCACATAACAAGATACGAACTCAAGTAAACTGAATAGTAAACAGAGTGAGTGCAGTAAGTAAAAGAGGCCAGAATACAAGCCCAACTGGAAAGTACAAGAAACTGGAAGTACAAGTAAACTGGAACAGCTCTTGTGAACACCCGCCAAGGATCCTACCTGAAGGGTAGGTACAGCTCTCGATCGGTCGTCTTTACGGTATGCCTCGTCTAAGGTCCACCTTCGAGCTACCTCCAGTCCTGACACCCTCGTCCTCAGTCAACGCTGTCCGTTGTTTGCACCAAACACCACGAAATGCGGACATTGCCCGTGCAAGGGTGAGTATAATGATACTCAGTAGGGACCCCGAGACCCTCAAGGTCTCACAAAATCCACAAAGGATAAACCACAAAGCATGAAGTCAACTGTCAACCTGTAGCACCCCCGGTTTGAGGTATGTAGCCTTTGTTTATGCCTTTTTATGTGTTTAAAGTGCATGGGTTGAGTTGGAAGGAGGTTGGGAGAGTTTGGAATGAGTTTGGAGGCTTTTCTATGGGTGCACGGTTTGAGCACGGTTAGGGGAAATCGTGCGGATGCTCCAGGAAATCATGCAGGGGGAGTTAGTAGGCTTCGCACGTCCTGCGCACGGTTTGCCAAACCGTGCGAGGCAACCGTGCGGACCCTTACTCTCGAGGCAGTAGCATGCGCACGGTTAGCGCACGGTTTGCCAAACTGTGCGACCACTTAAAAAATAGGGTTTTAAAACCCGGGCTAACTCGGGCTTGCCTCATTCCTCTCCAAAATTTCCCCCACTCGAAGCTCATTTGGGATTTCGGTTCTCAAGGGTTGGAGGGGCTCTCCCACTCGTTTTGGAAGCGATTCAAAGGGCTTTCAAGGCGGCTTGAAAGCGGTTTCTCCTAGGTAAGTCTCTCCTCTTGGTTTCCTTGTGTTTTCCTCTAGATCTACATCCCTATCTTTCTTGGTTTTCTAGATCTACACTTGTTGTGTGTAGATCTAGGGCTGTGGTTGCCTTGGATGATGTTTTTAAGGCTTGTGAATGTTAAGAAAGGGGATCTAGAGAGGTTTCGATGGTGTGTTTGCCGGATTTGAGGTACGGTTGCTTGTGGGTCGATTTCTCGGGAACCTTAAAGGTAGGTGGCTTCTCTCTCGACTCAACTTGGTTAGAGCTAGTGGTTTTTGGTTACAATTAATTTGGTTGGATTGAAATTAATTGTGTTTTGATGTGTAAAGTTGGTTGAAAATCCATTTGGAGATTTTTGGGAAAAAGGGGGTTTTATGGTGAAATGCTTTTTTTGTGGATTTTAAAATGGAGATTTTAAAATGGGATGCTATGGTTGATTTGTGAAAATGATTGATGGAAATGGTTTTCAATAAAGAGGTTGTTTTATTGAAATGTTTTTTAGCATGGAAAATTATTTTCAATAAATGGGTGATTTATTGAAATGGATTGATATGAAATGGAATGGGTTGATTGCATGATGTTGTGACCTTGGTGGGTTATATGCTCGGTTTGTCTTGATTGGAATGTTGTGTGGAAGTGGAGAGAAGTAACACTATAAAAAGGAGATGGATAGTGGATGGAAGGGCCATCATCAAAGGATAAGTGGAGGGGAAGTGCCACTATGTGTGAATGGGTGAACGGGTTGGACAAAAGCTCCACCGTTTGATTTTTTTGGTTGTTTGTTGTGCATTTCTTTGCAAGTTGGAAATTGTTGTGCTAGTGTGTGAATGATGAAATGGATTGTGGCATGTTTGTTTGGTTTTCCCTTGGTTTCTTGGTTTGGGTGTGATGGATTGGTAGGGCATGGTTGGCTTATGGAAAATGGTTGTACTTGTGATTATTTTATATAAACTATTTTATATAAATGTGCTAACGGTTTTATCCTAGTGGCCTGTGTAGGGAAGTCATTTGGGGAAATCCTACTGAGTTTTAGTACTCACCCCCTGCTTTGGCACGTTGGTGTCTTTGCAGATGTTGTGTGCCATGACGTGGGAAAAGGTAAGGCATCACCCTCCTTTAGCGGTGCATCGTGATGTCTGGGTGGAGCTTGGAGCATGGAGCTTGGTGTGGATCCATGGAGTGTGCCTTGGATTATTTTGGGTCTTTTGTTGAGTCTTCCGCATAGTACTCTGATATGGTTAGTTGTATTGGTTTTGGATTGTATTGTGGAACAACTTGGTTGTCCTTTGGGAATACATGCTTGAATGTTTTGGTTGACATGCATCATATAGTGTTTGATAGTGGGTGATTTGGTTGGTTTTGTCTTAAGGAAAAATTGTTCCCCAATTTGTTCTCAAAACCCTCAGCATTTATCGCCAGCCTTTGGCGCCTTGGGAATGTCGCTTAAGGCCAAGTAACCCTCACTGACTCCTCAAGCCAATGAGGTAGGGGCGGGGTGTTACAAGTGGTATCAGTTTGTTCGGTCCTTAGTTTTCAAGTGAGAGCAGTTGTTTGGTCGCTTTGGCTCCTTGGTTTTGGAGTTGACATTCGTTGTGGTATATTCCTAGAGCTGGGATGGTAGCAAGGTGTAGGAATTTCGGAACTTGGAATTTATAGCATAAAAGGAAGTAGCTAACCCTTTTATGCTGAAATTCAAGTTACCAGAGAGTTGGGTACATAAGTGTTTTAGAGACACTTATAGGCATTGGATATCTCATTGTCGTGGGTGTCGCCAATGAGATGAGCATGGAATGCATGGTAGAAATGACTTCCCACTAGGATTAATATTTCATTGGGCATAATGATTTATGGGCTGAATTGAGAAATGATTTTGCAAATGTGTGAAATTGAAATGTGAATAAATCTGAAAGTTTGAAAATGGTTTGGTTTTAAAAAATGGTGAAACATGGTAAATGTGGAAAGGTAGAAAGCCTTGTTGTCATATTATTGTGTAATGTGATTTGAAATGGGATTTCGTGATGTCTACGGAAGTGATACTCATGGTTGTTTATTTTATGTTTATAGAAATGGCACTTGGTAGGCGTTGTAGAGACCAACCGGAGGAGGCTGCTGAGAATGTGGTAGCACCTGAGCCTCAGGTGAACTGGCAGCTAGTGCAAAGCATAGTGCAAGATTTCTAATCTGTGGAAAGTGGAAATAAAATGGATGAACCAAGGAATGTGGATCATGCAGATCAGTTTCAAAAGCAAAATCCACCCATCTTTAGGGGTGATTCAGAGCCGGAGAGGGCAGAAGCATGGTTGAATAAAATGAACAAGATTTTCGAGTTCTTGGGAACACCGGTAGAGTTAAAAGTGAAGTTAGCCACATATATGTTGGAAGATATTGCCCTTCAGTGGTGGGAGTTGGTAGTCCAAGCGGGGACGGACCGGGGTGTGACGTGGGAAGGCTTTGAGGAATTGTTTAATAAACAATTCTACCCACATACGTTCAGAATTCAGCATACGACTGATTTCTTCAGTTTGAAGCAAGATCTTATGTCTGTGACAGAGTATGCAGCTAAGTTTATGAACTCAGTGAGGTTTGCACCTGAGGTGGCAGGTAACACGTCGTTGAAGGCAAGGATCTTTGAAGTGGGGTTAAGGTAAGAAATCCGTTCAAAGATAGCAGTACTGTGTATAGATGATTACACAGAGATGGTGAATAGAGCCTCGGTGGCTGAGCGATATCGGTTGGGTGCTCCGGGTGGAGGAAGCATGGTGGTACCCATGGGGAATAGTGGGAACTCTAATGCTAGGTTCAAGCGGAGGAGGGACACTTATTCCCAAGGTGGGAGTATGACACATAATCCAATGACATGATCAGTGAATATTCCTCCGAATCCCTAGAGCAAACCAGGATGTTTTCAGTGTAGTTCGACGAGCCACATCAAGCGAGATTGTACGACACAACCTCGAGCATGTCATATTTGTAAGCAGATGGGGCATCTGCAGCGTTATTTTCGGAATGCTCCGAGGTCAGGTGCGCGTGATACTTCTCAGGGATCGCAGGCGTCGTATGCTTTGACGGGACAAGGACAACTGCACACCCCTCGTCAGCAGAGTAAAGTGGGTCATGGTGATTCTCAGAATACCACGATGCCTCAGCAGGGAAATAAAGAGCAGAGTGTGGCAAACAATCATGTGTTTGGAGCTAAGCAGGTTGTGGTGGATGATCAGTCAGGACCATCCACGGTGCGAGGTAATATTCTTTTAAATTATACCTTGATGCAAGTGCTATTTGATACAGGTGCTTCACACTCTTTTATTGCTGCACGTGTGGTTGATTTTCTGGGTTTAAGGGTAGAAATGATGCCCTCAGTTTTAAAACTTCAAACTCCTCTGGGTAAAAGAGAGTGTCGAGCCTTCTTGTGTAGAGCATATGGTATTGTTGTGGGTGAGGTTGAGATAACTTGGAATTTCTCAGTGCTTGAGATGGATGGGTATGATGTAATCCTAAGAATGGATTGGTTGGTGGTGTTTAAGGCCCAAAATCGATTGTAATGCACAGACAATGGCTTTTACGACACACGATGGCATTATAAATCTCTTTAGAGGAGAGAAGCATGAAAGGCAGGGTTCAAAGAGTTTGTTGGCATCAGCAGTGGGCACATTATCGTATCAGTTGGCGGTGTTGTCATTGGAATCGGTAGACGGTGTTGAGAAGAGTGTTCTTCCAGCAGTGGTGGATCAGTTCATGGATGTTTTTCCTGAAGAATTATCTAGGTTACCTCCCGTAAGAGAAGTGGAGTTTACGATTGATCTCCTTCCAGGGACTAGTCATATCTCACTTTCGTCTTACCGGATGGCACCTACTGAATTGCGGGAATTGAAAGTCTAGTTGGAAGACTTAGAAAACAAAGGGTTTATCCGGCCTAGCATGTCCCCGTGGGCAGCGCCAGTGTTGTTTGTGAAAAAGACGGATGGAACTTTGAAGCTCTGTGTTGATTATCATAAACTTAACCAAGTTACGATAAAGAATAGATATCCACTTCTACAAATTGATGATTTGTTCGACTAGTTGAAGGGATCCCAATGGTTCTCCAAGATTGATCTGAGGTCAGGATATCATCAATTGCAGGTGAGGAAGGACAATATTCCTAAAACAACTTTCAGAAGTAGATATGGCCATTATGAATATGTGGTTATTCCCTTTGGTCTAACGAATTCACCAACGATGTTCATGGAATTGATGAATCAGATATTTCATAGATATTTGGATTCATTTTTGGTGGTTTTTGTAGACGATATTATGGTGTATTCAAAGACAAGGGTGGAGCATGAGCATCACTTGGTGACAGTGCTGGGGATCTTGAGGGATCAATGGTTGTATGCCAAATTGTCAAAGTGTGAATTTTGGATATAGGAAGTTTGTTTTCTTGGCCATGTGATTTCTGAAAGAGGTGTTTCAGTGGATCTGGAAAAGATAAAGGCTGTTATCTCATGGAAACCACCAAAGAATGTATTTGAGATACGAAGTTTTCTTGGTCTAGCTGGGTATTATCGGCGTTTTGTTCGTGATTTTTCACATTTGGATTCATCGATGACAACTTTGATAAGAAATAATGTTCCATTCCAGTGGAATGAACAGTGTCAGTAGTGTTTTGAAGAGATAAAGGGTTGCCTTACATCAGCACCAATCTTGGTTTTTCTAGAACCAGGAAAAGGGTACGTGGTGTATTGTGATGCATCGGGATCAGGGTTGGGGTGAGTTCTCTTGAAAGGGAATCATGTGGTTGCGTATGGATCACGGTAGTTGAGGGTGCATGAGAAGAACTACCCAACTCATGATTTGGAGTTGGCAGCAGTGGTCCATGATTGAAAGTGTGGCGTCATTATCTCTTCGGTGAGAAATTCACAGTATATACAGATCATAAGAGCTTGAAACACATTTTCTCACAAAGAGATTTTAACTTGAGGAAAAGGAGATGGATGAAATATCTCTATATGTTTGATTTTGACTTAATGTACACACCAGGTAAGGGAAATTCGGTGGTGGATGCATTAAGTAGAAAATCATATGCTCAGGTGGTAAAACAGGCATCGGACCAGTGGTAGTTGATGTCGGTTATAGCTGATATGCAGTTGGAATGTGAAGACCAGGGCTATAGAGCGGTCTTCTTTCCAGTTTTGTTGATCCCTGACTTGGTTGGCCTAATTAAAGAGGCACAAATATTTGATTCTGAGTGTGTGACCATGGGGTCTAGGCTCAATGGTGGAGAGACCATTGAGGGTTGGAAACTGAATGGAGATTCAGTTTTGTGTTTTCGGAATCGTATGGTTGCACCAGTTGCTTGTCAGAAAGATCTTCTTAGGGTGTATCATCATTCCAGGTGGGCTGTTCATCCTAGAATTCAGAAAATGTATAAAGTGTTAAAAGCACAGTTTTGGTGGGCTGTTATGAAAAGGAGAGTGGCTGAGTTTGTTTTGAGATTTTTGACTTGTCAGCAGGTCAAGGAAGAGCATTAGAGGCCAGCAAGAATGCTGTAGTCTTTGCCAATCCCTGTTTGGAAGTGGGAGAAAATAGCGATGGATTTTGTCACAGGTCTCCCAAGCACAGTTAGAAAGCACGATGCCATTTGGGTGATAGTGGATTGGCTAACGAAGTCGACCCATTTCATTCCAATTCATGAATCTCATACGGTGGAGGATCTGTCCAAAATCTATATCCGGGAGGTGGTAAAGAGGCACTGTGTTCCAGTTTTGATTGTATCAGATAGAGATCTGAGATTTACATCTCGTTTCTAGAAATCCTTGCAGCAAGACCTTGGGACACAGTTGACTATGAGCACGGTGTATCACCCTCAGAAGGATGGTCAATCTGAGAGGATGATACAAACTCTGGAGGATATGTTGCGGGCTTGTTTCATGTATTTTGGTGGATCGTGGGAGAATAACTTATCATTGGTTGAGTTTTAGTACAATAACAATTATCAGGAATCCATACATATGGCTCCGTTTGAAGCGTTGTATGGGCGGCCATGTCGTTCTCCACTATGTTGGGTGGAAACGGGCGAGTCCTCGATGGTTGGACCGAGACTTGTCCAGGAGACTATGGATAAGATCAAGTTGATCAGGAAGAGAATGGAGATGGCTCAGAGTTTTCAGAAATCGTATACAGATCATCATCGACGGTCGTTGTCATTCGAGGTGAGTGATCATGTTTTCTTAAGGATCTCTCCTAGGTTGGGACATCATCGATTTGGGAAGCAGGGAAAGTTATCTCCGAGGTATATTGGACCTTTTGAGATTCTTGAGTGGGTTGGTTAGGTGGCTTATCATTTTTCTTTTCCACCTAGGTTTAGTGTGGTTCACAATGTGTTTCATGTGTCACAGTTGAAAAAGTATCAGCTGGATCGTGACCATGTGATTCGATGAGATCATGTTGAACTAGAATCGGATGCTTCGTTGGTGCACGTGCTAGTACGGGTTGTGGATAGGAAAGATAAAGTCTTGCTTGGTAAAAACATCAGTTTAGTTTGTGTTTTGTGGCAACATGGTCAGATTCAAGAGGAGACTTGAGATCAGAAGAAAGAGATGGTCGAGCAGTGACCTGAGCTCTTTTGGAAAAGGGCGGGTTTACTACTTTCTGAGGAAGGAAAGTACAATGGTGGGAAGAATGTAGCACCATAGTTTTGAGGTATGTAGCCTTTGTTTATGACTTTTTCAGTTTTTAAAGTGCATGGGTTGAGTTGGGAAGATGTTGGGAGAGTTTGGAATGGTTTTGGATGAGTTTGGAGGCTTTTCTATGGGTGCACAATTTGAGCACAGTTAGGGGAAACTGTGAGGATGCTCCAGGAAACCATGCAGGGGGAGTCAGTAGGCTTTGCACGGCCTACGCACGGTTTTCCAAACCGTGTGAGGCAATCGTGCGAACCCTTTCTCTCGAGACAGTAGCGTGCGCACGATTAGCGCACGGTTTTCCAAACTGTGTGGACTAACCATGCGACCACTTAAAAATAGGGTTTTAAAACCCAGGCTCAATCAGGCTTGCCTCATTCCTCTCCAAACTTTCTCCCACTCGAAGATCACTTGGGATTTTCGGTTCTCAAGGGTTGTATGGGCTCTCCCACTCATTTTGGAAGCGATTCAAAGGGGTTTCAAGGCGGTTTGAAAGCGGTTTCTCCCGGGTAAGTCTCTCCTCTTGGTTTCCTTGTGTTTTCCTCTAGATCTACATCCCTATCTTCCTTGGTTTTCTAGATCTACACTTTTTGTGTGTAGATCTAGGGTTGTGGTTTCCTTGGATGATGTTTTTAAGGCTTGTGAATGTTAGGGAAGGGGATCTAGAGAGGTTTCGGTGGTGCGTTTTCCATATTTGAGGTTCGGTTGCTTGTGGGTCGATTTCTTGAGAACCCTAAAGGTAGGTGGCTTCTCTCTTGACTCCACTTGGTTATATCTAGTGGTTTTTGGTTACAATTAATTTTTTTGGCTTGAAATTAATTGTGTTTTGATGTGCAAAGTTGGTTGAAAATCCATTTGGGGATTTTTGGGAAAAAGGGGGTTTTATGGTGAAATGCTTTTGTTGTGGATTTTAAAATGGAGATTTTAAAATGGGATGCTATGGTTGATTTGTGAAAATGATTGATGGAAATAGTTTTCAATAAATAGGTTGTTTTATTGAAATGTTGTTTTGCATGGAAAATGATTTTCAATAAATGGGTGATTTATTGAAGTGGATTGATATGAAATGGAATGGGTTGATTGCATGATGTTGTGACCTTGGTGGATTATATTCTTGGTTTGGATTGATTGTAATGTTGTGTGGAAGTGTTGATAAGTACCACTATAAAAAGGGGATGGATAGTTTATGGAAGGGCCACCATCAAAGGATAAGTGGATGGGAAGTTCCACCAGGTGTGAATGGGTGAACGGGTTGGATGGAAGCTCCACCGTTTGGTTGTTTTGGTTGTTTGTTGTTCATTGCTTTGCAAGTTGGAAATTGTTGTGCTAGTGTGTGAATGATGAAATGGCTTGTGGCATGTTTGTTTGGCTTTCCCTTGGTTGCTTGGTTTGGGTGTGATGGCTTGGTAAGGGCATGGTTGGCTTATGGAAAATGGTTGTACTTGTGATTATTTCATATAAACTGTTTTATATAAATGTGCTAACGGTTTTATCCTAGTGGCATGTGTAGGGAAGTTATTTGGGGAAATACTACTGAGTTTTAGGACTCACCCCCTGCTTTGGCACGTTGGTGTCTTTACAGATGTTGTTTGTCGTGACGTGGGCAAAGGTAAGGCATCACCCTCCTTTAGTGGTGCATCGTGATGTCTGGGTGGAGCTTGGAGGATGGAGCTTGGTGTGGAGCCATGGAGTGTGCCTTGGATTATTTTGGGTCTTTTGTCGAGTCTTTCGCATAGTACTCTGATATGGTTGGTTGTATTGGTTATGGGTTGTATTGTGGAACAACTTGGTTGTCCTTTGGGAATACATGCTTGAATGTTTTGGTTGACATGCATCATATAGTGTTTGATAGTGGATGGTTTGGTTGGTTTTGTCTTAAGGGAAAATCGTTCCCCAATTTATTCTTGAAGCCCTCAGCATTTATTTCCAGCCTTTGGCGCCTTGGGAACATCACTTAAGGCCAAGTAACCCTCACTGCCTCCTCAAGACAATGAGGTAGGGGCGGGGTGTTACGCAACCCTACTTAGGTATATGCCCATACATATACCTAAGTTATCAAGTATACACATCTCAATCATGAGGAAACACAGAGTCCAACTCAAAAGCCCAAAGATCAACTGTTCCACAAAGGAAGGAACACCATGAAGGTAAGTACCACACATGTATTCCACACAAAAGAATACCACCAAGGTATTACCACAAAGGAAAGTACCACATAGGTACAGACTCAGCTCACACCAGGTATAACTTAGGTACAGAAGTAGAGATGATTAGATGTAACTACTGAATCATCTTACTCTATTAAGAGGCAGACCCAAGAAGGATTTCTAATCATCATCAAACCCATATAGGATCTCTAGGTGCTGACCCACACATGATCGCTTAGTGCTGACCCACATATGATCGCTCGGTGATGACCCACACAGGATCGCTATGTGCTGACCCACACAAGATTGCTAGGTGCTGAACCACATAGGATCGCTAGGTGCTGACTCACACAGGATTTCTCGGGTAGTCCCGCATGGAATCCTATAGTGGTTCCATGTGGGACCCTCAATCACAGACCCATGAAGGATCTCTTCCTGAAGTCACAGCCAGCTACTGGGTTCCCGCACTAGGCTTGCTCGTCTCTGGGAGGGTATGATCCTCAAGCCACTGGTCGATACTCCAAATGCCAAGAAGTCTCACAAAGAAGTATCCCAAAGGACCGCCATGTTATAGGGGTCTCAACGCAACAGACGGTGCGTCAATCGGACACCCGGTCTGTGAGTTATTAGCTTTTTAGTCCTGAGAGCCCGGTTGGATTCATGCTCGATCCAACCTGACCATTCTCCAACTTTATCAAAATCTCTAGTCGGGTATACCAAAGGGACTGTCTCGCTCCAAGGTTTCTAGCGCCATAGACAGTTTGTCAAACGGACGCACGGTGCCAAAGATATGGCCAAAAATGCATAAATAGGTCGAAGTGGGTCTGGGTCCGGTCCGACCCGGCCTAATCTGGTCTGGGCCGACCCGGTTCGGGTTGACCCGGCCCGGCCCTGCCCACACTGGGCGGCCCGGACCAGCAGTGGCGCGGTGGCCACGGGGGGTCGCGGAGGCCGCGAGGGGCACAAATGCCGTGAGGGGGCCGCATAGGGTCTCTGGGCGGCGTGAAGGGCCGCGGGGCGGGGCGGTGAGGCCGCGGGGCGACGATGTTGTTCCGTCACCTTCGTCGCGACCGATGGTGGTGCTGGTCGCCATTCTCGAGTTCTACCAGTGCCAAAAACCGACACCGGTCGTCATCACCATCATGAAGAACACACCAAAAGTAGAACGACGGAGGGGTCGGGCCATGTTTGTTTGGCCCGCACCCTCTGCGTTAGAGAAGTAGAAATCAGCTCAATAAAAAACTTGAATCAAGAATGTCAAATTCAATAATTTCATACAAATCATGGATCAACTCGTTTTTTTTATCCACGTTCACCATGCTTTCCAAGAATGAGGAATTTAATCGAGAAATTACAAGAATTCAACAACAATCCCTACCTCGTTCGTTTGATTCGTTGAAGATTGTCCACAGGGAAGGAGACGATGTCGTTGGGAATAGATGGACGTCAGTGACGTCGTCATTTCCTCAATCTTCGGTTTTTTGACGTTGAAGATGT
This sequence comes from Viscum album, assembly GCA_963277665.1. Taxonomy (NCBI): domain Eukaryota; kingdom Viridiplantae; phylum Streptophyta; class Magnoliopsida; order Santalales; family Viscaceae; genus Viscum; species Viscum album. Next base: position 1,823,775,551 of record OY728132.1, on the reverse strand, counting down.
TCCAAAGAATTCCCCAAGGAAGAAGTTGGAGTCGAAGTCGGCGTTCTTCGGTGACGTTCTTCATTGGAGATCTTTCTCCCAAGGCTCCTTCCTCCCAATTCCACCAAAATGAAGAGGTAGCCCAAATAATAGATTATGTTATCTATTAAGTTGTTGGAATAATTTTCAAATTGGTTTAATTAATTAATTTATTTGATGAAATTAATTAAAGGGGTTGGCAGCATTAAAGTGGGGAAACTCAAGAGGTTTCTCCCCATTAAGAGGGGAGTTCAAGGGGGTGTAAGTATCGGGTGGTCCCCACCACCATAACCCACATGGGAGGTTAGGCTCGAGTGGTCCCCACCGTCATAACCTATGTTGAGAGGTTTTAGTTCATGTAACGCCCCGACCCCAGTTACCCAGAGTCGGTGCATTATTACATAACATTGGCATGATCACAAGAAAGATCAAGTCTCGAAAGACCGATTTGTTTAGTAGCCTTGGAATAACTAGATACATTCATAAAGTTTACATTACATTATAAAATGAAAACTACAACATTATAGTCTCCATAGTCCACACTTTTATCCCCTCATACTATCCCTGCATGTCATTCATAAAATACTTCTTCACATCCTGGGAAAAATAAAACATAGAAAAGGGGTGAGCTCAAATGCCCAGTAAGGATAACAATATAGCGGAAACTTTCACAAATAAGAATAAACATTTAAGGCAATGTATAACTAAAACAAAAGCCTTTTAAACTTTAACTTTAACATAGTATGACAAAAATAAAATGAAATAATGCCATTTACTTATTCACATGGATATTCTACTAGTCGAATAATCACATGCAATATCAATAACCACTTTCATAATGATGGAATGCATAATGCCAGACGATCATAACCACATAGCCAAGGCCTCATGCCAATACTACAAATAAGATTTTTCCAAGGCCTTGTGCCAAGGCACTAGTTTGTATCATGAGACCTACCGATGCATCGAGGAGCTATAGCGGGGTCCACTTGTAACATATTAAGTCCAATGCATTCCCATATGAAAAGGTTTAAACATAACATAAACATTCATATTAAAACTAGCATATGAAATGTAAATACTTTATCCATAAACCACGAATGGTATAAAAATAACACATCCACAGTCAAACATATCACAAAACCTTCAATACAATATAGATGTTTTGTATCATAATAAATCAACTTCAAATAAGCTTAAAATCCATGAAAGGATGTTGACATAGATGAAAGGAAAACTCTTTTTAGAGAAATATATCTTTCTATTTTGAAATCATTTAAGAGTAATATATCTATAAAATAAAATATTTTCTTTGAAAATATTCTTATAAGATTACAAGGGAAGCTTCGACGATTTTATAACGGCGGAAAATAGGTGCACCCGCCGTATAAGTTAAAAAAAACATTCTTACCTTAATTCTGTCGAAAAGGTTAAAAAGGACCTTGTTTGGAAAATGACAGAAAGATTCCTTTATAAACTTATTATAAAAAGGGTATAAATGAATTTATACCATAGTCTTTAAAATAGTAAGAATGATTTGAAATACATTTTTAAGAAACATGGATGTGGATGATAAAGAGGTCCCAGTAGATTATTACGTATAAACAACCTCGGATAATGAAGAGATTGCGAAATAAACCCTTACCTTGTACTTTTCCTTGGTTGGGGTAGGTTAAACTCTTGTATAATGGTTAAATAATTGTTGCTAAGTTATAAAAGAATCGTATACATTAATATGATATCATATATGATCTTTTAACATTGCTTTGTTAATAATATCTTAGAATTATCGTCGTTTCGGGTGTTAACTTACTCATTTTCTTTTATATGTTTTGTTACATAAACCATGTTTGTTATGGATAGGTTTTATATTATTCATATCCAGAATGATATCAAGTCCCTAAACATTATTTTTAAATCATCAAATGATAATTATACTTGAATGGATACGATGGAGAATGAATCTCATCGCGTTCATGGAGACGGTAGTCCGTACGTACGCATGAGCGAAAATATCATTCTTTTGATATTAAAATAATATATAATTGGATGGTATATCATATATAAAAAATCATTATCATGTTATATTTATTATTTACATGAATTACAAATCATTATTATACCCATCCAAATAATAATATATTGAATGACAATTACACCACGACGTGGAGACGGTAAGCCGTACGTACGCACGTATGGTGACATGTCATTCAAAGGATGGATAGAATAATGAATATGGTTGTACCATATTTATCATAATATTACAGTATATAGGAGATACTGGATTCATTATTTTAGAATGGGAATAAAAAATAAAGAAGAAGTTGAAGAAGAAATGAATTTGAAAAAGGGTGGTGAAAACATTACCTTTTCTTCGGGTTCTTCCTTTTGATTTGATCAAAAGGGATCCTTAGGTTGGATTTATGATCAAAATAATTCCTCTAGGTTGTAGGGAAGGAAGTTGAGAGAGTATTTGGGCAGGTTTTGTCTGAACCAAAATGCTTTGAAGGTGTGAATTAATGAGAAGGAGGAGTGCCCTTTTATAAGAGGGGTGAGGGGCACCTTTGGAAAAGCTAGAAATATTATTTTATAATAAATTCATATTCGGTTTCTAATGGCTCGAAAGTGGATTATTTAAAGTTTATGGTAGGGATAGGCTGAAAACCACTCAACCAATAGGATTTAGACAGGTTTGGATTACTATATTAACCTTATCTTTAAGTATTAACTCTTAGTTAATTAGTTTCACTTTTACAATGTCTCTTTGTATTTTTATATTATATGGTTAATAAAATTACTATATACATACAAGCGACCCCCAAGTGGTCCATTAATGATACACCTATCATTATATAAGTCTCTTTGCTGACCCTTAGATTTTTAGGAATTTAATATCAATTAATAATATAATATTTGTTTTAAAAACTATTTTATGTCAATTTTGACACTATTCAATAATTGATCTTTGTAAAAAATTATAACAGAATGATTACTTAGAAAAAAGTTAATTAAATAAATCCTAACATGTCATATTATTCTAGAAAATTATTTTTATTTATAAAAAGTCTAAAATTACATTTATTTGGGTATTTATAATATCAATTATTCTAATTTTTCATTAATTAGGTAATTACTGGATCACCATTGTGTCATAAATAAATTAAATTATATAATGTCTAAAAATTATAAATAAAATACCATTATGTAGGAAATATTTTTACCTTTCTAATAAATATTTATAGTAGAAAATAAAACATATGTGACCCTATGTAAAAATTGTTTTTCTAAAAGATATATGCTTATGTCATTTTTGTATTTATTTTAACTTAATTAAAATAAAGTGTCCCTATCACCTACAAGTGGCTCCATGGGGTCCCAAAATCGACCCAAAGATGCCAATGGTCGGACATGTATCCACCAATAAGGTTATGACACATTTTAGGGTAATTTAGTATTATTATAATATTATTTTTTAACCCTTATTTACCGGATTTACCCTTTAACCATGGTAAATAAAATATTTACCGAAGTAATTATTCAAAATGTCTAAAAATAAAAGTTACCTATTTACACAATTTGGAAATCCTGATTCCAAATATGGAATCCATTTTTCCAAATTCAAAACACAAAAGTGGAAGAAATTAATTTAAAATTAATTCCCATTGTCAAAACAAAAAGCGTGTTTTTAAGATATAATAACTATCAAAAGATTGATACCTGTTTATGTCTGGTTTAATTGTGAAATTATGTCCAATGACTAACATTGTATTAAATGGTAAAAATATATTCTAAATATACTTTAAAACCACTCAAATTCATAATTTATCAATATTAATTATTTTGATTAAAAAAGTTGTTTTTAATTAAAATTTAGTAATTTTCACTATTCATCAAAATATTAAAGTTATCTGAAAAGTACCAAAATTTCACCTTAGGCTAAATTTGATACTTTGAATCTAAAAATGAAGTCCATTTTGAGAGATAAAATTTCTAAAATTTTAAAAAGTAGGTATTACTATTCATAACGGCTAGTTTGATTGGTTGTGGTGTGTGTTAGAACTCGATGTTGCGTACAACACACGCTATTGCATTATTCAAAGAGAAGCGTACCGTAGAAGCTTGGGGGTGCTACATTCTACCCTCCTTCAAATAATTTCATCCTTGAAATTTCTAGAATACTACCGCATGAAAAGACTCGGGTGGTTCTTCATCATAAGTTCCTTGGGTTCCCACGTTGCCTCTTCCATCTTATGGTTTCTCCACAAGACTTTTACCAGACGAGTCATCCAGTTTCTTAGTTCTTTTTCTCTCATATCAAGAATCTTGATGGCCTCTTCACAATAAGATAGATCAGGTTCCAGTTCTAATTCCTCATAGGTGAGTACATGCGTTGGGTCAGGCATGTATTTCCTCAACAGATATACGTGGAACACATCGTGAACTTTGGAGAGACTTGGCAGCATTGCCAATCGGTAAGCTACAACCCTAATTCGTTCTAGAATTTCGAAAGGTCCGATGTACCTGTGACTCAATTTACCTTTCTTAACAAAATGTATGACTCCCTTCCATAGAGATACCTTCAGGAAAACATGATCACCAACTTGAAATTCCAAATCCTTCCTTCGATTATCAGCATAGGTCTTCTGCCTACTTTGAGCTACTTTGATATGGTTTTGGATTACCTTTACCTTTTCCATCATTTCCTCCACTAGTTCTAGGCCTACAAGTTTTCTTTCACCAACATCATCCCAACAGGTTGGTGTGCAACATCTCTTTCCGTATAACGCTTCGTATGGTGCCATCTGAATTCTCGAATGGAAGCTATTGTTATAGGAAAATTCTACCAGAGGTAAATATTGATCCCACATGCCCTAAAAGTCAAGTGACCAGGATCTCAACATGTCTTCTAAGGTTTGAATAGTTTGTTCTGATTGTCCATCTGTTTGAGGGTGGTAGGCAGTGCTCAAATGAAGTTCAGTATCCAAGTCTTTCTAAAGACTTTTCCAGAATCTTGAAATAAAACGGGGATCACGATCAGAAAAAATCGATAGGGGTACTCTATGAAGTCTCAACACTTCATTAATATATAGTATTGCTAGACGTTCTAGTGGTAGATCTTCTCTTATAGCAAGAAAATGTGATAACTTGGTAAGACAATAAAAAATAACCCATATTGTATCATTCCTTCTAGGAGTCTTTGGTAGCCCCATGACAAAGTCCATAGTAATATTGTACCATTTCCACTCCGGTATGGGAAGAGGTTACATGACTCCTCCAGGCTGTTGCCTTCCATCTTTCACTTGTTGAAAAACCATACATCTTGACACAAAATCAGCAATCTCCCTCTTTATGTTGTCCCACCAAAAATGTTCCTTCAAGTCTCTATACATTTTGGTGCTCCTAGGGTGTATAGAGAAATTGGAACTATGAGCATCATCCAACAATTCCCTTTTTAGATCAGGTATATCGGGAACACAAAGCCTCTTCCTGAATTTCAAAATTCCTTCTTTATACACAAAGTCTCTCAATCTCCCATCATTCACAACTTTAATCTTCTTTTGAAATTCTTCATCATCGGTCTGAGAACTCTTTATCCTTTCTAGTAAAGATGGTTTGGGAACCATTTGAAAAAGCATTGATGTTTCACCTTCCATGGTGATTCACATATCCAACTTTACTAGATCCATAAAAGTAGGATCCCTTTCAATTCTCATCATGCTCAAAACTCCATGATCTTTTCCGCTCAAAGCATCTTCCACCTTATTTGCCTTCCCCGGGTGGTAGTGTATCGTACAATCATAATACTTGAGTAATTAAAGCCATATCCTTTGCCTCATGTTGAGTTCTTTTTGTGAGAAAATGTACTTCAAACTCTTGTTATTAGTATAAATCTCACATTTTTCACCATAGAGGTAGTGCCTCCATATCTTCAAAGCAAAGATCACAACTACTAACTCGAGATCATGAGTAGGATAGTTTTTCTCATGAATTTTCAACTGTCGTGATGCATAGGCAATAACCTTATCATTCTACATAAGGACATAACCAAGTCCTTTCTTCAATGCATCTCTATAAATAACGAACCAATCATTCCCCAATGGTAGAGTCCATATTAGAGTATTGACTAATATTCTCTTCAGTTCTTCGAAACATTCTTCACACTCTTTTTTTCAAACAAATTTAACCCCTTTACGTGTGAGCTTTGTTAATGGGTTAGCCAACCGGGCAAAATTCTGGATGAAATGTCGATAATAACCTGCTAAAGCAATAAAACTACGTACCTCAGTTATACTCATAGGTGCTGGCCATTCTTGGATTGCCTTGGTCTTAGAAGGATCAATAGAGATTCCATCTTTAGAGACAATATGGCCAAGAAAAGAAATCTCCTGAATCTAGAATTCACACTTGCTAAACTTCCCATATAATTCATGTCTTCTCAGAGTCTTCAGGATAATGCGCAAGTGATTTTCATGATCTTCGTAGTTTTTGGAGTATACCAAGATATCATCCATAAATACCACCACAAATTCATCGAGATATTCCTTGAAAAATCTATTCATCAGATCCATAAATACAAAGGGTGCATTAGTCAATCCAAAAGGCATTACTGTAAACTCATAATGCCCATACCTGGTTCAAAATGCTGTCTTCAGAATGTCTTCCTTCTTTACACATAACTGATGGTATCCAGATCGAAGGTCAATCTTTGAAAAGTATTGAGCTCCATGCAGTTGGTAAAATAAATCATCAATGCGAGGTAGGGGATACTTGTTCTTTATTGTTATAGCATTAATCTCCCTATAGTAGATACATAACCTCATAGATCTATCTTTCTTTTTAACAAAAAGAACAGGGGATCCCCATGGAGAAACACTAGGGCAAATAAATCCCCTATTACTCAATTCCTCTAGTTGTTTCTTTTGTTCGACTAATTCCATAGTGGCCATTCTATAAGGGGTCTTCGATATAGGCCTTGATCCAGGAATTAAATCAATGGAAAACTCAATTTCTCATTCTGGAGGATGTCCAGGTAAATCTTCTAGAAACAAATCTATATATTCTTTCACAATAGGTACATCCTCTATTTGAACATTCCTTTCCTAACCCACTATAATTTCATCCTCTTCCTCCCCAATAATTGAATTTAGTTGAGCTACTAGGGGTGGATCTAGATAAGAATTAGGTGGTGATGATTCTGCTCTAAAGATAAGGTGTTCCTTATCATCATCATTAAAAATTGTAACCTCCTTCTTCTTATAATAAATCTTCGCATCATGGTCCGAAAGTCAATCCATACCGAGGATTATATCAAACTTAATCATAGGTATGACGATGAGATCAGCAGATAAAGAACATTTATGTGCTCTAATGGGGACTGATTCACAAAACTTTGTTGTAATGATACTTCCCTTAGGAGTTTTAACTGACAACTACCTTGTTAAATCAAATTGGAAATATCTAATTTTCTTAGAAAACTGGGAAGATATGAAACAATGAAATGATCTAGAATCAAATAATGCATTTTCTAAACTTGAGGAAACTATTAAATTACCTGCCACCACGTCTTTCGGAGCTTCTACCTTAGCAGTAGTGATAGCATAAGCTTGGCCTTGATCCCTTGGCCTTTTCTGAGGTAAGTTCCCCTAACGCTTATGACATTCATTTGCATAATGTCCCATCTCCCTGCAATTGTAGCATTGGACATCGGTAGCTTCCTTCTTCCCCTTGCAATCACGAGCTTGGTGGCCTTTTTCACCACACTTGTAACAAACTCCCGTTCCTTTTAAGCAAGTACCAAGGTGTTTCTTCCCACATTTACTGCAGGATGGATATTCAACTTTTCCCTTCTTCCCTTTATTTCCATTCCCAGATTGATCAGCATATCTCTTCTTCTCTTGCTTTGCTTTAAAGTCATAAGACTTAGAGAATTTCTTTTCTGTCTTGATAGCACATGAGACAATGTCTTCGTACGACGAGAAGGATTGTGAGACTAATGCTCGACGAAGAAATGGTTTTAACCCATCAAAGAAACAATCAATCTTACTTCTTGGGTTACGTATATAATCTCCATCATACCTTGCTAACCTTGTAAAGTTAGCCTCATACTTTGCGACATTCTCATCCTCCTTTTATCTCAGACTCAGAAATTGTCTTTCCATATCTGATCGATGGTCACGAGGAAAGTATTTTTCTAAAAACAAATCTTTGAACTCCCTCTATTCCATATTTGATACTTAATCATCTTCCTTCATGTTTTGAATCAATAACCACCATTGATCAACATCTCTAGTGAGGCGATAAACTGCCATGACAACTTTTTCCCTTTCACTACTCCCCAAAGCCTGAAATATTTTCTCTAGGGAATTTATCCATTGATCAGCTACTAAGGGACTTGTACTCCCATTGAACGTTGGTGGTTGTTTCCTCATGAAGCGATCTAACATTGATCCTCCATGCTACGGATCAGGGTGCTCCATATGGGTAATGTTATTATTCATAACCTGAGTGAGTTATCCCAGTATGGCGATTAGCTGATCGGCACCAATTGCATCACCAGCTCTACTATAATTATCTTGAGCAGGAGGGAAATCCCTACACAGAGTTCGTGCATTGATACGGTTTTCATTTCTTCCACTAGGCACCATTTCTAAAAAATGGAATAAACTAGATCAGTTTATGAATCAAAATACATAATTCCATACTTATAAAACACTTAACATAAATTGAACTATTTATGGATATAATCCATAATCATAAAAAAAATTCTTTGAGGAAGTATATACTCATAAACCCTTCATAATGATTTGTAAATAAAATGAGAGTTATCCTAAGCATATCCCACGGGAGTGTCGTAACCAAGAGTGCATCAAGGCCCATTTTCGTGCACCGGTTCCCGTTCGAGTCCAGCTCAAAGCGGTGTTTTCGGGTTTTACCCCTAGGTACATCTGTGCCAGATCCACCTCTACCTGCTCGTATCTAGACAGTGATGTATTGCTCAGAAAAGTCACAAAATATCTACAATACCAAAATTCTAGGAAGTTCTTCTATACTAATCCTCAAAGTCCATCTTAGGTCTATGTGATCTAATCAGAGTTTATCTAAATATAGCTTCTAAGGTTTATACTAAACTTCCTCTGATACCAACTGTAATGCCCCGACCCCAGTTACCCAGAGTCAGTGCATTATTACATAACATTGGCATGATCACAAGAAAGATCAAGTCTCGAAAGACTGATTAGTTTAGTAGCCTTGGAATAACTAGATACATTCATAAAGTTTACATTACATCATAAAATGAAAACTAAAAAAATATAGTCTCCATAGTCCACACTTTTATCCCCTCATACTATCCCTGCATGTCATTCATAAAATACTTCTTCACATCCTGGGAAAAATAAAACATAGAAAAGGGGTGAGCTCAAATGCCCAGTAAGGATAAAAATATAGCAGAAACTTTCATAAATAAGAATAAACATTTAAGGAAATGTATAACTAAAACAAAAGCCTTTTAAACTTGAACTTCAACATAGTATGGAAAAAATAAAATGAAATAATTCCATTTACTTATTCAAATGGATATTCTACTAGTCGAATAATCACATGCAATATCAATAACCACTTTCATAATGATGGAATGCATAATGCCAGACTATCATAAACACATAGACAAGGCCTTGTGCCAAGACTACAAATAAGATTTTGCCAAGGCCTTGTTCCAAGACACTAGTTTGTCTCATGAGACCTACCGATGCATCGAGGAGCTATAGCGGGCTCCACTCATCACATATTAAGTCCAATGCATTCCCATATGAAAAGGTTTAAACATAACATAAACATTCGTATTAAAACTAGCATACGAAATGTAAATACTTCATCCATAAACCACGAATGGTATAAAAATACCACATCCATAGTCAAACATATCACAGAACTTTCAATACAATATAGAAGTTTTGTATCATAATAAATCAACTTCAAATAAGCTTAAAATCCATCAAAGGATGTTGACATAGATGGAAGCAAAACTCTTTTTAGAGAAATATATCTTTCTATTTTGAAATAATTTAAGAGTCATATATCTATAAAATAAAACATTTTATTTGAAAATATTCTTATAATCTTGTAAGGGAAGCTTCGATGATTTTATAATGGCGGAAAATAGCCGCACCCGTCGTATAAGTTAAAAAAACATTCTTACCTTAATTCTATCGAAAAAGTTAAAAAGGACCTTGTTTGGAAAATGACAGAAAGATTCCTTTATAAACTTATTATAAAAAGGGTATAAATGAATTTATACCATAGTATTTAAAACAGTAATAATTATTTGAAATACATTTTTAAGAAACATGGATGTGGATGATAAAGAGGTCCCAGTAGATTATTACGTATAAACAACCTCCGATAATGAAGAGATTGCGAAATAAACCCTTACCTTGTACTTTTCCTTGGTTGGGGTAGGTTAAAATTATGTATAATGGTGAAATAATTGTTATTAAATTATAAAATAATCATATACATTAATATGATATCATATATGATCTTTTAACATTGCTTTGTTAATAATATCTTAGAATTATCGTCGTTTCAGGTGTTAACTTACTTGTTTTCTTTTATATGTTTTGTTACATAAGATGTGTTTGTTATGGACAGGTTGTATCTTATTCATATCTAGAATTATATAAAGTCCTTAAACATTATTTTTAAATCATAAAATGATAATTATACTTGAATGAATATGAGGGAGAATGAATCTCATCACGTTCGTGGAGACGGTAGTCCGTACGTACGCACGAGCGACAATATCATTCTTTTGATATTAAAATAATATATAATTGGATGGTATATCATATATAAAGAATCATTATCATGTTATATTTATTATTTACATGAATTACAAATCATTATTATACCCATCCAAATAATAATATATTGAATAACAATTACACCACGACGTGGAGATGGTAAGCCGTACGTACGCACGTATAGTGACAAGTCATTCAAAGGATGGATAGAATACTAAATATGGTTGTACCATATTTATAATAATATTACAGTATATAGGAGATAATGGATTCATTATTTTATAATGGGAATAAAAAAGAAATAAGAAGTTGAAGAAGAAATGAATTTGAAAAAGGGTGGTGAAAACATTACCTCTTCTTCGGGTTCTTCCTTTTGATTTGATCAAAAGGGATCCTTCGGTTGGATTTCTGATCAAAATAAGGCCTCTAGGTTGTAGTGAGGGAAGTTGAAAGAGTATTTGGGTAGGGTTTTGCCAAACCAAAAGGCTTTGAAGGTATGAATTAATGAGAAGGATGAGTGCCCTTTTATAAGAGGGGTGAGGGGCACCTTTGGAAAAGCTAGAAATATTATTTTATAATAAATTCATATTCGGTTTCTAATGGCTCCAAAGTGGATTATTTAAAGGTTAAGGTGGGGATAGGTTGAAAACCACTCAACCAATAGTATTTAGACAGGTTTGGGTTACTATATTAACCTTATCTTTAAGTATTAACTCTTAGTTAATTAGTTTCACTTTTACAATGTCTCTTTGTATTTTTATATTATATGGTTAATAAACTTACTATATACATCCAAGCGACCCCCAAGTGGTCTATTAATGATACACCTATCATGATATAAGTCTCTTGACCTAACCTCAGATTTTTAGGAATTTAATATCAATTAATAATATAATATTTGTTTTAAAAACTATTTTATGTCAATTTTGACACTATTCAATAATTGATTTTTGTAAAAAATCATAACAGAATGATTACTTCGAAAAAAGTTAATTAAATCAATCCTAAAATGTCATATTATCCTATAAAATTATTTTTATTTATAAAAAGTCTCAAATTACATTTATTTGGGTATTTATAATATCAATTATTCGAATTTTTCATTAATTAGGTAATTAATGCATCACCATTGTGTCATAAATAAATTAAATTATATAATGTCTAAAAATTATAAATAAAATACCATTATGTATGAAATATTTTTACCTTTCTAATAAATATTTATAGTCAAAAATACAACATATATAACCCTATGTAAAAATTGTTTTTCTAAAAGATATATGCTTATGTCATTTTGTATTTATTTTAACTTAATTAAAATAAAGTGTCCCTATCACCTACAAGTAGCTCCATGGGGTCCCAAAATCGACCCAAAGATGCCCATGGTAGGAAATGTATCCACTAATAAGGTTAGGACACGTTTTAGGGTAATTTAGTATTATTATAATATTATTTTTTAACCCTTATTTACCGGATTTACCCTTTAACCATGGTAAATAAAATATTTACCGAAATAATTATTAAAAATGTCTAAAAATAAAAGTTACCTATTTACTCAATTTGGACATCCTGATTCCAAATATGGAATCCATTTTTCCAAATTCAAAACACTGAAGTGGCAGAAATTAATTTAAAATTAATTCCCGCTGTCAAAACAAAAAGCGTGTTTTTAAGATATAATAACTATCAAAAGATTGATACTAGTTTATGTCCAGTTTAATTGTGAAATTATGTCCAATGACCAACATTGTATTAAATGGTAAAAATATATTTTCTAAATATTCTTTAAAACTACTCAAATTCATAATTTATAACTATTAATTATTTTGATTAAAAAAGTTGTTTTTAATTAAAATTTAGTAATTTGTACTATTCATCAAAATATTAAAGTTATCCAAAAAGTACAAAAATTTCACCTTAGGCAAAATTCGATATTCCGAATCCAAAAATGAAGTCCATTTTGAGAGATAAAATTTCTAAAATTTTAAAAAGTAGGTATTACTATTCATAACGGCTAGTTTGATTGGTTGTGGTGTGTGTTAGAACTCGATGTTGCGTACAACACATGCTATTGCATTATTCAAAGAGAAGCATACCGTAGAAGCTTGGGGTGCTACAGTTCAGGTGGTCCACACCTCTTAACATCTACATGGAAGTTCCAAAGAAAAATAAAATAAAATGTTACACAATTTTATTTTATTTTATTCTTTCACGAAAAACCCAAAAATTAACTTTCACCCTCGACCAACTGCCATCGAGGTGAAAGTCTTCTTAAAAGAATACCGGCACTATGAGTTCAACGGTGCCCTCAAATTTCAATTCCGAGCACTGGTTCAAAATTTACAAAAACCCGCTCACACGTTTACTGAACGTACCCGAAAAAAAGTTCAAAAATTCATTCCGGGCACACCGGGCCTCATAATCACGCACCGTCAATTTTCGGGGACTCATAAAATTTCTATATATTAAAAAAAATTACATGGAATTTTGGGTCTTTACATTCTCCCCACCTCATGGCTTTACGTCCCCGTAAGCCATAACTCAAACTAAGGGAACAAGTGGGGGTACTGAGCACGAATCTGAGCCTCCTGCTCCCATGTGCTCTCTTGGAGGTTCCCGTGCTGCCAACGAATGCACACCAGAGGTATCGACTGCCTATGAAGGACCCGCTTCTATAGATCCTCAATCTCTACTGGATCCTCCATAAAAGTCACCCCATCTTCGATGTCCAACTTGTCATGGTTGATGATGTGAGAAGGGTTGTGCACGTATCTCCTTAGCTGGGATACGTAGAAGACGTCGTGCACCTGGTGCAACTGAGGTGGAAAAGCTAAGTGATAATCCACCTCACCAACTCTACCAAGGACCTGAAAGGGTCCGATGAACCTCAGAGATAACTTGCCACCTCAGCCAAATCTCTACAAACTTCATCGAGGTGAGACCCGTAGAAAGATGTGGTCGCCATACTCGAACTCCAGAGGTCTCTGTATTCTATTAGAATATGACTTCGGCCTGTTCTGTGCAGTCTTCATCTGCTCCTGGATGATCTTCACATTCTCTGTGGTAACCCGTACCATCTGTGGTCCCACGAGTGCTGACTCTCCTAGGTCATTCCAGCACAAAGGTGATATGCAAGGTCACCCATACAACACCTCAAAAGGTGTTATCCCAATGGTGGAGTGATATTTTTTGTTGTATGCAAACTCGACCAAAGGAAAGTGATCCTCCCAGCTATGACTGAAGTTGAGGACGCAAGCACGCAACATGTCCTTGAGGGTTTGAATGGTCCACTTAGTTTGGACATCCGTCTAAGGATGGAAGGCGGTGCTCAAATGAAGTTGCATCCCGAAAGCCTCTTGCAACCCCTTCCATAGCTGGAAAGTAAAACATGCATCACGACCGGAGACAATCGCCGAGGGTACTCCATTTAGCCGCACAATCTCCTGCACATAGAGGTGTCCCAAGCTCTCTACTGAACCCTGCTCTCTGATCGCTAGGAAGTGGGCCGACTTGGTGAGTCAGTCGACGATCACCCAAATAGATTCATGAACCCTGAATGTACATGGAATTCCTATAACAAAGTCCATGGATATCCCATCCCACTTCTACTTTGGGACCTCTAAAGGCTGAACCAAGCCTGTTGGTACCTGATGCTCCGCCTTCACTTGCTAACAAGTGAGGCACCGAGAGACAAACTATGAAACTGCTTTCTTCATTCCCGGCCACCAGTGATGTCGTTAAAGATCCTGGTACATCTTCACCACTCCTGTATGTATGGATAGAGGGGAAGTGTGGAACTACCTCATCACTTCCTTCTGAAGTGACACTGGTACCATATTATGTCCTCTGAAGAGGATGACGTGCTCACCACCTTCAGAAAATCCATCAGGTGCCTATCATGTGGATATCTGAGCATGTCAAGTCTCAGAGTTAGCATCCCCACACTGCGCCTCCCTGACTCACTGAAGAAGTGGGGGAGTGACTGTAAGAGACTGAAGAAAAACTGCTCCATCCCAATCCACAAAGGATATCTGCAAAGCGGCCAACTACTCCGTCACCTCACCTGGTAGCTGTATACCAGACCTCTTGCTGAGTGAATTTGCTACAATGTTCCCCTTCCTAGGAGTATAGACTATCATGAAGTCATAGTCCTGGAGGAACTCAAGACAATGTCGTTGTCTCAATTTCAGGTCCTTATGAGAGAAGATATACCTAAGACTCTTGTGATCAGAGTACACTGTAAAACGCTCACCCATCAAGTAATGTCGCCACATCTTCAATGCGAAGACCACTACTACTAACTCCAGGTCATGGGTAGCATAGTTCTGCTCAAGCTATCTTAGATGTAGAGAATCATATGTGATCACTACTCGATCCTACATCAGGACACATCCGAGTCCAGTCCCTGATGCGTCATAGTAGACTACGTACCCAACGCCCTCCTCTGGAAGCCTCAAGATGGGGGCACTAGTCAGCCTCAACCTAAGCTCTTGAAAACTCTGCTAGTATCTATCCTACCACACAAAGGGTTGCCCCTTATTCGTCAACTTTTATAGAGGTTCTGCAACTATAGAGAAATCTGGTACAAATCTTCAGTAGTATCCGGCCAAACCCAGGAAACTTTGTACCTCCGTCACACTCCTGGGTGGCTCCTAAGCAAGTACCACCTCAATCTTCGCTGAATCAACTACAAATCTAGCCTCTGATATGACATAACCCAGAAAGTGAATCTCTTGGATCCAAAAATGGAACTTCAAGAGTTTACCATAAAGTTGGTGCTCTCGGAGTGTATCCAGTACTACCTGCAAATGACAGGCATGCTCCTCCTCAGTAGTCGAGTAGATCATAATGTCATCGATGAAGACTACTACAAAGAGATTAAGGTATGGCTGAAAGATCCTTTTCATGTGTCCCATGAACACTACTGGAGAATTGGTCACACCGAATGACATAACCAAGAACTCATAATGGACGTACCGATATCTAAAAGTCATCTTCTGCACATCCTCGTCTCATACTCTGAGCTGGTGATAACCTAATATGAGTTCTATCTTTGAGAACCACTATTATCCCTTCAGCTGATCAAAGAGGTTTTCAATCCTCAGAAGTGGGTACTTGTTCTTCACAGTCACCTGTTTCAGGCGTCGATAGTCAACACAAAGCCTCAAGCTCCCATCTTCCTTCTTGGCGAACAAAATTGGGGCTTCCCAAGTAGAAAAACTGGGATGTATGAATCCCTTCCCTTGCAAGTCCTCTAGTTGTACCCGTAGCTCACAAATCTCTACAGGAGCCATCTGATATGCTGGTGTAGATATAAATGCCTTCTCAGGGTACAATTCTATGTAAAATTCCACCTCTCTGCGAGTAGGTAGACCTAGAACATCATCAGGGAAGACATCCACGTACTGGTCCACCACTACAAGATAACTCAGACTCTCCATATCAACTGCTCTGAGGGTAAGGCTAGCCAACTGATGAGTGATTGGCTGCACTCTTGTCCGAGTGAGTCCACCCTATGTTGCAAAAGCTCCTTTCTCACCGGTGAAGGTAAACCTAGTCCCATCCATGAGGACACACCACACTTTGCGCCTAATACAATCAATCTGAGCATGATCTATAGATAACCAGTCCATACCCAAGATGACGTCGTAAGGCCTCGACGCTGCTACTAAGAGATCCCAGACGGAGCTCTCACCTCCTAGAGTAAGCTCGCACTGCCAACACCAGTGCGTAATCATTGAATCCACTCCTGTAGGAGTCTCTAGCCGTAAGGATCGATCCAACGACTCAATCAAAATCTCCAAGCTCTGAAAGAGGGAAGTTGAAATAAAATAATGACTAGAACCTATGTCTATAAGTACCACAACTAAGGTGGAGTAGACATAGATCGTACCTCGTATTATCTCTGGAGCACTATGATCATATGCCTCAGCTACCTGGAGCTGAGCTCGCCCCTGTCCTCCTACTCCTTGTGGTCGGGGTGGACCGCCTGGTGGTGGTTGCGGTAACATCTCAAATCATCACCCACCGCCAGCTGCATGACCAGCTCCTCTGCCACATCTGCTTTCTCCCTACGGACCTCCTCGGTCGAACCTTTGTCTCTGCCTGGGCGGTCCTTCGACCGTCTACTGATTATTCGTACGGCGGGTCGGACAGTCACAAGCTATGTGACCCTACCCACCGCATGCATAACACTGCGCACTCCTGACATGACTAGCTCTGCCTCAGGTGCCCCACACAACCAACTCTGAATCCTGTAGTTGTCTACCTGTAGGTCTGGTCCTCTTGGACCTCCGTGACATCTGTCTGCTACCAGATGCAAAAGACTCCGCTACATGATGTTTGGTGGTGGGTCTCACTGCTGGTGACTACTTAGCAAGAAAAATCTCCACTAAGAGGGATCTCTTTAACAACCCCACCTGCGTTAGGATGCTGAGTGAGATCATTGAAGCCCTGATCTCCTGCCCGAGTCCCTGCTCGAAGGTCCGAGCCCTGAAGAATGGGTCATGCACCATATATGTGGAGTAACATGAGAGGTCAGTGAACCTCACTGAGTATTGAGCCACAGTCATGGTGCCCTTCTGTAGATTAAGTAGCTCTTGAATGCGCACTGTGCGAAGAGTCGCTGGGATAAACTCTGCCCGAAACAAGCTCTCGAAGTCTACCTAGAGAAGCGTCACCTCGTTGTGAACCTAGAGTATCAAGCTCCACCATCTGATTGCTGTTTCCTGTAGAAGGCTAGTGGCAAGGATCGCCATGAGATCGACATGTGTCCCTACCAGTCGAAAGACTCTCACCACAGCCTCCAACCAATCCTCAGCCGCCTGTAGGTCCGTCTCTCCCCTAAACCTGGGTGGCCTATAGCGCTGGAACTCGTGCAACGCGCTTAAGAGGCATGCACCCTCTGCTACTGGGGTTGGTGGAATCAGTGGCCCAATGGGTAATGGTATCGCTGGTGCCTCCGCTAGTGCCTCTACTGGAAAAGGGCCCTGCACCGAGGCCTCATTACTCGGTGGGATATCAGTGCGTACTACTCTCAAAACCCTAGCTGGCTGTCTGCGTGGAGGCATCCTAAAAAGAAACAGGTGCGTCATAGTCAATAAGTTATACCTAGTGAGTTGACTCAAAGAGATCACAAACAAAACTCTTAAAAACACACACAAAATCAGTGTTTTCGTGCACTGAGTTAGAAATCAGAAGTCAGGGTCCTGGTGTATGGATACATCGGCTGCCGCACCAACACTGGATTTCCTAAACTGATAACCACACTCACCACACTTAACACTATTTTTATTAAAAATAAAGATCAGAGTCATATGTTCTACGGTAGAACCAACTCCTCTGATACCAATTTGTCATGACCCGTCCCCCGAGGCCTGTGCCGTGACTACCCCAAGCCCGCCTTCCATAGGCTAGGGGATGGAGACTAGCACCGAAGGCATATTCCTTAAATCCGGGAAGGCATTTCCTTAATAACCTGTATGAACACGCAACCAAGCACACAACAAGATATGAACTCAAGTAAACTAAATAGTAAATAGAGTGAGTGCAGTAAGTAAAAGGGGCCAGAATACAGGCCCAACTGGAAAGTACAAGAAAATGGATGTACAAGTAAACTGGAACAGCTCCTGTGAACACCCGCCAAGGATCCTACCTGAAGGGTAGGTACAGCTCTCGATCGGTCGTCTCTGCGGTACGCCTCGTCTAAGGTCCACCTCCGAGCTACCTCCAATCCTGGAACTCTCGTCCTTAGTCAGCGCTGCCCGTCGTCTGCACCAAACACCACAAAGTGCGGGCATTGCCCATGCAGGGGTGAGTATAACGATACTTAGCAGGGACCCCGATACCCTCAAGGTATCACAAAATCCACAAAGGATAAACCAAAAAGCATGAAGTCAACTGTCAAACCTACTTAGGTATATGCCCATATATATACCTAAGTTATAAAGTATGCACATCTCAATCATGAGCAAACACAGAGTCCAACTCAAAAGCCCAAAGCTCAACTGTTCCACAAAGGAAGGAACACCATGAAGGTAAGTACCACATAGGTATTACACATAGAATAATACCACCAGGTATTACCATAATGGAAAGTACCACACAGGTACAAACTCATCTCACACCAGGTATAACTTAGGTACAAAAGTAGAGATGATTAGATGTAACTACTGATTCATATTACTCTGTTAAGAGGAAGACCCACAAAGGATCTCTAATAATCATTATACCCACATAGGATCTCTAGGTGATGACCCACACAGGATCACTTGGTGCTGACCCACACAGGATCGCTCGTGCTGACCCACACAGGATCGCTTGATGCTGACCCACACAGGATCGCTAGGTGTTGACCCACACAGTATTGCTAGGTGCTGACTCACACAGGATCGCTCGGGTAGTCCCGCATGGAATCCTAGAGTGGTTCCATGTGGGAACTCAATCACAGACCCACGAAGGATCTCTTCCTCAAGTCACAGCCCGCTACTGGGTTCCCGCACTAGGCTTGCTTGTATTCGGGAGGGTCTGCACCTCAAGACACTGTTTGATACTCCAACTGCCATGAAGTCTCATGAAGAAGTATCCCAAAGGA
This sequence comes from Viscum album, assembly GCA_963277665.1. Classification (NCBI taxonomy): domain Eukaryota; kingdom Viridiplantae; phylum Streptophyta; class Magnoliopsida; order Santalales; family Viscaceae; genus Viscum; species Viscum album. Next base: position 1,823,756,138 of record OY728132.1, on the reverse strand, counting down.
CTGCCACATCATAGGGGTCTCAATGCAACAGACAGTGCGTCAATCAGACGCTCGGTCTGTGAGTTATTTGCTTTTTAGTCCCGAGGGCCCGGTTGGATTCGTGCTCGATCCAACCTAAACATTCACCAACTTTATCCAAATCTCTAGTGGGGTATACCAAATAGACCGGATTTCTCCAAGGTTTCTGATGCCATAGACGGTTCATCAAACGGATGCCCGGTGCCAAAGATATGGCCGAAAATGCGTAAATAGGTCGAAGTGGGTCCAGGTCTGATCCAACATGATCAGACCGACCCGGCCCAACCCGGCCTGGGTCGACTCGGTTCGGGTTGACCTGGACCGACCCACTGGGTCCGGCCCGGCCCGCATTGTGCAGCCCGACCTGGCAGTGACGTGGTGGCCGCAAGGGCCGCGAGGGGCCGTAGGGGGCCACGAAAGCTGCGACGGGCACAAAGGCCGCAAGGGGACCACTGGATAGCACGAAGGGCCGTGGGGAGGCACAGCGAGGCCGCGGGGCAGCACCGTTGCGCCATAACCTTCGTCGCGGCCGGCAGTGGTGCCCGCCGCCGTTCTCGAGTTCCACCGGTGCCAAACATCGACACTAGTCACCATCACCATCGCGAAGAATACACCAAAAGTAGAACGATAGAGGGTCAAGCCATGTTTGTTTGGCCTGCACCATCCGCGTTAGAGTGGTAGCAAGCGGCTCAACAAAACCCTTGAATTAAGAACGTCAAATTCAACAATTTCATACTAATTGTGGATCAACTTGTTTTGGTTGATCCATTTTTTCCATGCTTTCCAAGAATGAGGAATTTAATCGAGTAATTACAAGAATTCAATAATAACCCCTACCTCATTCGTTTGATTCGTTGAAGATTGTTTGTGGGGAAGGAGACGATGTTGTTGGGAATAGACGGACGTCAGTGACATCGATGTTTCCTTGATCATCGGTTCATTGATGTTGAAGACGTTCCTCATCAACGAATGTCCCGAGGAAGAAGTCAGAGTCGAAGTTGATGTTTTTCATTGGAGAGCTTTATCCCAAGGCTCCTTCCTCCCAATTCCACCAAAATGAAGAGGTATCCCGAATAATAGATTATGTTATCTTTTAAGTTGTTGGCATAATTTTTAAACTAGTTTAATTAAAAAATTGAGTTGATGAAATTAATTAAAGGGGGTGGCACTATTAAAGTGGGGAAACTCAAGAGGTTTCTTCCCATTAAGTGGGGAGTTCAAGGGGGTTTAAGTCTCAGGTGGTCCCCACCACCATAACCCACATGGGAGGTTAGGCTCAGGTGGTCCCCACCACCATAACCTATGTTGAGAGGTTTTATTTCAGGTGGTCCCCACCTCTCAACATCCACATGGAAGTTCCAAAGAAAATTAAAATAAAATGTTACACAATTTTATTTTATTTTATTCTTTCACGAAAAACCCAAAAATTAACTTTCACCCTTGACCAACTGCTATCAAGATGAAAGTCTTATTAAGAAAATACCAGTGCTACGAGTTCAATTGTGCCCTCATATTTCAATTATGAGCACTGGTTCAAAAGTTACAAAAACCCACTCGCACGTTTACTAAACGTACCTGAAAAAAAGTTTAGAAATTCATTCTGGGCACACCGGGCCTCAGAATCACGCACCGTCAATTTTTGCGGGCTCGTAAAATTACCATATATTAAAAAAAATTACAAGGAAATTTTGGGTCTTTAAAATACAGGTGGGAAACTCAATGAAATATACCTTACTCAATCCCTTTTTAATGATTATTCCATTCTAGTATTCCCCTTTCAGTTGATATTTACAAAATAGTGATTACAGTGAAAGATACCATCACTTTTCTCCATTTTTTCACTTTATTTTCATACAATTGTTTTTTATACACCTTTTGTCATATTAATTTCTTTCTAGAGAATAAGGTAAGAAAAGTACATCAATGAATGTTTTGAAACCTCCATATCGATAAATGATGGCACACCCAAACATCTTCCCACAAGGAAACTATCCTGCTATGGATCCCATGAAACAATTACTCCCCCACTTGTTTCACATGTAATCATGTAATGTGTTCAAGGTTAGGGTAGGTATGGATGTAAATCTTATAATGTGGATACCTAGAATGTTATTTATGACTTATAAGGGGCTTAAAATAAAGGTTGGATGTAAGGGCATGATCAAAAGAGGGTGAAATTTCAAAAAGGGCCTTTCAAAATAATACCTCAATCATTTTTGACACAACTCATGATATCTAATACCTTTGAAAAAAGAAAAAAAGTTTTAAATTTCATGGAATCCCTCAAGAATCTCAAGAAAAAGAGAAATCTAAGAATATATAAAAAAGGTTTAGAAACCTTTTGGGTTGGGAAAGTTTGACATTAGACAACACTTGTGAACATGAGTTTCTGTCATGACCCCCTCCCTCCAAAGATTCCCCTCCTGGGTTGGAAATGAAGAAAGAGAGATAATGACCCCTGAGTCACGGCTCTAGTAGGACCTGGGGTGGCAACCAGCACCGGGGGTATACAATCTCACAAAAATGGGAGGCATTGCCCTTTTTAAAGAAAATAAGACCAGGAGATAAGATGATCCATCCCAAAATAACACCAAGTACTATATATATATAAAAGAAATACAAAATCCACCCCACATGCATGTTTAAAATAAAACTGTTACAAGTTAAATAAAACCCCAAAGTAATTACCAAAAGTAAGCTAAAGTTGCGACTCAGCAACTATCAATGTCTAAGTTAGTAAGGTCCATCACGGTCCGTAAAATCCTCCTGGAAACCTGAAAGCAGTTTTATATACGTGGGGTGAGTATAAAAATATACTCATTAGGAAAACCAAAGTCTCTCACACACATGTGAAAGGAAGCATACTAATTCCCCTATTAGAAAACAACAGATCCAAATAACACCTAACAAGGTATACTAGCCACCCCAACCTCACCAAGACACACTCACCAAGTAATGCAAGTCAAGTAAAGTAATATAGTAATCACATCGATGATTTGAGTACCTCACACCACTTCCCACTAGTTTAGACACTCTTTCCTGATGGAAAACGTCATCGTGCTCCCACCTCTTCCAAAATAACCACATCACAACCCACTCGCAGACACCTGGACCTCAAAAACCACATCTCATCCCATCACCTGGGCCTCGAGCCACATCACATCCTGCCCATAGACACCTGGGCCCCATACCACATCACATCCCACCCGTAGACACCTATTCCAAAAACCACACCACATCCCGCCTTCAGACACCTGGGCCACAAACCACACCTCATCCCAAAGACACCTGGGAAAATACTATGACAACCCTGCTTTTTATTACAACTTAAACATGCTTTATTACATAAAACTTCACTTGATACATCAAATAAGATCAAGAGGTTTAGTGTCTTTGGGGATTAGGATCATTACATAAAAACTTAAAACATGAAATACAACATCTTTATTGAAAACTTCCTTTACATGACCACTACATTCCCTCATACTTAGCATTGCATGGGATAACCTGAGGACATGCATAAGAAGAGGGTGAGCTATAAAGCCTAGTAAGGGAGTACACATGGAATAACATGAGGAGTAAAATACATGTTAGACAATAAGAAAATCAATAGAGCATAAAAGAAACATGAACATAAAGGAATGATAAAGCATGATAATCATAACATGGAAATGTAGCAACAACACTTAACATTGAATTAGCATGAGCCAAGGCTCATTGCACATGGAGCATGAGTAAACCCTCATTGCACATGAATCACGAGTAAAACCTCATCGCACTTGAATTAGCATGAGTCAACACTCATTGAACTTGACGTATCATGATACTATACTTTACCCAATGCATTGGAGCACTATAAGGGCGCACCCTTCTTAAACATTTCATTTCATGCATAAGTGTGCCACATGGATCATAAAACATGGATTCATAAAACATAATCATTTATTCCATGATAAAGGAATGTGGAATTCATACATGAAACTTTATAATCAATAAGTAAATGTGCATAAAGGTGAATACCCTTGATGGAGAAATGAGCATGGTATTCACTACATAATGACATTGGCTTAGAAAATCAGTGCGATTTCGGCAGCGTAACGGCGTGACATAAGAATATAAAAATAGTTGATGAGAGAGAAATGGGTTCCTCATCATATTTACATGCAATGGACAGTAATGAGGTCATATAGATACATGTCCCAAAAATTGAAAAGGAATTTAGATTCATGATACAAAAGTATTGCTTGAATGTAAAAGAAGAGAGAGAAGTTCCTTTCGGAATTTCGGCATAGTAACGGGTGTACATGGGAGGCATTTAATGAGAGAGAAAGGGGTCTCCCATCATTCAAACAATAAGAGGTCAGTATGGGGGAGGTGAAAAACCATACCCCAACATTCATAATTGAAATTAAAAGGGCAATACAACTTAAAGAAAATTGACAAAAATGAGAAAGGAAGAAAAAACCCTTACTTGAAAGTGTGCTTCCAAAGGCTAGAGAGAGGCTTGTGAGAGGCTTCTTGGGAGCTTGGGGCACCTTGGGAGGATTCTAGAGAGAGTATGGCAGAGGTTGGACGAACTCCAAGTGATTTTAGTGAGAAGGAAGTGGGAGCTTGGGTGGGTTTATATAGGAAAGGTGAGAGAATTCTTTATTATTTAGGTTTGAGACCCCTTATATTAAAATAATCCAAACCACAAACCATACCATGGTATTTGCCCATAGTTTCTGGAAAAGGAAAGAGGAAAAAAATATTTTACAAGGCCAAGGTCCGAAATTATTAAAAAATTAGGGTTTCTTATGTGGAGGTGAGTCACACTCCCATGTAAATTAATTTAAAAAGGCAAAGTGTTGAATAAGTCTTGAGGGGTTCATTAATACTTTGAAAAGTAAGTCAAAAAAACCCAAAATCACATTATTTTAATGAAAAAACATATATTTTCCGAACATAAGGATTATTATATTTTATTACATCACCATTGGGTCATTATGATGTCATAAAACACATTATATAATTAAATGGTATTTAATTTTTACCCAAAAATTTGACTGTCTCAGAAAATTATGAAAAATTCACCGTTGGATAATTTAGATGTCCGGATTCCATAAATGACATTTATTTTATCTAAAAAAATTCTAAATATGTTAATTTTCACTTTTAAAATAAAAACCAACATTTATCGAAAATTCACGGGTTTTGACAGAAATGGCTTTCAAACCTTAATAAAAATTTTAATTGCATTCATAAATTTATATGATAATTTATATTTAATAAAAATTAATTTAATATTAATAATAATATTTTATTAAAATATTATTTAATTCAAAAATACCTTAATTTAATAAAATATATTTCTTAATTAAATAATAATTAAAAACACCATTTGTACTTTAAAAAAATATTTACAATGTATCAAAAATGACTAGAAATTATATTAATTATTATATATAAAAATAATGTACATGAACATAGTACTACTTATTTGTTATATAACCCCTTAAAACATCCGCATAAGACCTAAGGGTAAGGTGTACAATGGTGACAGACTCTTGGGGCGGCTCGGATAACATCGCTCGAGTGGTAATTTCAATCAACTTCCACTTTTCCCATAGACGGTCACGTTCGAGCTTGACATAATGAAGCTCAGATTGGGCTTGGTCAAGGGCGAAGCCGAAAGACGCCACCTCTTTTCTGAGCTCTGACAAATGGACTTCGTATGGGGCAATTCTACTGGATGAGGCCATCACTTACTTTGTCTGAGTAAAAATTGGGTTCGTTAAAGCCTTACATTTATACTAATCATGTGATCACTGTTCAACGACTATATTAACAATGGTCAAAATTCTTAACATGAAACCAAAGAAGTTGACATCTTATAAAAACATTTTTCATAAAGAGACATTTAACTGGATCAAGAGGGATTTCCATTAATGAAACTTTGGGTCGTTACAATATTCCCCCTTAAGAAATTTCGCCCTCGAAATTTTCCTTTTCCCACACTAAAACAAATGTGGGTAACACATAAAGGGTAATCCAAAGACAAAAGTTGATGACTCAAAAATAAAATTTTATTTCCTTAAATCATGAGTCTATAGGCTTTAATCTAGGCTTTTCATGATCTACTTTCTAACATATATTCATAGGGGAATTTTTTTTAATTCCCTTAATAAGGGTTCATACTAAGCTTGTGAATTTATCAAAGCATATCCCCCGGGAGTGTCGTAACCAAGAGTGCAGCAAGGCCCATTGTCGTGCACCAGTTCCCGTTCGAGTCTAGCTCAAAGCGGTGTTTTCGGGTTTTATCCCTAGGATACATCTGTGCCAGAGCCGCCTCTACCTGGTCGTATCCAGACAGGGATGTATTTGCTTGATAAACCACTTACTTAGTATTTACCAAAACTTAGGGATGTTTTTATTATACTTAGTCTTGTATCTAAGGCTTTACTAGGGTTTCCTAATCCCAAAAATAACTAAACCTATCCTCTGATACCAACTATGACAACCCTGCTTTTTATTACAACTTAAACATGCTTTATTACATAAAACTTCACTTGATACATCAAAGAAGATCGATAGGTTTAGTGTCTTTGGGGCTTAGGATAATTACATAAAAACTTAAAACATGAAATACAACATCTTTATTGAAAACTTCCTTTACATGACCACTACATTCCCTCGTACTTAGCATTGCATGGGATAACCTGAGGACATGCATAAGAAAAGGGTGAGCTATAAAGCCCAGTAAGGGAGTACACATGGAATAACATGAGGAGTTCAATACATGTTATACAATAGGAAAATAAATAGAGCATAAAATAAACATGAACATAAAGGCATGATAATCATAACATGGAAATGTGGAAACAACACTTAACATTGAATTAGCATGATCCAAGGCTCATTGCACATGGAGCATGAGTAAACCCTCATTGCACATGAAGCACGAGTAAACCATAGTTGTACTTGAATTAGCATGAGTCAACACTCATTGCACTTGACGTATCATGATACTATACTTTACCCAATGCATTGGAGCGCTATAAGGGCGCACCCTTCTTAAACATTTCATTTCATGCATAAGTGTGCCACATGGATCATAAAACATGGATTCATAAAACATAATAATTTATTCCACGATAAAGGAATGTGGAATTCATACTTGAAAATTTATAATCAATAAGTAAATGTGCATAAAGGTGAATACCCTTTATGGAGAAATGAACATGGTATTCACTACACAATGACATTGGCTTAGAAAATCGGTGCGATTTCGGTAGCGTAACGGCGTGACATAAGAATATAAAAATGGTTGATGAGAGAGAAATGGGTTTCTCATAATATTTACATGTAATGGATAGTAAGGAGGTCATATAGATACATGTCCCAACAATTGAAAAGGAATTTAGATTCATGATACAAAAGTATTGCTTGAATGTAAAAGAAGAGAGAGAAGTTCCTTTCGGAATTTCGGCATAGTAACGGGTGTACATGGGAGGCATTTAATGAGAGAGAAAGGGGTCTACCATTATTCAAACAATAAGAGGGAAGTATTAGGGAGGTGAAAAACCATACCCCAACATTCATAATTGAAATTAAAAGGGCAATACAACTTAAATAAAATTGACAAAAATGAGAAAGGAAGAAAAAACCCTTACTTGGAAGTGTGCTTCCAAAGGCTAAAGAGAGGCTTGTGAGAGGCTTCTTGGGAGATTGGGGCACCTTGGGAGGATTATAGAGAGAGTAGGGAAGAGTTTGGACTAACTCCAAGGGATTTTAGTGAGGAGGAAGTGGGATATTGGGTGGGTTTATATAGGAAAGGTGAGAGAATTCTTTATTATTTAGGTTTGGGACCCCTTATATTAAAATAATCCAAACCACAAACCATCCTATGGTATTTGCCCATGGTTTCTGGAAAAGAAAAGAGGAAAACAATATTTTACAAGGCCAAGGTCTGAAATTATTAAAAAATTAGGGTTTCTTATGTGGAGGTGAGTCACACTCCCATGGAAATTAATTTAAAAAGGCAAAGTGTTGAATAAGTCTTGAGGGGTTCATTAATGCTTTGAAAAGTAAGTCAAAAAAACCCAAAATCACATTATTTTAATGATAAAACATATATTGGCCGAACATAAGGATTATGGTATTTTATTACATCACCATTGGGTCATTATGATGTCATAAAACACATTATATAATTAAATGGTATTTAATTTTTACCCAAAAATTTGACTGTCTCAGAAAATTATGAAAAATTCACCGTTGGATAATTTCGATGTCCTGATTCCAGAAATGACATTTATTTTATCTAAAAAAAATTCTAAATATGTTAATTTTCACTTTTAAAATAAAAACCAACATTTATCGAAAATTCACAGGTTTTGACAGAAATGGCTTTCAAACCTTAATAAAAATTTTAATTGCATTCATAAATTTATATGATAATTTATATTTAATAAAAATTAATTTAATATTAATAATAATATTTTATTAAAATATTATTTAATTCAAAAATCCCTTAATTTAATAAAATATATTTCTTAATTAAATAATAATTAAAAACACCATTTGTACTTTAAAAAAATATTTACAATGTATAAAAAATGACCAGAAATTATATTCATTATTATATACAAAAATAATGTACATGAAAATAGTACTACTTATTTGTTACATAACCCCTTAAAACAGCCGCATAAGACCTAAGGGTAAGGTGTGCAATGGTGACAGACTCTTGGGGCGGCTAGGATAACATCGCTCGAGTGGTAATTTTAATCAACTTACACTTTTCCCATAGACGGTCACGTTCGAGCTTGACATAATGAAGCTCAGCTTGGGCTTGGTCAAGGGCGAAGCCCAAAGACGCCACCTCTTTTCTGAGCTCCAACAAATGGGCTTCGTATGGGGCAATTCTACTGGATGAGGCCATCGCTTCCTTTGTCTGAGTAAAAATTGGGTTCGTTAAAGCCTTACATTTATACTAATAATGTGATCATTGTTCAACGACTATATTAACAACGGTCAAAATTCTTAACATGAAACCAAAGAAGTTGACATCTTATAAAAACATTTTTCATAAAGATACATTTAACTAGATCAATAGGGATTTCCATTAATGAAACTTTGGGTCGTTACAAATACAACACATATTATCTTGAAGACACTTGGGAAAGCAAAACTCACCCGTACACACCTGGGCCTCACCCCACAACATGCCTGAAGAATCTTGAGCTATCATCACCTAGAAGGAGTAGGGAAGAGCGGGTGTCCAACCATCCATCCTCCCACTAAGATGTTTAGGAAAGACACCCTCTCTTGTGATGATGTGGGTGTTTGACACATATTTCTCAACTAGGGTGGGGTGCATATAGAAATAACAAAGGAAATACATGTATATATAGATATAATACCAAACACTCCTACCCAACCTATGGGTTCTTAAGCAAACAACCAACTCACAAAACCGCCTTTACTAATACCTATAATTGAACAACCACACAACAAGACACAAAATAAATTCATACCCCAGCTAATTCATTATCCAATTATCATTATTTATTAAAAAATTCATTTATTCATTCCATCTCTACCCGAGAAACTACTAGGAAAAACACACAACATCCACATAGAAAAAGACACACAGAGGAAGAAGAACCATGGTAAATTAACCCACTTCACATTTCTTTCCATTTAACACCCATTAATGACATAACATATCGATCCTAAGATACAAGAAAACTTTCTACAGGTTATTAATGGAGAAGGAACCATTCCAACCACTGCCATAATCATTTTTCAAAGTCATTCCACCCAATTCATCCTATCAATAGAGAAAACCTCCAACTCATAACCGCAACTAGAAACACATAATCGGACAACCAAAACACACCCATCACAGTCCCCACCGTGCAACCACATCCATCCATTTACCCCATACAAAAAACCCATAGCAAAACACGCATCACACCCATTACACAACTTTTTAGTTTAAAAAAGGGGGCCATTATTAAATTCCACTTCTTAAATTGAGGGTGTGATCACAGAATCCATAAGATCTTAGGGAATCAATTTAATTTACCAAATATACATGGTTAATCAGTTTTATATATATAGTTCTTCAACAAAAAATAAAATAAAAAACATTCATTCCATAGAACATCCCATGCGCAGACAAAGACCCCCAATGGCTATGATTTTTAACGGGGCGTTTAGCCCGTATAATTCACAACAAAAACCAAAAACAAATAGAAAACAGATCATACATCACTTTCCCCCAGTCCCTACATATTGATCTTAAACCAATTCAATTATATTTATTTAATTTGGATTCAACTATGTTTACATGGGAAAAATTTATATACCCACCACGCATGATACACAGTTAAGAGGGATGAAGGAAACCTACTTGGAAGATGATATGATTGGTACTTCCTAGTTGCGCTAAAGTAGGGGGCACACATGCAACAGTAATAGCCTCTAGGGAAAACATGCTCTATTGGCTACAACACAAATGCATGACTCCTTAGGGAGTAGGGGGAGAAAGGTTTGGGGAATATCACACCAAGATAAAGGGAAGAAAACAAGGAAGAGAAGATGTCAGATTTAGAAAGTCCATATCCTAAATCAATGGGAAAAACCATTTTTAAAAGCCATTAACGACAGATCTCAACCAAGACCATTCTGTTTGGAAGTCAAAGGAATCTTTGGGTTTTTAGAAGATAGATATGATTCAAAACGACTCAAAAAACCATTAAATATGGTAATAAAATAATTTTACATCAAATAAAATGTTAAAGGGGAGAAACTGTAGAAAGCTAGAAACACTGTTCATGAATCACTGTTGGAATGACCTACAGTTGGACGACTCACCACTGGACAACTCACCGTTGGAAGAGCTACCATTGGAAGAGATACCATCACGACTCAACATCGTGAGTCACCATTGTGACTCACCACCGTGACTCACCACAAATGACCTACCGTTAGCGACCTACCATCAGTGGCCTACCATTGGAGAACCTGAAAAACTAGAAATTTTGTAAAGTGTTGAAATAAGTCACCGTGGCCTCCCAGAACACTTCAACCACTAGATTTTCACAATGTAATAGACTATAGAGGTATGATCCTTTATAGTTTCACATTTGATCAAACATGTTTAAATATTCAGTTTTGAATTTAGAGAGGAAAATCCATTTCAACAATCATTTAGATCCTTAGATGTTCAAATCAAACAGTTTTACTAAAAATGATAAGATGCTTCAAATTTACCAAGGTATTCGATTCAGCTCAAATACTTACTAAAACACTATACAAACAAGAAATAGAATCAAACATATAGGTCCTAAATAGATTGGTCCCTCACCACCACACCTGGTTTTTACTACCCCTAATTTCAACTCTTGAAATATTAAAAGAATAGATCAGCTAAATTACCAAGAAGAACAACCTGGGTTTTATTTTCGAGGTTAATAACCCATCTAGATGCTCCAAGTGATCATTTACACCCCCAAAATATGCTCTCCACGTTTTAATACCTAAAAATAAGATAAAAAATAATTTATTTGATTGAAAATAAGCAATAAAGTCTTACCTATACATTTATTTCCAAGTTACACAATAAAATATTTTGAATTCAAGTGGGATTTACAATTGTTGTATTCATTGTAATCTATAAATAAAAATAATAAAAAATGTTATTAAACAAATACTAAACCCTAAAAAATTAATGACTAAGGAGGAGAGAATAAAATTTAGCTATAACCCCCTATTAGGTGCTGTTGTTTTGACTGTCCATTACTGGATATACCATGGGTCATCCCCAATTTGACGGTGAGTTGAGTTTGTGTCGAAAGAACCACCACATTCTTATTTTTTCATATCTCTTCATGCACTTCTTCTGGAGACCCATGTGTACACTATGTTTCTTTCCCACCACCCATCTAAGGAGAATTATGTAACAATGTGGGGGTTGTAGGATTATATAGGGAGTCTCATTATTCTAAAATTCAACCAGAGGGAATGTGTAGTCTACCGGAGGTTCTGTATTTGTTCTAAGGAGCGACTTACCTTCTGGTTCTAATTTATCCATTGAATATTCAATTATGTATAACTTAGTTCTATCATCCTTATGTGCACTAGCACACCACTCAATTAGCTCCACCATTTCCCCCTTAAACGTAGCCATCTCTTTTTTGGCCTCATATTCTTCTATAGCATCACCTTTAACATCTTCTAGAGCCTACACCCTTATGGTTAAGGGTGTAATTTTAGCCCGGCGCAGCCCGAAAAGGGCTGGGCCGGGCCGGACATGAAAAAAATCGGGTTGCTGGCCACTATTCGGGCCGGGCCGGGCCGACCCAAACATCCCCATGAGGTGGCCCGAGCTCGGCCTCAGGCCGACCCAAAGCATTAGTTCGGGTCGGGCCATGATTTTTTGAGTCGGGCCCTGGTGGGCCTTTATTATTTTCAAAATGATTATTTGTTTTAAAACTTGTTTTAAACGTTTTTATTTAAACATTTTTTAACATTTTTTTAAAAAACTTACATTTATTTTTAAATGGATGTTTTTTGTAAAAATGTTTATTTCTTTATTAACATTTTACAGTGGGTGGATATGTTTTTTTTTTTAAATTGATTTATATATTGTGAATCTATATATATTATTTGCAAATTGTAAAAAAAATTAATGAGGGGTTTTGGGGGGTGTGCAACAGTTGGTGACTTTAAAGCCTTGTTATTTAAATATTTTTTTAACATTTTTTTAAAACATTTTTTTACATTTAATTTTTTAACTTATTTATAATTTTGTAAGAGTTTGTTAAATTTTTTTATTCAAATTTTTTTTATTTAAACCATTTTTAATATCTGTTTAAAACATTTTTTTACATTTTTTAATGATTAATTTAAAACATTTTTTAATTTTTTTTAAACGCATGCTGTTTACAACTATTTTTTTAAAACATTTAACATTTTTCATATTTTAATGTAAAAAGTATTTTTTAAGTGTTCGTTTTTAAAAAATTAATTTAAATGTTTGTTTTAATTTTTTTAAACATTTTTTAAACTATTTCTTAACACTTAATTAAAATGTTTTTACATTTAGTTTTAGACGTTTAATTTAAAATGTTTTTTTAAACGCATGTTTTTTACATGTATTTTTTTAAACATTTAACATGTTTTATGTAAAAATATTTTTTTTATTAACATTTTACAGTGGGTGGATTTGTTATTTTTTTCTAAATAGATTTATATATGTCTATGAATTTATATATATTATTTGAAAATTGAAAAAAAAATTAATTAGGGATTGGGGTGTGCACAGCAGTGGGTTGTGAGTTTAAAGCGTTATTATTTAATTTTTTTTATCATTTATTTAAAACATTTTTTTACATTTATTTTTTTAACTTGTTTATGGAAATCATTTTTAAGCTTTTGTTTAATTTAAATCATTTTTAAACATTTTTTTAATTTTTTTGCAGGGTAGGCCCGACCCGACCTGATTCTATTCGGGCCGGGCTGAAATTACAACCTTAGGGGGTGCACAGTAGTGGGTCAGCTAATTTTTTTCTAAATAGATTTATATATGTATATATAATATATATAATATATGCAAGTTTCATCATATTTAAAACAATTAATGAGTCTGGGAGTGTACGAACATCATTGGGTGAGTAATTATTTTTTTTGTTAATATATAATAAGTTATTATATATATATAATATGAGAAAATTGTAAAAAAATAATTAGGGGTTGGGGGGTGCGTCGTGTGGGTGGGTTATTTTTTTCAAAATAGATTTATATATAATATATGAAGTTGCAACATATTTAAAAAAAAATTAATGAGGTTGAGGGATGTGCACGAAAATCATTAGGTGAGTGCGTTATTTTTTGTTAATATAAAATAAGTTATTATATATATAATATTAAATCATTGACACAGACACACACACACATATTATTAATGGATTTTTAAAAGCCACACTTAATTGATATATATTATTAATATCTTTATTTATATATTGTTAATGACTTTGTTTATATATACATACATACATATATATATATATATTATATCATATCATTGATATATATATATTATTAATGTATTTGTTTATATATATATATAACATGGAAATTTCATCATATTTGAAAAAATTAATGAGGTTGGGGGGTGTGCGCGAACATCATTGGTTAAGTGTGTTATTTTTTTAATATATAATAGATTATTATATATATATATATATAATGTTAAATGATTGATATATATATATATATGTAATATGATAAAATTGTAAAAATAACAATTAGGGGTTGGGGGGTGCACTGTAGTGGGTGGGTTAATTTTTTTCTAAATAAATTTGTAAATGTATAGTATATATAATATATGCAAGTTGCAACATATTTAAAAAAAATTAATGAGGTTGCAAGACGTGCACGAACATCATTAAGTGAGTGTGTTATTTTTTTTATTAATATACAACAAGTTATTATATATATATAATACTAAATCATTGATATATATATATATATATTAATAGATTTGTTTATATATATATTATATTAAATCATTTATATATATATATATATTATTAATGGATTTTTAAAAGCCACACTTAATTGATATATATTATTGATGGCTTTGCTTATATATATACATTATTATATCTATATATATAATTATATATCGTTGTAGACAAACACACACACACATTATAATTATATATAATAATAATTATATGTATATATATACACATTATTAAATATATAATATATAATATATAATATATATTATTTTTTGTTAATATATAATGTCCAGGCGCAGCCTTGGAAGTTTGAGGTAGGGGGATTGAATCTCCCTACCAGTAGCTTCCCGTTAATTTTTTTTACAGCGGGCTAGGCTTTGCATGGGCCAACGGGCTGGGATTTTTTGGACCGACCCGACCTGGCCTGCATGCCTTCTTGGATAAGCCCAGGCCCGACCCGATGAACCTACGGCCCGAGCCTGACCTGGCCCGATGTGGGCTTTGCCGGGCCGGGCTGCTCGTGCTTCCGGGTCGGGCCTGTCGGGCTTTTGGGCTGCTAATCCAAAATTACACCCTTATGGATGAATATGTAAAACTAGTATAAAGGAGGCTTGTTTGATGTTGATCTTCAATAAAATTTAAAAGAAGTTAATTTAGGAAATAAGTATCTTCCCCATTTGTTTCATCCTCCAACTCTTTCTCTTTAATAAAATCCTTCTGGAACTAGTCTATAAGTGTGGGTAGTGATCATCACATCTTCTCTTCAAAGATCACCACCCCTCTTTCTTTTCCTTCATCCATAGAATACTCCAACCATGCTGAATCTATGAAATTAAAAAGGGATTATGAGATCTCATATAGATTTCAGTAAAAGCAAAGGGAAAAAAATCAAGAATTTTTTAATCCACCTTAAGTGGTTCATCTTGTGAGACCATAAAAATTTATAATATTATGCTCAATATTTTTCTTAACAAGCAACACCAAGCTTTAAGCAAATTGTGATATACTATTAAAATATTATTATTTAATGTGATAGTTATTTTCTATCCATTGGATTGGTGGGTATAAATAGGATTAACCACATTATTAAATATATGTATAAAAGTTTTATATAATTTTTTTATTAATAATAAATAAGTAGTCAATTTTTAGTAAAGTCATTTTGTACTTAAAAAATACATTTTCTTCAAAAATGGGTTTTATTGCTTTTTGTGAATAAATAATATAATTAATTTCTTCCACTTTTACAAAATTTATTTTACAAAATTAACTTTATTTTTTAAATCATCATATCATAATTATCTTATAGTAAATTTTTGATAATTTTTTGAAACGTTTTATTTTTTAATGAATAGTGAAAAAATACTGTTTTTTATTGTGTTTCATGAGTTTAAAAAGTACCATTTAATTTTAAAATGGTTTCAAAGTAAAATTAGTTATATTATATTATTAAAAATCCAATTAAGTCCATTGGAATCAATTTTATAGTGAAATTTGGTATGAAATCATTTTTATACTTAAAAATACATTTTTCTTGAAAAATTGTTTTCATTGCTTTTTGTGTTTTAATCTTAAATTAATTTCCACCTCTTCTAGAAATTGAATATTGAAAAAGATTCTATATTTTTAATCAAGAGGTTTAAATTTTTTAAATAAGCTCCTTTTATTATTTGTCATTATTAATAGTAATCATAGTAATTTTTTTTCACCACACACTACAAGAAAATCGTCTCTTTGCGGAGGTTTAAACCGTCGCCTCATGTTTCTGCGATGGTTTCAAAAAACCACTGCTAAAGTTGGTGTCATCATCCAACCCATGTCAGTTCCTTTCATTTTGCGGTAGTTTCTGATAAGTGTTGCATAACTTATATTTAGTGGCGCTTTAAACCACCTCTAAATCCTAAATATTTTTTGATCGAATAACTGCCGCTAAATAATAGTATGGCATATTTAGTGGTGGTTTTAACTACTGTGTAGAAAAACATCATTATATAGAAGTGGTTTAAACCACTGCAAAAAAATAATATGGCATATTTAGCAGTGCTTTAAATTGCCACTAAATGATCATTTAAAAAAAAGTCAACTGCAAAATCTGCAGCCCCAGAAAAAAACCTATAAAAAAACAATGAAAAAAACTTTCCATACAAAGGGAAATAACATTCCACCATAAATTTATACCAAAAAACATGATATAAATGGTTCCAGCCTCTTTAAATAACCAACCGTGGTCATAGTCTTGGTAATCTGACAATCAAACATGGGAAATCATGAAAATGACAAGTGAACAATGTGTGCCAAAAATGATACATGAACAGACCCTCTATTTCCATATTGGTACAAGAGATAAAAGAGACCACTAATCACTACACAATGATGAACTATACTCGAAACCCTCTCCATCCCCGTCTCTACTTTCTGCTACCGACATCTACAAGACAGTTATATTGAAAATTAAATAGTGTTGTATATTTATATTTAAACTTAAAACCAATAATATTTTGTGAACTAAATTATTTTGAAGTTGTGTGATTTACCTTCTCACCACCATCCATCGATGCAATATCACCAGAGAAAAATCTGGCCGTCTTCTAATATAAATCAACCAACTCTTTCTGCAAAATGGATATTTGATCCCCCTATTCCTGAATTGTGCTTTGTATAGAAATAAACTCTCTCTAAGCATATTGGGGTAGGGAGTGACTGTAACCATGAGTAGATGTAGATGAAATTCCCAATGTCCTACCAAATAACTCATATGGTAATGGTCCCAAACCCATCCCGCGCACTCAGCTTAGATGACCCTTCCCAAGGAATTTACCAACTGGTTCATCCAGGGAGACTGAGAAGGACTACGTGGGATTGACATCCCATAATTCTTTAATTTTTGCCTATAAATCAAATATCAGTCATATTTGAAGAAATGCATATTAACATAGTGACAAATGATAATAAATTATTACAATGAAAAATGAATTCATACCCCAACTTCTTTGGCAGACTCCTTAACATAATTACCATCATATTTTTTATAAACATCCAACCACAATTATGTTTGGGAGACCGGGTGCCCTAAATTTTCTGACTACATTAAACAAAGATAAATCAATAATTTAATATATTAAATAGATAATATTTTCTTATAAATATTTAAACTAATGAAAAGATTACCAGAGTCACTCAGTTTTTGAAAAAACTCTTTGACCCAGCAGTGTGAGGGATGATTTGCTTAGCTCAACTCGATGCATTCTTCCTTGAAACATCCTGAAATAAATAACATTTAATTTAATAGTAATGTATGAAATGTCATATATTTTTTATATGCATGTATAAATATGAAATGAGATTAATATAATAATATATATTTAAATACCACGTGCTTCTCGTGATGATGACTATCAACAAAAACCTTTTATTTCTCTCTAGGTACCCCATTGGGTACCTTATCATATAGTTTCTGGGTGCTCAACGAAGTATCGTGGAATTCATTCCATAATCTTCTTTTAATATCCCTCCATTTCTTACCCAAAATTTTCAATGTCCACTTTCGTGCTATAATATCAGAAAAAGTAATGTGGAAAACATCCATACAAAAAGATTGATTTTTTAAATATTATAATTTAATAACAAAATGACATTAAATTACACCATAATGTATTAAAATTACCTTTATCTATGAATTAAAAACTTCATTTTTCCAAGATTGAGGCATATGCCTCAAATCATCATATGTAATCAGAATGGTAACCATATCCACCGCCATTTATCCAATAATCTGGCCAAATAATCCTATGGCACCATTAGTAAGGACCCTATAACAGTCAAATGGGACAACTATATTCAGTTCGTTCTGATTCTAGACATCTGAATTTTTTATATTTATCTCTATAGAAGCATTGTTTCCATATTTTATGAAAAAAATTAGTAGTATAAAAATGTATAATGGATTTATTCATATTA
Source organism: Viscum album (assembly GCA_963277665.1). Classification (NCBI taxonomy): domain Eukaryota; kingdom Viridiplantae; phylum Streptophyta; class Magnoliopsida; order Santalales; family Viscaceae; genus Viscum; species Viscum album. The sequence continues at coordinate 1,823,737,647 of OY728132.1, read as the reverse complement.
AAATTTGTACCTATAACTATCACCCTCCAATATCCCCATGAAGAAATAGGAGTGACGACCTGCTCCCTCACTACTAAGCCTGCTGAATGGGGAGGCGTTTGATGAGCTACTGATGTGATATTGATGGAGGGTGTACTAGAAGATGATGTAATAGAGGGTGTAAGAGACAATATTTGGGGGAAATTAGAGGGTTTCTCAGATGCTGCAGGGAGGGAGACTGTTGGATCATCATATATCAGTATGGTCAAGGGAACATTGACTAAGAGTCAACTAGGATCAGTAAGACGCTTGCTTCTCAACATTCCTATCATTTAATCAAATAAAATTAACTTCAGAACATATATTTCAAAAAATTAATGCATAAAAAAATTAGAAATGATAATAGATGCACAATACTGAAAAACAAAAATATACATATCTATTATAAAGAATGACTTCACAAATAATATAAGTGGTTGATAAATGAATGGATAACTTTACATACAATCATTTTTTCCTTCAATCATGTTGTTTTACTGATCCATCATTACTTTATCTACTTCATCCACCCTTGAAAGACTAATATTATGGATATCATGATGGAAAAATAAGTTTTCTTCCTTCTGTTTATGGGATTCAATATCAGAGGTCAAATCTTCCACTTGATCATCCATATTATACAAGTCTCTTTATTTTACATGATCAATTACACTCCACCCTTTTTCCACAAAATATTCCACATAATATAACATTTTCTCTTATGATGATAATATATACAGATCATGTAATTCATAGTCACTAACATCCATCAAGCAATAGAATTTCACATAAGTAAATTGCAAGGAATCTCTTTTAACACCCATGATAATATCAACCCAATTTAATTTGAATAAAACAACTGAAAAATGAATGTGGTAGTTTAATTCAATAATATTAGTCAACTTTCCATAGTATCCCACTTCAAAAAACATAAATATGCCACTATAATATGTTTTCAAACCCTCTTCCCAACTGACTGTACAAAATTTAAAGTCATTCACATTGTAAGTGTCAAAATTTCTAGCTTGTTTTATAGGACATCGAGCAAGAAACTTCAAATATTTTGATAATTCATCTCAAGTATCAGTATTCCTGATGTAAAAAAAGTAATATAAATTATTATATTTAAAAAATATACATGTCAACCTTATATTCATATTGATTGAAATATTTATGAACTTACACATCGTGCAAACCATTTTATAATATCTTTGTTAGTATCTTTTGTTATATCTTTCTCATTTTATGTTTGGCCTCTCATTTGTCTCTTTGTTTGTATCTTGAACTCTTCAATAAATGGATCTGAAATTTCAATATTTATCAACACATATCTATGTGTCTGTAATTATTCCATTTATGTAAGTGTAATATTTGAGCTCCTCCCAACTGATTGAGCAATAGTATGAAAGATTTTTGATTTCCCGTGTAGTTGAGATTGAGTCAATGTGTCATCAACATGTCCAACTCGATTGAATATTGTATCAATATCATCCAAGCATCTAGAGCAAAATGTAAGACACTCCTCTGCCAAATAGAATTTAGAAATAGAGCCTTTAGGTTGAGATTTATTTTTCATATATTATTTCAAATACCCAAGATATCTGTGAAATAAAATAAAAAAAAAACATAATTTTGTATTTAATTAAGTTCCAAGAATTTTTTACTTAAATTAAAATTATATAAATAAACTACCTCTAAATTGGATACATCCATCGATAATGTATGGGGCCTCCTAATTTAGCTTCCTCAATGAAATCCATAGTTAAATACACCATGACAGTAAAAAATGATGGAGGAAAGATCATATCTATTGAAAAAAGTGTCAATAAAAATCTCTCCTGAAGGTTTTCAATCTCAAATGGTTGTAGAGTTTTCTCACATAGTTGTCTGAATAATGTGAAAAATTGGAGTACAAAAGTAGTAACCTTTTTAGGTAATAATATATGCAATTCCAATGGTAGTAATTGTTGTAAAAAAATATGTGAATTGTGAATTTTCAATCCATATTACCTACGATTATTTAATTCAACACACCTTGAAATGTTACTTAAATACTCATCAGATACCTTCACATGTTTTAAAATTCAAAGGAATGTATCTTTATAACTATTTTTCATTGCAAAAAATTCTGGAACATACTTTCCATTCTCATCTGGCCAGAGATCACAATTTATTTCCATTGTTTGTAAGTCTTTCCTAGCATTGAGATGGTCCTTTTATTTTCTATTCTCATTAAGCAATGTGAAGATCAAATTGTCACAAAAATTCTTCTCAATATATATACCATCAAGATTATTCCACAATAAATTAAATTCCCAATATAAAAGTTTAAAGAATAGATTTTTTTCTTCCATTGTTGTGTTTCGATTTCAAATGAAGATGCACTTCAAATTCATTTCCCACTATTATTCAAATGATGCACCTTCCCAAATTCTGTTTCAACATTTCCAAATTGTGCTAAAATTTCAAAACCTTTCAACAACTTTGGAGGTGGTCTATGATCAATAGAACCATTTAATTTTGAATTGTTCAACTAAAATCTATGAGATGCATCAAGAAATATTTTATGACATAAGAAGTTCCATTTTTTACTATGAGGTATTCATTCATGCTCAAAATCAAAGTTACAAACAGGACAAGCCAAACCCGTGTAAGTGTTCCAACCTGCTAAATTCTCAAGTCTAGGAAAGTCACTAATGGTCCAAATTAGAAAAAATTGCATTTTGAACATTGTTCTAGAAGATGAATCATATGTCTCAACACCATTTCTCCATAACTCTTTTAATTCTTAAATTAGAGGCTACAAGTATACATCAATATCATTTCCAGGTATTTTTTCTAATAATAATCATCAAAATGATAAAAGATGTTTGTTGTATACACTTCCATGGAGGTGGATTGTAAGGGATAAAAACAACCATACAAATGCTATAATTGGTGTTCAAAGTCCCAAATGGGCTGAATACTTCGGTATCCAATACCAATCACACATTCCTAGGATCAGATGATAATTCTAGATGTAATGAATCAAATGTATTCCATGATTGTGAATCTCTTGGATGTCACATTAAACCATCATTGTTATTATCTATAGAATCTCACATCATATGCTCTATGGTTTTCAATGACATGAATAACATTTATAATCAAGGCTTTAAAGGAAAGAAACACAAAAATTTTTCATGTTTATTCCTTTTCTTCTTCTTTATAGTAGTATATTTATTCAGACTTCCAACATCACCCATTGAATTACATCTAGAAGAATGTTTTTTTTGCAATCCTATCTGCTTGAATCCTCACCCCAATAAAGCATACAATCATTGGGACACACATTTATTTTTGTATAATTCATACCAATCTTGTTAACAAAGTTTTTCATATCATAAAAAGACTTAGTGATCTTTTATTCAGGAAATTCATCACAAAACAATTCCAATATCTTGGACATCACCTTATTTGTAATTCCACATAGAAATTTGATATGGTAAAACATCAACAGAAAATAAAGTTTTGAATGTTTCAAACATACACTATACAATTCTTTATTTCCATCATAAACTAAACCATAAAACACATTTTTATACTCAGTAAATTTTTCTCTTACATAAGTCTCTACAAAATCAAGAGGAGGATCCAATGATATATTACAATCTTGATCCAGTTTTCCTATAGTCTCAAAATCATCACATTTCAAGTTAATATTTATAGCACCCTCAACTAGTTGTTCTGATATGTTTTGATATTGATTTTTGTGTCTTTAAATTTTGAATTTATTATTTATAAGGTTTTTCATTTCATTCTCCATTATTGGCGAAGTTGGGATCTCATTCTGTCAATTGAAATCAGTTCTCAAACTTTATGTAACGTTCAATTCATTATGCCAAATCCAACACAAATATTGAGCATTGAATTTATTCTAGATAAAGTGTTCATAAACTTCATCTCTCTTTAATCATATTCTAAATTTACATTTAGGATATACAAATCTTATTCTCCCATCAACAGATCAATTTAAAATTGAAAAATCTAAAAACTCCCCCAAACCCTTAGCATAATGAGTGTGTTACTCAGTAATGTGATCCATATTTTATCCATATATATCACAATTTCCCTAAACTTTATTAAAAAAAATTAAAACACATATTTATTACTAAGTAGGAAAAGAGATAATGGTAAAATTTGGGAAAGTGGCATTAGTTGGAATTAAATAGGTTCAATATTTAATTAAAATGTAAATTCTTTGATTGAATAATAAATGTATGGGAATATAAAGGGGTGTTGGCTAGTGATTAGTTTCCAAAAATTTATAAATATGGTATTTGGTGCTAAAAAAACAATAATAATCAAAATTTTAATTTTATATTGGGTTTGGTTTTTGGTAAAACATACCTTAGAAAGAGAATTTATGGATCAAATCACACCTTGATACAAATATTCCTAACCATAAACTCATAATTTATTCCTAATATTCATTTTAATAAATGATACCCTTAATGAGTGATATGTTTATTCTAACATATAAATAGAGAATAGATATAAAGTATATATAAATTAAAATCTGTTTCATAACATTTATGAAAAAAATGCACCCTTAATAATTTTATAAATTTTTTATGATTGATAGGGAATTAGTATTAAATAAGCTGTTAAAAATTAACCATTTAAAATTTTTTTACTTTTAAAAAACTATTGATTTGCATGATCTATAAATATAATATTCTCAATACCGACCAGTGGAATACTGATCCATCAGTTAATTTCCATCTATGATTCCATAATAAATTTCCCAACTCATACTATAGTACATGATTCTCATACTAGTATGAGATACATGATGATATAAATTTCTAATAAGGTTTCTAGATTGACTAGCTAGTTGATATGAAGAGTGATATCCCAATCCCAATCACTATATAAACCCTCATATGTTGTCATTTAATAACCACCTGTAAGCTTGTAGGTCTTGTGAATTCGGTATATTAGGGGCATCCTTATCTACTACTCTTTCCAATTAAACATGATGACTAACTCAGTTCATGTATAAAATAGGATTTCAATTCATGGGTTCATTTCTTTACCCAATGCATTACTTTCATGAAGAAGTATTACTCTGGTGATTGGAGTAGTTCCCTTTGTATTATCCCATGTATAATATTGGGTAATGAAAAAATATAAATATCCATAAAAAACTGGTATCCTGTAATAATATCCACATAATAGAGTCTTACTCCTACCTACCAATTTACTAGAAGGAATGTATTAATGTTAGATATCCATCTACTGATCAAGTGTGGAATAATGTGATCAGTCCAATGAGATAAATCTTTAATGACATAGATGAAATCATATAGACCTACTATATTGTGATCATCATATAACATTTAGTATCATTCTCTCACATAGAATGTCTATCCAGAATCCACACAAATTTCCCCTCCAAAGAAAATATATTAATTCAAAACTCATCCTATCCAATAGTGAGGCATAGATTTATTCACAATGGACCCATAATTATGAACCCATGTCTTTGGTATGTATCATACTTCTTTTGATGTTAAGGGAGTATATCCTAAGATGTACCCCATGAGAAATCCACCATGATGAAAGGAGATGAAATATCATCATTAGAAGCATGGATAAATGTAAAGGGAATATATGAGATAACACGAAGATATTAAATAAGATGGCAATGAAATATTTTAGTAAATGTAATAAAAAAATGGAGAGTTAGGGAATCTATGACATTGAACGACCGAAAGAGAGGTGTATGAGGCTTACTTGAGAGTTGTGAGTTAATCAGATCAAATGCGCCGATGAAAATGAAGATGTATGAACTTAGAAAATGAGGTTTGAGGACATTGGATCAAATAAATGAGGTTAGGGTTTCCGCGTGAGAGAGAACTGAGTTTACCTTCAATCGATTGAAAAAAACTAGAATAACTCAAAATGGGAATTCATAAAATTATAAATTATTTATCACATCGGTTATTATATAACCGATGTTATAAATAAATTTTTATTAGATCTATCATGTCGTTTATATAGAAACCAATGCGATAAATCGATTTACCACGTCAGTTATTTTATAACCTATGTGGTAAAGCCATGAGATTTTCTTTATAACATTGGTTATTTTATAATCAATGTAAAAAACATGCTTTATCATGTAAGTTATAGAATAACAGGCATGATAAAGTGAGATACTTCCTTTATCATGTCAGTTATAGGATAACCGATGTGATAAATCAATATACATGATTTTGCACGTCGGTTATAAATAATTGATGTAAAAAGGCCAATGTGATAAATACTTTTTGTACTAGTGGGAGAGATATCAGATGAAGTTTTATCAATGGTCAGAAGAACACATCCATGCAGATCGCCAAGGTGACACACAAGGATAAGGCATGACAACAGATCGACAGGATGAGCAAACAGCCCAGAAAAATAGGTCCAACACACATAGGGGAGCCCAACAACACTGAAGGCCCAAATAGAGGCCTATCCAGAAAGAAACCCAAAAAAAAAGAAGCATAATAATAATAAAAACAAAAATAATTTTTCATGGTAAGATATTTTTAATTTGAAAACTAAATTTAACATGAATAATATCAAACATTTCATCCACAAGAGGCCTAATCAAGTATTGAGGGTACAATGTAAACAAAGGATCCCACTCCTACTGATGTAACAACCCGAGATTTTATAAGATATATTCTTTTTAATTTCTTTCATATCTTCTGTTGTATGCTACAATAAGATTATCTTGTGCTATACGCAACACCGTATTAGCTTGCAGTATACGCAACACTATTCTTAGATTGTGTTACACACAATTTCAAGTTCGTTTGATAAGAGTCATTCTATGCAACATTGAGTGTATATATATATATATTGAATGTATAAATGAAAAATGGTTGGATTATGTTATAACGAAACAATAAAAGAGTCTTTCACAACACACAACCCTGACTTGGCTTGCATTACACACAATCGCGACCTTCCTCGATAACGCGTGTTGTACGCAATACCAGGTTTCACTAAATGACGATATATTGTTATAATATTATTATGGACTAGCCGTTATGAATAGTATTAACTAAATTTTGAATTTTATAACATTATTATTCATCTTATAATTTTCTAAAACATTTTATGTGAACAAAATATTTTTTTTGGGTAAAATAAGTATTTTTAAAAAAAATGCAGTTTTGCCGCCTTTTGATGGCGCATCCACATTAAATCTAGTTTTTGTCATGTTTATAAGTTCAATTTTACAAAATAAACTTCTTATTTTGAATCAGGATATAAAAATTTACATTGGATAAAGTTTTCATGTTTTTCTGATAACTTTCATATTTTAATGAATAGTAAAAACACGCTATATTTTAATTAAAAACAACTTTTTTCATCGTAATAATTTATATGGTTAAATTATAATATTGAATAGTTTTAAAGTATAAATAGAATATATTTTTACCATATAATATAATTTATGTCATTAGCATTGATTTTACCTTGAATTCGTAGGTTAAATAAATTCAATCTTTTGTAATGTTTTAAACAAAAACCCATTTTCTTTCGACAACGTGATTAATTTGAATTTAATTTCTGAAACTTTTGTGTATTGAATTTTGAAAAATGGATTCCATATTTAGAATCAGTGGGTCTAAATTATGTTAATAAACTACTTTTTGTTTTTGGGCATTATGAATAGTAACTACGGTAAATTTTATTTACCCTAGTTAAAGGTAAATCGGGTAATTAAAGGTAAATATAAGATTATAAAATTATCCTAACACTTTCCAAAATTCTATTGTATGGATAAAAGTCGACAAATATCACCTAAGGGTCATATTAGATTCATTTTATAAACTTTTTACAATAAAAATAGTTTAATTATTATTAAAACCAAAGAAAGTGACAACATGTCACTCTCTTAAATATTATAAGTATATTAATTTTAATTTAGTGATAAACTTCATGAAACTTCGAACATGAATAGTCTCAAGAAATATAATAAAATTATCTACATCATATGAATTTATTTATAATTTTTAGGGATTAAATAATTATCATTAATTGTGACACAATAGTGATGTAGAAATTGTTTATCTAGTGAAAAATCAAGAATATAGTTTTTATTAAACTAATAGTGACCATAAAAGGCACAAAAACCTTACCAAAACTTATTGTTCATGTAAATTTAAACCATAATCATCCAATGGTCTAATATTTTACCATTTGGGGCCTTATAAAAGCGATTATGACACTTATATTATTTTATATTAAATGATGCCAAAGTTGTCACCTTAATATTTTAATAAATATAACAATTTAAATATTGTGATTTTAAGATGATAAATTCTAGTAAAAGTATTATTGTGAAAGGTAATAGATTTATCTCCATCATAGGATTTTATTTTTAATTTTTATGCAACAAATAATTATATTAAATAATTATACAAAAATGTTGTAGTAATTATTTTATTAAGAGATAAACCAAATAAATGGTTTTAAAATTAATAAAATAAATATTATATGAAATATTTAATGTGCTCCACTAATTTTATAGATACATATGACCTTTTATGAATCTATTAAAGCTTTTATTTTGAATATATCTTCTGTATATATTTTTATTTAAATTCAAATAAATGAATAGTCTCAAAATTGACACTATTGTTATTTTATAAAATTGTTTAAAAATCACAATTTTTTTTAAAAATTATAAATTTAAATTTATATGGTCTAAAATGTTATAAAGTATCCAATTATGTACAATTCACAACAAATAAGTAATTATTTTCTATAATTTAAAATTTATAATGTTATTACCGCAAATAAAATTAAATTGATTAAATAAGGATAAATCAAGTTGATAATGTTTAACATAATTTCCTAACATGTATAAATTTTATTGGTTGATGAGATTACAACCCTATCACATATAATATTCAAATATGAGTCATTTTTGGAGGTTTTTAAGTGGGGTTAGATTTATTATAAATTAATATTTTTAAGATTTCCAAAGGTGCCCCTCTCCTCCCTTATAAAAGGGCACCTCCCCCCTCTCATCTTTACACAACTTTGAGCCTTAAAGCTCGGCCAACCCCTGCCCATTTACCTTATCAACTTCCCTAGAAATATTCTTGAGGTCCTGGTCTTCTTCAAAGACCAATTTTAGTTCCATAAGAGGAGGTTTCAAAGAGGGGTGTCGAAGAAGAGGTAATATCTGTTACCGATTCTTTCAAATTTATTTCTTCTTCTACTTCATCTTATTTATTTGTTTCATTATGAAGTAATAAAATCAGTATCACTCATATACTATTATGTTATTATAAATATGAAACAACCCTATTTCACCTTTTATCCATCCTACGGAAAACAAAATCACCGCGCGTGCGTACGTACGGAATACCGTCTCCATGCCGTGGTGTAATTTGTTTTTCCACCAACACCTTACATGGATGGGTATAATGGTGTAAAGAATAACTATATATGGTTATTATAACATCATAATGATTGTGATATATTATACCATCCACTCCAATTCTATTCAATAATTATGGGAACGATATCATCGCTCGTGCGTACGTACGGACTACCGTCTCCACGACGCGATGCGATTCATTCTCCATGTTAACCATACATGAATGATCATAAAGTTTATATAATGAATAATAATGAAATATATGAAATAATAATGCTACTGTATTTATGTATATATATATGTATTTCATCTATTTAGTTTCATTCAATTCAATAAGGAAACGAAAACAACGTTCATGCGTACGTACGGCCTACCGTCTCCATGAACGGTGTATTTCATTCCTTTTATCGATCTATAATATATATGTATATGATGAATATATATTATATATAATTCATGTTTTACATTATGGAATTATTTAAATCAGTATATAAGTAATAATATCAAGAACGACAAGTCGAAACACATACGATAAATGAAATGATTTTACCCAAAACGCTGCTTTAACATGGAATTTACAAAAGAACGGGTAATATAAAGTCATAGGTGAAACATATATGATATAATAAAAATGAATATGATTATTTAATAAGTCAATGACATTATTTAAATCGTTATACAGGAGGTTCGAATCCATACGAAGCATATCAGACCTAAGCTAAGGGATAATTTTGCAAATCTCATTTTTATCCGAGATTGCTTATACGCAAGTATTTACTGGGGTTATTGTTATCATACATGTCCATGTTTTATAAAAGTGTTTTTATGTATGTTTAATGTCCTTTTTACCCATTTTTACTTTTACTACATGGTATGTAAGGAATCTTTTTTTTACGTTACGAGGTACTTTTTGACTTTTCCGACAAAAGTACGAGGAGAATGTTTTTTTTAACTTATACATCATGAAAGGATTTTTATGGTTTTATAAAGCCTTATTTTCATAAAGATTACTCCAAAAATATTTCATGACTATTTCCAATAAAATCTCTTTCTTTTAAAATTGCATGACGTTTTGTGAAAAGAAATTGATTTTGAAGAAGAAAGGATATTTTCCTCAAGAATGGAGTTCAAGTGTTTTATCAAAACCATTTTTTTCCATATAAGATGACATTATTTCATATGTTTATGTTTCAAGTATAATTTCTCTATTATTTACATGGTTTCAATTTTATTATTATGAAATTATATCCATTACTTTTATATGGATTATGTGATGATGGGATGATGTTTATGAAACCCATTTTATTCGTTGGGTTATTATGAATGATGTATGTTTATTTTGTGGCACAAGTAAGAATGATTTCATTATGAGATGTGTGGGACCTATATCTCACTACAATGCATTGGGTAAAGATTTATATCTCATGAGATAGACATGGCTGGAATGGTAAGTTAATCCGGTTCAGTGTTACAGGACTGGAACGAGGAGTGAACTCGATTTAGAAAGGGACTTTGTCCACAAAGATGGTCTTGGAAGCAATGCCTTGGCTACTATGGAAATTATATCATGTGATTAATGGTTTCCACAATCTCATGTTTTATTCCCATGATATTTTATCATGATTAATGTTTCTTTATGATCTATGCCTTATATATTGCCATGTTTTATGTCATTGCTCATGATTTTGATGTTTAAACATTATGTTCATGTTTTTAAGTTCAAATATATATGATTTGTTTTATTTTATCCATGCTTACCCTTACTGAGCATTTGAGCTCACCCTTTATATGTTTTATTTTCCCCAGGATATAAAGAAAGGTTTAGGTAATAAAACAAAAGGGGAAGATCTTTATGGGAGATTTTGAAGATCTTTCACCACGATTTGAAGATTACGTTCGGAGTTTCCAAAGACACTAAACTATTACGGTCCTTGTGTGTCTGTTTTTGTTATGTATTAAGTATTCCTCAAAAGTAATGTAATGTCCATGTACGTCAAGCTTCAGGTCTCTACAGCTGAGACATGCAACATTGGGACAAATCTTAGATGATGAAGCTATATTCACAAAAGGGCGTGTATGAAATACATTATACTTGACATACCATCCCCATGACTCTGTGTAATAAGTAGGATGATGAACCCAATCAAACTCTTGACCACCTATAAACTTAACAGCATATAGACCTAAAATCTATCATGGTGTAGTGATAATATGTTGAATGTAGCATTCCTAACCCGATTCATCTCCACCATGACTGAACTGGGTTATGATGTACCTTAGGCGTGCCTACCCATATGCTAGTGGTTTCTAACTATTGGAAGAGGTTGATGAATATCCTGAGGAGACTATACTCTCTATGGTATAGATTACCATAAATCACAGTGAAAAAAATATTTAGAAATAATCACCATCATAGTGGTAATTTAGGTTTACTATGGAAGATACTGTAACGAGGCACCACATTGTAGTGGGGGAGCTATAGTGGAGTACTGTAGTGATGTACTTTAACAAGTGCTAAAAATCTCAAATAATCCGGGATGGTTAACCAAAAAATGCCTTCAGTATGAGTTTCCACTAAACCATCAAAAAGCAGGCCTTGATTTTTAAAAAAAAAATAGATTTTAGAGAGAGAGAAACAATCACCACAATATAATAACAACATAAAGATGGTCATCACAACCATATGCCATCAAAAAGTAAATAATAACCATCATGCTATAGAAAAATGATCTATTTTACATTTCAAATGAATCATAAAAGTACATGGAGGATCTCCTAGTTCCCATATCATATATAACTAGGTCCAAAACTGAAAAAAATAAAAGTGGGATTCACTAAAATTTGTCTTGAGTCCCATCTCCCAACATTGACCCAACATCCCAAATCAACTATTTAGTAGAGGGCCCTTTCCCTTACCCATGTTAAGAACCACGACGTCTGCTCGGATATTAGGGTGCTTGGGCAGGGTGTGATTACAACTTGATAGGTCACCACCAACATTGTCCCAAAAAATTCTGGTAAATACAAGTTTATACTAGATATGGAATGCGAATAAAGAAGAGAAATAAAATTAAATAAATAACCCATCACATCATTGAATTATCAACAACCAGGACAAAATCATACCTACTTTGGCTAATGCTGGAATGGGACAATATACCCATGGTACAAACACACCTTGAGGATGAATGATATATCACTCCTCATATTATGATTAAGGCGAATGATGCATCACCATCACAATCTATCCAGGTGAATTATCCATCACCAATCCAACATCAATGGATAATGAGACATCAACTGGTGAATGAGGTATCAACAACTCAAGGTGGATGATATAACACTAATAAATAGACTATACTAAGGCTCTTATCAAAAGATCTTTAGGTCCCACATGAATGGAACTAGGGAGCTGGCCATGCGTTTGTTTCACAAAGAGCTGAGCCAAACACTCACTGTTCCAAGAACTTATTAATTTTTAAGTGTTTTTAATAAATGGAAGAAAAATAAAGAGGGTGATTGATGAGTGTGATGAAATGTAAGAAAATAGAAATGTGATGCATGCAAACTATCAATAACAGGTTGGGCAGAAATCAAACGATCCTATGTTTGGCTTGGGGAGTTCTTCATGGATACCGTTTTTTAGCTAGAATACATTCAATGATTAACTCAATACCATCCATTAATTATCATTCTATTCTTATATTATGGATGTACAGTCCTCTCAAAAACCATCAATCGAACTGCACACCCAAATCCTCCACAGAGCAAGCTAGATAACAACCTACAATCGCAGAGCATTACTACCTCAACTACCAACTCCATTGTATGTTGTTCATCATTCAAAAACCACAATCCCATTTACATTATATAAGCCGAGTGAAGATAGGTAAAATAGATTTTTAAGAAGAATAAATGTAGGTTTAGGCATGAGGATATGATTGGCGATCGTTGAATTGATCCCACACACCCTACTGCCTCACCATGAAATGAATTCAAAACATAAGAAATGAAAAGTGAAGCTTAGGAATACAAATTCCTAACCTAGGGTCGAGTTATCAGGTTAGTGCTTCAATATATTTAATATTAGAGGTCACATTGATGAAATTTAAAACTAAAGGGAGGGAAGAAACAAGAACAAAGTTTAAAACACAAAATTAATTATCTATAAAAATACTATTTACAGAGAACAATCCCCTGAAAGGGAACCCCAACTACAGTGTCTGAGTCCCTTAATTAAGATTTTTGGAGAATATTATTGCCAAAAATAATTCCATTGCTTCAATCTTCCTCCACGTGCTTAAATCCATCCATTTGTATGTAATAAATTCAAGTTTCACAAGCATCTCCCATAATCAATCTCTATACTTCATTAGATAGTGCTTTGCTGCAACGTGGTTGCAATGGAGAGTGCAAATCAGTTTGGATGAGATGAGCTCATTAGATGAAGCTGATTTGATTCTACTTGTGAAATGGGATGGGATTTGTTAAGAAAAGATCTCGTATTCCTTGGGGTCCATTTAATCTGACATGAGCAGTGGCACGAACCGACTCCCCATATGTGGGTCTTCATTTAATCTGATGTGGCCCATTTGTCCCGTGCTTAATCTGACACAAGCACGCCCAGACCAAATGATTCATATATAGGTTCTTAGGATGTTCTTGGGAGTGTGGTGTCACACAACTGGTTATGTTATTACTATGTACCTCTGAATCCATGGAGTTAAGCTCACACCACACCCCCTTCATTTTAATCTCACACAAGGGAGTTTCTAGGAATTTTAATGCTTCGTACCTACTTTTCAGTTCATATAATATTTAATGGGTACCTCAAAACTCATTTTTAAACTTTCATGAACTTTTAAACTCTTGAATTAATCATACATAGCCCTGAGGATTACTGATTTAATCACTCACAATCAATAAAAAATAATTTTAATCATACAAAACATGTTTGGACGCCTTCTTTCACTTATAAAGACATGAAGTCCACAAAAATTAAAGTATTACCGTACAAATTAATTATAGAAAATCAATTAAGTTAATTAAAATGCAAATTTATGGAATTTCTATAATGAACTTAAAATTATTCCTAAGCCTAAAAATGCATTAAATTACTAATTTTATGGAATTTTTTGGGATATTAATAAAGAATTACAATAAAAAATTTATGAAATTTAGTGATTCATCACTCCCCCACACTTAAATATTTTCACTCCAAGAAAAATACCTTACACCAATGTCAAATCAAACTTCTCAATACATTAATACCAACAAATTTTAATTGTCACATTCTTAGACCTACCATGAATCCCACATGAATTTCAACTCCGCAATTCCTCATTGTTCATAAAAATCTATCCAATATCTTATTAGAATCCATGTCAATTTTGAATAAACTTCCTAGAAATGCATCACTATTCACTCAAGGATTTTTTTATGGATATTTTCTCATGATAAAGTGCATGTATGATTTCCATAGGATTGGTTCCATCCCAACCCCTCCATATAAAAGAATTACATGACTGTTCCAATCATGAGGGATTTAACATGGTTTGTTCTATGGGTTCAGGTTGGTTGGTTCAAATGTGAAAAGCAAAGACAAAAGGGGGGTGGTTCTTGAATACTTTAGGAAATATTCATGATATACAAGTGGGTCACTCAATAAAATATACCTTACTCAATAAATTTTTAATGATTATTCCATCCCAACATTCCCCTTTCAATTGAGATTCAAAAAATAGTGATTATAACGAAATATCCCATCACTTTTCTCCATTTTTTCACTTTATTTTTATACACCTTTTGTCATATTTTTTTCTAGAAAATAAGGTAAGAAAAGTACATTAATGAATGTTGTGAATGCTCCAGACTAATAAATGATGTCACACCCAAACATCTTCCCACAAGGAAACTATCCTGCTATGAATCCAATGAAACAACTCCTCCCCCCACTTGTTTCACATGTAATCATGCAATGTGTTTAATATTAGGGTAGGTATGGATGTTAATATTATAACGTGGATACATAGAAGGTTATTTATGACTTATAGGGGGATTAAAATAAAGGTTGGATGTAAGGGCATGATCAAAATAGGGTGACATTTCAAAAAGATCCTTTCAAAATGACACCTCAATCATTTCTGACACAATTCATGATCTCTAACACCTTTGAAAATAGAAAAATAAAAAGTTTTAAATTTCTTGTCATGCCTCAAGACTCTAAATATAAAGAGAAATATAATAATATATAAAAAAAGGTTTAGAAAAATTCTAGGTTGGGAAAGTTTGACATTGGACAACACTTGTTCACATGAGTTTCTGTCATGACCCCCTCCCTAAAAAAATGTCCCCCTAGGCTGGAAATGAAGAAAGGGAGATAATGAACCCTGAGTCCAGCCTTCAGTAGGCCCTGTGTTGGAGACCAACACCAAGGGTATACAATCTCAAAAAAATGGGAGGCATTTCCCTTTTTTTTAAAAATAGGATTGGGAGATAAGATGATCCATCCAAAAATAACACTAAGTACTATATATATATAAAATAAATCCAAAATACATCCCACATGCATGTTTAAAATAAAACTATTACAAGTGAAATAAAACTCCAAATTAAGTACCAAAAGCAAGATAAAGCTGCGACTTGACAACTGTCAAGGTCCAAGCTAGTAAGGTCCAACACAGTCCGCGAAATCATCCTAGAAACCTGAAATCAGTTTTATATATTTAGGGTGAGTATATAGATATAATCATTAGGAAAACCAAAGTCTCTCATGCACATGTGAAAGGAATCATACTAACGCCCCTGTAAGAAAACAACATAGACAAATAGTACCTAACGAGGTATACTAGCCACCCTAGCCTCACAAAGACATACTCACCAAGTAACGCAAGTCAAGTAAAGTAATATAGAAATAACATTGATGATTTGGGTACATCACACCACTTCCCAATAGTTTAACTTCTCTTTTCTAATGGAAAACATCCTCGTGCTCCCACCTCTTCTGAAAGAACCACGTCACAACCCACCTGCACACACCTGGACCTTACAAACCACATCTCGACCCATCACCCGAGCCTCAATACACATCACATCCTGCCCACAGACACCTAGGCCCCACACCACACCACATCCCTCCTGTAGATACGTAGTCCACAAACCACATCCATCCTGCCCATAGATACCTGAGCCACAAACCACGCCTCATCATGAAGACACCTAGGAAAACATAACACATCTCATCTTAAAGATACTTGGGAAAGAACGACTCAACCATACACACTTGAGCCTCACCACCACAACCTGCCTAAAGAATCTTGGGATATCATCACCTAGAAGAAGGATTGGGGAAGAGCGGGTGTCTATCCATCCATCCTCCAACCGAGATGTTTGGGAAAGACACCCCCCGTGACAATGTGGGTGTTCGACACATAGTTATCAACTTGGGTGGGGTGTGTATAGAAATAAAAAAAGAAATACATGTATATATAGATATAATACCAAACACTCCTACCCAACCCATGGGTTCTCAAACAAACAACCAACTCATAAAACCACCTAACTGCTACCACTAAATGAAAAACCACACAACAAGCCACAAAATAAATTCATACCCCATCCAATTCATTATCTAATTATCATTCTATATTAAAACATTAATTTATTAATTCCATATCTACCAGGGAAACTACTAGGCACAACACACAAAAACCACAAAGAAAAAGTCACATAGAGGAAGAAGAACCATGGTAAATTAACCCACTTCACATTTATTTCCATTTAACAACCATTAATGACATAACATATCAATCCCAAGATACAAGAAAACTTTCTATAGGTTATTAATGGTGAAGGAACCATTCCAACCACTACTATCATCATTCTTCAAAGTCATTCTGACCAATTCATCCTCTCAACAAAGTAAACCTCCAACTCATATTCGCACCTAGCAAAACATAAACAGACAACCACAATACACCCATCATAGTCCCCACTGTGCAACCACATCAATTAATTTTCCCTAACAAAAAACCCACAGAAAACCATGCATCACAACTATAATACAAATTTTTTAGTTTTTTAAAAAGGGTATATTATTCAATTCCACTTCTTAAATTGAGGGTGTGATCACAGAATACCTAAGATCCTAGGGCATCGATTTAATTTACAAAATATATGTGGTTAATCAGTTTCATATATATAGTTGTTCAAATAAAAACAAAAAAACAACATTATTTCCATAGACCATCCCATGCACAGAAAAATACCCCCAATGACTATGATTTTGAACTGGGTGTTTAGCTCGTATAATTCATAACAAAAAAAAAAAGAAAGCAGATCATACATCCCTTTCCCCCAGTCCCCCCATGTTGATCTTAAAACGATTCAATTATCTTTATTTAATTTGGATCCAACTATCTTTACATGATAAACATTTGTATACCCACCCCGCATGATATAAAATTAAGAGGGATGAATGAAACCTACTTGGAAGATGAGACGATTGGTACTTCCTGGTTGTACTAAAGCAGGGGGTGCACATGTAGTAGTAAGAGACTCTCGGGGAAACATAATCTAAAGGCTACAACACAAATGCACGACTCCTCAGGGGGTGGGGGGGAGAAAGGTTTAGGGCATTTCACAGTAAGATAAAGGAAAGCAAAGAAGGAAGAGAAGATCTTAGGTTTAGAAATTCCATATACTAAATCAATGGGAGAAACCATTTTTAAAATAAATTAAAGGTAGATATTGACCAAGACCATTCTGTTTGGAAGTAAAAGAAAGATTTGGGGTTTTAGAAGATATATATGATTCGAAATGACTTAAAAAACCATTAAATATGGTATTAAAATCATTTTACATCAAAGAAAATGTTAAAGGGGAAAAACAGTAGGAAGTCAGAAACACTGTTCATGAATCAACATTGGAATGAACTATAGTTGGATGACTCACATCTAGAAAAATCATAGTTGGAAGAGATACCATTGGATGAGATACCATCGTGACTCACTTTTGTGAGTCACTGTCGTGAGTCACCGTCGTGACTCACCGCCAACGACCTACCTTTAGCGACCTACCATCAGTGACCTAAAATTAGAGAACTTGAAAAACTATAAATTTTGAAAGTGTTGAAATAATTCACCACGGCCTCCCAGAACACTTGAACCACCATATTTTCATAATGTAATAGACCATAGAGGTCTGAGCCATTACAGTTTCACATTTTATAAAAAATGTTTAAATTTTTAGTTTTGAATTTAGAGAGGAAAAACCATTTCAAGAATCATTTATATCCTTAGATGTTCAAATCAAACAGTTTCACTAAAAATGATAAGATGTTTCAAATTTACCAAGTTATTTGATTCATCTCAAATCCTTACTAAAACACTCTACAAACAAGAAATAGAATCAAACATGTAGGTCCTAAATAGATTGGTACCTCACCACCACATTTGTTTTTTACTACCCCAAATTTCAACTCTTATAATATCAAAAGAATATATCATCTAAACTATGAAGAAGGAAAACCTGGGTTTTATTTTGGATGTGAATAATCCATCTAGATGCTCCAAGTGATCATTTACATCCCCAAAATATGATCTACTCTTTTTAATACCAAAAAACAAGATAAAAAATAAGTTATTTGATTAAAAATAAGTAATAAAGTCTTACCTATACATTTATTTCCAAGTTACACAATAAAATATTTTGAATTTAAGTGGGATGTATAATTGTTGTCTTTATTGTAATCTATAAATAAAAATAATAAAAAATGTTATTAAACAAACACTAAACCCTAGAAAATTAAAGACTAAAGAGGAGAGAATAAAATTTAGGTGTAACCCCCCATTAGGTGTTATTGTTTTGACTGTCCATTAATACATATACCATGGGTCATTAACAATTTGATGGTAAGTTGAGTTTGTTTCGAAAGAACCACCACATTCTTATTTTTTTCATATCTCTTCATGCACTTCTTCTGGAGAACCCTATGTACACTATGTTTCTTTACCACCACATATATAAGGGGAATTATGTAACAATGTTGGGGTTGTAGGATTATATAGGGAGTCTCATTATTCTAAAATTATACCATATGGAAATGTGTAGTCTACTGGAGGTTCTGTATTTGTTCCAAGAAGCAACTTATCTTCTAGTTATAATTCAACCATTGAATATTCAATTATGTATAACTTAGTTCTATCATCCTTATGTGAACTATTGCACCACTCAATTGACTCCACCATTTCCCCCCCAAACATAGCCATATCTTATTTGGCCTCATCTTCTTCTATAGTAACACCTTTAACATCTTCTAGAGCCTACACCCTTATAATTGAATATGTAAAACCAGTATAAAGGAAGCTTGTTTAATGTTGATCTTCAATAAAATTTAAATGAAATTAATTTAGGAAATAAGTATCTCCCCTATTTGTTTCATCCTCAAACACTTTCTCTTTAAGAAAATCCTTCAAGAAATTTTCTATAAGTGTGTGTAATGATCATCACATTTTCTCTTCAAAGATCAACACCTCTCTTTCTTTTCCTTCATCCATAGAATACTCCAACCATGATGAATCTATGGAATTAAAAAAGGGATTATGAGATCCCATATAGATTTCAGTAAAAGAAAAAGAAAAAAAATCAAGAATTTTTTAATCCACCTTAAGTGGTTCATCTTATGAGACCCTAAAAATTTATAATACTATGCTCAATATCTTTCTTAACAAGAAACACCGAGCTTTATGCAAACCGTGATATACTATTAAAATATTATTATTTAATGTGATAGTTATCACCTATACATTAGATTGGGGGGGGGGGGGGTGGGTATAAATAGGTTTAGCCACATTATGAAAAATATGTATAAATTTTTTATATATATTTTTTATTAATAATAAACAAGTAGTCAATTTTCAGTAAAGTCATTTTGTACTTCAAAAATACATTTTTCTTCAAAAATGGGTTTTATTACTTTTTTTGAATAAATAATATAATTAATTTATTCCACTTTTACAAAATTTATTTTACAAAATTCTTTTTATTTTTGAAATCTTCATATCATAATTATCTTAGAGTAAATTTTTGATAATTTTCTAAAAAGTTTTATTTTTTTAATTAATAGTGAAAATACTAATTTTATTATGTTTCAAGAATTCAAAAAGTAAAATTTCATTTTTAAAATAGTTTCAAAGTAAAATTATTTATATTATATTATTAAAAATCCAATTAAGTCCATTGGAATCAATTTTATAGTGGAATTGGTATAAAATCATTTTTATACTTAAAAATACATTTTCTTGAAAAATTATTTTCATTGATTTTTGCATTTTAATCTTAAATTAATTTAAATCTCTTCTAGAAATTGAATACTGAAAAAAGATTCTATGTTTGTAATTGAGAGTTTCAATTTTTTTAAATAAGTTCCTTTTATTTTTTATTATTATTAATAGTAATCATAGTAATTTTTTGTCACCACACACTACAAGAAAATAGTCTCTTTGCGGAGGTTTAACCCATCACCGCATGTTTCTATGAAGGTTTCAAAAAACCTCTGCTAAAGTTGGTGTTGGAATCCAATCCATGACAGTTTCTTCCATTTAGTGGTAGTTTCTAATAAGTGTTGCATAACTTATATTTAACAGCGGTTTAAACCACCACTAAATACTAAATATTTTTTGACCGTATAACCACTGCTAAATAATAGTTTGGAATATTTAGAGGTGGTTTTAAATGATGTGTAAAAAAACATCATTATATAGTGGTAGTTCAATCCACTGCTAAAAAATAATACGGAATATTTAGTAGTGGTTTAAATGCCACTAAATGTTGATTAAAAAAAAGGCAACTGTAGAATCTACATCCCCAGAAAAAACCTTGAAAAAAAATGAAATAAACATTCCATACAAAGGGAAATAATATTCAACCATATATTTATACCAAAAAATACAATATAAATGGTTCCAAACTCTATATAACCAACTATGATCATAGTATTGGTAATCTGACAATCAAACATTGGAAATCATGAAAATGACATGTGAATAGTCTACGCCACAAATGATACATGAACAGACCCTCTATTTCCATATTAGTACAAGAGATCAAAGATACCACTAATCACTAAATGATGATGAAATCTGCTGAACTCCCTCTCCATCCCCATCTCTACTTCCTGCTACTGGAACCTGAAAGACAATTATATTGAAAATTTAATAGTGTTGTATATTTAAATTTAAACTTAAAACCAATAATAATTTGTGAACTAAATGATTTTCAAGTTGTGTGATTTACCTAATCACCACCATCCATTGATGAAATATCACCAGGGAAAAATTCGATCATCTTCTAATATAAATCAACCAACGCTTTCTGGAAAATGGATACCTAATCCCCCTATTCTTGAATTGTGCTTTCCATAGAAATAAACTCTCTCTGAACATATTAGGGTAGGGATTGAATGAAACCAGAAGTATATGTAGATGCATTCCCCAATGGCCTACCAAATACCTCATATGGTAACGGTCCCAAACCCATCCCATGCACTCGACTAGGATGATCCTTCCCAAGGACTTTACCAACTAGGTCATTCGGGGAGACTGAGAAGGACTGTGTGGGATTGACATCCCACTGTTCTTTAATTTTTACCTATAAATAAATTATCAGTCACATTTGAAGCAATAAATTTTAACCTAGTGAAAACTGACAATCAATTGTTACAATTAAAAATTAATTCATACCCTAACTTATTTGTCAGGCTCATTAACATAACACCCATCTAATTTTTTATAAACATGAAACAACAGTTATATTCAGGAGACTTGGTGACCTAAATTTTGTGATTGCATTAAACAAAGATAAATAAATAATTTAATATATTAAACAAATAATATTTTCTTCTAAATATTTAAACTAATAAAAAAAATTACCAGAGTCAATTGGTTTCTAGAAAATCACTTTGACCCAATAGTGTGAGGGATGATTTTATTAGCTTGACTTGATGCATTCTTCCTTGAAAAATCCTGAAATAAATAACATGTAATTTAATAGTAATGTATGCAATGTCATCTCCTTTTCATATGCATGTATAAATTTGAAATGAGATTAATATAATAATATATATTTAAATACCACTTGCTTATCATGATGACAACTATCAATAAAAACCTTTTATTTCTCTCTAGGTACCCCATTGGGTACCTTATCATGCAGTTGTTGGGTGCTCAACAAAGTATCATAGAATTCATTCCATAAATCATTAAAAATACTTCCATTTATTACCCAAAAATTTTAATGTCCACTTTCTTGCTATAAGATTAGCAAAATAATTGCGGAAAAACATCCATACAAAGAGATTCATTTTTAAAATATTAGAATTTAATAACACAATGACATTAAATTACAACATAATGTATTAAAATTACCTTTATCTATGAATAAAAAAATTTATTTTTCCAAGATTGAGGCATATGACTCTAATCAACATACATAATCGGAAGTGTAACCAGATCCACCGCCAGTTAGCCTAGAATCTGGCCAAATAATCTAATAACCCCATCCATAAGAACCCTATAATAGTCAAATGAGACAACTATATTTAGTCCTTTCTTATTCCAAACATCTAAATTTTTTATATTTATCTATATAGTATCATTGTTTTTATATTTTATGAAAAAATAGTTATTATTATAAATAAATTATAATGGTTTTATTCATATTAAAATTTGTACCTATAACTGTCACCCTCTAATATCCCCATGAAAAAATATGAGTGACAACCTGCTACCTCACTACTGAGCCTACTGAATGGGGAGGGGTTTGATGAGCTACTGATGGGATGCTGATAGATGGTGTACTAGAAGATGATTTAATAAAGGGTGTGAGAGATAATGTTGGGGGGAAAGTAGAGGGTGTCTCATATGCTATAGGGAGGGAGACAGATGGATCATCATCTGTCAATATGGTCAAGGGAACATCAACTAAGAGTCGAATGCGATCAGTAAGACGCTACTTACTCATCATTCTTGTCATTTAATCTTAAAAAATTAACTTCAGAACATATATTTCAAAAAATTAATGAATAAAAAATTAGAAATGATAACAGATTCACAATACTGAAAAAAATATACATATCTATGATAATGAATTACTTTACAAATAACATAAGTGGTTGATAAATGAATGGATAACTTCACATACAATCATTTTTTCCTTAAATAATGTTGTTTTATTGCTCCATCATTACTTCATATATTTCATCCACCCTTTCAAGACTAATATTTTTGATATCATGAAGGACAAATAAGTTTGCTTCTTGCTCTTGATGTGATTCAATATTAGAGGTCAAATATTCCACTTGATCACCTATATCATACAAGTCTCTTTGTTTTAAGTGAGCAACTAAACTCCACCCTTAATCCATGAAATCTTACACATAATATAAAATTTTCTCTTGTGATGATAAGATATACTGATCATGTAATTCATGGTCCCCGAAATCCATCAAGCGAGAGAAGTTCACATAAGTATATTGCAAGGAATCTCTTTTAACACCCCTAATAATTTTGACCCAATTTCATTTGAATAAAACAACTAAAAATGACCATGGTAGTTTAATTAGATAATATTAGTCAACTTTACATAGTATCCGACTTCAGAAAACGTAAATATACCACTGTTCTATGTTTTCAAACCCTCTTCCTGATTGATTTTATGAAATTTAAAGTCATTCACATTATAAGCGTCAAACTTTCTAGCTTGTTTTATAGGACCTCAAGAAAAAAACTTAAAATATTTTGATAAATCAGCTCAAGTATTAGTATTCATGATCTAAAAAAGTAATATATATTATTAGATTTACAAAATATATGTGTCAACCTTATATTTTTATTTATTTCAATATTTATGAACTTACACATCGTGCAAACCATTTTACAATCTATTTATCAACATCTTTTTTTATATCTTTCTCATTTCATGTTCGACCTCTTATTGATATATTTGTTTGTATCTTGAACTCTTCAATAAATGGATCTGAAATTTCAATATTCAACAACACATATCTATGTGTCTATAATTATTCCATTTATGTTAGTGTAACTTTTGAGCTCCTCCCAACTGATCAGCCAATAACAAGAAATATTTTTGATTTCCCATGTAGTTAAGATTAAGTCAATGTGTCATCAACATGTCCAACTCGATTAAATCTTATCTCAATATGATCCAAGCATCTAGAAAAAAAGGTAAGACACTCCTCTTCCAAATAGAATTCATAAATAGATCCTTTAGGTTGAGATTTATTTTTCAAATATTATTTCAAATACCCTAGATATCAGTGAAAAAAAAATAATCTTGTATTTAATGAAGTGACAAGAATTGTTTAATTAAATTAAAAACATATAAATAACGTACCTATTAATTAGATACATCCATCGATAATATATGTGGCCTCCTAATTTATCTTCCTTAACCAAATGCACAGTTAAATACAACATGACAGTAAAAAACAATGGAGGAAAGATCATATCCATTGTAAAAAGTGTCCATAAAAATATCTCATGAAGGTTTTCAATCTCAAATGGTTTTATATTTTTCTAACATAGTTGTCTGAAGAATGTGAAAAATTGGAGTACAAAAGCAGTAACCTTTTTAGGTAATAAAGTACACAATGCCAATGGTAGTAACTATTGTAAGAAAATATGTGAATTGTGAATTTTCAATCCTTGTAACCTACAATACTTTAAGTCAACACATCTTGAGATGTTACTTGAATACCCATCATATACCTTCATAAATTTTAAAATTCAAATGAATGTATATTTATCCCTATTTTTCATTGCAAAAAATTCTGGAACATACTTTCCATTCTCATATAGCCAGAGATCACACTTTATGTTCATTATTTGTAAGTATTTTTGAGCATTGAGATGGTCCTTTGATTTTCCATGATCATTAAGAAATGTGAAGATCAATTTGTCAAAAAAATTCTTCTCTATATGTATAGCATCAAAATTATGCCATAATAAATTAAATTCCCAATACAAAAGTTTAAAGAATAATTTTTTTTCCATTTTTTCTTTCTGATTTCACTTGATGATGCCCATCAAGCTCATTTCCCACTATTATTCAAATGACACACCTTCTAAAATTATATTTCAACATCTCCAAATTGTGATAATATTTTAGAACCTATCAACAACTATGGAGGCAGTCTAGGATAAATAGAACCATTGAATTTTGACTTGTTCAAAGTTACAAATAGGACAAACCAAACCAGTGTAAGTGTTCTAACTAGCTAAATTCCCAAGTTTAGGGAAGTCACTAATGGTCCACATTAGAACAAATTGAATTTTGAACATTGTTCTAGAATATGAATCATATGTATCAACACCGTTTCTCCATAACTCTTTTAATTCTTAAATTAGAGGCTCTAAGTATACATCAATATAATTTCCAGGTATTTTTTCCAAGAATAATCATCGAAATGATAAAAGATTTTTGTTTCATACACATCCAAGGTGTCAGATTGTAAGGGATCAAAACAACTGTCCAAATGCTATAACTGGTGCTCAAAGTTGCAAATGGGTTGAATACATCGGTATCCAATACCAATCACATATTCCAAGGATCAGATGAGAAATATGAATGTAATGAATCAAATGTATTCCATGATTGTGAATCTCTTGTATGTCACATTAACCCATCATTGTTATTATCTACAAAATACCACTTCATGTGCTTGATGGTTTTTGATGACATGAATAATATTTTTAATTGAGGCTTTAAAGGAAAGTAACAAAAAAACTTTGTAGTTGTATTTCTTTTCTTCTTATTCATAGTAGTATATTTATTTAGTCTTGCAACATCACCCATTGACTTCCATTTATAAGAAGATTTTTTTCAATCCTATCTTCTTGAGTTCTCACCCAATAAAGTATACAATCATTGGGACACATATGTATTTTTTTATAATTCAGACCAAGCTTGTTAACAAATTTTTTCATATCATAAAAAGACTCAGGGATCTTTGCTTCAAAAAATGCATCATGAAACAATTCCAATACTAGGGAAATCGCCTTATTTTACTTCCACATAGACATTTAATATGGTACAAATTTAGCAGAAAATAAAGTTTTTCATATTTCAAACATCCACTTTACAACTCTTTATTTCGAACATCAACTATACCATAGAACACATTTTTATACTCAGTGATTTTTTCTCTTACATTAGTCTCCACGATATCAAGAGGAGGCTCCAATGATATGTTACAATCTTGATCTAGTTGTCCTATAGTCTAAAAAACATCACATTTTAAGTTGCTATTTGTAGCACCCTCAACTGGTTGTTCTGATATGTTTTTATGTTGATGTTGGTGTCTTTCAATTTCAAATTTATCATTTATAAGGTTTTTAATTTCATTGTCCATTTATGATGAAGTTGGGAGCTCATTATGTCAAATGACATTAGTTATCAAACTTTATGTAACGTTATATTATTTGTGCCAAATCCAACTCAAATATTGAGCATGTAATTTCTTCATTATAAAGTGTTCATAAACTTTATCTCTCTTCAACCATCTTCTAAATTTACATCTAGGACATAAACATCTTATTTTCCCATCAATGGATTGATTTAAAATTGAAAAATCTAAAAACTCCTCCAAAACCTTAGCATAATGAGTGTGTTCCTCAGTAATGTGATCCAACTTTTGTCCATATATATTATAATGTGCCGACACTTTATTAAAAAAAACTAAAACACATAAGTATTACTATTTATAAAAAGAGATAATGGTAAATCTGGTAAATTGAAATTAGTTGGAATTAAATAGATTCAAGATTTAATTAAAATATAAATTATTTGATTGAATAAATAATGTATTGGAATATAAATGGGTGTTGTTTAGTGATTAGTTTCCTGAAATTGATAAATATGGTATTTGGTGCTCAAGAAAAAAATAATAATCAAAATTTTCATTTTATTTTGGGTTTGGTTTTTGGTAAAACATACCTTAGAAAAATAATTTATGGATAAATCACACCTTGATCCAAATATTCCTAACCATAAACTCATAATGTCTTGACAATATTCATTTTAATAAATGATACCCTCAATGAGTGATATGTTTATGCCAACATATAAATAAGAAATAGATATAAAGTACATATAAATTAAAATAAGTTTCATACCAATTATGAAAAAATGCACCGTTAATGATTTTATATTTTTTTGATTGATAAGGAATTAGGATTAAATTAGGGGTTAAAAATTTTACCAATTAAAAATTTTGTTCTTTTAAAAAACTATACACAAGTTATATAGTGACTGTGTGTTACCAAAGTTTTCTGAATTCACAAAAATTAATAAATTGGTCTTGTATAGAAAATGTGATGATTGTATAACCTATACAACCCCATTTATGGAAAATATAATGAAAATAAATCAATTTAAACAAATCAGGTAAAAAACACATCCATTTTCATTATAATTTTTATCACCCTATAAATCCTTCACCCCCTTTACAGACCCTACCAACTTTCATTTTCACTTGATCTTCTCAAGGGTTAAAGATATTTCATCAAGGGTAATAACCATAACACCATCAATACCATTTTCTATAGAGAATCATAGTCTCACTTAAAGGTCTATTAAAATTTAATAGAAACTTACACAAGTGTTTCATAAAACAATCAAAACATAAAATCTTACTTCAATTATATCTACCACTATATAATTTTCCAAAAAAAAATTCATTCACAAACCCAAAAATATTTCATATAAATTGTTATGGGTATATACCACTATGATATAAACTAACACTTTACAAAGTTGTGGTTCAACTTTTGATTTACGAAAAAGGAATTTAAGATAATGGTTTTAAAGGAAAGCATATATTTTTTTTATCTTAATAAGTTCAAATAAACATTTTCCATGTTGTGTTAGGTTGACCTAAGTTGATTTGTTATATTTCATGACCAATATACCAAGATTACAGACATCAAGGCCATATCCTCCTTATTTACTAATAGAAAAGAAATTATCCCATCAAGTACATCCCCTAGTATCCATATCCCATTATTTGAACCTCATCATAACTTTTTTTATATAACCCTAGGTTATTGGGACCTAGAACACCTACCCTATCACTAGAGTTTTCTCTTACTTCAATTAATTCTAAGGGTATTAATGCTACCCCTACATAGTGTATGTTATGGATACTGACCATCCTATAGATATAGAGGCAGATCATTCTTAGACATTAAGTAAATGATATTTTTATTTCAATAATATATATATATTTTTGCATCGATAATTTTAAAAATATTTTCTTTTTTTTATTTTGTTCTAATGATTCTTATCATACCAAAAACCATGATCGTATATGTATGAGTTCTATCTGGAATCAATATACATAGTTCATGGTGGACTAGAATATACATCAGAATTTTATTGGTAAAAATTGGAACATATTCAAAAGTATCATTGAAAAACTATATATATATTAAGATAACATTCCTATATAGCTAGTTTCAGAGTGTAATATCAATTCTGTAATCTGTGATAAGGCTTGGGAATAGATTTGGGTATTAATATTTGTTTATTTGTTTATTATATTTATTATTATATAATCGATTATTAAATTTGTGCTATGTCATTAAAATTTTCCTGGTGGTGAAAATGACTAGGTATCTTACTTTATGAAGGTAGGTGAACTTTATAGGTTGTATAAATATGATTTATAATGTGGATTTTAATTTCCTTGGACTTTAACATCTTGTATAACTAATAAAATGTTTCTATATGACCCCAGCCATGCCTATTAATATGCGCAAGGTTGTCAAGTAGCGGTGGTGGACTAATCAAATCAAGTAAAGATATTGTGCCATTTATATCATGGCATACAACAACAAACAAATAAAAACCAATCACTAAATTAAAAATATATTAGTAAACCAATAAGATTTAGATTTTAAATCAAACTATGATGTATAAATAAAAAAATATGATAACATATATACCCAACATTTCAAACCATGATACCTAAGTAAACAATTTTTTTTAATTCGATGTGCCTTGTGATGAAAATGAATTTTTTTAACACAATTTACTAAGACAAATGTTGGAAACTTAGAGTAATCAAAATTGAGAGAAAAAATTGAAGACTAAAATTATAAATGAAAAGGAAGAGAGAAATCAAACCTATATAACCTCATCTCTAGTGTGGGATCAAGAGAAGGCAATGACATGGAGAGGGCTCAGGTGAGGATGACACTCAGGTGACAACAAGGATAGGGGAGACAGGTCGGGGGGATGTTAATGCATCACCGAAAAGGGATCGGGGACATGAGATTAGAGGTCTCAAGAGATGCCTGAGCACCGATGAGGGGGGAAGCACGGTGTTGTTAGGGTTTGGGGTCGGGGGGGGGGGACTTGGGGGAGAAGGGTCAAGGGAGAAGGGTGGGGTGCGACGGAGGGCTTTTAAGCACCAAAGATGAGTGGGGGGGGGATCGGGGGAGAAGGGTGGGGTGCGATGGAGGGCATGACGTAGGGATCAGGAGCGCCGGTGGGGGGGGGGGGGCTACTAGGGTTCAAGGTCGAGGGGGGGGGGGGGTTAGGGAAGAAGGGTTGGGAATAATGGAGGGATTGGGGGCACTGGTGGGGGGGTGCTAGGGTTCAGGGTCAGGGGGAAGGGGAGCTTAGGGGAGAAGGTTCATGTGTGGGAGAGGGGTTGGGTGTGGTGAAAAACAATATTTTTTAATAAAAACATAAAATTTAGTAGCATTTTATAAAAAACCACTGTGAAATTGGTTAATTTTTTTAGCAGTGGTTTAGTAAATCGCCACTTAAAAACCACCGCTAAACAAAGAAGACAATAAAGGTAAATCAGATAATTAAGGTTAAAAATAATATGATAAGGTCTCAAAATCAACCTAACACTTGACTAAATTTCACTGAATGAGTATATTTCATCCATAATCCTCCAAACTTTAAAAATTAGAAATTTCTTACCACTTTCCTTTGATTATAACATTTATATTATTTTATTTAAATATAAATTAAAAAATTTCACTCTCTTACTTTTAATATCTATAACATTTTAAGATAGAGATAAAAATAACTTATGTTCAGTTATAAAAAGTTATTTAAAGTATAAGTTATTTTTTTATCATGTTAATTTATTTTTAATTTTTAGTGATGAAATAATTACCTTAAATTCTTATGCAATGCTGACACGATGCTTGTGCAAGTAGTAAAAAAATCAAGTAAATGATTTTAAAACTCTAAAAGTAATATTTTTTTTGTTGAGTTAAAGTTTCCCATTAAATTTTAATATAAATATAAAATATTATATATGTTTTAAAGGTTTATATGTTGTCAAAGTCAAATTATGTGAATAGTTCTTGAAATGAAATTAATAGTATTTTATGTTAAATATATTTTATTAAATTATTTAAAAATCATAAAAATATTGAAATTAAAAAATTAGGATGATAAATGGTAAAAAATTTCATACATTTTCCATTTATTAGGCAATTTTCACCCTATAAGTAAAATTATAAACCTTTAATATTTAAGAATTCATTACCATGATTAAAGTTAAAATTGGTTAACCAAGGGGTTAAACCAAAATATAAAGTTTAAAATGATATCTAAACCAGTAAAATTTTTATTGAATGATTATATTAAGACCATATATTCCTTATATTCTAATACATGTAGTTTTTGAATCATTTTACATGAGTTAGACACATATTATATTATAATATTTCATGTATTTCCAAAAATGTCATTAATGATATTTTATAGTAAATTATATTTTATTAAATGATTTAAAATTCATAAAAATTATATCTTCAGAAAATTTATTTATATATTGTTTAAAATTTAAATCATGGTCTATTTATGAGTCACTTTTCCTTTTATGGTAACATTATTAACCTTTAAATAGTAGAAAACTTTGATATAATGGTAATTGTTAAAAGAGTTAACAGGTGGTTAAAGCTAAGAAATAAAAGTGAAAACATAAAAAAAATTGTCTAAATTTTATTATATATTAGGATTTAGACTTATAATCATCTTATATTTTAATTATACCAATTTGGATCCATTTTTCCATGAAAATTAATTTATATTAATTTAATACTTTAAGTAATTCCAAGAGTGCCCCTCTCCTCACTTATAAAAGGGCACATCTACTCCTCTCTTCCTCACACCTTGTGAGCCATCTAGCTCAACCAAAACATATAAAATTCTCTTCTAAACTTCCCAATTCACAAATTAGATGTTTTTATATTCTTAAAAGATAATTCCAAGGTTCCTTAAGAAAGGATCTAAAGGAGGCATACTGAAGAATAGGTAATCATCTTACCCGACCTCTTTCAATTTATTTCTTATTCCGCATTTTCTAAATCCATGGTACTAATAAAATAATAATAACTAAATTATAATAAATATACATAAATTTTATTGTGATTATCTAACCACCTATATCCACCCTTTATTCTATCAAATGACACTACTGGAAATAAAACATTTACCAACGGTTGAGAAGTGTTGGGAAAGGCTGGACAACCGTTGGTATAACATATACCAACGGTTCTTCCAGCCGTAGGGAAGTAAGCCGTTGGGAAAAACATTTCCCAACGGTTTACACTGAACCGTTGGCATAGGGTGGAGAAAGATTACCCTATGCCAACGGTTCTTCAAGTTTCCCAACGGTTTGTTTTTCCCAACGGTTTATAAAACCGTTGGGAAAAATCCAAACTCTACTCTTTCCCAACGGTTCTAAACCATTGGGAAAGGTTTTTTACCAACGGTTTTATGAACCGTTGGTAAAAATAATCCTAGAGTTTCTATGCCAACGGTTTTGAACCGTTGGCATAGCCTCTGCTGGGCAAATCAGCCAGCAGCTCCCCAATTTGGCCAGCAGCTCCAGCTCTCCAATTTGACCACCACGAGGTCTGGTTTTGTGGGTTCCCTCTCATTTTTCAATCCAATTATTGTACCTGCAATAAACTAACACATACATATATAAAATTATTTTACCTGAAATAACCAACTAACACTTACATATAGAGAACAAATTCAAACATGTTTAACATATAATGGTAGAACTATACACATCCATAATTAAATTAGAATTGATAACGTAATTATAAACATACATAATTCATTTAGAATTCAATTTGAAATTTAGATGATAATTATATGTGGAATCTGGAAGTCAATTCATAATTTGATCTGTTTTTTGTATACCATATATTTTTACCTAAAGTAATGTCCATTTTAAACATAATGCATACACCTGGAGTGCTACCATCCACAACGCGCCTCAGATTGAGGCGGGGTTGACTCATACACGTCACATATGACCCCTGGATTGTTGTGCTAATGTATCGACACAATCCGAATGCATTTGATTGGTTTTCTGTATGTCAGTTGATGTTTTTCAATTAAAATGACGTACTTTTGAAACAAAAGGCAGACACTTTGAGTGGTTCCGGCCACACCACACCTCAGATTGAGGCGGTGTTGACTCATACATGTCACATATGACCTATGGATCTTTCTCTTAAAGTTTCAATGGAAACCGAATGCGTTTGGTCGGTTTTCCGTATGTACTTAAATTGTTGTCCATTTTAAGCAAAAGAGAGCCACATAGAGTGATTCTGGACACACCGTGCCTCATATTAAGGCGGGGTTGACTCGTACACGTCACATATGACCCATGGATCATTTTAATAATGTATCAACACAATCCGAATGCATTTGGTCGGTTTTCCGTATGTCAGTTGATGCTTTTCACTTAAAATGACGTCCTTTTGAAAAAAAAGACAGACACTTTGAGTGGTGCCGGCCACACAACGTCTCAGATTGAGGCGGGGTTGATTCTTACACGTCACATATGACCCATGGATCTTTCTCCTAAAGTTTCAATGGAAACCGAATCCGTTTGGTCGATTTTACGTATGTACTTAACATGGTGTCCGTTTTAAACAAAAGAGAGCCACTTAGACTGATCCCGACCACACCGCGACTGGGATTCATCCCGAGTTGGCTCGTACACATCACATATGACCCATGGATCGTTGGGATAAATTATCAACAGATTTGGAATGCGTTTGGTTGGTTTTCCGTATGCCAGTTGTTCTTTTCACTTATAATCCTGTCCATTTTAAACAAAATTGACATAGTTAGAGCGGTTTCGGCCACAACGCTCCTCGGATTGAGGTGGGATTGACTCTTACACGTCACATACGACCGATGGATCCTTGTGCTAAAGTATCAACACAGTCTGAATGCCTTTGGTCGGTTTTTCGTATGTCAGTTGATGCTTTTCACTTAAAATGACGTCTTTTTGAAACAAAAGGCAGACACTTTGAGTGGTGTCGGCCACACCGCGTCTCCGATTGAGGCGGGGTTGATTCGTACACGTCACATATGACCCATGGATCGTTCTCCTAAAGTTTCAATGGAAACTGAATCCGTTTGGTCGTTTTTCCGTATGTACTTAAAATGTCCCTTTTAAACAAAAGAGTGCCACTTAGACTGATCCCGGTCACACCGCGACTCGGATTCATCCCAGGTTGGCTCGTATACGTCACATATGACCCCATGGATTGTAGGGATAAATTAACAATAGATTCGAAATGCGTTTGGTCGGTTTTTCGTATGTCAGTTGATGCTTTTCACTTAAAATGACGTCCTTTTGAAACAAAATACGGACACTTTGAGTGGTGTCGGCCACACCGCGTCTCCGATTGAGGCGGGGTTGATTCGTACACGTCACATATGACCCATGGATCATTCTCCTAAAGTTTCAACGGAAACCGAATCTGTTTGGTCGGTTTTCCGTATGTACTTAAAATGGTGTCCGTTTTAAACAAAATACAGTCACTTAGCGGACGACATCGGATTGACCTGAAATCACAGGACAACAATCCCATTATTATTCGCGATGTGCACGCACAGACGGCACGTCAATCAGACGTGCGGTCTGCGCGGGAGAACTCATTATGCCTTCTTTAAGCGTTGCGCGCGCTTGATAAACGCGCGTGGGGGGTCCAAACTGGCCGAACGAAGTCCGAATGGCCTGAAATCGGACGACATCAAAGGGTGAATAAATTGTGATGTGTTCGAGCAGACGGCACGTCAATCGGACGTGCCGTGTTCCTGCGGTGACCGGGAACGCCGTTCTAGTGTCATAAACGGCCAAAACGGGCGTCTAACGGTCAAAATCATAGCGGACGACATCGTATTGACCTGAAATCATAGGACAGCAATCCCATTATTATTCTCGACGTGCACGCGTAGACGGCACATCAATCGGACGTGCGGTCTGCACGGGAGGGCTCATTATGCGTTCTTTAAGCGTTGCGCGCGCTTGATAAACGCGCGTGGGGGGTCCAAACTGGCCGAACGAAGTCCGAATGGCCTGAAATCGGACGACATAAAAGGGTGAATGAATTGTGATGTGGTCGAGCAGACGACACGTCAATCGGACATGCCGTGTTCCCGCGGTGACCGGGAACGCCGTTCTGGTGTCATAAACGGCCAAAACGGGCGTCTAACGGTCAAACTCATAGCGGACGACATCGTATTGACCTGAAATCACAGGACAACAATCCCATTATTATTCGCGACCTGCACGCGTAGATGGCACATCAATTGGACGTGCGGTCTGCACGGGAGGGCTCATTATGCGTTCTTTAAGCGTTGCGCGCGCTTGATAAACGCGCGTGGGGGGGGGTCCAAACTGGCCGAACGAAGTCCGAATGGCCTGAAATCGGACGAGATCAAAGGGTGAGTGAATAATGATGTGGTCGATAAGACGACACGTCAATCGAACGTGCCGTGTGCCCGCGGTGACCGGGAACACTGTTCTGGTGTCATAAAGGGCCAAAACGGGCGTCTAACGGTCAAAATCATAGCGGACGACATCGGATTGACCTGAAATCACAGGACGACAATCCAATTATTATTCACGACGTGCGCGCGCAGACGGCACGTCAATCGGATGTGTGGTCTGCGCGGTAGGGCTCATTATGCGTTCTTTAAGCGTTGCGCGCGCTTGATAAACGCGCGTGGGGGGGTCCAAACTGGCCGAACGATGTCCGAATGGCTTGAAATCGGACGACATAAAAGGGTGAGTTAATTGTGATATGGTCGAGCAGAGGGCACGTCAATCGGACGTGTCGTGTGCCCGCGGTGACCGGGAACGCCGTTCTGGTGTCATAAACGGCCAAAACGGGCGTCTAACGGTCAAACTCATAGCGGACGACATCGGATTGATCTAAAATCACAGGAAAACAATTCCATTATTATTCGCGACGTTCACGCGCAGACAGCACATCAATCGGACGTGCGGTCTGCATGGGAGGGCTCATTATGCGTTCTTTAAGCGTTGCACGCGCTTGATAAACGCACGTGGGGGGTCCAAACTTTCCGAACGAAGTCCGAATAGCCTGAAATCGGACGACATAAAAGGGTGAGTGAATTGTGATGTGGTCGAGCAGACGGAACGTCAATCGGACGTGCCGTGTTCCCGCGGTGACCGGGAACGCCGTTCTGGTGTCATAAAGGGCCAAAACGGGCGTCTAACGGTCAAAATCATAGCGAACGACATCGGATTGACCTGAAATCATAGGACAACAATCCATTTATTATTCGCGACGTGCACGCACAGACGACACGTCAATCGGATGTGCGGTCTGCGCGGTAGGGCTCATTATGCGTTCTTTAAGCGTTGCGCGCGCTTAATAAACGCGCGTGGGGGTGGGGGGGTCCAAACTGGCCGAACGAAGACCGAATGGCCTGAAATCGGACGACATCAAAGGGTGAGTGAATTGTGATGTGGTCGAGCAGACGACACGTCAATCGGACATGCCGTGTGCCCACGGTGACCGGGAACGCCGTTCTGGTGTCATAAAGGGCCAAAACGGGCGTCTAACGGTCAAAATCATAGCGGACAACATCGGATTGACCTGAAATCACAGGACAAGAATACAATTATTATTCGCGACGTGCACGCATAGACGGCACATCAATCGGACGTGCGGTCTGCATGAGAGGGCTCATTATGCGTTCTTTAAGCGTTGCACGCGCTTGATAAACGCACGTGGGGGGTCCAAACATGCCGAACGAAATCCGAATAGCCTGAAATCGGACGACATCAAAGGGTGAGTGAATTGTGATGTGGTCGAGCAGACGGAACGTCAATCGGACGTGCCGTGTGCCCGCGGTGACCGGGAACGCCGTTCTGGTGTCATAAACGGCCAAAACGGGCGTCTAACGGTCAAACTCATAGCAGACGACATCGGATTGACCTAAAATAATAGGACAACAATCCCATTATTATTAGAGACGTGCACGTGCAGACTGCACATCAATCGGACATGCGGTCTGCATGGGAGGGCTTATTATGCGTTCTTTAAGCGTTGCGCGCGCTTGATAAACGCACGTGGGGGGTCCAAACTAGCCGAACGAAGTCCGAATAGCCTGAAATCGGACGACATCAAAGGGTGAGTGAATTGTGATGTGGTCGAGTAGACGGTACGTCAATCTGACGTGTCGTGTGCCCGCGGTGACTGGGAACGCCGTTCTGGTGTCATAAAGGGCCAAAACGGGCGTCTAACGGTCAAAATCATAGCGGACGACATCGGATTGACCTGAAATCACATTACAACAATAAAATTATTATTCGCGATGTGCACGAGCAGACGGTACATCAATCGGATATGCGGTCTGCGCGGTAGGGCTCATTATGCGTTTTTTAAGCGTTGCGCGCGCTTGATAAACACGCGTGGGGGTGGGGGTGGGGGGGGGGGGGGGGTCCAAACTGGCCGAACGATGTCCGAATGGCCTGAAATCGGACAACATAAAAGGGTGAGTTAATTGTGATGTGTTAGAGTAGACGGAATGTCAATCGGACGTGCCGTGTGCCCGCGGTGACCGGGAACGCCGTTCTGGTGTCAAAAACGGCCAAAACGGGCGTCTAACGGTCAAACTCATAGCGGAAGACATCGGATTGACCTGAAATCACATGACAACAATCTCATTATTTTTTTCGACGTGCACGCGCAGACGGAACGTCAATCGGACGTGCGGTCTGCGCGGGAGGACTCATTATGCGTTCTTTAAGCGTTGCGCGCGCTTGATAAACGCGCGTGGGGGGTCCAAACTGGCCGAACGAAGACCGAGTGGCATGAAATCAGACGACATAAAAGGGTGAGTGAATTTTGATGTGGTCGAGCAGACGGAACGTCAATCGGACATGTCGTGTGCCCGCGGTGATCGGGAACGCCGTTCTGGTGTCATAAAGGGCCAAAACGGGCGTCTAACGATCAAAATCATAGCGGACGACATCAGATTGACCTGAAATCACAGGACAAGAATAAAATTATTATTCGCGACGTGCACGCGCAGACGAAACATCAATCGGATGTGCGGTCTGCACGGAAGGGCTCATTATGCGTTCTTTAAGCGTTGCGCGCGCTTGATAAACGCGCGTGGGGGGTCCAAACTGGCCGAACGATGTCCGAATGGCCTGAAATCGGACGACATCAAAGGGTGAGTTAATTGTGATATGTTTGAGCAGAGGGCACGTCAATCAGACGTGCCGTGTGCCCGCGGTGACCGGGAACGCCGTTCTGGTGTCAAAAACGGCCAAAACGGGCGTCTAACGGTCAAACTCATAGCAGACGACATCGGATTGACCTAAAATCACAGGACAACAATCCCATTATTATTAGCGACGTGCACGCATAGACAGCACATCAATCGGACATGCGGTCTTCATGGGAGGGCTCATTATGCGTTCTTTAAGCGTTGCGCGCGCTTGATAAACGCACGTGGGGGGTCCAAACTAGCCGAACGAAGTCCGAATAGCCTAAAATTGGACGACATCAAAGGGTGAGTGAATTGTGATGTGGTCGAGCAGACGACACGTCAATCGGACGTGCTGTGTGCCCGCGGTGACCGGGAACGCCGTTCTGGTGTCAAAAACGGCCAAAACGGGCGTCTAACGGTCAAAATCATAGCGGACGACATCGGATTAACCTGAAATCACATGACAACAATCTCATTATTATTCGCGACGTGCACGCACAGACGGCACGTCAATCGGATGTGCGGTCTGCGCGGTAGGGCTCATTATGCGTTCTTTAAGCGTTGGGCGCGCTTGATAAACGCGCGTGGGGGTGGGTGGGTCCAAACTGGCCGAACGAAGAACGAATGGCCTGAAATCGGACGACATCAAAGGGTGAGTGAATTGTGATGTGGTTGAGCAGACGGAACGTCAATCGGACATGCCGTGTGCCCGCGGTGACCGGGAACGCCGTTCTGGTGTCATAAAGGGCCAAAACGGGCGTCTAACGGTCAAAATCATAGCGGACGACATCGGATTGACCTGAAATCATAGGACAAGAATAAAATTATTATTCGTGAGGTGCACACGTAGACGGCACATCAATCGGATGTGCTGTCTGCGCGGAAGGGCTCATTATGCGTTCTTTAAGCGTTGCACGCGCTTGATAAACGCGCGTGGGGGTGGGGGGTCCAAACTGGCCGAACGATGTCCGAATGGCCTGAAATCGGACGACATAAAAGGGTGAGTTAATTGTGATGTGTTCGAGTAGACGTCACGTCAATCGGACGTGCCGTGTGCCCGCGGTGACCGGGAACGCCGTTCTGGTGTCAAAAACGGCCAAAACGGGCGTCTAACGGTCAAACTCATAGCGGACGACATCGGATTGACCTGAAATCACAGGACAACAATCACATTATTATTTTCGATGTGCACGCGCAGACGGCACGTCAATCAGACGTGCGGTCTGTGCGGGAGGACTCATTATGCGTTCTTTTAGCGCTGCGCGCGCTTGATAAAAGCGCGTGGGGGGTCCAAACTGGCCGAACGAAGTCCGAATGGCCTGAAATCGGACGACATCAAAGGGTGAGTGAATTGTGATGTGGTCGAGCAGACTTCACATCAATCGGATGTGCCGTGTGCCCGCGGTGACCGGGAACACCGTTCTGGTGTCACAAACGGCCAAAACGGGCGTCTAACGGTCAAACTCATAGCGGACGACATCGGATTGCCCTGAAATCACAGGACAACAATACCATTATTATTCGCGACGTGTACGCTCAGAAGGCACATCAATCAGACATGCGGTCTGCGCGGGAGGGCTCATTATGCGTTCTTTAAGCGTTGCGCGCGCTTGAGAAACGCGCGTGGTGGGGTCCAAACTGGCCGAATGAATTCCGAATGGCGTGAAATCGGACGACATCAAAGGTTGATTGAATTGTGATGTGGTCGAGCAGAAGGCACGTCAATCGGACGTGCCGTGTGCCCGCGGTGACCGGGAACGCCCTTCTGGTGTCATAAACG
This sequence comes from Viscum album, assembly GCA_963277665.1. NCBI lineage: Eukaryota > Viridiplantae > Streptophyta > Magnoliopsida > Santalales > Viscaceae > Viscum > Viscum album. The sequence continues at coordinate 1,823,697,805 of OY728132.1, read as the reverse complement.
GCCAAAATGGGCGTCTAACGTTCAAACTCATAGCGGTCGACATCAGATTGACCTGAAATCACAGGACAACAATCCCATTATTATTCGCGACGTGCACACGCAGACGGAACGTCAATCGGACGTGCGGTCTGCGCGGGAGGGCTCATTATGCGTTCTTTAAGCGTTGCACGTGCTTGATAAACGCGCGTGGGGGGTCCAAACTGGCCGAACGAAGTCCGAATGGCCTGAAATCGGACGACATCAAAGGGTGAGTGAATTGTGATGTGGTCGAGCACACGAAACGTCAATCGGACGTGCCGTGTGGCCGCGGTGACCGGGAACGCCGTTATGGTATCATAAAGGGCCAAAACGGGCGTATAACGGTCAAACTCATAGCGGACGACATCGGATTGACCTGAAATCACAGGAAAACAATCCAATTATTATTCGCGACGTGCACGCGTAGACGGAACATCAATCGGACGTGCGGTCTGCGCGGTAGGGCTCATTATGTGTTCTTTAAGCGTTCCGCGTGCTTGATAAATGCGTGTGTGGGGGGGGGGGGTCCAAACTGGCCGAACGATGTTCGGGGGGTTGTTCGGGGTCCAAGGAAGAGGGTAGGGGGGCTGTCTGGGGTCCAGGGAGGAGGGTGGGGGGCTGTCCGGGGGGGTGTTCGGGGCGTTGTCCAGGGTCCAAGGAGGAGGGTTGGGGGGGCTGTCTGGGGTCCAGGGAGGAGGGTGGGGGGGCTGTTCGGGGGGCTGTCCGGGGGGCTGTCTGGGGCTATTCGGGGGTTGTCCGAGGTCCAAGGAAGAGGGTGGGGGTGGGGGGGCTGTCCGGGGGGCTATCTGGGGGGCTGTCCGAGGTCCAGGGAGGAGGGTGGGGGGGGGGGGGGGGGGCTATCCGGGGGGCTGTCTGGGGGGCTATTCGGCGGGGCTGTCCAGGGTCCAGGGAGGAGGGTGGGGGGGGGGGGGGGTTCCAGGGTCTAGGAAGGAGGGGGGTTACCAAACACACAACCACTAAAAGACAACATCCATAAAAACAGATAATATATAAAAATAACTCAACTCCAATACTATACTACGAGTCTAGATAAAACCAAATAGGAACACACCCTCATGTTATCATATTAATAACTCTTCTTGAATCATTGAGAGTTACATCCCAATGATCATAGGATCACTAGCCTAATTGATCACTAACCATGAAACACATGTATGTTGGTCATGTCACCACATGCATCATCACTCATGCCACCATATCAATATATCATAAGGAATTCTCCAGGATAAGACAATATTTGATCACACATCATTCACATTGAGTTATCATAATACAAATTATATTTACATTCTTATGATATAGAATGAATCCACATTAGTAAGACCCACCCCTCTCATAAGTTACCATCACATCACTACAACTCATCCTAGAAAGCACCCTACCGCATACAAATTCACCCAATCTAGGGTCTAATACCCAACAGGATCTTACATACTAGGATACACATCATGGATCACTATCAAAACCATAAAAACATTGACAGATCTCAAAAAATTAGTGCATGCCATCATTACCTCATAGAATTGAAAAAAGGTAAGTAACAAGCAATATATCTCACTACTCCATACTCACCCCACAACATAAGGGTCTCACATTACTAGGGAATAATTCTATCCAATACTAAATGATCTTGATCCATTTTTCATATACATATATGATTCACCTCACCAATTACTAAATATTAATAACATACAAAATTATGATTCCATTTAACTAGAGTTAAACCATCAGGTTTTACAAGGAAATTCTATATAAGTATTTGTTTACACTTTAAATAAAGAACATGAATGTCATGTTAACACTCAACATTGATTCATTAATAAATTGTATTCGAATTTTATGGAAATACCAAAATAAATTAGTGAATCAATGTACCTATAGTGGTGCACATGACCACCATGAAACAATCATAAATTTTTACAAAAACCCTAATAATTGGGAATAACGAAATCAAGAATAGAAGTATATGATTTATAAGAGCTGGAACTATATCATTGATAAAATATAGGAGTCTAACCTGGTAGGTGCTGATCTGATGGAAGATGTGGGGATTGGGAGGTCCTTCTGCAAGGAATCGCTCCAGGAGGACACGAACTGAATGCTTCTGGAATGTGGGGAGGCCGCTGGCTCGATTTGGTATTTGGGGATTTTTTTTCCCAACGGTTATTAAAAACCGTTGGGAATGACCAACATTTCCCAACGGTTTGGAACCGTTGGGAAAACAAGATTTCTTCACCACTTTTCCCAACGGTTCTAAGAACCGTTGGGACAAAGCTATCTTTCCCAACGGTTCCATATAAACCGTTGGGAAAACAAGGGAAAAACCTATCTTTCCCAACGGTTGTATGAAACCGTTGGGAAAACTATGCATTGAGGGGTTTTTCCCAACGGTTTCTATAAACCGTTGGAAAAAACAAGATATGCCAACGGTTCATTGAACCGTTGGTACACAAGTGTTGGGAAAGGTCCCTTTTCCAGTAGTGTGAGAAGTGAAAGTGTCTCTTGTAAGCATGTGTATACTTCCACCTCCGTGATATAATTCTTTTTTCATCACCATATTTAACAGATGGTTATTATGTTGGATCAAGTATTTATACATGATATTTATGAAATAATTATTCTTCAATATTTTTAATATTATATATACCTTTTTACCTTCCAATACGTTGGAAAACAATAACGTCACTGGTATGTATGGGTGGACTACCACCTCCACGAAGGGATGTTATTATTTTTCATTTACATTTTACTTATATGATAAAAAGGATAGATTTATTAGATATATATTATATAATAATTATTACATAAAGGTTAATTATTGTTTATATTTCTTTCTCCATCCATTGAAAAGTGAAAATAACGTTCATGCTTATTTACGGTCTATCGTCTCCATGAATGATGTAATTCATATTCTATATCTTCATTTTATGAATATATATATATTTATATATAATGAATATATATGATGATTAATTCATTATTAACATTCTATTGATGATGGAACCATGATCAAAGTACAAGGACCACAACTTTCAAACCAAAACAAATGTGAAAAAATCAAGCAGTTATCACCTAAAATAATTATTTTAATATAGAATTGTTAATAAAATGGTGATAAAGGGTTATAAGTAAATAATTTATGGTATGATATATATGATTATTATTCTATAATATATGTATAAAAATATATATATTTATTATATAGGAGGTTCTAACTTGTACGAAGGAAGTCAGACCTGAAGTAAAGGTTCTTCATCTCAATATTGTTTCGTTGAGACATGTTTGATGCTATGAAACTATTTATGATTATGAGGTGTATATATCGCCCCATTGAAATTTTATATCATTGATACTTCTGAACTCATGGAATTTAAATTTTCAACTCTAATTATTTCATCCAAGGGTTTTTTATTTGAAAGTTATCGAATTATTAAGAGTTTATTTCACAATCTCATCATTATTTAGGATTGTTTATGTTTAAGTTTACTTTGGGGGAATTATTTAATATTTATATATTAAAAACAATCTATTTTATTATAATATGTTTATTTATATAAATTAAAAATTTTCCTTTTATTTTCCTCTTTTTAAGTACTCAAGATACCAAAATATTTTTTAAGGAAAACCAAATTTGTTTTTCTACTCGGTCGGGAATATTTTTCTTCAATGTCCATATTTTCCTTAAATTTTTTTAAAGAATATTTTTTCTATTATATAATTAATTATTAAATAAAGTTTTACCCATGTATAACTTTTTAAAAAATAGTTTAAAATGGATATTCTTTTTATTTTTTGAATGAGGTACTTTTTTAAATTTTTACCGAAAATGTGAAAGGAATCTTTATTTTAACGTACCCAGTATGATTGAGATTTATTACCACCATGTTTTCTCAATGCTTTAATGATTAATTTAAAATTTTCCATGGTTCTTTTCAAATAAAATATTTTCCCTAATATTCTTGATTTTTTTTTCAAAAGTGATTTTCAAATTGAAAAGGGTATTTTCTTCAGGAATGTTTTAAATGACCTTTTTATTTTATTTATATTAATCAACGACAACAACCATTTATTTTAATGATGATCCAATGAAGATATATTATAATCAAACCATCCTTATTATTACTTTGGATGGTTTATGATCTTTTTATATGAGGAAAATATTGACATTCTGTATGCTATTTCTTCCTATACAAGAGATTTTTTATTATTAAGGCATGTTGGTTAAGTTATATTATTTATTCATATGAATAATACATTGAAATTATTAAGTGATGGGTGGTTCATGATTATATATATCCCCTTTATGCATCAATAAGTTTCATTATAAAAACTAGTTTGGATATTTGGTGTATGCCTTACACATTTATGTATGATGTCTTAGAATGAGGCATTGATGGTATATTTAAGATATCGTGGCATGAAGTCTTGATGATAAGTTTATGATATTTAAAATTATTCATTCCATAATTATAAAATTATTTATTTTTATCCATGTGATTATTTTTAATAGTAATGATATTCATGGATAAGTTTAAATCTAATGTTATTATTTATATGACATTATTTGATCATCACTTATTCCTACCATATTATTCTTCCTGTCAAGTTATTGATTAAATGAAATGTGTTTTCAGTTATTCACCTTTACATATTTATTATGACCTATTTACTCATGATATATTCCACTACACATAACCCTTATCGAGCATTTATGCTCACCCTATTTTGTTTTTCTTTCACTAGGATGTCAAGAAGTGTACTATGAATGATATACAAGGATATGATAGGGAGAAAATAATAATGTTATCAAATAAAATAATTCATTTTTTTTGATTGTGTATGAGATTCAAGTATGTATCTAGTTTACCAAGACTAATAAACTATTCAATCATTTGGGATATAATCGCTTGTATCTAGTTCTAATGTAATAACACAGACACCGACTCTATGTTACTCGGGTCTGGGTCTTTAAAATTGGTATTAGAGAAAGTTTAGTAGAAACATAGGGAAATAGATTTTTTAAAAAATATATTAAATAACATAACCCTATGAATTTTTTTTAAAGATAGATCTAATTGTAGGGAAATATCATAATGTTTTTGGTAAGGTAGATATTTTATGGTTTTCCCTAGAAATACATCCCTATCTAAATACTACAAGTGGATTTGGTTTTTGAATAGATGCATACAGGGGTAATAAACCCAAAAAGAGTTGGTCAAATATATTTTTTCCATCATTATCATGTACAGTGAGTTTACCCTTACTACACACTTAGCCTGACACTGCATAGGCTTACATTAATTCACATTTTCTTTATGAACCATTGTGATGAATGTGGGAATATAAACTATAGAAACCTATGATATTTCATATTGACATGGTAAAAACCTGAAGTTTCTTGGGTTGATATATATAAGGATGATCATAATTTTAGAGGAATATATATCCATTTTGAGGTTTTATGGGACAAAATTTTAACATGATTAAGGATATTTTGGAAGACATTTATGGGAATACAACCCTCTAGTTTAGTATATGTTTTATTGAGAAGGTTATTTGAATAATAATGCTTCTATATTTTATGGGAATAAGTTTAAAGTTATTGAAAAACTTAAGGGTTAATATCATCATTGATGTTAAGGTAATAATATCCAATTAATATTCTTTAATTTAGTGAAAAAATAAGCTATATAGAAAAACTTAGTGGTTAAAAAGTGATTTGATGATTAATGTTATTTTTGAGGATGTTCATCATGTTTTTGGGAATTTTATAGGAATTATATTAATATAGTTTTAGAAGAAGAAAAACCCACAGGATAGGTAGAAGCCTGTGACATTTGACAAGGTCGTGGGGCTTGAACCCACAACTGAAGGGCGACAAGGGTGAAACACCTACCACTATCCTACATGATCTCCTAGTTAGCATGACATTGTTTTTTTACTTAAATGATTTTATGGAAAAATATTATGTTGATTTTGGTAATCATATTATAAGATCAAATAGTTTTTAATTTTTGGGATTTTGAGGTGATTAATGATATTTTGGGAGATATTTTATTGAGTTTAGGTATATACTAACTTTAGGTTTAATGTAAAGGACTATTTGTGAAGAATGATATTACGTTTTTATAGATTAAAGATGAAGGTTATGAGATAACCTTTGAAGTTAAAACTTTATTTAACATTAAGGTTATTGAGGTTATTTGGGATATAGGGTTATTTATTAATCCATGTTAAACCTTTGATTTTATTGTTGAATTTTGGAGATTTATTTATTATTATTTATAAGAAGGTTTATTAATTTTGGGTATTATATTACATTTTTATATCCATTTTGGTTTTAGTAAATACATTAGGAATAACTTATTATTCTTTTGTGAATTACGTGATATGTTATAAGTTGATTTTAGTGTTTTAAGAATGAAACATTCATCTTTAATACTCATTATTTGGAGAAAAATGTGATATTGTAGTGGGGATTGATTTAAAGGATGAAATTCCACTTTTCAATTAAGTATATTTTCTTAGGTTATTAGTATAGATGGTAAAGTAGTTCCTAAAATCTAGTAAAAGGATCTTTAAATAAAATTTTTATCCTTTTATCTTCATTTTTTTATGAATTAATGATCTTTTCATCCCTCCCTAATTTATGGTTTTGTGGTCGTTAAATTTCTTATGAATGTGTTCTATATAAATCTATATTATTCCTTGGATGTTATTTTTCTCCTCCATGTCTATAATTTAATTTTTCACCAATTTTCTCCTTATTTGGGAACCTGATTATGTGGTAAAATTTATTTTTCCCACTTTCCCTTTTTTATAATAAGTTTTATTATCCCTATGTATGTTGTGATTTTACAACAAAGTTATTTTAAAATATAGAATATTTTATGAGTGAGATAAAATTTTGATGGAATAATTTATTTAGTGGGGTAGAATGTAACACCCTAAAAATTTAGAATACTATGCTTGATAACTTGCTTAACAAGAAACATCAAGCTTTAAGAGAACCATAATATACTCTTAAAATATTATTATTTAATGTGAGAGTTATCGACTAGTCATTGGATTAGATAGTATTAATAATATTTACCATATTATGAAAATTATTTATAAAGTTTTTATATAATTTTTTGATTAATAATAAATAAATACTCAATTTTTAGTAAAGTCATCTCATACTTCAAAAATTTATTTTTCTTACCAGAATGGCCCGAAGGCCTTTATTTTTTATTGATTTTTGATAACCCCCTTTTCAAGGGATGTGGGTGAACCCTTACAAGGCCTGTAGGCTTAGAGATTACATGGCCCGTAGGCTTAGGAGATTACATGACCCAAAGGTATTAGGGAATTCAACCAAAATATCTATAAGGAACTACCCCTCCCCAGTATCTGCATCATGATAGTAGCTCTCCACCTTCACATGGCCATCTGGCTAGGCTTCCCGTGAAAGCACAGGTTGGTCCTGATAGCATAGCCATACCATCTCATTCTGAAAAATCTATTTGGTTCTGCTCTGGTGAGTGCACCTGCTCTGAATCCTCTTACGGGGCTGATCCTTTTTTGTAGTGTGTTTGGGGAAACTGCATGTGGCCCGAAGGCCTTGAGGTAGCCCAGAGGCCTTAAAGGTGGCCCGAAAGCCATACTGACCTGAAGGCCTGGGTGGCCCGAATTCCTTAAGGACTCCAAGCCCAAATCGGTGGACCAAGTTGAATAGTTCCAGTTACTACAGTACCTACTAAGTGACTCCTACAATGCCTGCTATAGTACCCGCATAGTGTACAGTTCTGCTACAGTACCTGTACAGTGTACAGTTCTGCTACAGTACCGCACAGTGTACAGTCTGCTATAGTGCCTGCTACAGTTCCTGCTATAGTACTACTACAGTACCTCGGAAATATGCCTCTACCTGGATTTTAACCTGGGTCTTATGGATGCACTTAAGGATACCTCACCAGCTGGGCTGAGGCTCATGTGCCATTTTTCTTCAAAATCAGTTTTATTGATTTTTTTAAATAAATAATATAATTAAATTATGAAAATTTTATAAAATGTATTTTAAAAAATTAAATTATTTTTAAAACATCATTTCATAATTTCCTTATATTATTTTTTTGATAATTTTTAGAAAAGTTTTATTTTTTAAATAAATAGTGAAAAATACTGATTTTTATTGAAAACCGTATATTTGTTTTAAGAATTTTAAAAGTTCCATTTTGTTTTAAATGGTTTAAAAGTAATATTAGTTCAATTATATTATTAATAATCCAATTAAGATCACCGTAATCAATTTTATGGTGAAACTTTTTATAAAAACATTTTTATACTTAAAATGCATTTTTATAAAAAACTGTTTTTCGTGGAATTTTGCATTTTTATCTAAAATTAATTTCTACCACTTATATAAATTTAATATTAAAAAATATATTTCATATTTTGAGTCAATAGTTAAATTTTTTGAAATCAGGTCCCTTTTATTTTTGGTCATTATGAATATTAACCATAGTGTATTTTTGTTACTATAGTAAGGGTAAATTAGGTAATTAAAGTAAAAAATAATATGATAATGTCTAAACATAAACCCAAAGCATTTCTATATTTCATTGGATGATTATATTTCATCCATAATCATCCGAAATTTAAAATGGGGAAATTTATTTCCACTTTCCTTTGATTATAACATTTATATTATTTAATTTAAATATAAAGTAAAAAATGTCACTCTCTTGAATTTAATAATATTTTTTGAGTGGGATAAAAACAAATTACGTTCAGTTATTAAAGTTTATTTGAATTATAAATGATTTGTTTTTATCATGGAAATTTATTTTTAATTTTTAGTGATAAAATAATTATCTGAAATTCTTACACAATGCCAACACAACGCTTGGGAAAACAATTAAAAAATAAAATAAATGATTTTAAAAACTATAAAATTAATATTTTTTTGGTTGATTTAAATTATCCCATGAATTATAAATGTAAATATAACATATTAGATATATTTTAAAGGTTTATATTTGATTTCTATTTCATTCATGTTGTTTTTAGAGTCAAATTATGCGAATAGTTCTTAAAATGACATTAATAGTATTTTTCGTTAAATAAATTTTATTAAATTATTTAAAAATCATAAAAATATTTAACTAGGTAAATTATGATGATAAATGGTATAAAATTCCATACCTTTTCAATTTATTATCCATTTTGTACCTTATAAGTAAAAATATAAATCATTAATATTGAAAAATCCATTATCATGATTAAGGTTAAAACTGGTTAACCAAGGGGTTAAACCAAAAGATAAAGCTTAAGATAATATATAAAATTTTAAAATTTTTATTGGATGATTATATTAAGACCTTATATTCTCTATATTTTATTAAATTTCATTTTTATCCATTTTACATGAGTTAGACACATATTATATTATATCATTTCATGTATTTCAAAAAACAAAATTAACGATATTATATAATAATTTATATTTTATTAAATGATTTAAAATTCATAAAAATACTATATTCATAAAATATAATTTAATGTGTTTTAAAATATCAACCATGGTACATTTATGAGTCACTTTTTATTTTATGGTATCATTATTAACCTTTAAAGTTTAGAAAACTTTGATATTGCGGTAATTGTCAAAAAGATTAACAGGGGGGTTAAAACTAAGAGATAAGGGTGAAAAATAACAAAAAATTGTCCAATTTTTTTGGATGATAGGATTTAGAATTATACGCATCTCATCTTCTAATTTCACCAATTTGGATATATTTTTCCATGAAAATTAATTTATACTAATTTAATACTTTAAGTAATTCCAAGAGTTCCCCTACCCTCACTTATAAAAGAGAACCTATTATCCTCTCTTACTCACACACTTTGAGCCATATATATATACAAAACCCTACCCAATTCCATTATCAACTTCCCAAGACATGAATTATAGGTTCTATTATTCTTAAATGACTATTCCAAGGGTGTTTAAGAAAATATCTAAAGGAGGGATACTAAAGAAGAGTTAATTATTTTATTCATCCTATTTTTTTATTTATTATTATACCTCATAAAAATACCTGATATTAATTATAAAATAGTAAATTAAGTATCCTAAATATATTTAAATTCTATTATGATTATGTAACCACCAATATACACCCTTTATTTCATCAAATGTGAAGTAGATGTATTGCTTATACATATGTGTGGACTTCCACCTCCACATAGAGAAACAATTCATTTTTCATCACCATATTTCATGGATTGATATTATGATGGATTTAATATTTATAAATTATATTTATTATATAATAATTATTCTATATTTATAATACCATATCTACCTTTTTACCTTCTAATCTGTTGGAAAATGATAACGTTGCTCGTGCATATGTGTGGACTACCACCTCCACGAAGTGATGTGACTCATTTTTAATTTCCATTTTACTTGGATGGTAATAAGGCTAGATTTAGTGGAAATATATTTGATATAATAATGATTTTTGAAATGTGAATTATTATTTATTTTTCTTTTGTTCTATTTTTTGAAAATTAAAAACAACGTTCATGTGTACGTATGATCTGCCTTCTCCATGAACGATGTAATTCGTTTTTATATATCTAAATTTTATAGATGAATATAAATATATATAATGAATATATATTATAATTTATTGATGATTAATATTCTGGAAATTATGGGACCACGATAAATGTACAAGGACCGGAACTACCGAGCCAAAATATACATGAAAAACGGAGAAGTTATCACCCCGAACAATGATTTTTGTAACACCCCAATAACTTGTGTTTCATATAATGGTGATTTCTATGTTTTATGTTTATCTTTTAACCGAGAAATCCTTATCACTTATAGAAAAATAATAATATGATGCAACAAAATAAGCACATGAAATGAACGCAAGGATTTTTATTCAATTAAGAACGCAGTAGTGGTTACAATAAACCGGGATGAAAAGGGAAATCAACCTAAACAAAGATAACTATTAAAAACCTTATAAAGATTACTGGAAGGCCACTCAAAACAACGTGAACCTCGAGAAGATAATAGGGGTCCTTAGTATCCATCCTAATGAACATAAGAAGGGCCGAAGCCACCACAACCACACTAACCACCAAAGGTATAGCGCAAACCATTTCCTTCAATCAACTTGAGTTTTAGGACACCCAAAGTTTTGGATTTATAGGGCACTAATATGACCGTTTCCTTAAAAACCATGGAACTATAATGGATATAAATATATCCCTTGGCATTGTTGGTCAATTAAGTGAAAACTTATAAGAATACTGTAGTCTATCATGTAATTAAGTTATAAATTGGAAAAAAATTATAAAACTACTCCAACCATGAACTTTAGAAGGGTATGATGAAATTTTTTGAATAATATTTTGATGTTTTCAAAAAAGGAATAAGGAAATCAAACATGTTGCAATTAATTCAAGTAAATTGTAACGATTTTCATTCAGTGTTTTTAAGTTATGTTTAATTTCTTTTAATAGAACTAAGTTTTGATCACAATGACACTAGAATATGAATTATCAATGAATTTATGACCTTTTATGACCTTTATATTAAATATTTAATATTTATAAGCAACTTTAGAAAATAATTTTAAGGAAAAATATAACTAGTGAACTTTAACCTTATAATGTTTAATAAAATCCATGTTTTAAAAAGGGAAATTTATAATTATTACTTCCCTTAAACTTCATGCTTCTAAGTTAAGTTTTTATAAAAAAAATTGGGCCCATAAGGGCCAGCCCTTTATTGTCCAGGCCAAGGGAGGCAACTCACTCAAGGTGGCCAAGCCTGGCCCTCAACCCAAACCTGGTCTAACCTGAGATCAGGCATAGGTCACTCGAGGAGCACACAGGAGCAAGCATGCATAGGTCACTTAGGAGTGCATGTGTGCGCGTAGTGTGGGCGCAAGGCCGCATGGGCAGGGGTAGGCCGAGGCCTGCGGGGGAGGCAGAGGCCCATGTATAAGGCCTCCTGTGTGTGTGTTGTGTTATTACGAGCATTGCGGGAGGCCAAAGCTTATAAGGGATGTGAAATCGGCTTCCCGTTTTGATGTGGGAACCAAATTTTCGGGCGAGATGAGATCCTAGCTGTCGGATCACATCACACGCGATCTAAGCCGCTAATCTCAATCCCGCATCCGACTTTCAGAAATCGCGGCATATCACTGCATTTATGTGATCCATTTTATTAGGATCAGATTAAATCTATTCCGTCCTTACCTTTATAAAACACGGTCGTACCCCAGCCCTCGGATCAAGTGAGACACAATCTGGACCATCCATTTTTCCTTCTAATTTTCTCCAGCATTGCTATCCTCTTCCCCACAGCGTACCCTGAAACAGTATTCATACACCCTATTTTATCAATTTTTTCTTCACTCCTACCACCGCCAGACCCTCCACACTTCCGGTTTCCATATAAGTCTCTTTCCCTGGTATTTTTTTTTGGAAAGTGGCCTCAGATCCTTTCTTCATGCATTATAGGTATAACTTATAAAACGTCATCCAAGGCATTCAATGGACCTCCAGACTCCTTTCACTAAGATTTTAGCAGACCTTGACTCTTCCTCCTAGGTTTCCAGTGGTATCCCGAGATCCTCCTCCTTTTCAAGCAAAGGTAAGGGTTTAGTCTTTGTCTTGCTTGGTTTGAGTTGTATGAACATGTGTATAAATATATATATTTATATATATACTTGTAAAACTAGTAAACATCTTCATACGGTTTGAGTTTGTATCCCTTAAAAGTTGCAGGATCTTGAATACAATGTTTTAAAAACCCTAAGCATGGAAACCCCATGCAAATATGTTCCTTAAGAACATATCTTTTATGTAATAAAAGTGTTTGTAAAAATATATATAGGTATATTATACCCTGTCCTCAGTTTTTTTTCATGAACCCAGATTTAAGACTTCTAACCTTGAGTTTCAAAGTTATTAAGGAATTAATAAATTCATGGAGTCATTGTTGATAAAATGTTTTACACTTCTTTATATGTGTTATTAAATATATATTGATAATACATATACATGCGATTTAAGCACTTCATTTTTATACGTTTAGATAATAATTTCAATAATCGTGCAAGTGTCGAATAAGAAAGGTATGAGATATTTATGAATATGTGGGGATGTAGGCCAACTTCGAATCCCCAATGGTATTTACCAAAGTTTCCGAATCCTTGCGAAGAAGTACTAATTATAGCCCCTCAATGCATTTTATATCTAATTGTTATGTTCTTATGAAAATGGATATACTTAGTATAAACAAAGTTTGATGGGGATTTTATCATTTTCGGGAACTTATATATCTATAAATGTATAGATTTATAGGAACGTTTTTGTCTGTATAAAACCACATCTTCTTCTATACCTATATGTATATGAAAAGATGTAAGTATAAAATATGTGACTCATTGATTTGCATGAAGTTCATAAGAAAATTAAGGATTTTGTTAAGTTTTGATTTTGAGAATACCAACGTGGGTTTCCATTTTGACTTATAAAATCCTTTAGTATGTGAAGAATGTACTACACCTACGTTCCAAATGTTTTCAGCTTGATTAATCACAATTTTTATCCACGTCTATGTTGAATGAATATTTTACCCCACATGAAACCCTAAACACAGTTTTCCAAATGCTTACTTTTGATATGCCGAGGGAAGGTCGTGACCTCATATTTGTAGTACTAATTACGCTTAACCCATTATATTAAATGATAATGTTTAAGGCCAAGTTTTATACCTTCAAGTTTTAACCAGAAGTGTTTGAGATAACGTGAGTATAGTAAACCACATGAAATGATATGTTTACCTCTTCATTTATTATGTTAATTTTATCATTTTTTAATCATGAATGTTCTTGATTAATATGGTTAAGGACTTTGTCATTTTAAGCGATCAAATGGTATTTCATGTGTGTTAGTTGGCATCACAGGTACTCTTAATACATGTACTAATTAATGGCTTAACCACACAATTAATTATTTTGTGCTAGACTCACTATATATGCTTAAAAAGTGAATGATTGTAATATCAAACTTATTCTGAATTTATAGATTTAATTGTTCAGGGTGGTGTGGGAAACCTTGGATAAAATGAAAGAGGAATTAAGTAACCAAGTAAAATTTATACTTGGTTTGATATGTGATATGTAATTTAATAAATGAAAGTGGATTGTGCACTTAAATTTAGAGGTATGAGAAATGCATTAGACCTAGTATGTTCTGGGATAGGGACCAGTAAAAGTAAGCCCTCCGGGTTGGGGTCCGGTTACAGCAGACCCTCCGGGTTGGTGTCCGGTTATAGAGGCACTTCGGGTTAGAGTCTGGTTACAGAGGCTCTCTGGGTTGGGGTCTGGTTACAGTTAGCCCATAGGTATTTGCACGAGGCCTGAACATGGTCCGACATATTCACTTCCCTTATTAAGACTATGTAATTTAATTAACAAGAAAAATTTTCGACTAGTAGAATATTTGGTTAAAAGAGATTATAGATTTTTAGCCATGGCATTAAATCAATAAACGTCTTGACCAATGCCTTGATAAAATGTTTCATAATGTCCTGTGTATTTATGGCATGACATATGTTTAGAACTCAGTGATTTAGTATTCAGAATATGGAATTAAAGTTTTTATTTTATGTGCAACTCTGATTATTCATTACCCTTAGCTGTTTAATTTGTGATTACGTATTCTCATGACATACACGTTTAGAATTTCTTTTATTCAGCATGCCTATGTCCAAATTGTGTGTCCTGGTAATTCTTCTAGCATGTTTCTAATTAAGTACTTTTATTATGACATGTCACATGTGTTACAACTTTTCTTTAAGAAAATTGTTTTATGAATGGTTTAAAAAAATGTTTTCAAAAGTTATTTTGGGTATAATATTTTATTTTTAAACCACTTACTGGGCATTCGTTTGCTCACCCCATGTTTTAAATAAATTTTTTTCAGGTATCAGTCATGTCTTCAATGAAGTTTTAGAATGCAGCTGGTTTCCCAGAACCTGAACCTCTTGATCCTCTATAGCTTGGGACATGATGTGATTTTTTGTAAATGAATGTGATGTAATAATTATGGTTGTGGTATATCATGTATCATGGGCACAGGCTCTAGGAACTCGGGGGCTGGGTCCTTATAGTTGGTATCAGAGGATAGGTTCAGAAAATTATGGAAAATCGGGTAATAAAAAATATATAACTATGACTGAACCTTACTAAGTGATTTTATTATAACATTCAGATGGCAGATGAAAATGTTCCTACCAATCTACTATCACTCCCCGCTGAGGCCCTAGAGACCATTATCTCTTTAGCTAGCTTATTAGCCACTAAATGAGGCTAATATTCATTGTTAATATATATAATATTCATGTGATTTATTATTCATAAACACCATTTTAGTTCATTTTACACTTTGAACATCATTTCACATTATGATTGTAATACCTTCTTAAAATGCACTATTATGTGGTACATTTTTGAACATCATTTAAAGTACCCAATGATTCATCTGATTTTAAAGAATATAATTATACATATTTTAATTTTATATTTTTTGAATTTTATCTACACTTAAATATATGAACATGTTTGATTAAGGGATCATTGGAGAATTCATGGAAGAAGATGAGGATATTTTTTGATGAAAGAAAACAATTCTGGAGAAGTCAGATTGGACACCAGCCCACTGATAAGACTGTGGGGCCAAACATACAGGCCAATGAATCCCAAATTTCTTGGGATGCTAGAATACATGTATAGTAACAAATAACTCTTCAGGATACAATGCTAATTCGTTCTCCATGGTGTCCATTTAGGCGGCCCAAGTTAGAGATAAAATTCTAGGCCAGATTCTGTGGCCCAGAAAAACATCCCACTAATTTGATCATATCTTGGAATCCATAGCTACAAATGGGCCCACATTTTACTGGTGGTTAGAAGACATCCGATGATATATTTTATTCTTCTATGGACGACTCTGATTCGGCTATCTAGAAGGTCTTACAAGAGATTATATTAGGTAAAGGAAATCTGGCTGCCACCTCGGGTCAAGGGTGGAAAAATAAACTCTCTCTTACTTTCCACCCATCTATGGCCTACCAAAATTAATTGAGGTGACTTGGACTGTTGGAGGCTCGACACAAGGTCTCAAAAATGACTATTTAAGGCAGTGGTTTTGGAGGATTTGAGGATCTTTGGTGTTCAGTTTCATTGTAGTGTTATACTTCCGCTTTGTGTTTGTAATCACATTTCTTTCTCATGCAAGTTGTTTAATTCACCTTAGTTTATTAATAAAAGTTCATCCTTTACTCTTATTATGTTCTTATACTTATCACATTGATACCATTGGTTCAAGGTGTGAATTTATTCACACCATACTTTGTGATATTTATCACACAACGGAGGAGTGATCGATTTTTATTTGTTTTCTTTACTTATTCAATTTCTCCCTCATGAGTCTACTTCCCACTTCCATTGAAACCATAGCATCAATGGAGGGATAACCCACTTATGGGTTGATCCAAGGGAGTATAAAGGGGCTGTATTGGATGTTATTTATCACCTCATTAATTTATAATCACTTCTTTAATTGATATTTTTTTTGATGATTTTTAAACTCCATCGTCTTTGTTGAATTTAAGGCCACACACTTCAAGTGATAATATGAACCTTTACCTTGAAGTGATCAAAACATTGATCCTTCAAGTGTATAGGTGATTAGTATTAAAGGGTTTAGGTATTAAACCAGTAAGTGATGATGTTGTTTTATCTCCTTAAATGAACTCATCTCGAATATAAGAAATTGAAATCATTGAAAAGGAAATACGCTCAATCCACCCCAAGCGATAACCTAGGATGAAATCATTCTTTCAAATTGAATTAACTTAAATATGTTAGTTATACTTTAAACCCATAAAAAATCAATCCAATTTGTTCACTTCATATCCAAAAAAAGTCCATAGAATGTACGTGTCTATAGTTTTCTTCTTAGGTCTCTAAGGATTCGATAACCCAAGCTAAACTACAAGGACCATTATACTTTCATCTCTTGGGTAAATTTGAGTGAGAATCAAATTTTGGTGCCGTTTCCGGGGACCTAAGTAAGTTATCTTAGACATTATCATTCTTTTTTTTCATCTCACCTCTCTTTTCTCACTCTCTCACTCCTATGGAAGGCAATTTTGAACAAATCCAAACATGGGGAACCTATTCCTACTTTGATCACCCAACCCCATGTGTGATGTACAATGATCATACTAGTTTCTACTGGTGGGATAACCAACAACAGAATGAGACACAATGTTTTAACTCCTATTCTCCACAAAACAATCCAACCTATTATGAGTTCCAATCCCAACAAGGCCAATTAGAATATCCTCCTACGCAATTCCAACAACTTAATTATCCACATGGAATTAACCATTTGGCTCAACCCCTTATCCATCCTGATCCACATCCATTACTTGAAAAACTATTTCAAAAAATGGATATAATGAATTTTGAGGTTTCATCATTGAGATTAGAACTAAAAAACTTTGAGACGGTTATGGAACCCATTCCCTCTCATGCTATCCCCTCCTCATCATTGATAGAAAACTCTTTTCTCCCAAAAACCTCTCATGAATTTATTGAAGAACCAAACTTTGGATTTGGGATATATGGAGAAGATAATGGAATTATTTAAGGGTCTTCAAATCAAGAAGAAATTGATTTTTTGGATTCAAAAGAGAAGAATTTTACATCATGGATTGAGTGTCCTAAATACCACTCCATTGACTCTTCAGAACAAAAAATTACTGAACCATTGAGAGAAATCACAAATTTTGAGTCCATACCCATTCCTAATACCGATCTTTCCAATTTGGTGTTTTAATATTCTATTAAAAAGGAACAAATTGTTTTGATAAATTTGGAAAAAGAAACTGAGTTGGATTTAAAATCTCAACCTGTATTTGAATTTCCTATCCAAACCAAGATCAAAATTATTGTCCTTCCTTACATGATCAAGTATACCTTCATAGAATATGACCATGAAATTTTAGTTGGAATTCATTATTCTCTTGAAACCAAAAAAGTTGGAATGACCATTGATGTCTTTTGAAAAACTACAGTGGAAACTGGATCAACCATTTCAAACATTCCTTGGATTTTCCCACTCATTGTAAAACATAGGTTTGTACATGACACAAATTATAAACATAAAATCAATATAAAACTAGTAGAAGTGGTGAAACATGTGGTCCTTAAAATGTTAAAAATTAGTATTGGGTAAGTTAGGAGGTCCATGTCGGGCTAACGACGTTAAACAAAGCGCTACATGGGTGGCAACCCATGGTTTTCAAGTTTCATATCATTTTGTTGTTTTAATAAACTTTTTATATTAAATAGGATTAATTAATAATTTTTATATTTAAAAAAATAGACTGTTGATCTGTTCTTCTATTATGAGTATGGATGGGTATGAAAGGGGAGCACCATATTCCTCCGTGTCACGTGGTGTGATCCTTGAGTAATGCCTTACCCAGAAATTTAAAAAGAAGACAATGTATCATCAGTTTGTTTTATTTTAATGTTTTTTGTAGGTTAAAATAAAAATAAAAAAATAAAAAAATAAAAATATAATAATAATAATAAAATGGGGACATGCCGTAGGCCATGGGGCAAACCCCGTCACAACCGGCGAAGCCGCGGGGACTCGAACCCGGGACCGAAGAGAGATAGGGGCGCGTGCTTACCACTGACCTACAACTTTTTGTGCTTCCTTATTCTATAATTTTTATATATATACTTATATTTTACTTTATTTATTATATAAATAAATAAATATATATATATATATATATATTGTTTTTTTTGTTTTGTTCGCTTTGTTTTTCCTTTTTCTACTAGGGAACTCTGCAAGTGACATGGATATCAAAGGATTAAAAGGGAGCAACAAAAATTTCAACTTCAACCACCAGGTGACTTTATTCCATGATCCTCATTTTAAATTTCCTTTTTGAACTTTAATTCTCTACCTCTACCCCCTTATAAATTTTCTTTTCTTTAAACACTGGGGACAATGTTATTTTAAATTAGGGAGGACATAAAACAAAAAAATGAATGATTTGAAGGAAAAAAAAATTGAAAATGGAAGGAAAAATTCCTTTAACTTTGAACATGGTAATACACACTGCACACTTTGAAACTGAATATCAAATAATTTAGCATTACCTAATTCTGATTTTAATCCTTGTTTAATTTCATGAGCATAGATATTGGAAAGTGTGGCTGTCCAATGTGATATTTCATCGTTTATATTTTCATCCAAATAAAAAAAAGAACACAATTCACGTCCTTTGGATAGTGGGGTATTAGTTTGAGTTCATGGGGTCCCCTAAATAAATAGCATAGGCTTGGTGATCATTGTAGTTTAATATGAGTATTAAAAAAAAAATTAAAAAAAAAATTGCTCGTAGAGCAATGAAATGACCTAATGCGTGGCTTTAGGCACTTGGGGATCATGACTCCATAGTTGTCTGACACAGAGTTAGTAATTTTATCTATATTTTTGGTAATTTTAATTTGTTTTTGACTGAGTTAACTCGAGATGATGACCAAGTATGTGGGCTTCACTTTGTGCCCTAAGGTCTTTGAGCCTAGGAGTCATCAGCAAAGTCTCGCTATAGGGGTTGACTCTTTTGAGAGTAATTTTAATTACCATGGCAAAATTGCAAAAAAAAAAACAAAAAAAAAAACAAAAAAATATGATACAAATTTTTTTTGAATACTCATCTTAATATTGAAATGTGATTCCACCTAGCACTTCCGTCATTTTCCCCTTGAATAAAGATGAACCCCCATGTCTATTGTGATGCACAACACATCCTCATACTTAATTGATATTGGATGAAATATGGAAATGAATTTGAACAAAGGAATGGGCTTGGGATTGGGATCTGCTTATGAAACTATCTTGTATTAAAATATTTTGATGGGTTTCATGATTTTTTATTATAAGGGTTTCTGGTGTTCATTGTGTATTAAAATGTTTTTGGAAAAGGTAATTCGAATTTAATATTGTTGAGATATATTTTGCTCGGGACTAGAAAAACTCAAGTTGGGGGGGTGTGATTAGCCACTAAATGAGGCTAATATTCATTTTTAATATATATAATATTCATCTGATTTATTATTCATAAACACCATTTTAGTGCATTTTACACTTTGAACATCATTTCACATTATGATTGTAATACCTTCTTAAAATGCACTATTATGTGGTACAGTTTTGAACATCATTTAAAGTACCCAATGATTCATCTGATTTTAAGGAATATAATTATACATATTTCAATTTTATATTTTGGGAATTTGATATACAATTAAATATATGAACTTGTTTTATTCAGGGATCATTGGATAATTCATGAAAGAATATGGGGATATTTTGTGATGAAAGGAAACAATTATGGAGAAGTCAGATTGGACACCAGCCCACTGATAAGACTGTGGGGCCCAACATACAGGCCCAATGAATCCATAATTTCGTGGTATGCTATAATAAATGTATTGGAACAAATCACTATTCAGGATAAAATGCTAATTAGGCTTCTATGGTGTCCATTTAGGCGGCCCAATTTAGAGATAAAATTTTGGGTCAGATTCTGCGGCCCAGAAAAACAGCCCACTAATTTGATCATATCTTGGAATACACAACTCCAAATGGGCCCAAAGTTGAGAGGATGTTATAAGACATCTGAGGATCTATTTTCTTCTTCTATGGCCCACTCTAATTCGTCCATTTATAAGGTCTTACAATCGATTATATTCGGTGAAGTAAAGATGGCTTCCACCTCGGGTCAAGGGTAGAAAAATCAACTCTCCTTTACTTTCCACCCACCTATGGCCTAAAAAAATTTATTGAGGAGACCTGGACTGTTGGAGGCTCGACCCAAGGGCTCAAAAATTCCTATTTAAGGTAGTGGTGTTGGAGGATTTGAGGATCTTTGGTGCTTGGTTTCATTGTAGTGTTATGCTGCCGCTTTGTGTTTGTAATCGCATTTCTTTCTCATGTAAGTTTTTTAATTCACCTTAGTTTCTTAATAAAAGTTCTTTTACTCTTATTATGTTCTTATACTTATCACTTTGATACCGTTGGTTCAATTTGTGAATTTATTCACACTATACTTTGTGATATTTATCACACAACGGAGGAGTGATCGATTTTTATTTGTTTTCTTTACTTTTTCAATTCCTTCCTCATGAGTCTACTTCCCGCTTCCATTGAAATGATAACATCAATGGAGGGATAAAACAATTATGGGTTGATCCAAGGGATTATCAAGGGGATGGATTGGATGTTATTTATCTCCCCATTAATGTATAATCACTTCCTTAATTGAGATTTTTTTTATGATTTTTAAACTCCATCGTCCTTGTTGAATTTAAGGCCACACACTTCAAGTGCTAATACGAACCTTTACATTGAAGTGCTCAAAACATTGATCCTTAAAGTGTATAGGTGATTAGTATTAAAGGGTGTAAGAATTAAACCAGTAAGTGATGATGTTGTTTTATCTCCTTAAATGAACCCATCTTGAATATAAGAAATTGAAATCATTGAAAAGGAAATACGTCCAATCCACCCCGAGTGATAACCTATGATCAACTCATTCTTTCAAATTGAATTCACTTAAATCTGTTAGTTATACTTTAAACCCATATAAAATCAACCCAAGTTGGCCACTTCATAGCCAAAAACATTTCATAGAATGTACATTTCTATAGGTTTCTTCTTAGGTCTCTGAGGATTAGATAACCCAAGATAAACTACGAGGACCGTTATACCTTCATCTCTTGGGTAAATTTGAGTGAGATTTACTAGCTGAGATAATTTTCTTAGCTATGCTCATATATGCATGACGTGCAAACACCGGTATGATGTGTCAAACTCACCTCAGGCGATTTAGCTACACCGGGGGTTAGTATTTGATTACTTTCTTATGATGATGACCCAATTCCCCTCCTATGTACATAAGGGAAGGTACCATGAGAGAATTTTCTGAGTGTTCATGGTAGGTGAGGACGTTGGATTTATGGACCTCGACACTTTTCAAAAATCTGCTGCCTCCAGAGACCTCTATACTTTTCAAAAAATTACTGAACCATTGAGAGAAATCACAAATTTTGAGTCCATACCCATTCCTAATACTGATCTTTCCAATTTGGTGGTTTAATATTCTATTAAAAAGGAACAAATTGTTTTGATAAATTTGGAAAAAGAAACTGAGTTGGATTTAAAATCTCAACCTGTATTTGAATGTCCTATCCAAACCAAGATCAAAATTATTGTCCTTCCTTACATGATCAAGTATACCTTCATAGAATATGAACATGAAATTTTAGTTGGAATTCATTATTCTCTTGAAACCAAAAAAGTTGGAATGACCATTGATGTCTTTTGAAAAACTACAGTGGAAACTGGATCAACCATTTCAAACATTCCTTGGATTTTCCCACTCATTGTAGAACATAGGTTTGTACATGACACAAATTATAAACATAAAATCAATATAAAACTAGTAGAAGTGGTGAAACATGTGGTCCTTAAAATGTTAAAAATTGGTATTGGGTAAGTTAGGAGGTCCATGTCGGGCTAACGACGTTAAACAAAGCACTACATGGGTGGAAACCCATGGTTTTCAAGTTTCCTATAATTTTGTTGTTTTAATAAACTTTATATATTAAATAAGATTAATTAATCATTTTTATATTTAAAAAAATAGACTGTTGACATGTTCTTCTATTATGAGTATGGATGGGTATGAAAGGGGAGCACCATATTCATCCGTGTCACGTGGTGTGATCCTTGAGTAATGCCTTACCTAGAAATTTAAAAAGAAGACAATGTATCATCAGTTTGTTTTATTTTAATGTTTTTTGTAGGTTAAAATAAAAATACAAAAAATAAATAAATAAAAATATAATAATAATAATAAAAAGGGGACACGCCGTAGGCCGTGGGGAAAACCCTGTCACAACCGGCGAAGCCACGGGGACTCGAACCCGGGACCGAAGAGATATAAGGGCGCGCGCTTACCACTGACCTACAAATTTTTGTGCTTCCTTATTCTATAATTTTTATATATATACTTATATTTTACTTTATTTATTATATATATATATATATTGTTTTTTTTGTTTTGTTCGCTTTGTTTTTCCTTTTTCTACTAGGGAACTCTGCAAGTGACATGGATATCAAATGATTAAAAGGGAGTAACAAGAATTTCAACTTCAACCACCAGGTGACTTTATTCCATGATCCTCATTTTAAATTTCCTTTTTGAACTTTAATTCTCTACCTCTACCCCCTTATAAATTTTCTTTTCTTTAAACACTGGGGACATTGTTATTTTAAATTAGGGGGGACATAAAAAAAACAATGCTTTTTTTTTTCAAAAAAAAAATGAATGATTTGAAGAAAAAAAAAATTGAAAATGGAAGGAAAAATTCCTTTAACTTTGAACATGGTAATACACATTGCACAATTTAAAACTAAATATCAAATAATTTATCATTCCCTGATTCTGATTTTAATCCTTGTTTAATTTCATGAGAAAAGATATTGGAAAGTGTGGCTGTCCAATGTGATATTTCATCGTTTATATTTTCATCCAAATAAAAAAAAGAACACAATGCATGTCCTTTGGATAGTGGGGTATTAGTTTGAGTTCATGGGGTCCCCTAAATAAATAGCATAGGCTTGGTGATCATTGTAGTTTAATATGAGTATTCAAAAAAAAATTTAAAAAAAATTGCGCGTAGAGCAATGAAATGACCTAATGCGTGGCTTTCGGCACTTTGGGATCATGACTCCATAGTTGTCTGACCCAGAGTCAGTAATTTTATCTCTATTTTTGGTAATTTTAATTTCTTTTTGACTGAGTTAACTCGAGATGATGCCCAAGTATGTGGGCTTCACTTAGTGCCCTAAGGTCTTTGAGCCTAGGAGTCATCAGCAAAGTCTCGCTATAGGGGTTGACTCTTTTGAGAGTAATTTCAATTACCATGGCAAAATTGCAAAAAAAAAAAAAAACAAAAAAAAAAACAAAAAAATATGATACAATTTCTTTTTCAATACTCATCTTAATATTGAAATGTGATTCCACCTAGCGCTTCCGTCTTTTTCCCATTGAATAAAGATGAACCCCCATGTCTATTGTGATGCACAACACATCCTCATACTTAATTGATATCAGATGAAATATGGAAATGAATTTGAACAAAGGAATGGGATTGGGATTGGGATATGCTTATGAAACTATCTTGTATTAAAATATTTTGATGGGTTTCATGATTTTTTGTTATAAGGGTTTCTGGTGATCATTGTTTATTAAAATGTTTTTGGAAAAGGGAATTCAAATTTAATATTGTTGAGATATATTTTGCTCGGGACTAGCAAAACTCAAGTTGGGGGGGGGGGTGTGATTAGCCACTAAATGAGGATAATATTCATTGTTAATATATATAATATTCATGTGATTTATTATTCATAAACACCATTTTAGTGCATTTTACACTTTGAACATCATTTCACATTATGATTGTAATACCTTCTTAAAATGCACTATTATGTGGTACAATTTTGAACATCATTTAAAGTACCCAATGATTAATCTGATTTTAAGGAATATAATTATACATATTTCAATTTTATATTTTGGGAATTTGATATACACTTAAATATATGAACTTGTTTTATTCAGGGATCATTGGAGAATTCATGAAAGAAGATGGGGATATTTTGTGATGAAAGGAAACAATTCGGGAGAAGTCAGATTGGACACCAGCCCACTGATAAGACTATGGGGCCCAACATACAGGCCCAATGAATCCCAAATTTTGTGGTATTCTATAATAAATGTATTGGAACAAATAAATCTGCAGGATACAATGCTAATTAGGCTTCTATAGTGTCCATTTAGGCGGCCCAAGTTAGAGATAAAATTTTGGGTCAAATTCTGTGGCCCAGAAAAAACAGCCCACTAATTTGATCATATCTCAGAATACACAACTCCAAATGGGCCCAAAGTTGAGAGGATGTTATAAGACATCCGAGGATCCATTTTCTTCTTCTATGGCCCACTCTGATTCGGCCATTTAGAAGGTCTTACAATCGATTATATTCGGTGAAGTAAAGATGGCTGCCACCTCGGGTCAAGGGTAGAAAAATCAACTCTCCTTTACTTTCCACCCACCTATGTCCTACAAAAATTAATTTAGGAGACTTGGACTATTGGAGGCTCGACCCAAGGGCTCAAAAATTCCTATTTAAGGTAGTGGTGTTGGAGGATTTGAGGATCTTTGGTGCTTGGTTTCATTGTAGTGTTATGCTGCCGCTTTGTGTTTGTAATCGCATTTATTTCTCATGTAAGTTGTTTAATTCACCTTAGTTTCTTAATAAAATTTCTTCTTTTACTCTTATTATGTTATTATAATTATCACATTGATACCGTTGGTTCAAGGTGTGAATTTATTCACACCATACTTTGTGATATTTATCACACAACAGAGGAGTGATCGATTTTTATTTGTTTTCTTTACTTTTTCAATTCCTTCTTCATGAGTCTACTTCCCGCCTCCATTGAAACCATAACATCAATGGAGGGATAAACCACTTATGGGTTGATCCAAGGGAGTATCAAGGGGATGGATTGGATGTTATTTATCTCCCCATTAATGTATAATCACTTCTTTAATTGAGAAATTTTTTGATGATTTTTAAACTCTATCGTCCTTGTTGAATTTAAGGCCACACACTTCAAGTGCTAATATGAACCTTTACATTGAAGTGCTCAAAACATTGATCCTTCAAGTGTATAGGTTATTAGTATTAAAGGGTGTAGAAATTAAACCAGTAAGTGATGATGTTGTTTTATCTCCTTAAATGAACCCATCTCGAATATAAGAAATTGAAATCATTGAAAAGGAAATACGTCCAATACAACCCGAGCAATAACCTATGATCAAATCATTCTTTCAAATTGAATTCACTTAAATCTGTTAGTTATACTTTAAACCCATATAAAATCAACCCAAGTTGGCCACTTCATAGCCAAAAACAGTTCATAGAATGTACATTTCTATAGGTTTCTTCTTAGGTCTCTGAGGATTCGATAACCCAAGATATACTACAAGGACCATTATTCCTTCATCTCTTGGGTAAATTTGAGTGAGATTCACTAGTTGAGATAATTTTCTTAACTATGCTCATATATGCATGACGTGCAAACACCGATATGATGTGTCAAACTCACCTCAGGTGCTTTAGGTACACCAGGGGTTAGGATTTGATTACTTTATTATGATGATGACCCAATTACCCTCCTATGTATGTCAGGGAAGGTACCATGAGAGAATATTTTGAGTTTTCATGGTAGGTGAGGACGTTGGATTTGTGGACCTTGACACTTTTCAAAAATCTGCTGCCGCCGGAGACCTCCAAGTGGCCTATCTTTGTCAAATCATGAACTACGGCGTCTGGGGCCAATTATTGGGATTCAGAATGTTAAAATATGATTCCACCTAACTGTTTTGCAGGAAACAAGTGTATTTTGTTGTCTCCCAACTTCATACCCCTCATGCCACACTCAGGAGACGTCATAGGTGTCTCTATGAGTTTAACTCGGAATTTTCAGCCTGTGTTTGGTTTGAGGAGATAAGGAGTTTTGCTTCCCTCTGCCTCTGAGTGGTGTCTCCCCCCTTCCCTCCCGAGCGCCTAGGGTTTCATCGCGTGTTTTCTCCTTCCCTCCTCCGGTCCGTTGATTCGTCCTAGCGTCATAGATCTGGAACCCGGCTCGGCGTCGGTGTGTTGCTTTTGGTCCATGGCGTGGTTTGGATCTCGTCTCGGCGGGCTCCGGCGGTCTGGATCTTGGCGTCGGCTTCCGGCGATTGGATCTTGGCTTTCCATCAGCACGACTTTCCTGGTTTCGGCGCGCGTCGTTGTGGCTGGCGACGGATTCTGGTCTCCAGATCTGGTTTCGTCTAGCCTCCGACTTCGGGTGTGTTCCAGTGTATCTCGGCGCCGGCTACGCTCGAATCAGAGGGGGGAGGTTTGGTTTCTTCTGATCCATTCTGTTTGAGGTGTGCGTTTATTTCTCTTGTGGAGGGGTTGTTGCCGGAGAATCCCTGATTCACTGTGGGTTATTTTGGCCTCCTGTGGCTTGTTTGTTTCGGAAGCCAGCATGGGTTCTACAATGGTGGTTTCAATGTTTTGGACTGTTGTTATTGTGTGCTTGAATGGTTTGGCTTCGAAGGTGGAAAGTTTGTGATACAGACTCGACTTCACTCGCGTCTGCCGGAAGGATGTTCCTTTTCTCTTACTCCAAGACTCCTCCACTCTCTCCGAGGCAGATTTGAGTGGTGGTTTTCATGGGGATTTGGGATGTGAGGATGATCCACTGCAGGCGTTGGTGGTATGGTGTTTCTGTGGTTCGTTTGGGCAGGTTCTGGTGGTTGCCTCTCCGTTGAAGCCCTGTTCGAATCTTTGCTGCTCTGGTTTCATGCTCCCTTCGCCCCTCTCCCAGTCAGTCAGATGCGTTGGTTGCTAGCAAGCTCTGGGAAGTGCGGTTATTCGGCCATGGTGTCCTAAAAGGCATCCCCAGCTCTTGTTCCGTGGAGTGGGGGATTTCAATTGAAAGTGTCCGGTGACAATGAGGCATGAAGGTTGAAGGTTTTGGTGGTGGCGTGTTGACGCACAGATGGCGACAGAGCCTGGCTGGTGACGTGAGAATGGTGCTTCCGGTGGTAGACGATGATGATGGTGAAGGATACTCCGGTGAAGACAGTGACGTCGTTGAAGGTGGTGTTTCCAAGGAGCGGTGATGATGAAGGTGACTGGGTGTTGGATTTTTGTCGACTCAAATCGAGGAAGGTGAGTGAATTACGTGGCTCGAGGTGGCTCTTGGTTCAACCCAAATGATGCGGTTGGCACGTGGTCTGGAAGCAGTTTTGTGACTCTGAATTTTGAATTTGAAGTTTGTGGCGCGGAACTTTGGTTTTGAACAAGTGGGGCGTCATGTTTTTCTCCTGATATTGGAATGTGGTGCGTCTTTGTATTATGGTGGAATCTGTTGAATCTTGTAATGTATGGTTACCACTTACCCTTAAAGTGGCTTTAGAAAATATCAAAAAAATAGATTTGGATTATATTAGATCATTAGGGGAACTCTGGAACTGATGTTTAGTAATATACTTATGTTTTATTGAAATATTATATTTCCCATTCCAATATTTACTTTATCTGAACTTCCAAATTAAATTCTCACGAACACGTTTTCAGATGGCTAGACGAACAGATATCTCATCCCTACCCGATGAGAGATTGGAGGATATCTTAATCAGAACTTGCACTGTGGACTATCCTTCTTTACTCAACCTGTGAGGATTGTGTCAATGCATGTTTGTCTTATCTAACAGCCCTGATATCCTTCATTCCTGTCAAGAGAATGACCATGTCTTCCACTCCATTTCCATTACCCAACTTCCCTATTATAGGCAAAGGGGGAGATACTTCGAGGGTCTTTTTTAGTGTTTCACCCTGGCACAAAATTTTTCTGCCAGAGCATGTTTCCTAGTGGCTACCCAAGATAGGAACCTCAAAGAAGCCTTTATGTTCTAGATCCTAAACCTCAGTCTGTTTAACCGCATCAGAGAATATGTCCATTCGGACATCTCTGAACTTTGTATCGCTCGAGCCACCTTATGGAAGCCTGAGTGTAGAATGCATATGATGGAGTTCAAAAAGTACTGCTCGAGGTGTATCTGGGCTAGTGAAGTGGAGGAACTAAATACCAATCTGGGTATTCCGTTGACCGAGCCAAATATCCTGTTTTGGTGACGATAATCATCTGGTAATTTCTTTTACAGTTTGTGAATAGAATTGCGAGGACACAATTCTTTGAAGGGGGAATGTTGTAACACCCCTATAACTTGTGTTTCATATAATGGTGATTTTTAGATTTTATGGTTATCTTTTACCCGAGAAAAACTTATCACTTATAGAAAAATAATAATATGATGCAACAGAATAAGCACACGAAATGGACGTAATGAGTTTTATTCAATTAAGAACGCATTAGTGGTTACAAAAAACTCGGATGAAAAGGGAAATCAACCTAACCAAATATAACTATTAACAACCCTGTCAAGATTACTAGAAGGCCACTTAAAACAATGATAACCTGGAGAAGACAATAGGGGTCGTTAGTATCCATCCTAACGAACATAAGAATGGCTAAAGCCACCGTAACCACACTAAGCACCAAAGGTATTCCGTGAACCATTTCCTTAAATCAACTTGAGTTTTAGGACTCCCAAAGTTTTGGATTTATAGGGCACTAATATAACTGTTGCCTTGGAAACCATAGAACTCTAACGACTATAAATATAGTCATTGGGATCATTGGTCAATTAAGTGAAAAATTATAAGAATATTCTAGTCCATCATGTAATTAAGTTATAAATCGGGAAAAAATTATAAAACTACTCCAACCATGAACTTTATAAGGGTATAATGAAATTTTTCGAATAATATTTTGATTTTTTCGAAAAAGGAATAAGGAAATAAAAAATGTTGCAATTAATGCAAGTAAATTGTAACAATTTTCATTCAGTGTTTTTATGTTATGTTTAATTTCTTTTAATGGAACTAAGTTTTGATCACAATGACACTAGAATATGAATTATCAATGAATTTATGACCATTTATGACCTTTTATGCTAAAGGTTTAGTATTTATAAGAAAATTTAGATAATAATTTTAAGACAAAATCTAACTAGTTAACTTTAACCTTCTAATGTTTAATAAAATCCATGTTTTAAAAAGGGAAATTTCTAAGTATTACTTCCTTTAAACTTCATGCTTCTAGGTTAAGTTTTTATAAAAAAATTAGGCCCACAAGGGCCAGCCCTTTATTGGCAAGGCCAAGGGAGGCATCTCACTCAAGGTGGCCAAGCCTGGCCCTCAGCCCAAGCCTGGGCCAGCCCGAGATTGGGCATAGGTCACTTGAAGAGCTCACAGGAGAAAGCATGCATAGGTCACTCGGGATCACATGTGTGCGCGCAGTGCAAGCGCAAGGCCGCGTGGGCAGGGGTAGGCCGAGGCCTACGGGGGAGGTGGAGGCCCGTGTATAAGGCTTCCTATGTGTGTTCCGTGTTATTACCAACATTGCAGGAGGCCAAAACTTATAAGGGAGGTGAAATCAGCTTCCCATTTTGATGTGGGAACCAAATTTTCAGGCGAGATGAGATCCTGGCTGTCAGATCGCATCACACGCGATCTGAACCGCTGATCTCGATCCCGCATCTGGCTTTCAGAAATCATGGTATATCACTGCGTTTATGTGAGCCGTTCTATTAGGCTCAAATTAAATCTGAGCCGTCCTTACCTTTATAAAACACGGTCGTACCCCAGCCCTTGGATCAAGTTAGACGCGATCTGGACCATCCATTTTTCTCCTGATTTTCTCCTGCGTCACTGTCTTATTCCCCTCGGTGTGCCCTGAAACAATATCCATACACAATATTTTATCACCGTTTTCTTCACTCCTACCGCCGCCGGACCCTCCACACTCTTGGTTTCCACAGAAGTCTCTTTCCCCAATAATTTTTTTTATGGAAAGTGGACTTGGATCCTTTCTTTATGCATTATAGGTATAATATATAAAACCTCATCCGAGGCATTCAAAGGACCTCCCAGCTCCTTGCACCAAGCTTTCAGCAGACCTCTACTCTTCCTCCTATGTTTCCAGTGCCATCCCGAGCTCCTCCTCCTCCTCAAGAGAAGGTAAGGGTTTAGTCTTTGTCTTGCTTGGTTTGAGTTGAATGAACATGTATATATATACATGTAAAACTAGTAAACATCACCATACGGTTTGAGTTTGTATTCCTTAAAAGTTTCAAGATCTTGAATACAATGTATTAACAACCCTATGCATGGACAACCCATGCAAATGTATTCCTTAAGAACATATCGGTTATGTAATAAATGTGTTTGTAAAAATATATATAGGTATATTGTACCCTGTCCTCATTTTTTTTCATGAACCCAGATTTAAGACTTCTAACCTTGAGTTTCAAAGTTGTTATGGAATTAATAAATCCATGGAGTCGTTGTTGAGAAAATGTTTTACACATGTTTATATGTGTTCTTAAATATATATTGATAATACATATACATGCGGTTTAAGCACTTCATTTTTATACTTTCAAATAATAATTTCAATAATGATGGAAGTGTCGAATAAGAAAGGTATGAGATCTTTGTGAATATGTGGGGACGTAAGCCAACTTCGAATCCCCAATGTTATTTACCAAAGTTTCCGAAGCCTTGTGAAGAAGTATTAATTATATCCCCTCGATGCATTTTATATCTAATTGTTATGTTCTTATGAAAATGGATATACTTAGTATAAAAAAATTTTGAATGGGATTTTATCATTTTCGGGAACTTATATATCTATATACGCATAGATTTATAGGAATGTGTTTGTCTGTATAAATGAAAATTTTTTAGGTATCAGTCATGTCTTAAATGAAGTTTCAGAATGCTGCTGGTTTCCCAGAACCTGAACTTCTCGATCCTCTGTAGCATGGTACATGATGTGATTTTTTTAAATGAATTTTATGTAATAATTATGGTTGTGTTACATCATGTCTCATGGGCACCGACTCCGTGCACTCGGGGGATGAGTACTTACAATTTTAATAAGGAATTGTTAATAAAAAGGTGATAAAAGGTTATAAGTAAATAATATATGGTATTATATGTATGATAGTGGTTTTTTAATATTGTTATAATAAATCTATATTTATCATATAGGAGGTTTAAACATGTATGAAGGAATTCAGACCTAAGGAAAGGGTTATTCATCTCAATTTTGTTTCGTTGAGACATGTTTGATGTTATGCACCTATTTATGTTTATGAGGTGTATATAACACACCTTTTAAATGATATATAATGCATCCTTATTAATTAATGGTATTTAAAGTTACAACTCAAATTATTTCATCAAACTGGTTTTTATTCAGGTTTATTTCACAATCTCATCATTATTCAGGATTATTTATGTTTAAGTCTCCATTAGAGAAATTAATTTATCTTTATACCTTAAACACAATATATTTTAGTCTCCTATAATTATTTATAAAAATTAAAATTTTTCTTTTCATTTTCCTCTCTTTATTCACCCAAGATACTAAAATAATTTTTTTAAAGATAACCAAATTTGTTTTTCTACTCGGTCGGGAATCTTTTTATTCCATGTCCATATTTTCATTAAAATGTTTTAAAGAATTTTTTTAATATTATAAAATTATTTATTAAATACATTTTTACCCATTTTTGAATTTTAGAAATTTTTTTAAAAGGAATCTTCTTTTCTTTTTATGAATGAGGTACTTTTTTAATTTTTATCAAAAATGTGAAAGGAATATTTTTTTTAACATACTCGACATGAACAGAATTTCCCACCATCATATCTAATCAATGATTTTAATCTTCCTTTACAAGTTTACATGGTTATTTTAAAATAAATTGTTTTCCTAATGTTCTGTATTTTTTTTAAAAAGTGATTTTGAAAGTTAAAAGAGTATTTTCTTCAAGAAATTTTTAAATGAACTTTTTATAGTATTTATATTCATCAAGGACAATAACCCTTTATTTTACATATGATCCATTGGGTATATGTTGTAAACAAACCATCCTTATTCTTTATCAGGATGGTTTATGATTAGTTTGAATGAGTAAAGTATTGAAATTTCATATGTTAGTTCTTCCTATACAAATAATTTTTGATTGTTAAGTCATGTTGATTAAGTTTTATTGTTTTTATATGATGAATGCATTATAATTATTAAGTGACTAAAGGGATATGGTTATAGATATCCCATTGATGCATCAATAGGTATCATGAGGCAAACTATTTTGGATATTTTGTGTATTCCTTACCCATTTATAAAGTAGACATCGACTCTATGTTACAAGGGTTAGTGTCTTTACACATCTTGTGTCTCTTTTTGATTCATGAGTGCCACGATCAACTACTCAAGATGGTTAGGAAGTGTATGATATTTAATTCTGTCCCCAACCTCTCTAATCTATTTTTCAACAAAGGGAGGGAAGTGCAGTGGCTATATTGGTTCCTTTACCACATATTGGAATTCTATGAAGTTTCTATAGAGTTCATATAGTTCTATAACCACAAGTTTAAGGTACTATGGGTGTAGGTATTATTTGATCTCTTCAAGTAATTATTTAAATACCTCTTCTTGGCTAATGGATCCACAAAATCCCTTGATCTATTGGGAAAGTAGTGCCATTATTTCATGAAAGTCACAGGGTGCGATCAAAACATATTCTATTTTTATATTTTATTATAAAAATAGAATTGTATTTAAAAAATAGTGAAAGAATAAAAAGTAAATAGAATAGATCCCTAGAATTGGTGCTAATTTGATAAATTGATTTTCATAGAGATATTATCAATAGAATTTTAAATCATCCATGAATGCAAATAGGGAGCCGAACATGGGTTTTGTATCATATAGATCTAAGCTAAAAAATTACCATTCTAATAACATATTAATTTTTTAGGTGTTATAATAAATTATTGAAAAATAAATAGGGTGAATTTATGAGTGTGATGGAATTATAGAAAATAGAAATGTGATGCACGCAAACTATCAAACACATGTTAGGCATAAAGGGCACGATCCTAGGTTTGTCTAGTGGAATCCTTCATGGGCCCCAATACATGTATAAAATCCATTCACTTATTAACTCAAGAAAATTCATTAATTATACTCCTATGATTATGTATTGAATTTTCAGTGCCCTCAATAACCTCCAAGAACATTTCACACCCCACTACTCCACATAGTATGGTAGATAATAGCCCACAATTATAGAGCACTACTACCTCAAATACAAACCCTATTGTAAATTTTTCATCACTCCAATCCCCCAATACCTTCATACATTAAAGAAGCTGTGTAAAGGGATTTGAGATGGATTTAATATAAGAATAAATCTAGGTGTAGGTATAGTGAGATGATTGATGATCATTGAATCAATTCCTACATACACCATTATATCATCATGGAATGAATTTATAATTTAAGAAATGAATAATGTATCTTAGTAATATCAATTCCTCCTTTGAGATTGAGTCACTGCATTAATTATTCACCATTATGAAGATTAGAGGTTATAATAACAAAATGGAAGATATAAGGGAGGGAATAAACATGAACAAAGTGAAAAACATAGAATGAATTATCTATAAAAATACTAATTAGTTATAATAATTACTCAAAAGGGAGCCCCAAATATAGTGACTTATTCCCTTATTTATACACATCCCAAACCATTATAGAATATAAGAGAATATTCTTACCCAAAATAATTACCCAACTTCAATATTCGTTCATGTTATTCTCTAGGGAAATCCATCTATTTGGTTGAAAATAATTCAAGTTGTGTGAGAATATCCCACAATTGAGCTATACATTTCATTGGTTAGTGATTTTATACTTATTAATTATAGTAGAGAGATTCATGTGAATGGGTTTGTATCAGATTTACTTAGTGGATTGAGCCAATTTGAGCTTTCTTATGAAATGAGTTGGGATTTTCTTAGAAAGGATCTCAAATTCATTTGGTTGAATTTGTAATTTAGGCTGAGTCATGATTTCCTTATGTAAGTCCAGGTTTTAATATTCATTGGAATAAATTCATTGAGTTTAATCTCATGCAAAGTGGTATTCAAAGTGGGGGATGTGTGATTTAATTTTGAGATGGATTCCCTTGAAGTTCATGTTACACAAGCATTGGCTAACCTAGTGATTCTTATATAGCTCCTCTATCACAAGAGTTAATCTCACATGAGCATTCCATCTAATTATATTCGAGTGATAGGGGATTAAATTAATTCATACAAGAGGTCTTGGATGGGGGTTTTAATATGACATGACCAATGTTTAATCTTGCATAGGTCCATATTGTAGGTGTTTAAATTTAATTTGATGTGGGTCCATTTGACCTGATGTGAGCAGTGGAACAATTTGGTTCACCATATACATGTCTTCATTTAATTTTACATAACCCCTTTTTCTCAAGTTTAATATAACATGAGAACCCCATGACTGGATGTTTCATATATAGGTGGTTGGGTGACCTATTTATCTGATGCAAGGGACACACTGAAAAGTTTTATATCATGTAGCTAGATGGGTTATTCCTTCACAACTCTGACTCTATAGAGTTAATCTCACATGACGTTTGCCCTTTAATTTAATGTAATGTTATACATTTTCATGGCCTTTTAATTCCAAATAGCTACTATCTAGGCCATTTAATAGTACATGGGCACTTCAAAAATCTTTTTTAAACTCCTATAACCTTTTTAAATCTTGAATTAATCATATTTGGCTCTAAGTATTATTGATTTAACTACATAAATCTGGTAAGAAATTATTTTAATCATACAAAACATGAATGAATTTCTTCCTTCACCTATAACCAAACATTTTTTCCCATTTTAAAAGCTGGGTTATGGGTTTCCGGTACCCAAAACAAGGTTCAAAAACAAATACAGAACAATGCCAAACGGCCTACAATTCCACAGACCAACACTTTCAATTAAAACACAATAAAAAGAGAAATAACCACACTACAGATCATAGTACCTGTAATCATCTCTGCATCCCATACCAGATTCATCATCTGTAGTGGACGATTCCCAAACAGAAGCCGGTCTGTGCCACTTCCCAATATCACCAAGCTCCTAGCTCCTCGACTGAACCAGATGCGGTTGTATTTCACAGGACTGCTTGGCCAATCTATCTTTTTTAAATGCAAGAATCACCCCTCTATCCCACTTAAAAGCAGATTTGGTTCTTGCCGGACTTGGAAGATAAGAATAGTCTTTCCTAGTTCTTCTTCTTGGGGTTAGAGATAATGTTCCTTCATGCTCGACCATCCTCTTGTTCCCACCTTGTACTATATCACTATATGAATGAATAGCCAGTCTGCTCATATTTTCTTTATCACCCCCATCTTGGTCCTTCCCTTTACCTAGGAAATCATAGGATCCAATACCATTGCCCCCGCTATTCCTCATCATTTTTTGGTTCAAAGTATTCATTACAATCTGAGCAAGACATCTAACCCCATCAGCAGAATTTTCTACAGCCCTAGAAACTTCCTCTTATCCTAGACTACCACCAATCGGCTCCTTCATGGAGACCCCAGCACCCGCACCCCCATCTTCTGAATTTGCACATAAACCAGAATCCAAATTTACATTGGAAAGGCTTTCAAACCTATTGCTTAAAGGGATAAAAGGCATGGACAAGGTATCTATACCTCTATCCCCCCTATGGAGATAGTTTTCATAACAAGTCCAGAACCCTCATCCTCCACTACATGTGTCGGGGGCGCCTCCCCCTCTCTGAGTTACTCAAAATGATCCCCTTTAACCACCAGCACAGACTCTTCCAAGGTATTCACCGTACCCAAAGTAACCACATCTCCCTAACCATCTTTAACCAATTC
Source organism: Viscum album (assembly GCA_963277665.1). Taxonomy (NCBI): domain Eukaryota; kingdom Viridiplantae; phylum Streptophyta; class Magnoliopsida; order Santalales; family Viscaceae; genus Viscum; species Viscum album. The sequence continues at coordinate 1,823,661,116 of OY728132.1, read as the reverse complement.
TCTACTGATATCCTCTATCTGTTGAGCCGCCAATGGAGGCTGGACATCCCTGTTATTTCCTTCTGGTCTTTTCTCCTCTAGAACAGAAACTGCCCATACAAAAAACTCCAATGCTTTGCCCAGTACCTCTCCTTCCCCACGTACGGGGCTAAGGTCTTCCACAGTGATCCTTCTACATTCCTCAACCAATTGTCGTTCCATCACTGGAAGTGGAAGCTCCTTACCTCCACCTTCAGTTCCCATCTCTATCTTTCCTAGACCCATCCTCACACCATCCTCCGAAACTCTTCCCATAGCATCACCCTCCCATTTAATAGACATCTGGGCATCTGAATGGCGAGCCTTCAAGGGCCCTCCCCTGTTGCAAACCGTCGCTGTATGACCCAATCAATGGCAAGAAGCGCAATAATCTATCCAGTCCTCGTAGACCCCCTGCTGCTTACACCTATACACCTCTAAAATTTTAATCCACACATAATCAAAAGGTATTAGGGATGCATCCAATTCCACACAAACCCGAGGACTAATCGGGTGGAACATAACTTCCATTCGAGAATCAGAACACAAAAACCTTCCTACAAGATTACCTAGCATGCGAATAACAGCAGGATTCTTGAAAGGTAGTGGAAGATTAGGGAAGCTTACCCATACCGCTGCCGATGGCGAATCACGGTTCATGTAAAACTCAAAGGACCACTGTAATAGTAATAATCAACATCCATTGAAGCTACGAGGAGCCCTCGACCAGGCTGAAATAAGGTCCTCATCTGACTCGAACTGGATCATCATGTGATGCCTGTCAAGAAAGCCAACAGTCACTCTTTCCCAAAGATCCCAATAACCAAAGATAAGTCTATCGAATGCATCCACCGAAGGACGTCGTTGCCTAAACCACACGATCAAGGTAAGATTAAAAAGCAAAGAAGCTTCTGAGAATTCTGAAGTCGAAAGTTGAAGATTAAGGCACCCTTCGAGTAGGTCTGGGGCTTTGGGACTCAATGAGATTTTCAGAAAAATGGTAAGGAAGTCGGGGTTTGAAAAAGGTTGGAAAACCCTTGGTCTCTCACCGGCCAATGATTCTCCCTCCCCCCCAAGGGGGGGGGGGGGAGGTTGGCGCAAGCGCCGCCGTCTTCACTGGTAGCCTGAGAGAATCGCCAGGGTTCCTTCTCAAATCTCCTCCTCTATTTATCCTTCATCTATACGAACGTGAAATTTACAATAATGATTTAATAAATTTATATAATAAACTTTAAATTATTCCAAAAACCTAAAACTTTAGTAAATTCCAAATTTTATGGATTTTTGGGTATATTAACAAGGAATAAAATAAAAAAAATTTATGAAATTTTATCCTTAGTCAACCACCACTACCCATATTATGGTGGATGATATACCACTGATATACATTTTAGGTGGATGATAGACCACCAACATGATAATTTATATTTGGATGAGAAACCACATGTATCTCTCTCTAGGTGGATGATATACCATCATAAATAGTTTCTAGGTTTGATGATATACCACCAATGTAAGTCTATAGGTGGATGAGGAAACACTAATATCAATATATGGGTGAACAATATACCACTGATACCAGTATCTTAATGGATGATGTACCATTGAGGCACTCACTATTAGTTTAAGAGGAACCACTAAACAGTCTATGGTGGATGAGATAACACCAATACCTGTATCCTAGTGAATGATGCACCACTAAGAAACTTATCATAATTGGAAAAGACACTACCAAACAATCCTGGGTTGATGAGATATCACCAATAAACCCAGATAAGATGATGTACCACCAAGACATTATTAAAGTGAGTGATTAATCACTTATAACTGACACATAACATTCAAAAACACATAAAGGTTCATGATATAAAGCCACTAAACTAATAAAAGTCTCATTCCTAGGCTAGAACACCCCTAAACTATAACATTATCATGTCATTCCTTACCAAGGAATGTTACAAGACACCACATGAGGCTCCTAAGTTCATGTCTCAAGCATACATCATCCATTTTGGATCCAAATCCAAGGTTCCATAACACAACCATAAGACAAATAGTCATCAATGACCATGGAATTGATTCCAATAACCTCCAAGACTACTCATGAATTCAATATTCCTCACTCAATCCAAAATAACCAAAAAATTATTTTATAAATTAAATTAAGTCTTACACACATGGTTAGTACATCCCGTATTTCATATGATGCATTAAACACTTATAAAAACCAGTTAGAAATCAATAGAACACCTACCTAAATATAGAGGAGTCCCACCCATTAGATACCACCAGTTTATTTGGACTTAATTGGTCAATTCCTAAAAATTTAGAAAAATCCTTAAAATTAGGAATAACTAATAGATGAAAGTGAAACAACAAGAGAAAACACAAATAGAAAGATAATGAAGGGAAACCTTTCCCATAAAGTCACCCTAGGATACACGACACTCGAAATACTTCTTTGATGGTGTATATTTGGAACTTGGGTGAGAAGAATGGAGGGGGGGGGGGTCAACTACTATTCAGAAAACAAATGATTCTAAAGACTAATTTTGTTTTTTTATAAAAATTTAATTTAATTAATTAAAATTTTAAAAAAATGAACATAGCCTACCAGGTACTTAGTACCCCACCAGGTACCCAATCTAGGTGCACCAAGTGGCTAGTGAACCATCCATATACACCCTCTATACATGGGCCCACCAGGTACTTGATACCCAAACACTGAGTACCCAATGAATTCTTTCACTAAGAAAAAAGTCTCGACACTAGGTTTATTTTACAAAAATATACCCCTAATTCCCCACCAACACCTACAACACCCAAAAAATCTAAAATAAATAAATTTTGGTGAAAATTAGATCAAAATTATACCTTACCCATATTTGTGGTGTTATAACCTCCCCATAATATAGTACCTTACTCCTTGAGTTGCACTATTGAGTGTCACTAAGTGTCATTGGTGAAAAGCTCTATCCACTGTTCCCAAACATCCAACTCCCACTCCGATGTATCCTCCTTGAAACAACCATGATACCACTAGACATATACTAAAGAAACTATCATTCCATGCTAGATCTTCTCATTATGATCTATGATATACACTGAACATTCCTTGAACAACACATCAGAATCTAGATCGACCTCATCAACCCTGATCACATGAGAAGGGTTGAGATAGTATCTTCAAAGATCAGATAAATGGAACACATCATCCATATCACTATATATTTGAGGAAGTTATAATAGATATACTAATTACTTAATTCAATTGACAACCTTGAATGAAACTATGAACCTTGATGCCTTCCTTAACCTATACAAACATGAAATTCACAAAAATTAAAGTATGGACATAAAATTAATTATAGAACATTAATAAAATTAATTAAAATACAGATTTAGGGAATTTTTATAATGAAATTAAAATTATTCCTAAAACCAAAAGGTAGTTAATACCTAATTATATGGTTTTTTGGGATATTAACAAGGGATTATCATCTTTCCTTCATGCCTTAGCCTTCCTTCGCGAAAAATTCTTATTTGTGAAACTTCTCATAATCATGTAATTTACTTTCTTTCCTTGACACCTCAGCCATATTTCACAAACATTATTTTGTGAATCTCCAAACCTTCGTATCACCAAACTTTAATAAAACACCATTTTTTTTTCAAATTCTATGATTTTCTATATTTTCATGGGGCAACTCTGGAAATACAATTTTCAATAAAATTGATTTATCTTCTAAATTTTAGACCCCAAAATTTGGAAAACTTTAGAAAAAAACACCATCTTGTATGTGTAATTTTCTATACCACTTTCAGAGATTACATATCTCTATATTAAAGCTTTGTCAACATAATTGGTCAATAATCATCCTAGAACTTCACAACCGACCTTTTCAACCTACTTTTTCTATAAACACAATCAACCCAAAAACACTACAAAGTTACCTTGAGATATTTTTCCCAAAAATATACCCCTTTGGGTTTGTTGAAAACTCTTCACCCTTTGAAACAAATTTAAATCTTCTTCCATCTTTGAAAAAAATTTACTTCTTACGATTCCAGATAGTGATCAGTGATTTACTCAACACACACTATAATCCTACATGATCCATGCTCCACATGAGAAAAAAATTAGTATGAAAAGTTCATCAATGATTTACTTCATGCCCAAAAAATTCAACTTCATTCATCACAAATTCCATTTGTCATGATATATAATAGTTTATTGATCATATTTAACATTTTCAGATTTAAAATCCCCCTACTTCACTACTCCCCCTATCAGCTTCTCCCTCTAACTTGATCAAGATAGTTTCTCCTCTTTTTTCAGTGAAACCAAAGGTCACTCCTTTGTGGATGTAACATTGTAAAGGACACATATCATCATATAAAGTAAAAAACACATCATACCTTAGAGAGAGAGGGTCACATGTCCACACTTGTTTAAGTGTGGGGACTTTATTGAACTCCAAGAGCCAATCAATGTCACTCAAAAACTTCTTTGGGAAAGGACATCATTAGAATATTTGAAACTTGTAGTTATGTAGGCACATAATCCAAATTCATAAGACCATGCCCAATATTCTCCTAAATAAAATTATACTTGGTTTCAATATTCTTCATCCATTAGTGATGGACTAGATTTTTAATATTTTTTTTAGAAATTGAATTATCACAATGGATTATGATTGGAGACTTCACTTTTACTCCCATATCATCAAGATGCTACTTCATTCACAATAACTGCATGGAAGCTTGAGTAGTCACAATATATTCAGTTTCTATGGTGATCAATGAAATTAAATCATATTTCTTTCTTAGGAAATAAATAAAAAAAATCCTCCAATATAGAATACACAACCTGATGTTTATTTTCTAACATCTATTGAATTGGACTAATCTACATCTATATAGCCTAATAAATCTTGATGATATTTGTAATTATACAGAAAAACGAAATCCACCGGGCCCTTAATATACCAAATTATTATTATTTACTTTAAGTAAGTTTCTTTCCTTGAGATTTTTTTTATACTACACTCCTTGTAATCTAAAAAAGAAAATATTGAGTTGTGTTGTTATTAAGTACACTAAACTGCTAATGATCTGCCTATATCCCATGACATTAACCACTTTTCCTTCATTATATCATGATAGTTTCATATTGGTAGCCACCAGAGTTTTCATTTCCTTGTAATTATCCATTAAAAATCTTATCATAACCTCATTGGCATATTTGGATTGAGAAATGAATGTACCATTTCATCCTTGCATCACCTGTAAACCAAGGAGAAATGTTAGTTCGCCAATCATTGGCATTTCAAACTCACTTTTCATGAATTTTTCAATTAATTTCCAATGTGATTATTCTGATTCACCAAATATTATGTCGGAGATATACACCATCACCATAATCCTTTGATTACTATCCTTATTGAAATAAATATTTCAATAAAATCCACCATTTTGAAAACCGATCTTCTCAAATACTGATCAAGTCTTAAATATTATTCTCTCAGTGATTTCTTTAATCCATATAACACCTTCAACCGATTTTTTTATAATATTCATGGAAAAGAAATCCATATGGTTTTTCGATGTACACTTATTCTTCTAGGACCCCATTAATAATTCTGTCTTAGCATCCATCTGGAAAACTTTGAATTTCCTTTTCACTTTTATGGTCAAGAATAGGATAATAGTATCAAACCTTACAATAGGTTAAAATGTATCATCAACATTGATTCACTCGATCTGGAAGTATCCCTTACACACTACTCATGATTTGTTTTGAATTACCAATCCATATTCATTTAGTTTGTTCTGGAAGACCCATTTAGTCCTGATGACATTCTTATCTATTGGTCTCGAAACAATATCCCATGTATGATTCTTCTCAATTTGGTCAAGATCTTTGTTCATAGGATAAACCCACTTCTCATATATATCTTCTTCTTCCGAATGTTTAGGCTCTACCTGAGTTAAGAAGGATGTCTACTACAAAGATTTTATTGTCCATGTTTAAACTGGTACTGCCTGATCACCAATGATTTGTTTTATATTAATTTCTGCTCAAATCTTTGGCTTCTGTATAGATACAGATTTTAATTACTCATACTCATCATCAATATCTTTTTCTAAATCAGTATTTTCTTCTCCTACTCCCCCTAATTTCCTTACCTTATCATCACTATCACCAGGGAACTATTCACCATATTATTGAAGATTATGTTCAATGTCTAATATAGTGACATCATTGATTTCAACCACATTTCCCAACCTCTTGTTAAAAAATTTATATGATTTATTTTTCCTGAGTATCCAAAGAATATCCCATCATCTCCATGAGAGTCAAACTTTTTGTGTTTCTCCTTATTGAGAATAAATCACTTACTTACAAATATTTGAAAGTATTTCAATGTTGGTTTATTTCCATACCATAGCTCGTATAGAGTCTTTTCTTCTTTTAGACACAATAAATAACTATTAGATATGTAGACCAATTTCAAGACTAATTCCTTCCATAATTTCTCTAGTATGTCCTTTTCAACAAACATTGTTCTATTCATGTTGTTTACAATCTGATTTCTCCTCTCAACCACTCCATTTTGTTGAGGAGTTCTCACTTCTGATTTTTTTTACCTTATCCTATGTTTCTTAAGATAATCCTCCACTTGGATGTTTTTGAATTCCATACCACTATCAGTTTAAAACTTTATAATCTTCTGTCCAAAAATCCTTTCAGCTTCCCTCCGATATTATGTTATGCAACTAAACACATCAGACTTTTGGAAAAAGAAAAATATCAGTTCCGTCCTACTGAAATCATTAATTAAAAGAACACAATACCTCTTCCTGGGATTGGATCTTCGTGAGATAGGTCTGCAAAAATATTTATGCACTAATTCAAGCTCTCTAGTTGACTTTTTTTCTTTCTTCCTTGTACATATTTTTGATAATATTACCTTATTGACAAGAATCTCACATGTGAGTACGATCATGTGATAACTTGGGGAGATCTCGAGATGCATCATATTTAACTAGATCTTCCAGGGATGGTTGATATAAATGGACAAACCACTTATGCAACAACCTATTTTATTCCTATTTGGATAGAAAGCACATATCCTCTTCTTCACTCTCAAGGTAGAGATTCCCATTCATTCACTTCCCCTTTAGAACAACCATACTATTTTTCCCTTAACGATTCACAAATTCTTGGTAAAGTTTATAGCACGAACCAAGTCAAAAAATTGACTAACACTTAGAAAATTGTGACTGAGACCTTTGATAACCAAGACATCCGCATTTCTCATTTATTTCCCCCCAAATTTTTATTTTAGTGATCTAATAATTTTTAGGCCTTCATCATTTCCAAATTTGAAAACATCTTCCTTGTCATATTTGATGCGAGTAACATGATCCTTATTTCCAATCATATGGGATGTACATACACTATCAATGATCTATACACCTGATTCTTTAAGGGTAATATCTGCAACCACTACCCGCTCAACTCTTTTCTTTTTTATCCACATCATTGACTTCATACCTGCTATGAAATGATATTTTTTTATATTTATCAGAGTATGATGGACTGAATTCATCTTGTAGAGCTACAAATAGTTTTTTAGATTTAATATTATTTTATGATTCTTTAGGATACTGATTACGACACTTTGGGTCTTCTTCGACACATTCCTTTGTATTATTAATGAAAAATATCTAGCCATGTTTCTGAATCCTCCACACAAAAAATAGTGACCATCAAAATCATTCTTGTAATATTGAACTCCATGTGACCGTTTTTTTCTCTTTCTCCCCGTTTTACCTTTTATCTATGGAGCATAAATTTTGGGAATGTTTAGTATTTACACTATAATAACACCAAATATGAGGTTTATTACTATACATCATTGGTTCACCATTGGTAATCCCCTAGGTTCTATGAATATTTGGATTATAAATCATACCAAAATCAATATTTAACCTCAAAGTGGACACTTGCATTCTGGCATCAATCATCATTTTTTTGATCTGGCCCCATATTAGCCTTGTCATTTGAATATAACCATTGCTTCTATTTTTCTGGACCTCTATGATCTACTTCCATCTTTTCTATCTCCTGAGTGATCTTCTTTCCTGATGTCATACCGAGAGTCAAGATTCACTTCTGATCTTTTAATTTTCTTCAAAGAATGATAGGTTCTTCTTCAATTTCTTCAATACATTTGTTTTGATATTTTTCTATGTTAGTCAAACTATCAATCAATATTTTATGTTCTTCAACTTTTAGCTTGTACTAAATTAAATTTTCCGAGTTTTTTGGAATTGAAGACTTAATTTTTTAAATTTATTCCTTCATCTCTAACCTCTATTCTTCTTCTTATTTAATATAGAGTTTGAAATCATGAATCACTCTATTTTCTTTCTTTGTTTTGGATTTCCAAACATCTATTTCCTTAATAGTGTCTTCTAATTCAGCATGGATATCAACCCCTACTTCAAATTCTCCATCATTTTCGCTTTCCTTCCTTATCTGAGAGTTACCTATAACTTTCACTATATCATTTTATCCATGATTCTTACAGTTATCCATATCTTTAACCTAAAATTATTATGAACTTTTATTTTATTGTGAAATAAGATTATTATTTTTGATAAAGTTTATCTTAAAAATTTTCTTACCTTTCACATAGGCTGAAGACTTATTCATGGGAATATAGACTTAATCTTTATCATCATATTGAAACTTCTTGAGTTACTTGTTGAAATATGTCTAACAATTCCACATCAAAAGAATGTGAGTGGAAGTTTCTATTTGAACTTTCCTTTTCCTCTTTGCAGATTTGAGGAAAGGAATGACATGACCTCATCCGTCTCTTCTTCTTCCTGAATATATTCAATTGTGAGCTTCTTCATAGCCTTGAATGCCACCTATTTGTACTCCAATTTTTCCGTAGACTCATTATCATCATTCCTCATCTCTTATGTGACAAGAGTATTATGAAAACTATCTAATTTAAGCTTATTTAGATCTTTATCTACCGGTATAGAAACTTTTAGATTAAACTAAGGTGGAAGTCTTCTCAAGATGCGATTAACAACCTTTACATATTCAATAATTTCTCTAAGACCATGCATGTATTCCACAACAACATTCACTTGTTCAAAGAATGTATCTATAAACTCATTGGGGTGTATTATCAGATTATTATATTTGTTCTAGGGAACTTGTAATTTTCCTTCTATGAATTTTGAATCACCTTTATATATATTTAAAAGTTTTCCCACATGTCATGAGTGGAATTACATGACATCACCTTCATGTAGATTATGTTAGACAAAGCTCATCCTAAGGCATTGATTCCTTTGGAATCAACATCTATTTCTTCTAATCCTGCTTCTAATAGAACTCCACTATCCACACTTATAGAAATACCATAAATTGTTGCTATAAAGACATCAATTACTAATTATCTAAAGTAGTTTTATATTATATTCTTCTACAACTAATTTTTTTCCATCAAATATTAGAACCCCTTTGTGATTAACATCCTCTATTTAAACCACTAAGAGAGAAACACCAGTTTTAACCTTTCCCACTGATAATTTTTTTTATCACAACTTGGTTAAATACCCTTATGGGGGGGGGGGGGTGAATAAGGGAATTACATATTAAAACATTTTCCCCACAAAATATTGTTTCATCATTAAACAAATCTCCTCTCTCTTTATCATAGAAAAGTATGAGAAAAAATTAAAGCATGCATAAGACACAACAATTTTACTTGGTTTACCTACACTGGACTATATCCAAGGAGTATAAATGGGAAATGTTCCTATATATCAAATCCATTAAAGCACACTGATCTTAAAAATTTCAAAGTAAACCCACTGTCCCTCCTGGTACACAACCATTCACAATTTGAAAGTTCATTGCTCTCTCAATTGAAGTGTGCTCACTACTAATTCAAAATATTCTTCCATTGATCACCTGATCAATATATTTTACACCTAATTTGGTGCATCATGAAGCTCCACTTTCATTTACTTGATGAATACCTATTTACCACAAAATTAATGGGAAATAACCTCTAGTTCACATAATATTCACTTTTGCGAAACCCTTTTCCTAACTTTCATGAAACATCACAATTCTTAACAAAACTTTATACTTTAATAAAACCCATAACTTTCATGAAAATCAAAAATTTCATGAAGATTAAATAACTTATTTAAACTTCCTTTATTCATGAAATTGATAGTCTCATGAAAACCTTCATGCAAGAAAAATCCTTTGAAAAATACTTTCATGGATTCAGAGTTTTTGGATTTTTTTAAAAGCTTCCTCTCTCTAAATGAAGGGGGTAGCTACCTATTTATATATGTTTCCTCCCCTTCAAAAAATTTTCAATATCGCTACCTAATTTTCTTGAAACTCTTCACACCCATTGGAAAAACTCCCTATATTTATAAAACTTTAGGGAAATTTCACTTTCATGAAACTTCTCATAATCACGTAACTTACTATCTTTCCTTCACACATTATCAATATTTTGTGAAATATTCTTGTTCACAAATTTTTTTGTAATCACGTAACTTACCATTTTTCCTTCATACCTCAGAAATATTTTACAAAATATTATTTCGAAAATATAAAAACCTTCAAGACACCAAAATTTCATGAAGCACTAACCTTTCATGAATTCCATGAATTTTCCATATTTTCATGAGGCATCCCTGGAAATTCAACTTTTGCGAAACTTAAGCCATCCTCTAAATTTTGGGCCCCAAAAATTTAAGAAACACTAAAAAATGGTGCCACAATGTACATGTAATTTTCTATACCACTTACAAACATTCCATACCTCTATCTTGAAGCTTTGTTAGCATAATTGGTTAACAATTGCATTGGAACTAGACAACAAACCTTGCCAACCTACTTTGTCAACAAACACAATCAACCCAAAAATATGGTAAAGCTACCTTGATAGATTTTCCCCAACATTTAAGAACTATAAATTATATACAATGGTTTAATCAATAAATAAAACCTCACTCAATCCCATTTTAATGATTATTTGATCTCAGGATTCCCCTTTCAATCTAGAATCACAAAATAGTGATTAGAGTGAAAGATCCCATCTATTTTCTCTATTTTTTTCACTTTATTTTTATACAATTGTTTTTTATAATTTTTTTCGTATTAATTTTTTCTAGAAAATAAGTGAATAAGAGTAAATAAATGAATGATGTGAACCATATAGACCAATAAATGATGTCACACCAAAGCATCTTCCCATAAGGATATTATCCTTCCACGAATCCCATGAAACAACCCCTTCCTCACACTTACTTCACATGTAATCATGAAAAGTGATAAAAATTAGGGTAGTTATGAATAATAATCTCATAATATGTCTACCTAGAAGGATATTCATGGATTTTAAGAGGAATAAAATAAATATTGGATGTCAGGACATGATAAAAAGAGGGTGAAATTTCAAAAAGGGTTTTTCAAAATTACACCTCAATCATTTTTTGACATAATTCATGATATACAACACATTTTAAAATAAAAAAATAGAAATTTATAGATTTAATATCATACCTCAATAATCTCAAAAAAAATATAAATGTAATAATATATCAAAATGGTTGTGAAATCTTTCAAGTTTGGAAAGTTTTACATTAGACAACACTTATGCACATGAGTTTCACATTTGATCAAAATTTTTTGAATTCTGAGTGTAAAATTAATTTCAACAATCATTTAGATCCTTAGATGTTCAAATTAATTAGTTTTACCAAAAATGACAAGTTGTTTAAAATTTAAAAAGGTATTTTATTCATCTCAAATACTCACTAAAAAAACTCAAAAAAATAAATAAATAAAAGAAAAAATGTAGGTCCTAAATAGATTTCCCCCTCTCCCCACACTTAGTTTTTACTACCCTTAATTTCAAATCCTACAATATCAAAAGAATAGTGTAGCTAAACTACCAATAGGGACAAACTAGGTTTTATTTTTAAGTTAAAAATCCATATATATGCTGCATGTGATATTTTACATGGCCAAAATATGATATCCCTTTTTTACTAACTAAAAAAGAGATAAAAACATAAGTAATTTTATTGAAAAAAGTAATAAAGTCTTACTTATACATTTATTTCCAGGTTAAACAATAAAATATTTTGAATTCAAGTGGGTTGTATAATTATTGTCTTCATTATAATTTATAAAAAAACAACAAAATATGTTATTAAAAAAATAATAAATCCAAGAAAATTAAATATTAAATATGAGAGAATAAAATTTGGTTTAACCCTATAACACCCCAGAATTATAAAGGTTAAAGGTTTAAATGAATAAATGATATAACTCATTTCAACATGGTGGAACTTTATTTTTAGGAGCCTATCTAATTTTAACTCCATATTTAATCATGATTGTCTTGAAGTAGTGATTAGGATGGGCGAACTTCTTAGAAGTTTACCATGATGTGTGTGAGTAAAGAAAAAACACACTAAAAAGAACATGTGTTGGCATATAGGGGTAGTAATTAGTTAGAGGACCAGTTCAGGCATGTGGTTGGGCCCTAGGAATGGGACCACATGTGTATGGGAGTAACTAGTGGTACCTGACCGACCAAGACCCAATAACCATATTAAGGAGGGGTGTCTGTTTTTTTCATAATGTCCCAATTTTCACATTGATATCTGACCATAAACCCATCCTTAAGTGTAATGGCACTGCTCGAGTTGAGACTTGGGGTCCAAAATGAGGATATTGTGCTTTAGGGGGGGGGGTGTGAATTTAACACCCCATAATTGAATAAATGATATGACTCATGTAAATAAGGGGAACCTTTCTTTTTAGGAGCCTACCATATTAGAACTACACAGTTAAGTGTGCTAGGCTTGGAGTAGTGATCAGGATAGGTGATATTTTTGGAATTTTCCTAGGATGCGTGTGAGTGAGGACAGAGAACACCGGAAAGAACATGTGTTGAATCGTGGGGATATTCATTAGTAATCTGACCCATTCAGGCATGTGGGTGGTCCCCAGGGAGGGGGCCATGTGTTTGAGGGGAAACTGGTGGTACCTGGTACGCCAAGACCAGATGACCATGTTAAGGTGAAGTGTTTGTACAATCAGTAGGGGGCAATTGTTAAAAAACCCCCATTCATTACTATTTTTTTACTGTCTATTAAAGGAAAAACCACAGGTCATCCACAATTTGATGGTGAGTTGAGTTTTTGTGCTAAGAACCACCATATTTGTATTCTTCCATATCTCTTCATGCCCTTCTTTTGGAGATCCCTATGCACAAAATGTTTCTTTCCCACCTCATTTCTAAGGGGAATTATGTAATAATGTGGGGGTGGATGGATTATGTAGGGGATATCATTCTTATGAACTTCAACAAGAGTGAATAAATAGTCTATTAGAGGAGTTGTATTTGTTCTAAAGATTGAATTTTATCCTAGTTTTAATTTATTCATTGAATCTTCAATTATGTATAACTTAGTTCCATAATACTAATGTTCACTAGTTCACAACTCAATCAACTCCTTTATTTTCTCCTCAAATATGTATATCTATTATTTGGATTCATCTTCTTCTATAGCCGCACCATAAATATATTTCAGATCCTGCACCCTTATGGATGAACCTGCAAAACTAGTATAAGGGAAGTTTTTTGATGTTGATATTCAATAAAATTTAAGAGAAGTTAATTTAGGAAAGAATTTTCTCTCCCATTTGTTTTATCCTTTATCCCATTATCTTTATGAAAATCCTATGGGAAACTATCTATAAGTGTGGGAAGTGAGCATTACAACTTCTCTTTAAATATCACTACCTCTCTTCCATCGCCTTCATCCATGGAATAATCCAACCATGCCGAATCTATGGAATTAAAATAGGTATTATGATTTGTAATATAGATTTTAGTAAAAGTCAAGGAAAAAAATAAAGAATTTTGTCATCTACCTTAAGTGGTTTATCTTGTAAAACCCAAAAATATTTAGAATACTATTCTCAATAGATTTCTTAACAAGAAATACTGAGCTTTAAGTGAACTGTGATATACAATTAAAATATTATTATTTAATGTGACTACTATCACATAAATGTTGGATTTATGGGTATTAATAGGATTTTCACATTATTAAAATATATATAAAGGTTTTATATAATGGTTTTATTAATAATAAATAAGTACTCAATTTTCAGTAAAGTCATTTTATACTTCAAAAATACATCTTTTATTAAAAAATTATTTCTATTAGTTTTTGTCAATAAATAATATAATTATTCTCTACCACTTTTTAGAAAATTTATTTAAAAAAATTAACTTCATTTTTGAAATCATCATGTCATAATTTTTAATGAACTTAAAATCTAAAGTAGGAACTTTGTATTTGATAGCGTGTATGACATGAAACACAAAGCATGTAAGAGAATATAATATCCTGGGAATTTATAGTATATTTTATATTTTAAATAAATTAAATATATTTCATAGATTTAAATGCACACAACACCGAGTTATCATATGTCGCATGCAACAATGAGTTTCTTTGATGACTTCTGTTACATGCAAGACTGAGTTTTACCGAACAATAATATATTATTAAAATATTATTATTTAATATAATAAGATATAAACTAGCCATTATGAATAATATTAAATTAATTATGAAATTATATGGTCTATACAACTAATTAATTGGTTTAAAATTAATTAGAAATGAATATAAGAACCAATTGAAAATAAAGGGAATATTTCATAAAAAAACTATTTTTATGCTCACAAAGGTGTTTTACCCTAATAAATTAAATTAATTACAATTATTGAGTGATATTAATTTAATATATATATATATATTATATTCAATAAAATATTTTTTATATCCATCCAATATATTTGATATACATAAGATAAGAATAAACCCAATTTTATGAATAATATACTATATTTTTATTAAGACACTTTTACCGTATTTTAATGGAGAACCTATTTTAAATCCAATTTTGGTAATTTTATAAATATTATATGTCAAAATAAAATTTATATTTGAAATAAAAACATAAGAATTAGGTTAGTGTTTTTTTTGGTATTTTTCTGTTAAGTTTCATTTTTTAATGAATAATGAAAAATAATGAACTTTAATTCAAAACTGTTTTTTCATATAATTTATTTATAAGGTTAAATCATATTTTAAATTGGTTTTAAAGTTTAATTAGATCAATTTTTTATAAATTAATCCAATTTAGGTCATTGGAATAAATTTTATTTTGAAATTGAATATGGAAACTAGAAAACTTTTGAAAGTCTTTACTTTAAAAACCCGCATTCTCGTGCCGTATGTAGGATTAAATTTAAATTAATTTCTCTTACTTATGTGGTTAGAATTTGGAAAAATGGATTCCATATTTTTAATAATAATCATTTATAATTTCTAATAATTTTAACTTATTCTTTGACTAAAAATATTAGTGAAAGTAATTAAAATTAATTACAACGATTAATGTGAAATTAAGATTAATAAGAGACTAATCCTTAAACCTAATGGAAAAAAACCTATAAAATTGTAAAAAAGATTTTGGATGGTAATATTTAGACCATATAATCCATTTTATATATAATTTTTATCAATTTTGGATCCACTTTCAATGGAAAAAATGTGGATCGAATTCCCTTTTTCAAAATTTACAAGAGTGTCATTCGTCCTCTACTATAAAAATACCTCGTATCCTCCCACTTCCTCACACTTAAGATACTTTGTATCAACCAAGATTTTCCCAAATAGCTCCTCAAACTAACTCCCCTAAACTTAGAAGCATCACCTTGGGAAGAAGTCCATCCAAGGAATCCCTTTGGTGCAAACCAAAATGAGTTACCCAAAGAATATGTAACATCTTTTCTCAAGCTCTTTAGTTTTATTTCTTTATCCACTACATAAAATATTATTATTACATGATTATATAAAAAAAATAGTATCCTAAATATACTGAGATTTTTTTATTCTAAGGGTTCAACCTAAAATTACACACACTTCCATTTAATGAGTAACAAATTCATCATTTATGTGTACGACGAATTACCGCCTCACGAAATGAAGTTGTTCATTTTTTCTTTACCTCCTTTCCTAGATGGGAATTATTATGGACACACTGATTATATTAGATATATGTTATAATTATTATTTATTTATTCATTTTTAATTATTTTATGACACATACCCTTACACTTTCCATTTTGTGTAAATATGATGACATTGTTTGTGGAAGTTTGGACTACCATCCCCTCAAAGAGACGTGATTCGTTCACACTATATATGTAACATAGAAAGGATGGTTTTAATAAAACTATATAACATATATGACATAGTTATGATACTATAATTATAAAATACACATATATAATTTACTTTTCATTATTTTAAAATGGTAAACAAATGAAAGTAGCGTTTATGCGTACGTACGACCTGCCGTCTCCATAAACGATGCATTTCATTTATAATCTCCAAATGTTATGAAATATTATAAATAAATATATACTGAATTTATATTATAATTAAATCATTTTTTACGTTTTTGATATGATTTAATCATGATCTAATTAATAGTAACAACAAGTAACAAGTTAAAAAATAGTTGAGAAACTAAGCAATTAACACCTAAAACGATGAAAAGAATCAAAGATTGTTAGAAAACAAGTAATAAGATAATATAAGATGTTAATATATGATATTATAAATATTATTATGGTTCTGTTATAGGTTTTTAACATGTTTAAAACCATTATATAGGAATATAAAGGATTTTAACCCAAAAATAAATGCAAGGTAAGAGATTTTCATCTCATTTTTTACATCTATGAGATAAATGTCATGTTCACCACTTACTTCTTTCATGTGGTGCATATAATATCAATTTTGATATAATATATCATGAATTATTTTACCTCTATGGTATTTAATACTTTCATTTAATTTTATTCCTTCATGAGGCTTGTGATTTAAAATGTTTCAAAGTGGTATGTGACACTTTGGAATGTTTAAAAATTATTTTCCTTAAGAATAATTTTAACAATCCTTCAATGGTATTTCCATTTGAGGAAATTATATAGAAATTGTTCAATAAAAACTTTAATTTTACTATAATCTGGTTATTCATGAACTTTTTTAAGTATTAGTACAATTTTTTTACTCTTTGGTACTCAAAATGTTTTATAAAATGCTTTTAATAAAATCCGACTTCATTTATCTCTAGTTGGAGAACTTGTTTTTTTATAAAAAACATGTATTGTTAAATTTTTTTCAAAAATGTTTTTAAAATTTTCAAAATGATTTAGTAAATACATTTTTACCCTTTTTTTCTTTTATCAATTTTTTCAAAATAATGTTCTTGTCGCTTTCTGAACAAGACATTTTTTAACCATTTTACCATGAAAAAAGAATGTTCTTTTTACCCCATACGACATGTATAGATTTAACCACCTTAATTTCATTGAATCTTACTTTTCATGTTTAAAATTTTAATTTTTAAAGAAAATGTTTTCAAAAGTTATTTTCAAATAAAAATGTTTTTTCAAAATAAAAGGATATTTCCCTCATGACTTTTTTTAAAAGATCTTTTTATAGAATTTCTATTCATGAATGAAATAAACCCTTTATTTTTAATCTACTTGGGATATTTTGTATTGATACCATCCTTATTGTTCTTATGGATGGTTTATTATTGATTTGGAAAATGATAGTATTTACATTCACTTACTTGATTCCTTTTAGTCCCCTTAAAATATTCAATTTCCTATGATCATTTGACATTGAATTTACATTAAATTCTGATATCATTTTTCATGGATATGATTATTTTTGGAACCATATAACTTTTTTCATATGATGATTACTTTGAAAGTTATTTGATTATTTGGGTAAATATCGATAAATCTATGTCCTTTATTCAATACAGATATTTTATATGGCATATTATTTATAAGATATGAGGAATGCTTAGGACATGAAAGACATGGGTTGAAGACTGTTTAAGGAATTCCCTATGGGTTGGGGACCAGTTAATGTAAGCTCCTCAATGCATCAGTAGTCTCATGAGATAAAATTAGTTGGTGAACAACCCTTATATTTTTTTTCCAAGAAGAATACATGGGTTTCTACCCATAGTTTTAAACTATCTGGAGGATAGATATTGATAGTAAATGTTTTCATATGCCTTAGACATTACATCCAATAATTAAGAAAATATTTCATTTTGAATTAGTTATTATTTATCCATGAGATTTTGTGTCTACATATCTATGGATACATTTCATTTTTATTTCATTGATTAAATAGAATGTGTTTCTATTTATTTAAATTTCCATATTGTTTATTCACTTCCTTATTAGTTTATTGATTATATGGCATGTGTGTTCAATTATTACCTTTCTATATTGACTATTATCATTGATTCATTATTTCTTCCACTGTACTTTACGTTTACTGAGAATTTGATCTCACCCTTATTTTGTTTCATTTCCCTAGGAATCCAATAAGTATACTAAGAAAGATATGAAAGGATACTCTAGAATGAATAAAGTTATCCTCAAAATAAAAAAATTATGTTGTAATTAGTGTATTAGTTTGTAATAAAAGACTCATGTATGTATTTGTTTTACCGAGACTAATAAACTCTTTGATCCTTTGGTATTTTATTCCTTGTAATCATGCTAATGTAATGGTAGAATGACACTGGATCCAAGATTTATGGGGTCGAGTCACTATAGTTGGTATCAAAGGAAGTTTAGAAGAAATCTTGGGAACTAGATTTATAAAAACATAGATTAAATAACATAGACCTAAGATAGAATTTGAGGATAAGTATAGAAAAACAACATAAAGTTTCTGTTAGATAGATATTATGTGATTTTCCTAGAAATATATCCCTGTCTAGATACTATTGGTGGATGTGGTTTTGACACAAATATACCTAGGGGTAACAACTCTGACAAGGTGCATCAGGCCTGACTTGGCATAACCTGGTACACGGCAACAGGCCTTACTGCTCACATGGTTTGACACTCCTAGGGGATATGCTTAAGATAATTCGCATTTTTTATAAACCATTATAATGGGTTTTAATAAATAATGACAATGAATAACCTAGGATAAATCTGACTAAGGAAGCACCTGTGTTTAAATAAAAAGGATGAAATATTTATGTATTGATGATTTATTAAAAACCTTAGTTAAAATGGTATTTAGTGATTAATCTTATTTCAAGGATTTCCATAATATTTATTTTATAAATTA
Organism: Viscum album; assembly: GCA_963277665.1. Taxonomy (NCBI): domain Eukaryota; kingdom Viridiplantae; phylum Streptophyta; class Magnoliopsida; order Santalales; family Viscaceae; genus Viscum; species Viscum album. The sequence continues at coordinate 1,823,641,763 of OY728132.1, read as the reverse complement.
TATTAATATGTTTTTAGAAAAGGAAAAACTCTATGTTGGTTGATAACCAATGAATTCCGAAAAGGCCATTGGACTTGAACCCATGATCGAAGGATGATAAGGGTTTAATGCTAACCACTGACTTACACAATTTCCTTATTAATATGTTATTTTTTAGTTAAACAATCTGACTAATAAATATTAATAATGAAATAGTAGTGTAAATTTTAGGGTTTAGATATTAATTTCTTAACCATATTGTATTTGGAGAATATTTTGAGACAAATATAAATACTTTTCACTCTTTTATGTGCCTTACGATCCGTTAAATGTTTATTTTAGTGCTCAGGGATTAAAGTTAATTTTTGGATATACATTTCTTGAAGTAATGGATGAATTATAATTTGATCAAATCACAACCAAAATATAGAATTGTTCATATGAAATTAAAATGTATCAGATAAGTAAATTTACTTATACTCTTTGGTAGTAAAATAATTTCTCAATACGATGAAAATGATCTTTAAAAAAATGTTATCCCAATACCTTAATCTTTATTGAACTGATGGTATTCTAAATTATCATAGATTTATGGATTTGAGGCCCTAACATTTCCATTGATCATTCACTTATTTTTTATTGATAAAATCAATCACTCCCTATAAATATTTATTCATTTCCTCCAAATACGTATATATAATTTCCTTTAATGTTATCCTACTTAGAGACCTATTTATATATTATTCCATGTGACCCTTGTACTTCTCGTTCTCTATTTTATAGAGTATTTCTTATGAACCGTTCTCAAAATTTTGGATTTCAAAACTAGAAAATATCAAAAAATACATCACCATAACTGAGTTAAATTAAGAGGATTCAATTTAATTAAGGTGGTGATAATGTAATTCCCCAAAAATATAAAGTAGGAACTTTGTTTTGGATAGAATGTATGAAACAAAACACCATGAGCATAAGGGAATATAATATCCCCAAAATTTATAATAAATTTTATATTTTAAATAAATTCAATATATTTTATATCTTACAATGCACACAACACTAAGTTAGCATACATCGCACACAATAATGAATTTCTTTGATGACTTGTGTTACACGCAATATTGAGTTTTGCCAAACAATAATATATTATTAAACTATAATTATTTAATATAATAAGATATAAACTAGCCATTATGAATAGTATTAACTAACTTATGAAAATCTATGACTTAAACTAATTATTAATTGGTTAAAAATTAATTATAAATGAATATAAGAACTAATTTAAAATAAGGGAATATTTTATAAAAAACTATTTTTATGATAAAAAAGTTGTTTTATACTAATAAATTCAATAAATTATGATTATTGAATGATATTAATGTAATATATATATATATATATATTATGTTCAATAAAATATTTTTTATATTCATCTAATAGATTCTATAAATATAAGATAAGAACAAACCCAATTTTATGCATAAAATACTATATTTTAACTTCCTTAATTCATTTTAGTCCCCTTGAAATATTCAATTTACTATGATCATTTGACATTGAATTTCCCCTTAATATCCATACCATATTCCATGGATATGATTATTTCTTGAACCATATAACATTTTTATACAATGTTTACTTTGAAAGTTATTTAATTATTTGGGGAAATATTGATAATTTTGTTTCCTTTATTCAATATGGATATTTGATAAGGCATATTGTTTATTTGATATAAGGAATTTTTAAGAAATGAAAGACATTGGTTTAGGACCATTTAAGGAATCACCTATGGGTTGGGGACTAGTTAATGTAAACCCCTCGATGCATCAATAGTCTCATGAGATGAAATTAGTTAACAAAAAACCCTTAGAGTTTGTTTCCAAGAAGAATAGATGGGTTTCTTACCCTAGTTTTAAACTATCGAGAGGATAAATATTAATAGTAAAGGTTATCATGTGCCTTAGACATGAAGTCCAATAATTAAACATTTCCTTCATTTTGAATTAGTTATTATTTTTCTATGAGATTTTGTGTCCACATATGTATAGACACATTTCATTTTTAGTTTATTGATTAAATGGAATGTGTTTCCATTTATTTACCTTTACATATTTTTTATAAACTTCCTTATCACTTAGTTGATTACATGGAATGTGTTTTTAGTTATTACATTTCTATATTGACTATGCTCATTGATTCATTATTGCTTCCGCAATACTTTACCCCTACGAAGCATTTGAGATTACCCTTATTTTGTTTCCTTTATTTAGGATTATATGAATTATACTAAGAAATATATTCAAGAATATTATATATGGAATAAAGTTATCCTCAAAATAAAAAAATTGTGTTGTACTTAGTGTATTTATTTGTAATACAAGATTCATATATGTATTTAGTTTACCAAGACTACTAAACCGATCAAGCCTTTAGGATTTGATTCCTTGTAATCATGCCAATGTAATATTAGTAGACACTGGCTTTAGAATTTATGGGTTTTTGCCTCTACATAATTATCTTAGAGTAAATTTTTGATATTTTTCTAATTTTTTTTTTATTTTTTTAATAAATAGTAAAAAATATTGATTTTTATTGAAAATTGTATTTTTGTTTCAAGAATTTTAAAAGTAACATTTTGTTTTAAAATGGTTTAAAAGTAAAATTAGTTCTCTTATATTATTAATAATCTAATTAAGTTTATTAGAATAAATTTTGTGGTGAAATTTTCTATAAAAACATTTTTATACTTAAAAATACATTTATCTGAAAAAATGTTTTTCATTGTGTTTTATGTTTTTATATTAAATTAATTTCCTTAGCTTCTAAAAAATTGAATATTTAAAAATGGATTCCATATTTTGAATTAGTAGGTTTAGAATTTGGTAAATAATTTCTTTTTATTTTTGGTCAATATGAATAGTAACCATAATAATTTTTTGGTACCATGGTAAAGATAAATCAGGTAATTAAGGTTAAAAATAATATGATAAGGTATCCAAATAAACCAAAAACTTTGCTATATTTCATTTTATGAGAATATTTCATTCATAATAATCAAAAAATTTAAAAAGATTAAATTTACTTCCACTTTACTTTGATTATAACATTTATATTATTTTATTTAAATATAAAGTCAAAAATGCCACTCTCTTGCTTTTGATATCTATAATATTTTTTGATAGAGATAAAAAAAACTTATGTTAAGTTATAAATTTTTATTTAAAGTTTAAATCGTTATTTTTATCATCATAATTTATTTTTGATTTTTAGTGATGAAATAATTAACTTAAATTTTTACACAATGCTGACATAGCACTTGTGCAAGCAGTAAAAAAATCAAGTAAATGATTTTAAAAACTCTAAAAGTAATTTTTTTGGTTGATTTAACGTTTTACATGAATTGTGATGATAAATATAATATATAACATATTTTTTATTGGTTTATGTTCAAATTACATTTCTTTCATGTTGTTTTCAAAGTCAAATTATGTGAATAGTTCTTAAAATGAAATTAACAGTATTTTATGTTAAATATATTTTATTAAATTATTTAATAATAATAAAAATATTGAAAGATGACAACTATGATGATAAATGGTCAAATATTTCATACCTTTTCCATTTATGATCCAATTTTTACCTTATAAGTAAAACTATAAATATTTAATATTGAATAATTGATTAACATGATTAATATAAAATTTCACTACAAGAAAATCGCCGTTTAGCAGCGGTTTTTTCGCGGCGGTTTTTAAAACCGCCACGAAACGCGTTTCGGGCCGCCGTTTCGCGGCGGTTTTAAAAATCGCTGCGAAAAAACCGCCGCTAAACTGAAAAAAAAATATATTTATTTTTTATTTATTTTTTATTTTTTTTAATTTTATTCGAGGATTAGCGGCGGTTTTTTAAAAAATCACTGCAAAATAGCGGCGATTTCGGTAAAACCGCCGCGAAATGAAAAGAAAAAATAAAAAAACACGATAAACCCCGAAATCACTAAAACGACCATAAGTTTTGATCCGGGCATCCGTTGAAGCACCACGACCAGTCAAATCGAAGCTCATGAAGAGATATAGAGGCACATATAATCAAAACTGTGAGACGGTCTAAGGTTCAGAAGATATTAGAGTTATAAGAAAGTTGAGAAAAGTTCTCCAACTTTAAACGACCATAACTTTCGCTCCGGGTGTCCGTTTGGGCTCTACCACATATCAAATCGAATCCATCGAAGAGAGCTACACACAAATTCAACACAAGAAAGTTTTCTTCATGTTTTTTGACCCCAAAAACCCTCCAAAGGCCTCCAAAACCCCATTTCGTTCACCGGTGTCTCGTCGAACTTGTCTTCAAACGGACCTAACATTCGATCCGCATGTCAGTTCGGCCTCCTCCACCTTCCAGATCATAGCTCGTTCCATGAGCTTCAGTTTGACTGGTTGCGGTGCCCACATGCACTGATAGATCATATGTTATGGCCTTTTTAGTGGGTATCAGGTTTGTTATGTTTTTCGATGCCTCGTTTCTAGCACCCGTTCCCCGTCAGCTTTTTTTTAAATGGTCATAACTACTGATCCGCCTGTCAATTCAGACTCTTTCACCTTTCAGGTCGAAGATCATTTTAGGATCTTTGATTTGATAGGTCTCGGATCTAAAACGGACTCTCGGATCATAAGTTATCTCCGTTAATGTGAGTCCAATGTTTTTGTCTCTTTATGACCGTTTTGATGGGTTTTAACGGTAGCTCCATTTATTACTGTTTATTTGGGTTTCCATGACTTGTTATCTTTATCAATGGGTTTTTATGGGTTATTATGATGATTATGTTGAATTATTAAGGAGTTTTCCAGAGTTGTCAGGAGTTTTCATGCATTCTCATTCTTTCTAATGCCTCATTTTTCATATGCTTCTCCATCCTTTTTCATGCGTTTTCATGATTTTTCATCCCTTATCACGTCTTTTCATACTTTTTCATGTGTTTCCTTTATTATTTATTATTTATTATTTATAATATACTTTAATTTATTTATTATCTATTATTTGTAATTGGTTATTTATTATTTATATTTATTAATTATTTATGTTTATTTATTATTTATTATTTATTATTTATATTTATTTATTAGTTATTATTTATTATTTATTATTTATTATTTATTATTTATATTTATTTATTATTTATTATTTATATTTATTTATTATTTATTATATATTATTTATATTTATTTATTATTTATTATTTATTATTTATTATTTATTATTTATTATTTATATTTATTTATTAGTTATTATTTATTAGTTATTAGTTATTATTTATATTTATTTATTATTTATTATTTATTATTTATTATTTATATTTATTTATTTAATATTTAATATTTAATATTTAATATTTAATATTTAATATTTATTATTCATTATTGATTATTGATTATTGATTATTGATTATTGATTATTGATTATTGATTATTGATTATTGATTATTTATTATTGATTATTGATTATTTATATCTATTATTTATTATTTATTATTTATTATTTATATCTATTATGTATTTATTATTTATTATTTATATTTATTAATTATTTATGTTTATTTATTATTTATATTTATTATTTATTTATTTATATTTATTATTTTTTATTTATTATTTTTTATTTTATTATTTATCTTTATTTATTATTTATTATTTATTATTTATTATTTATCTATATTTATTATTTATTATTTATTATTTAATATTTAATATTTATTATTTACCATTTACTATTTATATTTATTTATTATTTATATTTATTTAGTATTTATTATTTATATTTATTTATTATTTATTATTTATATTTATTTATTCTTTATTATTCATTATTTATTATTTATTATTTATTATTTATATTTATTTATTATTTATTATTTATTATTTATATTTATTTATTATTTATATTTATTTATATTTTTTATTATTTATATTTATTTATTATTTATTATTTATTATTTACTATTTATATTTATTTATTATTTATTATTTATTATTTATTATTTATTATTTATATTTATTTATTTAATATTTAATATTTAATATTTAATATTTATTATTTAATATTTATTATTCATTATTGATTATTCATTATTGATTATTGATTATTGATTATTGATTATTGATTATTTATTATTTGTTATTTATATCTATCATTTATTATTTATATTTATTTATTATTTATTATTTATTATTTATTATATATTTATTATTTATATTTATTTATTATTTATTATTTATTATTTATTATTTATTATTCCTTATTTATTATTTATTATTTATTATTTATTATTTATTATTTATTATTATTGAGTTTATATCTATTATTTATGTATTATTTGTTTTTTCAATTAATATATATAAGTATATTAAATTCTGTTTGTTAACCACATGGCGAGCTTGTTAGAGTGGTAAAGTCTTTGGAAAATATGCAAGAGGTTGGGGTTCAAATCTCACCAAACACAGAATTTCATTATATTGCATGGGCATGCATGTGCATGTGCATGGGATGTGCATGCATGGATAAATAAAGTGAATAAAATAAATAAATAAAATAAATAAATAAATAAAATAAATAAAAAATAAATACGAAATAAAAAAAATAAAAAATAAAAAGGAAATAAAATAAATAAATAAAATAAATAAATAAATAAAATAAATACGAAATAAAATAAATAAGAAATAAAATAAATAAAATAAATAAATATGAAAAATAAATAAACAAATAAAATAAATACGAAATAAAATAAATACAAAATAAAATAAATAAAATAAATAAATACGAAAAATAAATAAATAAAATAAATAAAATAAATAAACTAAATAAGTAAATAAATAAAATAAATAAGTAAATAAATAAAATAAATAAATAAATAAATAAATAAATAAATAAATAAATAAATAAATAAATAAATAAATAAATAAATAAATAAATAAATAAATAAATAAATAAATAAATAAATAAATAAATAAATAAATAAATAAATAAATAAATACAAAAAATAAATAAATAAAATAAATAAATACGAAATAAATATGAAAAATAATTATATAAATATATAAATAAATAAATAAATAAATAAATAAATATATAAAATTAAAAATAAAAAAAATTAAAAAAAAATAATAATAAAAAAAAATAAAAATAAAAAAAATAAAAAAATAAAAGAACCGCCGCGAATAGTTTCCCGTTGCACGATTTCGCGGTGATTTTTCAAAACCGCCGCCAATCGATTTAGCGGCGGTTTAAACCGCCGCGAAACGGAAAAAAAACCACCGCTAAATGCCTTTTTTGCCATAGTGTTTGGTTAACCAAGGGATTAAACCGAAAGATAAAGTTTTAAATGATATATAAACATGTAAATATTTTATTATATTATTATATTAAGACCCTATATTTCTTATATTCAAATACATTCCATTTTGGAACCATTTTACATGAGTTAAACACATATTATATTATAATATTTCATGCATTCCCAAAAAAAGTCATTAATGATATTTTATAATAAATTATATTTATTTAAATTATTTAAAATTCATAAAAATTCTATATTTTTCCAATTTAATGGTATATTATTTAAAATATCAACCATGGTCTATTTATTAGTTAATTTTTCTTTTATTGTAACATTTTTAACCTTTAAAGGGCAGAAAACTTTGATATTGCGGTAATTATAAAAAGGGTTTATGGGGAGTTAAAACTAAGAGACAAGGGTGAAAAAAATTAAAAAACTAGTTGAAATTTTATTTTATGATATAATTTATACTCATAATCATATTATATTTTAATTATACCAATTTGGATCTATTTTTTCATGAAAATTAATTTATATTAATTTAATACTTTAAGTAATTCCAAGAGTGCCCCTCTTTTACTTATAAAAGGGAACATCTTCTCATATTTTCCTCACACCCTATGAACCATATATATCAAAAAAAACCTACCCAATTTTATTATAAATTTTCAAATTCATGAATTAGATGTGATTATATTCTTAAAATACCATTCCAAGGACCCTTAAGAAAGGATCTAAATTAGGCCTTTTGAAGAAGAGATAATCCTCTTAACCGACCTATTTCAATTTATTTCTTCTTATAACTACTCTAAATATATGGTATTAATAATAAAATAATAACTTTAACATCTTAAATATACATAAATTTTATTATTATTATGTAACCACCAATATCCACCCTTTATTCCATCAAATGGGAAGTGAAAGTATTGTTTGTGCATATGTGTAGACTACCAAATCCACATAGAGATATAATTCATTTTTAATCACCATATTTTATGAATGGTTATTATGATGGAGTTAATATTTATGCATGATATTTTTTAAATAATCTTGATTCTATTTTTATAATATCATATCTATCTTTTTTACCTTCCAATTCATTGGAAAGCGATAACGTTGCTCGTGCGTATGTGTGGACAACCACCTCCACGAAGCGATGTTATTCATTTTTCATTTCCATTTTACATGTTTGGTAATAAGGATATATTTTTTGTATTTATATGATATAATAATGATTATATAAAGGTGAATTATTATTTATCTTTATTTTTTCCATCTGCCGAAAAGTGAAAATATCATTCATGCATACGTAAAACCTACTGTCTCCATGAATGACATAACTTATTTTTATATATATTTCCTTTATATAAGAATATAAATATATCTAATGAATATATATTATAATTAATTATTTATTAAAATTATGGAGAAAATCAGACCATGATTAAAGTACAAGGACCAGAACTTTCGAACTAAAACATTTTTGAAAAACAAAGCAGTTATCACCAAAAACAATGATTTTAATAATGAATTCTTAATAAAAAGGTTATAAAATTTTACAAGTAAATAATATATGGTATTATATTGATGATTATTGTTATTTAATATATGTATAATAAATATATATTTATAATATAGGAGATTCAAACGCGTATAAAAGAAGCCGGACCTACAGTAAGGGTTCTTCGTCTCAATATTATTTCGTTGAGACATGTTTGATGTTATGCACATATTTATGTTTATGTGGTGTATATGATTCCAATTTGAAATTTTATATCATGTATAATTATTAATTCATATTATTTAAAGTTACAACTCAAATTATTCCATCCAAGGGGTTTTGATTCGAAAGTTACCAAAGTGGTAAGAGTTTATTTCACAATCCCATCGTTATTTAGAATTGTTTATTTTTAAGTTTCTGCTGGGATAATTATTTTATATTTATATATTAGAACCAATATATTTTATTCTACTCTGGTTATTTCTAAAAATTAAAATTTTCCTTTCATTTTCCTCGCTTTAAGTACTCAAGATACTGAAATAATGTTTTTAAGGAAAATCGACATTGTTTTTCTACTCGATTAGGAATATTTTTCTTTCATGTATATATTTTCCTTAAAATGTTTTAAAGAATTTTTTTACTATTATCTAATTATTTATAGAATAATTTTTTATCCATGTTTTACTTATTAAAAATCGGTTAAAAGGAATCTTCTTGTAATTTTATGAATGAGGCAATTTTTAAATTTTTACTTAAAATGTGAAAGGAATATTTTTTTTAATGTACTCTACATGAAATAATTTTTCCACCATAATTACTGATCAATACTTTGAATATTTCTTTAAAATTTTACATGGTTATTTTAAAATAAAATTTTTCCCTAGTATTCTAGATTTTTTAAAAAGTGAATTTCAAATTGAAAACTGTATTTTCATCAAGAATGTTTTAAATGACATTTTTATGGTATTTCTATCCAACAATGACAATAAAACTTTATTTTATATATGATCCAATAGGGGTATTTTTTAATCATAATATCCTTATTATTTCTCTATAGGGTTTATAATCAGTTTTATTGGGGAAAGTATTGTTATTTCATATAAGATTTATTCCTATATGAACAATTTTTGATTGTTAAGGCATGTTGATTAAGTTATATTGTTTACTCATTCGATGAATGCATTTGAATTATTAAGTGATAGGTGGGTCCTAATCATAAATATCCCCTAGATTGATCAATAAGTCTCATGAGACAAAATAGTTTGGGTTTTTGGTGTAGGCCTTACCTATTTATGAATCATGTCTTGACATAAGGCCTTGATGGTTTGTTTAATATGTCTTGGTAAAAGACCTTCATGGAAAGTTTATGATGTTTGAAATTATGCATTACATAATTATAAAATTATTTATTCACGTCCATGTGATTATTTTGAATAATTATTATATCCATGGAAAATTTTCAAGATCATGTGATTATTTATATGGAATTATTTGATTATTACTTATTCCTGACAAATTATTATTTATAATCAAGTTTTTTATCAAATATAATGTGTTTTTAGTTATTTACCTTTCCATATTGATTATGTATTTTTATTCATGATAAATTCCACTATACATAACCCTTAATAAGCGTTTGAGCTCACCCTTATTTTTTCCTTTCCCTAGGATATCAGGAAGTGTACTATGAATGATATGCAAGGATATACTAGAGAGAGAATAATTATGTTCTCAAAGGAAATACTTAATTGTATTTTATTTTTTAAAATATATGTGAGATTCAATAATGTATCTAGTTTACCTTGAATAATAAATAATTTGGTCCTTTTAGACGCGATCACTTGTATCTAGTGCAAATATTTTTAAAGTAGACACCAACTCTGTGTTACTAGGGTCAGGGTATTTATAGTTGGTATTAGAGAATGTTTAGTAGAAACCTTAGGAAATAGATTTTTGAAAACATATACTAAGGAACATAACCATATGGCATAATTTAATGATACATTTAATTTTAGAGTAATATCATAATGTTTTTGGTAAGGTAGAGATTATGCGACTTTCCTTATAAATATATCTCTGCCTAGATATTACAAGTGGACATGGTTTTTAAATAGATGCATCTAAGGTTAATAACTATGAAAAGAGTTGGTCAAATATATATTGAACATCATTTTTATTCATGGTGAGTGTTCCCTTACTACACACCTAGTTTAACACTCATAAGGCTTGGGTTAATTCACATTTTCTTTATGAACCATTTTGATAAATGAGATAATAGAACCTATGGAAACCTATGATATTCCATAGTGATATGGTATAAACCTAAAGTGTCTTGGGTTGATAAGTTTAAGGTTGATCAAAATCTTAAATGAAAATATACCCATTTTTAGGTTTTATGTGATAAGAGTTTTACATGATTAAAGATATTTTTAGGGAAATTTATGGGAATAAAACCCTTTGGTTTAGTATATGTTTTAGTGAGAAGGTTATTTGAGTAATATGCTTCTATATTTTGTGGTCATAACTTTAAAGTTATTTAAAACCATTAGGTTAAATATGATCATTGATTTAAAGGTAATAATAGTCAATTAATATTATTTGATTTATATGAAAAAATAATATGTAGAGAAAAAATTAGTGGTCAAAAGTAATTTGATGATTAATGTTATTTTTGAGGATATTCATCATGTTTTTGGGAATGTTATATAAATTATAATAATACAGTTTTATAAAAAATACAAGCCATAGTCTAGGAGAAAACTCTTCACATTTGACGAGGCCACGAGGCTTAAACCCACAACCGAAGGGTGAAAAGGGTGCAATGCATACCATTGGCCTATATGATTTCATAGTTAGTACGATATTTTTTTACTTAAATTATTTGATGGAAAAAAATAAGTTGATTTTGGGAAGAATATTATATGATCATTTTTTTTGATTTTTTTGAGGTGATTATTTATATTTCAGGGGAAATTTTATTGGATATAGGTATATAAAATTTTTAAGTTTAATGTAAAGGATTATTTGGGAATAATTCTATTAAGTTTTTGGAGATGTGATCAGAAGGGTATGGGATAACCTTTGAGGTTAAAAATTTCTTTAATACTGAGGTTATTGAGGTTATTTATGATATATTATTATTTATTAATCCGTGTTAAACCTTTGGTTTTATTATTTAATTTTAGATATTAATGTATTATTCATTTATATTAAGGTTTATATTATCTTACATTGTGCTATCCATTTTGGTTTTAGTAAATACTCGAGGAATAACTTGTTATTTTTTTTGGATTGTGTGATCCATTATAGGTTTATTTTAGTACTTTAGGCATGAAAAATGAATCTTGAATACTCATTGTTTAGAGAAAAATATGAGATGTAGTGAGAATTTATTTAAAGGATAAAATTCTACTTTTCAAGTAAATATATTTCCTTATGTTCTTAGTATAGATGGAAAAGAAACTCCTAAAATCTAGGAAAAGGATATTGAAATAATAATTTTATTATTTTACATTCATTTATGATGAATTTATTATCTTTTCACACCTCAATTATTTGTGGTTTTGTGGTCATTAACTTTTTCACGACCATGTTATCTATTAGTCTATATTAGTCATTGGTTGTTAGTTTTTCCTCCATGTATATAATTTAACTTTCTAGATAAAATTTTGAGGGACCAATTTATTTAAATTGGGTATAATGTAACACCCCCAAAATTATAATACTATGCTCAATATCTTTCTTAACAAGAAACATTGAGCTTTAAGCGAACCACGATATACTAAGAAAATATAATTATTTAATGTGATAATTATCGCCTAGATATTGGATTGATGGGTATGAATAAGATAAATAAAATTATCAAAAAATATTTATAAAGTTTTTATATAATTTTTTTATTAAAAATAAATAATCAATCAGTTTTCTATAAAGTCATTTTATACTTCAAAAATATATTTTTCCTCAAAAAATGGTTTTTATTTCTATTTTTTAATAAATAATTTAATTAATTTCAGAAAATTTAAGAAAATGTGTTTTAAAAAAGTAAATCTATTTTTAAATCATCATATAATATTATATTGTATTACTGTTTTTGATAATTTTCTAAAATGTTTTATTTTTCTAATGAATAGTGAAAAATAACAATTTTTATTGAAAACTGTATTTTTGTTTCAAGCATTTAAAATTTAACATTTTTTTTAAAATGGTTTCAAAGTAAAATTAGTTCTATTATATTATTAATAATCTAATTAAATTCATTGTAATCAATTTTATTGCGTAATTTTTATAAAAACATTTTTATACTTAAAAAGGAAATTTTATGAAAAACCGTTTTTCGTTGCGTTTTGCAATTTTATCTTACACTACTATAAATTTAATCTTGAAAAATAAATTTATTATTTGTAATAAATATTTTAAAATCTTATAAATAATTCCTTTTTATTTTTGGTTATTATGAATAGTAACCATAATAATTTTTTCTTACCACGGTAAAGGTAAATCGAGTAATTAAGGTTAAAAATATTACGATAAGGTATCAAAATCAACCAAAAACTTTCCTATATTTTATTTTATGAGTACATTTCATCTATAGTCATCCAAAACTAAAAAATGCGGAAATTTATTTCCACTTTTTTTGATTATAACATTTATATTATTTAATTTAAATATAAAGTCAAAAAATGTCACTCTCTTGATTTTAGTGTCTATAATATTTTATGTCTAGGATAAAAACAACTTATTTTCAGTTATAAATAATTATTTTAATCATAAATACTTTTTTTATCATGGCAATTTATTTTTACTATTTAGTTATGAAATAATATCCTTAAATTCTTATGCAATACTGACACAATGCTTGTGCAAGAAGTAAAAAAAAGTAAATTATTTTAAAAACTATAAAAGTAATATTTTTATGGATGAGTTAAGTTTTCCCATGAATTATATATATAAATATAACATATTTGAGATTTTTAAAGGTTTATTTTCAAATTCCATTATTTTAATGTTATTTTTGATGTCAAATTATGTGAATAGTTCTTAAAATGACATTAACAATATTTTATTTTAAATATATTTTAATAAATTATTTAAAAATCATAAAAAATATTGAACGGGTAAAATTAGGATTATAAATTTCCAAATATTTCATACCTTTTTCATTTATGTTCCAATTTTTACTTTATAAGTAAAATAGAAACCTATAATATTGAAAAAGTCATTCCCACAATTAAGGTTAAAATTGGTTAACCAAGGGGTAAAACCAAAAGATAAAGTTTAAAATAATATATAAACCTATAAAAATTTTATTTTATGACTATGTTTTGATCATATATTCCTTATATTATAATAAATAAAATTTATAACTATTTTAGATGATTTAGATATATATTATATTATAATATTTCATGTATTTCAAAAAATGACATTTTTTATATTTTATAATAAATTATATTTTATTAAATGATTTGAAGTTAATAAAAATTCTCTATTCAGAGACTTTAATGGCATATGGTTTAAAATATCAACCATGTTCCATTTATGCACCATTTTTCCTTTTATGGTAACATTTTTAACCTTTAAATGGTAGAAAACTTTTATATTGCGATAATTCTCAAATTGGTTAATAGGGAGTTAAAACTAAGATATTAGGGTAAAAACATAATCAAAACTTGTACAAATTTTATTTTATGAGATTATATAGACTCATACTCATCTTATATTATAATTATACTAACTTGGATATATTTTTTAATAGAAATTAATTTATATTCATTTAATATTATAAGTAATTCCAAGAGTGCCCTCTCCTCACTTATAAAAGGGAACCTATTATCCTATCTTCCTCACATCCTTTGAGACATATAGATTAACTAAATCCTACCAAATTACCTTATAAAAATTTAAATACTTTAATTATACATTCTTTATATTCTTAAAATACCCTTCTAATGGTCCTTCAAAAAGGATCTAAAGGAGGCCTACCAAAGAAGAGGTAATAGTCATAATCGACCTCTTTCAATTTATTTCTTCATACACCTCCTATAAATATTTTTTATTCATCATAATATAATAAATTAAGTATCCTTAATATATTTAAATGTTATTATGATTATATAACTACCAATATACACCCTTTATTACATCAAATGGTAAGTGAAAGTTTTTCTCCTATGTATGTGTGGACTTCCACCTCCATGTAACGATATAATTCATTTTTTCATCACCATATTTCAAAGATGGGTATTATGATGGATTTAATATTTATAAATTATAATTCTATATTTATAATATCATATCTATATTTTTACCTTCCAAGCCATTGGAAAATGATAAAGTTGCTCGTGCGTACGTGTGGACTACCACCCCCACGAAGTGATGCAATTCGTTTTTCATTTAATTTTTATTTGTATGGAAATAATTATAGATTTAATGGAAATATATGATATAGTAATTATTATACAAATTTTAATTATTATTTATATTTCTTTTGATCTATCTTTCAAAAAGAGAAAATATCGTTCATGCGAACGTACGACTTAGTGTCTCCATGAACAGTGTAGTTCATTCTTTTATATCTAACTTTTATAGATGAATATATATATATATATATATATAATGGATATATATTATAATTAATTAATTATTAAAATTATGGAGTTTATTGGACCATGATCAAAGTTTATGGACCAGAAATTCCAAACCAAAACATACATGAAAAATGAAGCAGTTATCACTCGAAACAGTGATTTTAATAAAGAATTATTAATAAATGGGAGATAAAAGGTTATAGTTAAATCATATATGGTATAATATATATGAGTATATTTCTATAATATATTTATAATAAATATAAACTCATCATACAAGAGTTTATAACATGTATGAAGGAATTCAGACATAAGGTAAGGGTTTTTCATCTCAATATTATTTCGTTGAGACATGTTTGATGTTATTAACCTATTTATATTTATGACGTGTATATAATGAACCTTTAACATGTTATATCATGCATAATTATTTATTCATGGTATTTAAATTTACAACTTAAATTATTTCATCTAAGGGGTTTTGATTCAAAATTTACCAAAGTGGTAAGGGTTTATTTCACAATCTCATCATTATTCAGGATTGTTTATATTTAAGTATATGTTGGGGGAATTTTTTGATATTTCTATATTAAAACCAATATATTTTATTTTCCTATAATAATTTATATAAATTACAAGTCATCCTTTCATTTTCATCTCATTAAGTACTCAAGATACTAAAATAATGTTTTTAAGGACAATTGACTTTGTTTTTATACTCGTTCGGGAATATTTTTCTTCCATGTATAGATTTTCCTTAAAATGTTTTAAGTTTTTTCAATATTCTCTAATGATTTATTAAATACATTTTTACCCATGTTTTAAATTTTATAAAATGATTTAAATTGAATAATATTTTAATTTTAGGAATGAGTTACTTTTTGATTTTTACTAAAAATTTCAAAGGAATATTTGTTTTAACTAGTACTTCACCCGTGAAAATGCACAAGTTTATCGACCAATTTTTTTTGTTTTACATTTTGATGAATATTATCATAAAATTTAAAGTTACTTTGAGAAATGAACTTTTTATACTAAAATTAAAATATATAAAGAATAAAATATAAGTTATTGACTCTAATCCAAAAAGGTTATTCCATAATTAAAAAAAGAAATTCTATTAGTTAAAACATACCTTAAAACATGAGAAACACATAACTTGACTATTTTTTAGTGTTAAAAATAATGCAGTCAGAGAATAGAACACCTTCCATTAGCATATCCCCTGTGCATCCCTTTAGTCTCTTCTTGATCTCTCTTAAGGTTCTCTATCAGCTCCCAAATATCTTTATTTGATATATTCTAGGCTTCCATGGCATCCTTCCAAGCCTACAGTCTCATAGCTTGGTCTTCTACAAGCTTCTTCTGCAATTTATCAGTTTCTTATCTAGGATTTGATTCCAATATCTTTTTTATTTTTTTGAGCCGTTACACATATTGAATTTCCATTTGATCCTCAAAAATATATATTTCTATCTTCAATTAAGAGGATGATAAAATGAAAGTTTGTTTTTACTGACTTCCTTTTGATGATTATCGTTTGTTGAAGAGTCACTCAAAGTTTTAGAATTTGAACCCATAAAAATGTCATACCACAGTGAACCTTCATCATAAAAATCATGTAATAGTTATTTTGAAAAGATAATAATATTTAAAGATAATATTAAACATTAGTGTAGACTAAAATCTTAGACAAAAATCTCAGAATCCAGAATCTGAATATTATCATAAAAGTAAGAATTAAAAAGAAAAAAAGATAATTTATTATTGTCACATACCTTTTATAATGGTGTTGATAAAATATGCATAGGTAAAAATGGAAATAATCCTCCCATATAGCAAATCTTTTTTGAACTAATAGTCAAAAATAAATTAACAATTTCACTATAATGACTATGATAACTTATATTTGCATATTTGTTTTGTCAGTATGAACAATTAAAATTCATATAATTTTTTCTACAAAGATCTCATAATAATAAATTTTAATCTAACATATATAAATTTATTTATTATAATAAATAGTAACGAAAAAAATTAGAATACACTTACAGTTTCCTATAACATCTTTGTGAAGAATTCCAATATAATTCACAACAACCAATCAAATGATAATGGATAACCAAATGAACTCCATTATTATTCATCATTATCTATAAAACTCTCATTCTGATATATCATTCTATATGCAACTCCCATTTGCATCACACAGATCTACTATAATCTAAAATGGACTTCATTAAGTTAGCTTCAAAACCTCCCAACACCATCACCCCTCTGATTCTCTCTTTGTGGTGTTTTCCCTTTGTTTTTTCTTCCATCTACATAGTAATGTAATGAATCCATCATGACATGTAAACTATTTTAAGAATCATTAAGTTAGAGTCAAATATAAAGAAAGTGTTTTCATGTTCAAAATTTAATATAGAATTTATTGACGTAAATATGAAACTAAATGTCATTAAAAGAAAAGTTTAATGATGAATATAATGTTGTGATAATCTAAAGATATTTTAAAAATTAAAATAAATATTTTATCAATCATTAGACATGAAAAAATAATATTTTTTATTACCATACATCATATACATCATAAAAACAATACAATAACAATAAAATTGAGTGTTTATAATAATAGTGATCACTATAACTGATAATAGTGGGTGAACATTGAAAATTCATAACGAGATACATACATATATATATATATATATATATATATGGAAATATGAGAAACCAAATGATACCACTTATACCGATATAATTTAATATTACAAATATATTTTTAAACAACCAATTCCTTTATTTTAGTTTTAAAAATAATTAATAATTTTATATTTTTTAATGATAAATGAGGAATTGAAACAAACTTGGGAGTATGTGAATATTTTGGTTGATTTTGTACTCAAAAGTCATTAATCATAACATTTGAGGCGTTGAATGAAAGAAAATCAGAGGATGAACCAAAATTATTATTTATCAAATCAACTGAATATGGATAATAAAAAATAAAAATAGGTTATGGAAATGATATAGTCAACATTATATATAATAAATATCATTTAGTTTATTACATGGGGGTGAAATTTTTTCAAACAAACTTATCATTTTTTCCCAATCTTTTAGACAAATTCATAGTGAATATTTTATTTTGTAAATTTTAAACAACCTTACTACCTAAAACAACATTACAACTAATAAGAATAATATAAAAATGTATAAAAATTATTTCATGACAATATTAATAGAAATAATTTCACTAACCATTTGAAAATAACCTTGATAAAGAAAAGAGGTTCAAAATTTATACATTTATATTAGTAAAGATAATTCTTATCTTATTTGAGAATTAGAAGGTAAAGTAGTTGATGTAGTAGATGAACTTGTAATGTGGGTGAAAAATTAAGCAAAAAATATATCATTTAGATAAGAAATTAAAATAAAATAACATGAATTAATAATTTGAAAACCTATAGACAAGAATAATACTCTTTGCAGCCTTCTGTCCTTAAATATTTATTTATTGTTGGAAGCATGTGAACCATCTTTGTAATCAGATGATATGATATTTAATAATAATAATATTCATATTGAAGAATATATTATTAATCAATTAAAATTATAAAATATTAGATCTTAAAGTTGATCTTAATGTTATAGAGATACTATAATTAAATATAGATATTATTAATGATATATTAAAATATAATAAACATATATTGGTAAAAAATTATGAAATAAAAATACATTTCCTAGAAAAATAGAAATCAAGAAACACCTCAAATGGAAACATATCATGGCTGAATCAAAATCATTTTAGAAGATCTAATTATAGGGGAAAAAAATTAAAAAATAGCATCACCTTGAAATTCTAGTCTTTCACCCCTGAAGAATAAAAATGAATACAAAAAATTATGAATGTAAAAAATGAAATCCATATCCAAAAAATAAAAATCAAATAATGAGATAATAAAGATTTTCATGTTATACAAATTATGTTTCAAGTGATAATGTTTATAATAAAATTATTACAATAAGTTTTGACCTTTAATAGAAATCATTAAATTTAATTTATTGTATAGTTGAAAAAATACATGTCATTGTATGATAGAACATATTTACTACATGGAAAATAACCAAAAAACTCCTATAAAAAATTAATGATTAGGAAAAAAAGAAACATGAATTATAAAAAATATCATTAATGAGGAATGTAATCAGTTTAGAAGGACTGAAATCATTATAAAATAGATGATACTTATCATTGGAAGAATAAATACATGAATAATGAATAATGATAATTATAAATATTTAAAAATACCAAAATACATAAACTAGAACAAGAATAATTACCTAAATACACTTTTTCCCGATGACCAATTAATGAGGCAAGTAATCATTTTCTGTATTCATGCATAATATGAAACAATAGATTTATAACTAAATTTGTAAAAACAAAAAATTAATAGTAACATGATTAAGTCAATTTTAAAAATCAAAATTTTAATGGAATATTTATTATTAAAATGAAAATGATAATAAAAAGACCAACCTTCAATTGGTGGTACACTTCAAAAATTTTCATGGACTCTTTGAATAATGAATCTCCCATATAAAAATATGTAATTTTGGTCAATATATATTAAATAAAAAATGAAATAGTATGTGTAAAAAATTAATAAAAATTAGAATATGTGGACATTCCATTTTTCAAAAAATATGAATTCAAATTTAAGTGCTATGATAGGTTACAGTAAATAATTTCAAATGGATCCTTAATAATAAAAACTAACCTAAATTTTTTTTAATAGATCAAAATAAAAGGGTGAATCAGAAAGGGAAGAAGGAAAAAACGTAAATGTAATGTATTAAGTTTTTAGAGCGGGTCAAATTCGTTTCCCGAATATTTCGAGTTTGGTGGATGTTCCAACTCTTTCTTTGATCAATGTAACTTAATTATGAGAGTTCTTTTGACCTAAGACCTTGATTTTATATGATTATTAATGCTTGTAAAGTTTCATGTGGTTCATTTGGGTTTCGAGTGTGTTGGATGCCGAGGACCCAAGTTTCTGGGGTGGGAAAAATAGGGCACACAGTTTCAAAAAACTCTGCAGCCTCCAAGGAGTAACCATGCAACCCTCTAGGTGCTTTGTGAATAGTTTTCCAAACTATGTAGGAGGGGGTGAATGGCTGTGAGAAACCTTTGTAGTTTCTAGAAGAGGTGATTTGTATGGTTTCCACATAGTTTGGAAAATAGTGAAGGACAACCATGTGAGCTGGAGCTTTGGGAAGGGGCTATCACATAGGCTTCACACAGTTATCTAAACCATGAAAGATAACCGTTAATCCCATAAAAAATGTGAAAAGTACATTTTTACTTCTTACCCTATTTATTTTCCTCTCCCTTATTTCTTCTTCCTTAGTCACACATAGTATGGGTTCTCCATTCCTTTCTTTTCCACTAGGCTTTGAGCCATATCACCCATCTTAGCTCCATTTCTTGATCCATCTATAGTGTTGGAACCATACTGGTATTCCCTTAAATACTTTTACCTCTATTCTTATTTTCTCATACCTCACAAAGTTCTAAATCTGTGTGAGTATTTTTACACTATTTTTAGGTAATTCATCTAAAATTCCGATTTAATCCAAATCTACCTAAGTTAGAGGCTAATATTAGATGAGTGGATGTATAACAAAATGGGGTAGGTGGTTCTTATCTTTATTTTTGATTTATATAGTGTTTTGGGGGTGCTGATTTGAGCGCACAGTTGTGTTGAAAAAGCAAGAACCTATGAATTTAATCACTAGTCTTAAATTAATTAAATTGACCATGTAAGATGCATATTGTAATGATCACACAAGTTTATAAATGGTTTAATCCCTATAAGTGTCTTGGGACATTATAAATTTTAGTCTAGAGGGATTTACTTAATTAAATTGAATTGTTTTAAATTAATTATTATTGAGTTCCATGAGAACTGGATGGGCTTGACCTAAGGATTGAGATGATGTTGGCCATCTGGTTTGAGGTGATACGATTGTCAGGACAAGCTTGGACTGATGCATTTAGGTGACGTTGATCAACAATTGGGAAACTTGGTCACTATGATGAGACAAAAATTTCATCAAGTTAGAGGCATGGCTTGTGTGATATTGGATGGCGATGTCCATCAGTTTGAGCGACCTAAGCATAAGGGAATGAGGTTCTGGATGATGTGTCTTTGGAATGTATTTGGTGATTCTGTGTTGGAAAATACACCATTTGGATTTGTGTGAACATATAAAGAACTCAAATGATGAGGTGGTATTGACCACTCAAGTGGGTAGAGGCATACGTTAGTTGAAACTTAGGGAAATGGTTCAAGGTTATTTCCATAGAAAACCACGGGGATAGTGAGGAGTCATTAGTTGATGGTGTTGAGACCATAAATTGGGGGATGAGGCTCACCGTATTTGTGGCTTTTGTTCTAGGACATATTTGGGAGGATAAACATTACTATTCCTTGGGACATCAATTTTTGATTCAAAGATTTTATTATTTGGTGGACAGTTATCGCTGTTCCTCGAGATATCAGACTTCGAATTTATGAGAGCTTTCAAGTAGGGGTCTAAGGGACCAGGTTTTGATTATTGGGTGTGCCTTCAGGATGTCGATTTCTGGTTTGGACACAAGGTTTGTGTTGGAACATTGTGCCAAGATACTATTACAGGAGGTGATTGAGGGATTTTTGGCTTGTTATACATCAAGGGATACCTTGGGCTATATGCTAAGGATCCTCTCCACTACGGTTTACCAGTGTTGGAGATAGAAGGTGATCACTTTCTTGTGGCTGATGAGCACAGGGTTAGCGGGTTATTGTTACACATGTGTGTATTAATACTTATTTTATTATTTAGATACACCTACTAAATTATAGATGTAGGATAGTCACACTTTGGTGATGGCCTACTAAGATTATTTCTAACTCCCTACTTGGGCCTTTTAGGATGCATGTAGACTTTTTGGCTTTGTGATCAGTAAGGGTTTAGCCTATAGAGTTAGACCTTATTGTTGAGTTGTTTAAGATGTGATGGATAACAAGGGATCTTGAGGTTCCTAAATCAAATAGATTTTTCTTTCGTTTTATTTTTTTATAAGCATTCTATTATATGTATGTACTAAGTTCTTCTATTGGAGACCCTTCTGCTTATTTTCTGAATGACCTGATATGTATACATGTTTTGTTTTAGCGTCTAAAAATGGCATGTTGGATTGTTTATTTAATTAAATATTGTTATTATTATTGCTTCTTCTATTGTATGTTGTGATTCTTCCATGGGTGGTTTACTGGTCCAGTGTTTGTTGGTCTTTCTTTCCACCACAAATTTTACATACTTGGACCATTATTATATCATCAATATAGGTTATAGTCTCCCCACTATCACTCTTTTACACCCTTGATTATAGTCAGTATCCTTTATCATATAGGGAGGCACGTCTAAGGTTAGTGGAACTCAGCCCATAGCACTGTTCGAGTCGATAAACATGTCAGGGTTCTACAAATGGTATCAGAGCAATTCTTTACTGAGAATTATTAGTAGTGTTCGACTGGTTACTAATGATATCATTGTTTTCCTTTTATATTGGTATTTCTATTTGGGATATGGTAGAATTAAGATTAGGATATTTTCATAACTGGGTTTAGAAATCATTTTTGTGTTCTTACAGCCCCATTAACATTGTATAGACCAAGTTTCCTGGGGTGAGAATTTCTATTATATTTTGATCATTTTACAGTTGATTTGAATTCCACCTTGAGTGGTTCACTTGGATGTGAGTTGTTATCTGTTATGACATGTGACCCTTGTCCTAGAATGGAAAGGGGGGATTTTTATACCTTTTTCATGATATGGAAATGGATGATTGTTTATGATTTCCGATTAGGCACATAATATGTTTTAAATATATATATGAATGTTCCTATGATAAATAGACTTTTGTTATGTAATTCCTATATATATAGGATTGGATCTTATAGTAGTTGGTAGGGATGATGATATGGGGTGATTTTGATCACTAGTTTGGGCAATGAGGTCTTCATATTGAGGAAACATGGTTCGTTAGGATGGGTGTGGCTTGAGGAAATGTGATACTTGGCTTTGATATGGATGGGTAAAGTGCCATGAGGTCAGATGTCAAGAGACATGGTTGTGATGGGTGAGGGTAAGGGTAGTGAGTTTTCATTATGTGATAATGATTTCCCTATCCATATTATATATATATATATATATGTTATCTGGGATGTCTGAACTTGGTATTGGTATTTATCGATATGCCTCCTAGAAAGGCTCCAATGGAGCATTAGGGGGGCAATGATTTGATGTCGCTTGAGTGTGCATAGGTTGAGACCCTCAAGGTTTGAGATGAGTCCCCAGAGGGTTCAGGAAGATCATGAAATACATGTAAAGGCTCATGTACATGCTTTAGTATAGGTGGGGAAACTTCCAGATTTGATATCTTTTGGGCTATGGCTTGATGAGAATCTGAGAGTGATCCTGGTGCATGTGATCCAGGGGGTTGATAGAGATTCTCAAGGAGTAGTGCCTTCTATGGATTACCTGACTCGAGAGTTCTATTCATAGAAATTAATGCTATTTTAGGGTGAGGGAAGACCATATGTGGCATAAAATTGGATCGATTCAATGTAGATGATCTTTGGGAATCTTGAGACACCCCAAGTTAGAGGGTGAAGTTCATGATGTATATGCTCAGAGGACTAAAAAAGTGCTAGTGGGATATGCAGGTTCAGGTAGGCAGGCATGAGGAACTATCCTAGAAATAATTTGAGGCTAGGTTCTTCAAGAAATTATTTTTATAGATGCTGAGGATAGAGAGAGATCAGGAGTTCTTGGGCCTTAAGTAGAGATACATTTCCATCATGGACTATGTAGTGACATTCACCGAGTTTTATCTTTTCACAGCTAGTATGGTGGGAGATGAAACCTTGGGGGTGAGTCATTTCAAGGATGGTTTATGTAATGCGATTAATGTGTAGTTAAACATTTTTAGGTTGGCATCATTCTCAAAGGTGGTGAAACAGGTTCTCATAGCCAAGGGAAACTTGGTAGATAGATCTTATTCGAGTTGAGTAACGACTTTTGGTGATTTTAGTGGTGATGCTTCAGATATTAGGAAGCAAGGCAGAGAGGGGTCTCAGTAGAGAATTTAGGACAGGGAATCAAGAAGACCACCTTGGAGTGGGTCATTGATGGTGTGATTCCAGTGTGGGAAACTGGGTCATTTGAGGATACAGTTGAATTAGGAACCTAAGGAGTGCCAATATTGCAGTCAGGTTAGACATCTTGAGAGGTTCTTAAGAAATCCTTGTTATATAGGTGGTAGTTAGGGACTAGGGAAAACTCAGGGTTCTAAGATCAAACTGGGAGTGGTACTAGGAGCTGGTATCAAGGAGTTATCCGCATGTAGTTGTTGTAGCAGAGACAGAAGGTCAAAATAGTGGGGTCACTGACTGGTGGATAGTACAACACTATAGGTAGGTCATTGATTTATGTAGTCAGGCTTCAGGCCAGGAGCATGATGACGAGCTTCTAGGTGTATAGAAAGCTGGTGATCTAATGATAACCATATGTATGCTGTGGGAATGACTGAGACTATCTTATTTTGTTTTATTTTGGCACTTCCTTTTTAGAGGCATGTCTGTTTTGGGTGCATGAGGTGAACTAGATGTATATATGAACTAACTAGATTCTTATTAGTAGGTTATAATTGATTTATATATGTTATATATATATATATATATATATATATATATATATATGAGGTGCATGACATCAAGATTACTTATGATCACCATTGGGTGAATGGATTCTGAGGTGTGTTGGCATTTGGGAATCGATGCGATGAAATATTAATTGAGGTACATAGGCATTTGGGAATTAGTGCGATGTAGTAATTGTTTGAGTTGTGAGGCATAGGGAATGATTTTTAGAATATAATGAGATGCGGGACCTCACTATTTTCATGTGCGACATGGATACAAGGTGGAAATCTAAGGAGACATGGGGTATGATTAGTTTTGGGTATGCAACAGGAGAACTTGATGAGGTGAAGGAGTAATGATATCTCACATGAGTACTTTTGAGTCAAGGCATAGTTGATGGACAATCGGTTTTATTTGAGTTTTGGGCTAGGAAGTGGCCAAGGTAGGTAACTCCTAAGGTGGGGAGCACCTTGAGGTGTTTGACCCTTGCCCTTTTGATTGAAGCAGATTAGGTTCTTCTTAATGGGATGGGTATGTTTGTTACCTTATTGTCTTTATGATCTATAAACCTGGGATGAGATATGTTAAGGTGGGGATATTGTATTATCCTGAGTTTTTGGAGCAAGTCGAATTCCTCCCCCATTTTGAATTTTTTAAGTTTGGTGGATGTTCCAATGATCAATGAAACTTAATTATGGGCGTTTATTTGGACCAATAACGTTTTTAGATGATTCTTAATTCTCAAAAAGTTTTAAAAGGTTTCAATTGGGTTTCATGTGTGTCGGACGCTGAGAACACAAGTTTCCAAGGTGCGCAGACTGGGGTGCATGTTTTGAATAAATAGTGTGGCCTCTAAGTAGTAACTGTGAGGCCCTAAAAGTTCTCTATGTATGGTTTACCAAAATATATAGGAGGGGGTGAACATCTATGTGAAACCTCTGTAGTTTTTATAAGAGGAGATTGTAACGGTTGCCACACAGTTTGTAAAATTATGTTGGACAATCATGCAAGCTGGAGTTTTAGACAGGGGCTACCATACAGGCTGTTCACCGTTATCCAAACCATGCAATCTAACCGTGTGGCCCATTAAAAGTGTGAAAAGTCTGTTTTTACCTCATAACCTATTTCTTTTCCTCCCCCATTATTTCTTCTTCTCTGGTCACACATAGTAGTGGGTTCTTTCCCCATTCCTCTTCCATTAGGCTTTGTGCCATATCCCCCATCGAAGCTCCATTTCTCGATCCATCCATGGTGTTGGATTTATATTGATAATCCCTTGAATCCTCTTACCTATATTGTTTTTCTATCTCCTCCCAGAGCAATAAATCCATGCGAGTATTTTTATCTTATTTTTAGGGTGTTTTTCTAAAACACCGATTTATTCCAAATAGGCTTGAGTTAGAGGATAAGATCAGATGAGTGTATGTTTACCAACATGAACTAGGCGGTTCTCATATTTCTTTGTGATTTCATGAGTGTTTTGGTAGTCCAACTTTGAGCACATAGTTGTTTTGACCAAACGATACCCCATGATTTAATCGCTTGTCTTAAATTAGTTAAATTGACCGTGTGAGATGCCTATGGACATGATCACACAAGTTCACAAATAGTTTAAGCCTTGTGAGTGGCTTGGGACCTTCGAAAATTTAGGCTAGGGTTGTTTCCTTTATTAAATTGAATTGTTTTAAATTAATTATATTGATTGTTGATTTCTATGGGAACAAGAATATCTTGGAACAAGGATTGATATGGAATTAGCCATATGGTTTGACATGATATAATCATCAGGATGAGCTTGGCTCGAGGCATTTTGGTGATATTGATCATCGGTTGGGTGACTTGGTTGTTAGGATGAGGTGAAGATGGAGTCAAGTTATGGGCATGGCTTGTGTGATATTGGATGGATATGACCATCAATTTGAGAAACATGGTCATAGGGGAATGAGGTGCTGGATGTTGTGGATTTTGAATTTATTTTTGTGATTTATGCTCACCCATGTGGTCCAATTAACGCTTTGGAGTCATGTTCACATAGGAAGGAATCAGATGATGAGGTGGTATTTACCACTCATGTGGGTAGAGGCCTCTTTTAGTTGTATCTTAGGGAAATGGTTGAAGGTAATTTCCACATAAAGTTGTGGGGATGATGAGGAGCCATCATTTTATGGTGTTGAGATCGTCGGTTGGGGGATGAGGCTTGAAGTTTTTGAGGCTGTTAGACTAGGAAATATTTGGGAGGATAGGCATCATCATTCCTCAGGATTTCATCTTTTGAGCCAAAGGTTTTACTATTTGGATGAAAAGAATCACTATGCCTTAGGATGTCGGGCTTTGATCCAATGGGAGCACTCGAATAGGGGTCTGAGGGACTAGGTTTTGATTCTTGGGCGTGCCTTTGGGACGTCGGTTTCTGGTTTGGACATGAGGTTTTGGTTGTAACATGGTGATATACTATTACAAGAGGTTCCTAAGGGATCTCTGAATTGTTATACATCAGGGGATGACTTGGGATATAATCTAAGGATCATCTATGCTACAGTTTACCAGTTTTGTCCAAAGAATTTTATCACTTACTTATGGATACTAAGCACAAGGGGAGCATGTTATTGTTATACATGTGTGCAATGCTGTTTCTTATATTATTTAGATAAATCAAATAAATCACAGATGTAGGATAAAAAATCATTGGGTTTGGAATACTGAGATCCTTTCTCACACCCTACATGGTCCCTTTAGGATGCGTGTAGATTTTATGGGTTTGCGATCAAGTAAGGGTTTATGCACTGGAGTCAGACCTTAGTGTTGGGATGTTTAGCATGAGATGGATGGAAAGGGACCTTGAGGTTCCTGCATTAGTTGGAGTTTTATTTTGTATTATTTCTGCATCAGCATGCTATTATATGTACGTATTGAGGTTGGTCATTGATGACCCTTCTACTTATTGATTGTATGACCTGATATATATGCATTTTTTCTTTTAGTATCTACAAATGGAATGTTGTCTTGTTTATTTATTCTACTGCTAATTTTATTAATATTTCCTCTATTGTATGTTGTGCTTGCAGCTTGGGTAGGTTACTGGTATAATGTTTGTTGGTCTTTATTTCTACTGCATATTATATATACTTGGACCATTTTTATATCATCACTAGAGGGTATAGTATCGCCACTATCACTATTTCACACCCTCACGACTAGTTAGAAACCTTTGGCGTACGGGGTGGAATTTCTAAGGTTAGTGACACTCATCCCGTAGAACTGTTTAGGATAAATGGGTCCAGGTTCTATAATAAATATTTCACTAATTACAAGTGAAACACTGGAAATCATACTGAAACCAGAATGTCCATTGAATCTCAATCATCACAGTTTTACTTGGTCATTTTATCATATTGGCGATACTTTATTTAGTGAACAAGGCCTTCCATGAAATTTTTCAATGGAAAGGGATTCAACAACCATCCTTATTGGATAGGGAGTCTTTAATACAAATAATGTGAAAAATAAAACAACTTAGGCAAGACTAGTACCTATGGATGGTGCCCTAAAAAATTCTTGATCAGGTGATGTAACCTAAAGTCATAGAATGAAATGATCATAAATTAAATGAATAAATAAAATCATAAGATAATTTATTTACTAAGAAATATTTATTAGGTACACTAACAAATTAGAAATTCTACCACATTTTGGGAAAATACTATTACTAAAAATTGATCATGGAATATTGATTCTATCTAGGAAAATGCCCATAGTTCACTACGACTAAGTAGGAAAGAATAATCTATCCTAATTAATAATGGATAATCCTATGACCACCACTAGAACAAATAAAATCAGAAAAAATTAGGTTTATAACCATATAAATTAAAAGCATAATAAAATCAAGGTTTCAAAATTAGGTTTAGGGAAGTGGAATAACTAAAGAATTTAGAAGCATAATTAAATCAAGGATAAAAATTTATCATTCTACCTTTTTATTATTAATGGGTAGAACTAAAAGGGAATAAGTAATAAAAGAAGTAAATCAATCATTAAATCCAAGCGAAACACATGAAATCATACTAAAATCAGAATGTCCGTTGAATCACAATGAACATGACTTTACTTGGCCATTATATCATATTGGTTATAAATTATTAAGTGAAAAATTCCTTCCATGAAATATTTCAATGGATAATGTTTCACGAGGTGAACTTTTTGGACAAGTATTATTTAATACAAATAATGTAACAAATACAAAACATTAGGAAAGACTAATACACCTGAATAGTGCCCTGAAAACTTATTGATTAGGTTATGTGGCTAAAAATAAGAGATCAAAATTATCTCAATTTAAATAAAGAAATTAAGGCATAAACTCAACTATTTACTAATTAAGATTTATACAAGGTACACTCACAAATTAAAAATTCTACCACATTTTGGGAAAATACTATTACTAAAAATTGATTATGGAATATAGATGCTATGTGGAAAATGACCATAGTTCACTATGAATGAGAAGGAAAGAATATTATATCCTCTTTAATAATGGGGAAAACTACATCCAATACTATCTCATGAAATATCACAATAAAATTAGGGGTATAACCATAGAACTTAGAATCAAAAATAAAATCCGGGTTACAAAATTAGGGTTATAAAAGAGGAATAACCATATAACTTAGAAAAACAACCTATGGATAAAGGGGGAAGAACCATGGAAAGAAGAAGAAAAATAAAATTAGGTATATAGGAATTTGAAAAGAATCTATCACAAAGGTGGAACAATAGGTTTCTATGGATGAGGTTCAATAGTCTAAGTAGAAAAAATAAAGGTAGGGACATTTATTTATCAAAGAATAAAGGATTGCTGATAGGATAAAATACCATGGAGAAGTGATGAAAGGAATCCATGGTTTTGGAAATTGAAGATGAATAGAAGATTACCACACCTTGAAGGGAACACCACTGTCAGTGAGAGTCCAAAAATGGGAAGGAGAACCCAATGATTAAAAGAATATTACAAAACACAGGTGTGGGGTGTTGGGGTGGAAGTGGAGGTGGGGGTGGAGAGGGGATTTGGGGAGGGAGGTGGAATTGGAGAGGAGATTTAAGGAGTGAGGGTATCGAGGAGGAAGATGGGGGTAGATTAGGGAATCATGGATGGATAGGGTACAAATTGGGGGTGTGGGATAATTAAGTTGGGGTAAAATAATGAGCAGTAATTCATGATATCTAGTGCTGACACGTGGCATATAAAGTACCCAAGTTTAATATATATAGTAGATATACTCAACATTAATGTAATTTATCACTTTTATAGATAATCCATTATTTTAATCTTTATTTACAAGTTTCCATGGTTCTTTTCAAAGAAAATATTTTTCCAAATATTTTTTATTTTTTTAAAAAGTGTTTTTTAAAGTGGAAAGGGTATTTTCCTCAAGAATATTTTAAATTAAATTTTATGGTATTTATATTAATAAATGAAAAAAACCATTATTTTACTTATGATCCACTAAGGATATATTGCAATGATCTATCCTTATTCTTTCTCTGTATGGTTTATGATTTGTTTGACTGGGGAAAGTATTGACATTCCATATGCTAGTTCTTTCTATATGGAAAATTATTGATTATTACGTCAGGATGATTCAGTTTTATTATTTATTCAAATGATGAATGCCTTGGAATTATTAAGTGATGAGTGAGGCCTAGTTATAGATATCTTCTTGATGCAACGATATGTCTCAGGAGACAAACTAGTTTGGGTATTTGGAGAATGCCTTACCCATTTATGTATGATTTCTTGGCACAAGGTCTTGACAGTATGTTTAGGATGTCTTGGAATGAGGTCTTTATGGTAAGTTTATGAAATTTTACATTATTCATCATATCATTATGAAATTATTTATTGATTTCCATGTTATTATTTTGAATATTTATGATATCCATGATAAGTTTCAAGATTATATGATATTTTCTATGGAATTATTTGGTCATCAGTTATTCCTACCATATTATTCTTCATGATCAAGTTATTGATTAAATGAAATGTGTTTTCAGTTATTTACCTTACTATATTGATAATTACATATTTAATCATGATAGATTCCATTATAAATATTCGTTAATGAGTATTTGATCTCACCCTTATTTTGTTTTCGTTTCCCTAGAATACTAGGAAGTGTACTATGACTAACATGCAAGGATATGATAGAGAGATAATAATTATGTTCTCTAAGAAAATAATTCATTGTATTTTATATTTTAAAATGTATTTTAGATTCAAGTATGTTTTTAGTTTACCAATACTACTAAACTATTCATTCCTTTGGGATATGATTGCTTGTATATAGTTTAAATGTTATAAATTAGACACCAAATATTTGTTTTTGGGGTCAGACTCTTTACACATCTTGTGTCTCTAGTTTGTCCATAAATTCCCCAGTCAAGTAATTGAGATGGTTAAGAAATGTGTGATCTTTAATTTTTCCCACAAACTCATTAATCTTTTCTTCAACAAAGTTAGGGAAGTACAATGGATATATTGGTTCGTATTCTATATATTAAAATTCTAGGAATTATCCAAAGAGTTCAACTAGTTATCTAGCCACAACTTCAAGGTACTGTGGGTATAAGCCTTCTTTGATCTCTTCAAGGACTTCTCTGAATACCTCTTCTTGTATAATGGGTCCATTGACTCCCTCAATCTTTTGGGAATGTAGTTACACTATTTAATGAAAGTTAGAGGATGATATCAAAACATCGTATATATTTTTTAGGTTTTCTTATAAAAATAAAACTATATTTTAAAAATAGTATAGGAATAAAAAATTTATGAACTAGATCCCCACAAATAGTGATAAACTGATAAAGAGATTATCATATGGATCTTATCAATAGAATTTTAAATCAACCATGAATGTAGCTAGGGATTCGACCACATGTCTATCTCATGGATATCTGAGATAAAGACTCATAATTATAAGAACTTATTACTTTTTTAGGAGTTTTAATAAATATAAGAAAAATAAATAGTGGAAATTTTTGAGTATGATTATATTCAATAAAATAGAAATGAGATGCATGAAAACTATCAAACACAAGTTAGGCATAAACGGAATGATCCTAGGTTTGGATAGTATAATACTTAATGGATAACAATGCTTGGATATAATCCATTCATTGATTAAATCAATACCATTAATTAATCACCCTCATCTACTTATTTTGTGAATGTATAATGCTTTAAACAACTACCAAACACATTTCACACCCAACTCCTCCACATATCAAGGTAGATATAATCCCACAATTGTAGAGAACAATTATGTAAACTCCCAAATCCATCGTAATCTGTTCATCACTCAAATCCACCAATCCCTCCATACATTAGATAATATATGTAAAGGGATGTAATAGGGATTTCATATAAGAATAAATTAGGGTGTATATATGGGGAGATGATTGACGATTGGTGAATCAATCCCCGCACACCCCACTATCTTATTGTGGAATGAATTTAGAATATAATAAATGAATAATATATCTCATTAATACCTCTTCCATCCTCGAGATTGATTTATTGTGTCAGTTCTTCATCATCATGAAGATCAAAGGTCATAATGAAAAAACGGAAAATAGAAGGGAGGGAAGAAACATGAACGAAGTGAAAAAATGAACTATCTATAAAAATACTAATTATAGATAACAATACATTATAAGGTAACCCCCACTATAGTGATTGATTCCATTATTTATTCACATCCCAAAACCTTATAGAATTTAAGATAATATTCTTACCCAAAATAATCTCCCAACTTCAAGCTTCATCCATTCAATTCTTGAGAAAAATCCCTCTATTTGTTGGAAAAAGATCCCAATTTCATGATTATATCCCATAATTGAGTTATATATTTCATTGGTTAGTGATTTTCTACTTTTTGGTGGAAGTGGATAGTTTTGTGTGAATGGCTTTATATTAGATGTGCTCAATGGATTGATCAAATTTGAGTTTTCGTATGAAATAGATTAGTATTTTCTTAGAAAGGATCACAAATTATTTGTGTTATAATTTAGAATTTAGTTCGATTCACAATTTCTTAGGTAATTCCATGTTTTAATCTTCGTTGGAACCAATTACTTGAGTTTAATCTCACAGAAGGTGGTCCTGTAAGTGGGGTTTGTGTGATTTCAATATTAGATGGATTCCATTAAAGTTCACCTTACATGAGCATTTTCTAACCTAGTTATTACTACACAGCTCTTGGATCACAAGAGTTAATCACACATGATCATTCCATTTAATCATACATGGTAGATAGGGGATTTTATTATTCATATATGAGGTCCTGAATGGGGGTTTTAATCTAACATGAGCAATGTTTAATCTTACACAGGTCCATACTGCAGGTTTTAACATTTAATTTGATATGGGTATATTTAAACTGACATGAGTAGTGGAAAAACTTAGTTCACCTTACACATGTAATAATTTAATCTGACATGTCACCATTGTCCCATGATTAATATTGTGTTATCACCCCCTAACCAAGTGATTCATATATAGGTGATTAGGTGACTTATTTATCTGATGTGAGGGATATTCTAGAGAGTTTAATGTCACATATCTGGTTGTGTTATTCCTTCACAACTCTAAATCTATAGAGTTAATCTCACATAATTCCTGCCCTTTTATTTAATATCACATAAGTTATTTTCCCTGCCTTTTAATTCTACATAGCTGCTCTCCCGACTATTTAATAGTACGTGGGTAATTCAATACTCTTTTTTAAACTCCCACAACCTTTGTAAATATTTAATTAATCATATATGACACTAAGGATTGATTATTTAACTACATGAATATAGGAAAAAATGATTTAATCATACTCAAAATACATGGCTTCCTTCCTCCATATGTACAAAAAAATTAAAAATAATTAAAGTAAGAACATAAAAATTAATAATTTTTTTAATAAAATCAATTAAAATCTAGATTTAAGATATTTATATAATAAAAATTAAATTATTCCTAAAACCTAAAAAATTCCTAATTTTATGAAATTTTTGGGGATATTAACATGGAATGACTTAATTTGTTTTTATGAAATTTGGTGCTTAATCGACCACCACTACCCAAACTCTGGTGGATGATATACCATCGATATACATATGAGGTGGATAATGAACCGCCAATATGATAGTTTACTGGTGGATAAGGAACCACCCATATTCCTCTCTAGGTGGATGACATATCACCACAAATAGTTTTTAGATTTGATGATGTACCACTAATGCAAGTATCTAAGTGGATGATGTTCCACTAATATCAATATTTGGGTGAGTGATGCACCCCTGATATCAGTATTATAGTGGATGATGCACTTCTGAGACACTCACAATTGGTGGTAGAGGAACCACTAAACAGTCCATGGTGGATGAGATACCACTAATACCAATCTCCTAGTGAATGATTCACCACCAAGACTCTCACTATAAGTTGAAAAGACACCACCGAACAATCCTAGATAGATAATATATCACCAATAAACATAAGGATAATGATGTATCACCAATAAATTATTAAAGTGAATGATTCATCACTTATAACCAACACATAGCATTCAAAACATATAAAGTGTCATCATCTCAATACACTATCCCACTCAAAGTATCATTACTAGGCTAGAACACCCCTAAAATATCACATCATCATGTCATTCCTTACCAAGGAATGATCTAAGTCACCACATGATAATTTTAAGTTGTTTTCTCAAGAATATGTCATTCATTCCGGTTCCAAAGTCATGGTTCCATAGCAAAAACACAATCCAAATGGTTATTGGTGACCATGGAATCAATTCACACGACCTCTAGGACTATTCATGACTTTAATAATCCTTACTCAATCCAAAAAAACCAATAAAATGATTTTTGAATTTAAATTAAGGATTATACACATGGTTAGCGCATCCCACATATCATATGATGGATGGAAAACCTGTAAAAACCAATTAAAATACTAGGGAACAACTACCTAAATCAAGTAGAGTCATTTGGTCGATGCCTTCAATCAATTTGTGTTTGGATCTTGGGGCTTATAGGAGTGGGTGACTCTTAGTCTTCTCATTAGGTGGCATATTATGGTCTATTTTTCATCACTCAAGGATTTGATCACGACTTGTTCCAGAGCACCTCTTACTTGAAATGGGTTTCATTTATACCTCCTTTTATGGTCCTATGATTTCCATTTAAAGATAGATTCCCTAACTATGGCATAGTGGGTAAGATTACCTGAACTCTTTCTCCCATTTCAAAACCCTTTTGATTATCGAAATTCTAGGAAATTTGGTTGGGTTTATATACTCGGATAATAGAAAAAATTATATCTATCATCCTATTTATCCTTGGATTTTTACTGAGGTGGATGTTTCTAAACCACCAATGGAGTGGGTATAGATCACATTTGGTGAAGAATTGTGATACAAATAGGTAGTGATCTTCGAGTATTTGATGGTTTTTTGTTATTCCTGTAATCATTTGGGTCATACATTCTCTTCATTTCAATATGGTCATATGGAGCTTCATAGGGGTGGGGGGGTCATTTTTGATAATCGGTTGAATGAGGATAGCTCTCTCACATCCCCCAGTTGATCTTTTCAAATTTAGAGAATCACCCAATGTTGTTTCTCTTCATAAGGATTCAAGTCTCGTGCATCCCAATACAAAGGTGGATGACATATTCACCAAAATGAGATGTGATTTGTGGGATCATGTGTTGTCTGTGCAAGATACAGGGGTTTATGGACCCCCCTATAAAGGACCCCTTCTTTACTAACACTATTAAGGTTATATATAAGGGAAATGTGTAGGAGGATCCCATTAAACCACATTTCTTCAAGGCCATTTATAGTAAATATCCTAATGATTTAAGCTCACTCTCTCTGATTGAGGACCTTCCAAGGCAGAATGGATCAACTTCTATGAGGCAAAGTTCTTCTAGTCAACATTTTACTAGCTCATTACATCTCAAAAACATCTTCTCACTACTATATGAAAATGAAAAGGAGGATGTTGACCCTAAAGGCTGATAGACATACATTCCAAGATGTAAAAGGAAGAAGGTTGGGTCAAGGTATCTTGAGGAGTATGATCCAAGAAACATTAAAACCAAATCCTAACCAATGAAGGATTTTAAACAGGATCCACAAATAAATAGGAGTGTTGGGTCCATTTTGAGAAATGGTAATCAAGTCAATTTCATTTCTGGAAACTTCTTGGTCAACAAGGGGAAGAAAACAAGACCCTGAAAAGACTAATATAGATTATCTAAAACCATGGTTACTATATCCTTGGGTAAATAAAATAAATTTGGAGGAGATCCTTAACTGGGTGAATATAAGGCGGAAGCAGAAAGTACAATATTCTAGGAGCTTAACCTTCACTCGAAAGAAGAGATGCTGGAAGATTCCTTTATGAACAACATCTCAAAGCAAAGCCATAAATTTTTTGAAATACCGCTTCAAGTTGACCTTACTAAAGAATAGGACAATTTTATTGATAAAAAAAATCATATTTTGATTCGTGGATACAATGAGGGGTAACAAATCTTAAAGGAACACGTAAAGACCTAATCGAAGATGGCCTTCCATTTCGAGGAGCATATCAAAGGTAATTCTGACTTGGAGGAAACATCCATTGAATGTCATCCTTATCAGGTAAATCAAACTAATTCACTTATTTTTTTTTTTCTGGAATGACCTGGTTATCTTGATTAAGGTTTGATGCTTTGTATCTGTGACCTTTTGGTTTCCCACTTTCCCTTTAAAGTACTTTTTGAAATAAAAATACTTACAAGTAGTAGTTAAATAATATAACATAACATACTGGGTACTCTACTCCCCACCAAGTACTTGATCTAGGTGCACCAGGTGGCTGGTGGACCATCCATATCCAGTCTCTCTACATGTCCCCACTAGGTACTCAATACATGACCATCGATTACCTAGTGGATTTTATCACTAGGAACAAAGTCTTGACACTGGGTTTGTTTTCCCAAAAATGAACCCTGATCCCCTACCAAATCATCTAACGCTAAACAATAGCCAAAATTACCTAGTTTTTGTGAAAATTATATCAAAATTATACCCCATACATATCTGAGGTGTTATAAACACCCCACCATATAGTATCTCACTCCCCGAGTTGCAATATTGAGTGTCACCATGTCTCATTGGTGAAAATCTCTAGCCACCATACCCACACCTCGAACTCCCAATCCCATGTATCCTATTAGAAACACCCATAACACCACTAAATAATTACTAGAGGAACCATATTTCAATGCTAGACCTTCTCATTGTGATCCATGATACAAACCAATCATTCCTTGAATAACACATCAGACTCTAGCTCGACCTCATCAAACCTGATCACATGAGAATTGTTGAGATGGTATATTCAATGATACGGTATAAGGACCACATCATCCATATCACTATATCACTAAGAAAGTGATAATAGGTATAATAACACACTGATTCACTTGGAAACCTTGAATGAACCTGTGGACTTGGGTGTCAAATCCCTTGCTTTTGAATATAGAAATGTCCCAATCAAGGAGGCAGTCATAGAAATACCTGATTATCCACCTCAAACTATATAGGATGGATTCACCAGTCATCATAAGATCTTTTCCTGCTCTGAACTATTGTTAACCACTTCCTGATCAATTCTATATGCTGCAATGTCTCCTATAAAAAACTATGTCCGATAATAATTGAGTCCCCTACCTATAACCAACACATAGATGATCAACATGACATTCCATATAAGTCCTTGATTGGTTCCATATGAATCAATTCCTGATAAGGTTTGTTATAGGAGAACTCTATAACTGAAATATGGTTTCCCATGAACTTCTAAAATCAAGTACACATGCCAGTGACATGTCCTTCAACACTCGAATTGTATGATTAGACTACCCATCAAACCAAGGTTGGTATGAAGTTCTCAAATGCATCTATGTATAAATATTATTATGTATCCTATAATATAATGTCTTTTTAAAATGGACATCCAAATCATAAATAATTATCCTAAGAACCCCATGAGGATGCACTATTTCCCATTCATATAACTAACCCTACTTGTTGGATTAGTAGAAAATATGTGAACTTTTTTAACCAATCCATAATAATCTAGACCACATCACTTATATGAGATGAAATGATAATACCATTGTGAAAAATATAACCTCATCATCCCATTTACACTCAATAATGGGTAATTAATGAAGAAGACTTTTAGTTCTATAGTTCTTGACCTTCACCTACTGATAGGGGGAGCATCATGAAATAAAAATTTCCATATCCCCATTCATCCTGAGCCACCAATAATGCATGTATATTTCATGATAAATATTGGCAATGCTTGGGTAAATATTCTATCTCAAGATGTGTAAATCCCATATCAACTTATCATTCATTCTCATAGGGACTACCACATGACCCCCATATATATATAGCCTCATATGAATCCAGGGACCAATCAGGTGGAAGATCCCCATCATATAAATTATCCCTCATCACCAGACAAATCAATTTATATAAATAACTATACTTTAACTACTCTAGGAGTAAAGATGTACTAAATAAGGATATAAGGGCCACTATAACCTAATACTCCTGAACATCGATGTGTATCTCAATGAAGAGGCTCATCAACAACCACTCGCCACTAGATCCTTTCACCACCTACACATGATTCTTCATACTCAGTGCATTTACCATGAAATTACATTTCCCAAAGGTGTAATCCATATCAAAATTGAAATAATGAAGCTACTCAAACCACCTCCTTTGTTTAAGGATCAACTCATGCTAATAAAATTTAAACTGCAGGCTCTTATGGTCAGTCTATACCATTAAAATCTTTCCTATATGGTAGTAATTCCAACATATCCACACTCTCACCACTAATTATATCTATAGATTATGAATAAGGTAATTATACTCATGTGACATTAGCTACCTGGATGCAAAAGCAAAAACTCACCCATCCTATATTATAATTTACCCAAGCCCAACTCCCGAAGAATCAAAATACTATATATAATACTTTTATAAATCAGGTAATGTTCAGATCAATATTTAGGTTAACCTCTATTTCAACTCCTGAAATAATCTCTCATAAGAAGTCAATCACATGAGCTTCATCCCTTTCTTGGATAGGGGTGTCATCAGTGCTTCCAAACATGATATGTCCAAAATAAACCTTAGGTAGAAACATTAAAATCCCAATAAAATATAGATCTCAAAAACTTTATTAGGTCACTCCCAAGAAATCATAGTATTACCTTTATCAGGGTCTATAGATATGCCTAACTCAGATATCAGGTTCCCCAAAAAGCACACCTTACTAATCCAAAACTGACACTTTAAGGTTTTGGAATACAATCATTACTATCTTAGTATACCCATGGAAATCCACATATGGTGAGCATGACCCCCCTGTTGAATAGGAGTGTACTATAATTTCATTAACGAAGATAACCATGTAGAAATATAAATATAAAAAGTGGAACTGAATTATCATTGTAATGAACACTATCGGTGTGTTCGTCAACCCGAATGACTTCACAAGACACTCATACTAGACATACCTATTTATGAAATAAGTATGAGGATTATAAAAAGGATTCACACACAATTGGTGATAGTGTGAAATAAAGTCAATCTCATAGAACCACTTGGCTCCCCTCAATTGATAAAAAAGGTTGTCAATGAGAGGAAGAGGATACTAGTTTTTATCTTTCACCTTTTTCAGTATTCAGTTATTCACACATTAAAAGAACAATCCACCTCCCTTCATGATGAATAAAACAGTATCACCGGAGGGGAAATTCTTAGTAAAATAGATCCCTTTACCCATATAACCTATATTAAATTCTTCAAAGCTCTATGATCTATATAATCTATCATGTATGGTATAATGGATATAAAATCCATGGCTAATATTAGCTTGATCATTAAATCAATCTCATGCTCTGGTGAAAATCCTTAGAAATCTTTAATAAATATATCCTAGAAATAGTTGAAAATAGAAGGGAATACCATGTGGTGTGTCTTCTTATCTCCCAAAACAATGCTATCCAGTTGGGTGAAAATCGAAATGATGCCCCCGTAAAGGGCTCCCGACCTAGGTTTTTCCTCTCGCCGTCGCCGGTCCTTCACTACGAAAGATACGAAGTTTCTCCTCGCGATCGGTGGGTTTATGGAGGATCTCTATGGTCGTGGTGTCATGCAGGTTTGTGGTCTTCTCTTTGCTATGGAGTTTCACTATGGGTTTCAGTGGTTGCTGGTTTAGATCTGCGGGTGTAAGACCGGTCTGCGTCGACAACATACTCTTCAGAGCACTCCTAGTGTTGTTATCAGCTTCTCGCTTTTGTTCTGTGGTGATATTTTTTCAGTGTTGGGGGTCGCGCTCATTCTTCGATGGTTGGTGGGGTTCCTCCTCTTCTCTAGTGAGTTCGTTGGGGTTTTTCTGTGTCTGATGTGGTCGTTTTTTCTGGTGGCGGTGGGATTATCTGGGACAGGGTGATGCTGTGGTTCCATTTCTTGTGCGGTTTGATTTGGTTTTTGGTGAAATTTCTTTTGATCTCTTTGATTTTTTGCTGTTCGTGATGGTTGTTGGGGTGGAGGTTTTGTTGTATTATTGTGGAGGTTTGTTCCTCAGACGGTGATGGTCTTGTTTGTCGCTTGCGTAGCTCGCCAAGGAAGACGACGACGGTCGCCGATGAAGACGATGATGGGAGCCGGTGAACCTCTCTGGTTTTCTGATGAATGTGGGTTTGTCAGTCGCCTAGGGGGATTTTCTCGAGGATGATGATGCAGTTGTAAGCGTACCGGGTTTCAATGCCGGTGCATGGGTTCAGCTGGTGGTGCGCGGCTCGAGGTCCTGTCGCGTCTTGTACGGTGGCAGGTGCGCGGATCAAGGGTGTATCTCACTGATTTGGGTTTTTGAATTTTGAATTTTCGAAATTTGAAAGTTTTAAAATTTGAATGTAATGGATGCTTGGTTGTGGTGTCATGGAGGCGTATTGTTTTTTAATGTGTACCGGCAACCCGGAAACCAGCTATTTGAAAATGGAAAAAAATTATTATCCCCCTTTTGGGTGAAAATCACCCCCAGCTCCTAATATCCAGGCCTCAAATAGTCCACCTACACATTCTACTCCATGATGTAGGTACGGTGATTTCCCTAAAAAACATGTATTATACCCATAAGGAATAGTATTTTATGTGTACTTGATAATTAGTTAGGAAATCTATCCCTATGATCACATTGAAGCTATACATATTTGACATGAAGAAGTCCCAATGGATCACATATTCAAAAATCACTATTACGTACTCTATACATCTCTAGATACCCTATGAACGCACCACTAAGGGAATATAAATAGAAATAACCCCATAAAGATACTCTTTGAAAAAACGTAGAACACTAAAGAATTGATTAGATATGAAATAGTGTTTGAACCTATATCAAATAAAAAAATGAAAGTGTTGATGACACTAAAATTTCACCTCAAAAAATCGATGGCTCCTCTCCCCACAAGGTAGGAGTTTGCTCGATGGTGTGAATCTGGACCAAATCTTGTCCCTGATCTCCCAATTCCTGACTTCCCTGAGGGGAATATATCTATTAGAAATGCTTCCCATGAATAGAGGTATCACAACCACCTCTATAGCATGAATTTTTAGAGGATCCCCAACTTCTAGACTATTATTATGCTTTTGGTGCTAAACCTAAACCCCAAGTCTAAAGAGATCATTTCTCACTAATAAATCATGGATCTATACCAAAAAACTCTACAAGTTCCCCAGCTATATATAATAGTGGAACTCCTTCAAATTCCAATCACAATCTGACTGAATATGGCTTTACTAACCACACCTATAGCACTTGACTGAGGCTCACCTAGTCAATGGAAGCGAAAAACCCCTAATTTGGTTAGCCTGCCTATCTGCAACCTTGAGAGAATCCTCATACCTTTACTTCATAATTCTTGATGACCCATTCCCAACCTCGATAGAATAAACATGCTGCCTATATGATCTACTTGTAATGAACTATATTTTTATAAATAGAATTTCCATTTCAAATGAATAATTTCATCATTAAGTAAGCATGTTATAGAAAACACATGCACTAATTTGGTTATTTTGGACCGTTAAAAGTTATATCCTATAGAATTTAAAATATTGTTAATACTAATAACCATTGATAATATATATGTTGTACAATGACCATTAATAGTTTTTTATATTAATGGCTATGATAAAGTCTAATTGACACAGATGGAAGAAGTGATCACCTCGACCCTTAGGATCATACCCTATGAAGACCATTTATCAGAGTTTTTGAGGGAGATGAAATCACTAGACTTTTAACTTGGCCAAGACTAAGTTGATATTCAACAACTAAAGCATGATTGAAACCATCTATGGGATAAGTTCAAGCTTATTGAGATCATAACACAAACCATGTTCATGAAACCACCCCAAGAAAGTTTCACCACCACACACCTTACCCTTAGGGTATACAATAGTGTAATAGGGGGTTATGTATCTAAAACCTAATAGTATGAATTTTTATATTTTTTTAATAAAAAATTATTATATTTATCCTTTTATGATTACTTTAAAAATTATTAAATATTTAGTTTGATAAAAATTAGATTTTGATACGATGAAATATAAATTGTATTTTTGGGAAATATATAGTTTCAATTAAAACACACTTTTTGATGTATTAAATGATTTTTGAAATAAAATTTATTTTAATAAAACATTATTATTAAATAATATTTATTTAAATATAAATGATAATATAATTTTATGAATTTAAATGTGTTTTTTATAAGGGTTAGAAACTATTATCGTAATAAAAACTCATATTTTTCAATAAACGAGGACTTTAGATTTAAAAGTGTAAATTTTTATATTTAGAGAATTATTTTTATAAAATAAATAATATTTTTTAAATCAAAACATCAAAATTATCCAACGGTAATTTTTTTCATAATTTTTTGTGACAGTCAATTTTTTGGGTAAAAATTACATTCGATATAAATATAAAATATGTATATTGAAATCATAATGGCCAAAAAGTGATGCAATAAATTCAATAAAGGAATAAAAGTTTAAATATATATTTATCCTTTAATATAATTTTTTATGTTATTTGATTTATTTTATAAACCCTTAATGAATTCTCTAAAACCCATATTATATTTTAAGGTTTTAAAATTAGTTATTTATGAAGATGAATCACTTCTACATCACCAAGTGTATTATTTTATTTATTTCTATTATAATAATTATAAAATATTTAAAATAAATCATATTTGGTAGAAACAATGGAAAAAAACCATTGAAAGTTCTATGGTTTTGATTATTTTATCATATATAGTCCAAAACCTAGGTTTAGAAATTATAAAACAATAACCCTATCTTTTTCTATAAAACCCACTAAACCTCCCATTACACTTCACTAAAAACCATTTTATCATGAATTTAATATTTATTTACCTCTTTATATCCCTACCAAGGTTTCACATGCTCTTATGAATCTCCTCCCATGCTTTTAGAAGCACCCTCTTAAGGTAAGATATCCTCTCTTTCCCCTCTTTTTCAAGTGACTTCTTTATTTTATGCCTTTTGATTTCCAATTTTTCATGTTGAGATATGTTTTTACAAATACCTCATACTATCCTTATTATTTAAAAGTTATTATAAACCTCTTTTAATCTAATCAAACCCTTCCATGAATCTTTATGTACCTCTATTATGCTGTCAAAATTATCTTGCGATTTTACACACAAGACATTTGTAAAGTGAATACCCATTCCCATTTCAACTCAAGGTTATTCACATAGATATAATTATACTTATTTTATTTGGGAATTACATTTATTTAACTCACATTCCTTAATCATGGGATTGAAATTAACTAAATAGACCCTTATGTTATATGATATATGTGGTACACTTATGCATGTACATGATATGAATGTAATGGGTGGACCCAAAATTATATCACCCTCCAATGAATTAAGTAATGTTTTTATATCATAAGATACCATGTACGGTTCATGGGTGGTTTTAATAATAACACTATATTATAATTTCTTGGTGGTTATCCTTTGACTTAGGTTTATGATGACATGTTTTTTGTTATTTACACATTCCCATGTTGCCTTTATGTTATAATATTGTATCATTATTTTATGTTCAATTTTATGATTATCAC
Source organism: Viscum album (assembly GCA_963277665.1). Classification (NCBI taxonomy): domain Eukaryota; kingdom Viridiplantae; phylum Streptophyta; class Magnoliopsida; order Santalales; family Viscaceae; genus Viscum; species Viscum album. The sequence goes on along the minus strand of OY728132.1, from coordinate 1,823,597,285 downwards.
TTCTCTTTTAATACCATTATATGACTCTTTAAATTTAGTTGGGGTTTGGCTTAGTGGTTAGCACCCCATAATTCTACATAAAAATTGGGGGTTCAGAACCCATGGGGCGTAGGTATTATAGCATTACTGTAGTAGTTGAGATACTGTTGCAATGGTGGCACTGTCGCAGCGGCGGGTAGTATGCAGTACTGTAGCAGCACGGGTACTGTAGTAGTACTATTCATAGAATGGGTCTTGGGCCTAAAATTTGGGCCTACGGGCTATGTAATGGGTCTCCCTCTACCTAGTTAATGAGGTCTTTTCTTTGCTTTAATAATAAAAATGAGGCTTCGACCCCAACCTTTACAAAAAAATTATATGTCTCTTTAATCACATTTACTACTTTAACTTATACTATTACTTTATTATTCCCTTACTGGGATTTATATCCCACCCCTTTCTTATATACTTCCCTATATTATCCTATGTTGTTTTAATATTAATGGATATTAAGGGCATGCTATGTAGCTTTTAAATAATGTAATTATATCCCTATCTCAATTTAGTATGTTATTCATCTAATTTACCAAATACAATAAGTCTCACGATCTTCTGGGATTGTATTATGTGCATCTTTATGTAATAAATCACGAATTAAAGTGTATTAAAATATCAACTATCATATTTGGAATTAGAGGAAGTATTTTTATTTTTGGGAATTAGGATTATAAAACCTTAGTAAAATCCTTAAGAGTAAGAATAAATGTAGGAAACATCCTGAAATTTTGAATATTAGAGAGTAATTTTTTTCCAAGTAACCAAATTCCTGTTCGGATACTATAAGTGGATGTGTATATGGAACACTTGTACCTAGGGGTAATAATAACCCTAAAAATAGAAAATTGGGATTTAATTCAATCATCACATGGTGCATGAAAAAGGCCATTATGTACAACTAGTTTGAAAATACTAGGGGATATGGTTTGGTAAATTTACAAGATCCTTATGAAACATTATGAAGGGAGAAAAACTGGCCATAAGATTTCATGTTAGGAAATAGATCATGGATAACATAGATTGAAAGCTAGAAATTCACAGGTTAATAAATATATATCATCTATGAGTTATCCCCATAATGTTCTTGGTTTTATTTTTATGTGTTTAATAGTTAAAAAATTATCATTTCTAACTGTCCTTTTATTTTAATCAATGGATGGAAATTAGAGAAACTAAGTCAACAACAAATGTGAGGGGAATTGTGGTGACTACCCAAATGAGATTCCCAACCTGATAGGAGAGGGAATCAGGAACTTCATGGTGATACTTAATCAATTTACTCAAGTTTTTAGAAAAAACGTGAACTAAGTGGAACAACCACATTCCCCTAAGAAAGAGAAAGTTTCAATTGAGTGATTTATATGAAAAAGGCCTCTAACTTTTAATGGATATTCCAATCCCTTAATCATGAAAAAATGGATCAAATCCATTTAGAAGATATTCTTTAAAATTTAATAATCTGATATTGAGAATTTCATGTTAACTATTTATCATATAAAGAAGTAATCCAATCAATGGTGTACATTGATAAAAAATATGAATCTTGATGAGAAGATTAAAATGATGGAGTGAAAGTAATTCAAGAAAAGGTTTTTCGATAAATATTTTTCTTGTACTCTATGAATTAAAATGGAGATGGACTTTCTTATTCTTATTTAAATGGATGAAAAATACATCAGTGCGTATGAGGTGAACTTTAAAAGACTTTCATGATTCAAATTCAACCATCATTGATCCAAAAAATAAAATTTATGGATTATTTAGTGGGATAAATCCAAGTCTATGAAAATCTTTGGGGATTTGAGATGTTATAAATTACAAGGAAATTGTCCAATGTGCCCTCAATGTTGAAATGGAGATCAATAAATCTAATGGGTCTCATGGGTCTGGAGATAGGAAGAGAATAATGGATTTTAATACTTATAGAGAAATGGAAAAATATCATGGGAAAATAAAGTCCAACACCCCACTTGTTAAAAGTGTGGGAAGAAGTATCCCAGAAATTTCCTTAAGGGGACCAAAAAATTATTTAGGTACAGGAAGGAATGGAACTTAGAAAATGAATGTTGATATGAGAAACCTACCAATGTGAGGGTAGAAAGTAATGGTCCAGTCAACCCTCATCCTATTGTCTAATGTATATCTATGCACTAATCCAAGGGTTTTTTATGATAACTGATGACAAAAAAAGGTATGGGTTCTCAAATACTTTTATTAGATTAGTCAAAACTATCCTTAGTTTGGAAAGGATGTCCATTCTCATTAATGGTTCTCCTAGAAAATTATTCCAATGCACTAGGGGTGTTAAACAAAGAGACACACTCTCAGAGATTATTTTTTTCCATTAATAAAGACTACTTGAGTAGATGCATCAATGATCTTTCTCAGATTGTAATTTATAAGAACATGAAATTTGGCATGGAAGATTTAATTCCATCACATATTTTGTATGTTGATGATATTATTATTCTTAGGAAGGACTCAAGAAAAACATATATGATATCAAATCCCATTTTTCAAATTATGATTAAGTGGTTGGAAAAGCCATTAGTTGGAGTAAATATTTTATTGCTTTTGGTTGTGGTATATCTACTGGTTAGAAAAAAAAGATTTTTAGATTCTTTGGAATGAAGAAGGTATTACTTTACCTTGGTCTCCCCTTATTCTAGGGAAAGGTAAGAAGCCAATACCTTAGAGTAATATACTCTATTATAATCAATCAACTTTCTATAAGGAAAGGAAAATCCATGTCACAAGCCAGAAGGGTGTGCCTTGCCAACTTGGAGATCACATCTAATTTTTTTATTCTATCTCTCTTTATAGGTGGCCAAGAATCCTAATTAATGCGATTCAATGCATGATCATAAATTTCATATGGAATAGATCAGTGCATGATAATAAATTGGTAACCCTTGCATGGAATGAATGTATCAAACCTATTGAAATGGGGGTAATTTGAATCAAAGACCTCCATATATTTAATGTTGGTCTTATTGTGAAGTTTCCAGGGAATCTTATGACTTATAATCACCCTTCAATTGATTTTTTATCTAAAATGTTCAAAAATAGGCTAATTAATATATACATGAATTATATCCCATCATATGTTTTACCCTCAATCAAGAATTCCTTCAATGGAAGCATGCATAATAGAAAGTGGCTAGTTAGAAGGCAGTCTAATCTTTATTGTTGTAACAACTTATAGATTGAAAACCCTCTCGAATATGTAATAAAAATCCATGAATATTGTTTATAAATGACTATTTATGATCTTCTAGATCATGGTATTATAATTGTTTATTTTCCCCTTCTAAGTTGTCCTAGAAATCCGTAGTTATACCTACATGGACATTGACACTATGGTTTAGAGGGACAATAGTAATGGAAAATTTAATTCTAAATAGAACTATAGGCTGGAATGTGAAGGCCCAATCATGACACCACCATGGATTCTTATATTCAAGGTACCCTTCGTACAACCTTAAATATTACTACTACTCTAAAGAATATGAAAAACAGGCAACCCAAACACGACCAACCAACGAGGAATGGAAATCACATTGTTTTATCTTGTCATCTATGCTTGAGGGATGAAGATAATGTGCAACACCTTTTCTTGAATTGTGGATTTTTATAGGAACTACGGCGGTATGTTAATAACATATTTGATATTAACATGTGCACAACTAGGTAGTTGGATGACTTGGTGATGCCCATCCGTAAATTTGGGTAGAGTGACCAGATTCAAAACCTTCTATTGGTAGCTTTAGTAGTGATTATTTACTCTATCTAGAATGCATGAAATTCACTTCTATTCAACAATCATCCTCCCTCTATACATGAAGGTATATTTGTGATGCACAAGTAGGTTCATTATTCTTATAATTTGTATGTGGGGTCTATGAATAACAGTTTCAATGATCTTAACATCCTAAGGATGTTGGGTGTCCCAAGAAGGCCTAAGAAACATTTGGTTATTAAATCTATCCCTTGGATTCCACTGATCCCCTCATGAAAAAAGGTCAATGTTGATAGTGTGTTTTTTATTATTTCAAGACCCTTGGGCTATGGGGGTGTATTTCATGCCCACCATATCTTTTTCAAAGAATATTTTCACCATTATATTGGATTTGGAATTTCCTTTGAAGCTAATATATGGGTTATAATATATGCCATCAATCATGCTGTCCACTATAAATGGAGATCCATATGGACTGAATCTAACTATAAAGGTTTTATGAAGGTGTTGAAGGCAATAACCATTAATCTTCCTTGGAAACTTATATACTTCTAGATTAATTGTATCAATCAATCCAATCACCTCAACCTGATTATTTCAAATGACTATAGAGAATCTAATCACATTGCAGATGTATTTTTAAAAAGAGTGATCATGGAAATGAGTATGATGTGGTCCTTTAGGACTCTATAATATTGTGCACTAATTGTGGATGAAATCATGATGGGAGTGATCTACTCTTGTATTTGTAAAACCCCTTATAACGCTTTAACTTTCTTGTTTATTTTTAATTTAAAAAATTTTAGGACCTAATTTTCCCGAATCCTTGATATTATTGGTAACTGGTTAGGTTGATCCCAACAATGAAGTGGTGATAGGTATGCTAGTTGTTAATTCAAGGACTGTGAATTTACTATTTAATCTAGTTCTTCAAATTATTTCATATCACACAAGTTTAGTAGAACTCTTGAAACACCACCTCAAACTTGGAAGTTGAGTTATCGGTGAAGAAAAAAAATGTGTAAATTACTGCATCCCAAGTATATAACTTCTCTTCTATCAATATTTTAAAGATTAACTTCTCGGTGAACCTTGTGATACTCCCTTTAGTATAATTCTTGGAAATTTTAGATATGGATTCGATTTTCTTATATAGATCCAACATAAATTATCAAGAGAAGGAAATTACCCTCCGTACCGTGAATCACCTTCTAATTATATATAAGTGATTGGTGGATGATGAATATTTTTTGGTATCATAACCTAAATCATGGATATTATTTACTTATGAGTATGATAATCTAGATCAACTGATTAAGACTATGAAAAATATTATCCTTGATGACATGAGAATTGTAATGGAATATACTGATGTGTTTCCCAAAAAAATTTCTAGTCTTCTTCCAAGATGTGAGGTTGAGTTCTTAATCGATATCGAACCTAGAGCTTTGATAATATCCAAGAATCCTTATAGAATGGACACTATTGTACATATAGCGATAAATAATAAACTGTAGGAGAATCTAGATAAAGGGTTTATACACCCAAGTTTTTCACCAAGGGGTGCACCAGTACTCTTCGTCAAGAAGAAGGATGAATTAATGCATCTCTACATTGATTATCAAGGGCTCAATAAGGTCATGATAAATAAAAATTATCCTATTACATGGATTTATGTCTTATTTGATCAGCTATGTGGATCATAATACTTCTCCTAGGTGGATCTTTGGTTTGTATATTATCAATTAATGGTGAAGAGGGATGATATGCCCAAGAAAACTTTTTGGTCAAAGTAAAAGCACTATGAGTTCATAGTAATTCCATTTGGAGTCACTAATCCTCTAAATATTTTCTTGGACTTAATTAATAGAGACTTTAGGGATTACCTCAATAAATTTTTGGTAGTCCTTATAAATTATATTCTAATATATTCTAAAAGCAAGGAGGAATATGAGAAGAATTTGAATACTGTAATAAAGACCTTGAAAAAATAAAATTTATATGAGAAGTATATTATATGTGAGTTTTGGATGGGGTAAGTAACATTCATAGGTAATGTTATCACTAAAAGAGGGATATTTGTGGATTATTAAAAAATAGAGCCAATTGAAGGATGGACCATACCAATATCTATGAAAGACATTAGTAGTTTCATTATATTATGTGGGTGATATCATCAATTTGTGAAAAAAATTTCATGATTTCATGACCACTAACCAAGATAACTCAGAATCAAGTCAACTTTTTATAGATTAATGAATGTGAAGAGAGATTTAAAGAGTTAAATAAGAGGATAATCACTAAAATTGAACTCACATTACCCACTAGCAGGAAAGGAATTGTGATCTATAATGATGAATATAAAAAGGTCTTGGGTTGTGTACTCATGAAAGATGACAAAGTGATAGGCCATTCATCACAACAATTAATGATCGATGAGAAAAACTACCGAGCCCATAATATGGAATTGGCTGTAGTGATCTTCACATTGAATATTTGGCAACATTATCTCTTTGGGGAAAAGTGCAATATATATAAAGATCAAAAAATACTCAATTATACATTCACACAAAAGTATATCAATATGTTCCAATGAAGGTAGTTAGAGATGATCAAGTAATATGACTGTTCAATACATTACCATCCAAGGAAGGAAAAAATGTGGAAGATTCTTTGAGTATATAAGATCCAATAAACCTATCCATGATGAGGATTTAAAGGGATCTAATATTCATTAACATGTAGATGATGGAAATGGTAATAATAAAAGGATCTTAATACTACATTTCTCAAATAACTTCTCAACCATACATTCCTAAGAGGATCAAGGAGGGCCAAAAAAAAGATGAGGTGATACAAAAAATGCTAGTGAATATTCTAGAGTTAAAATTTCCTAAAGATAGATCTATAAGGTTTGGAACCTACATATGGGTCCCATAAGAACCAAAATTTAATAGGTAACTTTTTGATGATGCACAATGATCATATTCTCCATTTTTTCAATGAATAACTAAGATGTATAAATATCTAAAGAAAAAATTATGGTGTGATAACATGAAAAGGTATATTTCAGAATTTGTATCTTGATTATTAGTATACCAACAAGTCATGGATAGATAATATAAGTCTAAGGGTATGATGAAACCATTTACCATACCAGTATAGAAATAGGAAAACATAACCATGGATTTCTTCATAGGACTCCCGATGACATCTAAGAGATCTTAATAAAATAACACAATTTTAGTGGTAGCCAATCACCTTATAAAGTCAATGCATTTAATTATTATCATGGAAGATTTCTCTTTTGATCAACTCACTAAGATATACTTAAGGGAATTTGTAAGACTGCATGAAGTGCCACTCTCCATTATGTATGATTGGTATCTAAGTTTTACCACAATATTTTGAAGAATCCTTTATCAAGAATTGGTTATAGATCTTAGTTTTATCACTACTTACTACCCTTATATGGATGGTTAGTCCGAAAGAAACATTCAAAGACAAAATGATATGTTGAGATATTTTTTAATGGATTTACAATGATATTGGGATAAACACCTTCCCATTATGGAGTTCCCATATAACAAAAGTTTCCTTTCTATCTTTCAAATGTCACCTTATGTGGAACTTTATGGGAATAGGTTTCAGACTTTGAAAATTTGGGATGAAGTTGGAGAGAAGAATCTAATGGGACCTAATATTTCCAAGAAATTATATAGAATATTAAAAATATTCAACATTATATGAAATCCACAAAAAGTTGACAGAAAAGCTATGCATACAACCATCAACATGATCTAGAGTTTGTGGTTAGATATAATGTGTTTCTTTATATATCACTATGGAAGAAAGTCATGGGGTTTGGGAAAAAGGGAATGCTTAGTCTAAGATACCGCATTCACTTTGTGATCCTTGATCACATCAGAGCTGTAGCCTATCAATAAGAACTCCCACCTAAACTATCTAAAGTACATGACTTGTTTCACGTAACCCCTTTATCAAGTATATAACAGACCCCTCACATGTACTGAATCTAGAGGTGGTACCCTTGGAGAATGATATTTCATATGAGAAGCATCCAATTAAGATTTTGGATCATAGAGATAAATTTATATCAAACAAGACAACTCACCTGATCAAATTGATGTGGCAGAACCACAAGTTTGGGGAAGTGAGATGAGAACTGGAAGAGGTGATGAAACAAAATTACCCTCATCTATTTTAGTTTATGAAATGAAATTTTGAGGGTTAAATTTATGAAGGGAGGAATAATGTAATGAGATGAATCTTTATAAATGAAATTCCCATTTCAAATGAATAAATGCCTCATTAAGTAAGGATTTTATAGAAAACACATGCACTAATTTGGTTATTTTGGACCATTATAAGTTATATCCTATTGAATTTAAAATATGTTTAAACATCATAACCATTTTAATATAGGAATTGTATAGTGAACATTAAGATTAGTATATATTAACAATTATGATAAAGTCTAATTGACAAAATGGAAGAAGCAATAGCCTACGACAGTTGGATCGTACACTATAAATCCCTTTTGTTTGAGATTCTATTGGATATTTCATCACTTAACTTTTCCCTTTACCAATACCAAGATGATATTCAACAACTAATTCATGATTAAGCCATTTATGGTAGAATTTAAAGCTTATCAATATCATAGACCAAACCATGTCCACTGAACCACCTCAAGAAAGTGTCACCATCTCACACCTTACCCTTAGGGAATACACTAGTGAAATAAGGGGTTATGTATATAGACCATAACAATATAATTTATATTTTTTTATTTCTAATAAAATAATGATTATATTTATCATATTTATGATTAATTTATAAATTATTAAATATAGAGTTTTATAAAACTTATATTTTGATATGATGAAACACAAATTTTTTGGAAAATATATAGTCTTAATCTAGATAATCTTTTTTATGAATTATATAATTTTTTAAATAAATTTTATTTTAATAAAATTTAACTATTAAAAAATATTTATTTAAATATAAATGATAATATAATTTATGAAATAAAATGTAATTTTTATAAGGCTCAGAACCTCTTATCGTTGTAAAAGCTCGTATTTTTCAATAAATGAGGATTTTTTATTTAAAAGTTTAAAATTTCATATTTATAGAATTATTTGATAAAATAAATATTATATTTGAAATAAAAAAATCAAAATTACCTGATGTTGAATTTTTCATAATTTTATGAGAAAGTCAAATTTTTGTGTAAATGTTAAATATGGTATAAATATACAGTATGTATTATGACATTATAATGTCCCAAAAGTGATGTAATAAATTCCACAAAAGGTATCCATGATCAAATATATATTTATCCTTTAAAATAATGTATTTTATTATTTATTATATTAATTTTATAAACTTAATGAATCCTCTAAAACCTATATTATATTTTAAGTTTTTAAAATTAATTCTTTACGAACATTACTCACTTCCACTTCACCAAGGTTATTATTTTAATGATTTCGGTTATTATACATATAAAATATTATAAAAACTTCTATTTGGTAGAAACCATGGTAAGAAACCACGATAAGGTGAATAGTTTTGATAATTTTATCATATAAATTAAAAAACCTATGTTTTGAAATTAATAAATAATTCTTCTTTCCTTTTCCATAAAACCCACCCAACCTATCATTCCTCTCCACTCAAAACAATTTTAGCACTAAGTTAATATACCTTTACCTCTCTATATACCTCCCAAGGTTCCCTCAATCTCTTAATAACATACTCTCAATCTTTTAAAAGCACCCTGTAAAGGTAAGAGGCCCCCTTCTCCTCTTTTATTCAAGCACCTTTTCTATATTATGCCTTTTTTATTTCCAATTATCCATGTTGGGAAATGTTTTTACACATCCCTATTACTTTAATTATTGTTTACAAGTTATGATAGACTCATTTCATTCTCATTAACCCCTTAAATGAATCTTTATGTACCCCAACTATGTTACTGAAATCATCCTATGATTTTCTACGCCAAACATTTATGTAGTGAATACCCATCCTCATTTACACTCATGGGTATTCAAATCGATATACTTATCCTTAATTTATTTTGGAATTCAATTTATGTAACCAAAATCTTTAATCATATGATTAAAAGTAATTAAAGACATCCTTATGGTGTATGATCTATGTGGCATACTTATTCATATACATGATATGAATGTGACAGGAGGGACCAAAATTATATATCCCTATGATGCATTGGGTAATGTTTTTATCTCATGCGATACCATTTATGGTGAATGTGATTTTATCATAAGAACACTCTGTTAGGATGTCTCAGTGGTTATCCTTGACTTATGTTTATGATTGATGTTTTATGTTGTTGCGACATTCCCATGTTGCCTTTATGGTATGATCTTATATCATTATTTGATGTTCAAGTTTATGATTATCACCTCTATTATGTTAACTTGATATTCATATTGAATCACATGTACTTATTTACCTTACATTATGCCTTTATTATTCCCTTACTGTGATTTATGGCTCACCCATTTCTTATGTACGTCCCCGGGTTATCCTATAGAGTTTTAAAAAGATTAATGAATATTAAGAGAATATTGTGGAGTTTTAAAATAATGTTTTTGTATCCCTATTTCAATTTATTATGTTATTTATCTAATTTCACAAATACAGTAGACCTCACAATATTCTGGGATTTATTATGTGTATCTTTTTATAATAAATCATGAATTAAGGTGTATTAAAATATGGGTTGTCATACTACCCTCCATCAAGTTTCACTATGCAATAATGAATTGATTGATGAACTCAAAAAAGGATGTAAAGTAGAATATATTCACCTAGGATCAATTATAATAACCCAATTCATCTTAAAAAAACATGACCCTAGTGGTATCATCGCCATTAAATATAGGTAAAAAATCATCGAAAATTAGTAAATCCGGTGTTATAATCCATCACTAAAATTACCACTAGAGAAATATTCAAATAATTACTAACCGTATCATCTCCCAGAGTCCCTTGAAAGAAATTATTGAAAAATTGAGTCTAGAAATACTTATAGGATATCTATACATGCTATTCTACTTGGGAAAAAGGATTTAGTAGCACTTGACTAATCCCTAAAGCATATAGGTAAAAATATTTACTCTCTGATATAGAGGTGTCCCAAGATGATTAAATATAGTCAAAATAGAATATATCCAAAACTAAACAACTTTGGTCCACCCTCACCCACAAATATTAGTAGATTCTACTATAAGAACTCTCAGATCAATTCTGACATGGTCAATTCGACCATCGACACCCCATGCTCCATTGAATATAACACCTAGATAATAATCTCTCGAAGATACTAATCAATAGAAGGGATATGAAAAATTTAGTGACTATGTTTTTGACTTGAAATACTTTGGAATATATTAAGGAATATTTTTAGATTCAAGCACTTGGAAGTCCTGAGATTCTAAGGCCTGTTGATTCTGGAATTGATATTATAAAAATATTAAATATATTCAACATCATGAACACATATATTTTTTCTAAAATAGTAGAATAACTCCAAAATTGAGTCTTATTTTGGAAATATAATACCATAGTTGATTCTAGATATTGGAGTTTACCCTAAATGTGACCTAAGTTTGGTTAGCACCAGAATTTTAGTTGAGGCAGTCATTGGAGGTGCGTTTAATTAAAATAAATAATTATTTTTTAAAATTACTATGACCTTATTAACTATATAAATACCTCATTATAAAAATTATATAGGTTTTTCTGCATAAAATCTAGGATAATTGAGAGTTTATTTGACCATTATTTTTTTAGATTGAAATGAGAGGACGTTATGAAATCAGATCAAGGTAGATCGAGAGGCAGTGAACACTGTGGAACATATTCATCATTGAAAGATACATTTTCACCAAAAATAAATCCAAAATTGATGTAATACTTATCATTTGTGGGTTTACCCTTATGATTAAAATATTAAGCATGGATTTAATTATCTTCTTTTGATTTCCAATTTTTTGTTCCTTCACTTGATCTCAATCTATAATTTTAATTTTTTAAATGATATTATTCTTTATATGATTTATTATCACCTCTATATATCCATATTATGTGATAATTGGAGAATAAAACTTTGACAATGAAGTTTTCATTTCTTTCTTGTGCATTTCTCCCCACTATTCATTGCATTCTTTTCCATTAGACCATTATGTCACAATTTGACATTTCTGGGTGGGTTCAAGTGCAGTTGAACCCCCAAATCTATGTCTGTTGAGAAAATAATTATCAAGATGGTGATTTTCAGAGGTATTGGGATGATTCTTGGGTAAGGCTTCATAGATTTGGGATTTGGAGTAGAAAAAATAATGGGAGTGTCAGAATGTCATTGTAAGGAGATGCGTGAGGGAAAGGGTTGCCAAAATGTGTCCATTAGTGGTAGACCAGGCATGAAAGACCCTATATTTGTACAACCTAGTGTGTTTGGAGTTAGAATCAGAAATTTTAGTCATGCAGTGATTACATGTGAAGAAACTGAGGTTTCTGTAGAAAACCTGACTACACGACATGTAGTCCAGGAACATACATTGTGTAGTACCCCAACTACAAAATCTTGGGTTTCAGGGGAGATAAGGATCACACATCATGTGGATAGGAAAACAAACTGTCTGACCTTCCCTGGGAAGCCAAACCATGTTCCAGATACACATAACCATGACCTTGTGTGGGAGGAAATTCCGTATAGTTCGGTAGTACACAAGCATAACCCATAGTACACGATCATATGCAGGAGCACATGGGTAGGCCCTATGTGGATAATACACACTATATAGTACCCTTACACACCATATAGTACTATACGTCCATCCATGCAGTGTGCTATCTAGGAATCAGGATGTGGATAATTGGTGAGACGAGGATCCTCCACGTGGATTTCTTGATCAAACATGTGAAATGCTGGGCATCAGAGATAGACCCTTTGGATCTGCATGCTGACTCATTTTCCTAGGCTGGGTTGTGAGATGGAGATCCCCTTTATCACTCATTTGGGTTTATTTGGAGCATATATACATATATATATATTATTGGATTATTTTTCCCTCTTACTTTAGGTTGAGATGAATACTTCTATCATATATCTCTATTGATACCTTTTTTGTTTTCAGGGAATCCTACTGGGTATGTTTATACTCACCCCTGTATGGGGTTTTCCCACACATGTCTTGTCTTATAAAAATGGTAGATAATTCAGTGGTGATGTCGGTGGTGTATAGTGATACTCAGGTGCATAAGTCACATATTGTGGTTGGTATTAGAGATCTAGATATGGTATATATTAGATTTCTTTTATTCTAGTTGTTTTTAGGTTGGTACTTCATTTTTGGTTGGGAATGTATTTTCTACCTGTACACTTTAGTTTTATTATATAAAAATATGATGTATTACCTAATGGTTATTTCATGTATGATTTTACTCTAGATGTTACAACCCTTTTTATTATCCCTTTGAACTATTTTACTATGACTCTAAATACCTACTTGTCAACTCAAAATACAAAGACAATGGTTGCAGATGTATCATATCAGATTGATTATTTTGATTTTCCTTCTTGAGTCAGCTCCCCAAATATGCACTTTGACTATGGTATGTATTGATAACTTTCAAGATGTCTCCATAATTAAAAATAGGTATAATTTTGAGATAGTGTCATGTTGATGATTGGTTGAGTGGTGAATCCATAGTTTAGGGACCCATACATGAGGCGTTTCCTCCAAGAAAGAACTGAGCAGTGCTACCACCTATTGAATAGTTTATGGACCCTCCTCTAGTGGTCTAAGTAGATGATCATCCACATGTTGAGCTATGGATTTATCTTTTAGGACAATAAGATTTCACACATAGGCTTAGTGTGTTACACAATTTCTTATAATGGATATTTCTGATGTTTCATGGTGAGACATAACTATGAGGTTGTGATTTGGGTTTTCGAGTATTTAGACCCTGATAGATCAGATGATTTTCCTCACAACCAATCCCCTTCATTGTGAAGCAGTTTATTTCAGTGGTATTGGAAGAAGACACACCTATATTTATTACATTTTATGGGTTCCACAGTTAGATAATTATAGGGTTCCATGGTGGCTAGAACCTGATTCTCATGTAGTAGAGGATTGGAATGAGCCTTTATTGTGAGAGTCCCACTTAGATATGACTCCTATTAATGGTGGTACTAGTGGAAAGACTTCTCCCGTGTAACATTGGGAATTAGTAGAGATCTATAACAATGATGATAAACATGAATTCTGGTATGCAAGGAAGAGGGACACTTCCCCCACCGAGATGCATCCTTATGATGTGATCCAAAACCATGCAGTTGAGTAAGTGCCGCCCAAAGAGGATAATGTTGATGCGTGGTGGATGAGTTTCTTAAAATTTTGTGTTTGAGGTCTTTTTTTATGTTATAAGGTGTTGAATTGGGCCTTAGTTAATAATTATAGGTAGGTGAGGGGAAAGTTCACTTCAAGCAGTAGAGGCTTGTGAACCTAGACTTTAGGTGTGATCAAGGTACGAATTATATATTATTTTATCTGTATTCTCAAGCCACTTTTCCATGTACATAGCCCCTGTTGGAGACACATCGATACCATTGAATCCTTTTTTCTCAACCCTTATACTTGGAGGATCATATATAGAGGATTGGTGATCACACTATTTTACTGACAGTGTGACTCAACTTTAGGAGGAGAGGGATAACCCAACGTAGAATCTTTCCATAGTGGCGGTGAGGCTATATGATGTTTTCCTCAGTACCGACTAGTTTCCTAATATCCATGACTATATGAATATCACCATTAAGGGTTATAGTATACCCAAGGTGGTGGTATGTAATTTTTCATTTTGAGGTGAGAAGGAATCTTAGGTAGAGAAAGATGAGCTCATATCCAGGAGGATACAATCGATTCATTATTAGTCTGCTAGTATGACCCTGAGAGGAGAAAATACTATGATCTTTTAGTTTCCTATGATCATGGAAGAGTATGTGGATGTCTACCCCAAGGATGTTTTGGGACTACCACCATGGTGAGATATTGACTTCTACATTGAATTTGACCCTAGGGAAGCACTAGAATCTTATAAGGTATATCAGATAGCCCCTACCGAGCATCGAGAGCTGATGGTGTAGTTGAAGGACCTTAGAGAGAAGGGATTTATCAGACCTAGTGTTTCCCCCTATAAAGATCTGGTTTTGTTCCTGAAAAATGTAGATGAGAGATTCTACTTTGTTTGGATTATTATCACATTAACCAAGTAATGATAAAGAATAAGTACCCCTTTATATATATTGATGAACTCTTTGAAAAGTTGAAATGCACAAGTTGGTTCTCAAAGATTGATATCAAGCCTAACTACCACTGATTTATGGTTCTTGAGGCTAATATTCTAAAGATAAAATTCCAATGGCGCTACAAACACTACGAGTTCCTAGTTATGGATTTTGGTGTGATGAACGCCCCTTCTGTGTTTATGGATTTGATGAACCAAATCTTCTAGCCATACTTGAACTGATTTTTGGTTTTCTTCAATGATGAAATAATAATTTACTCTGTGTCAAAATAGGATCATGAATAACATCTAAGGATGGTCTTAGAATTACTCTATGAGAACCAACTTTATGGTAATCTTTCAAAGTTCTAGTTTTGGATCCGTGAGGTTCATATTCTGGGGCATGTCATTTTTTAGCATGGATTAACTATGAACCCAATGAAGATTGATACAATACTTTCTTACTACCCACGCAATGTCATTTCATAAGTTTATAGATTTCTTGGCTTGGAAGGGTACTACACAGGTTGTTGGTTCAAGGTGCATCAAAAGAGCCTTTGTTGGGTGTTAAATTAAAATTTATTATAATTTAGAGTTTCCTGATTCCCAGATAGAGGATCTTGCATGTGAAATTTATTATTAATTTATTTAGATCAAAAGAATAAATTTCCTCATCCAGGATCTTTCTTCAAATATGATGTTGATCATATGTAAACCCGTTCTTAGATTCCATTCACTACATTAGGTGGATTCAAGTGTAGAATCCCTCTAGTGGTGATCCTTACATGCTCCATTGGTCTCTGAGAAATGCTGATTGATTTTCAGGTGCTAGTTTGGAGAATAAATCATTTTTCATAATTCATCTTGATCACTCAGAAATTCTTCAATCTTGATGGTGTTTTTTTTCTTGAGAGTAATATTGGAGAAGTTTGAGAGAGACAAGGAGAAGTCTGTTGTGTGCAAAGATTCTCTATTCTCATTTTTGACCAACCTACACAATAGACATAACCATTTTTTTATAGAGAAATAGTTAAGGTTAAAATATTATTTAATTTCTCACCTGACCTTAAATAATAATATAATATTTATTAAAACCCATTTCATAATAATAATAATAATATTATTATTATTTTATAGTGCACATTCTAACTTGTGGAAAAAAATATATTATTTAACTGGATTGTAAGTTAATATTTTTCACCAGATACAATATTGATCTTTTCAAACTCATCAACATTTATTTAATACCATAATAAAAGCTTTATTGATGAATAAATATTTTACCCAGAAATGAGTGTAAAAATAAATATTAAATATTCAATAAAATAAATGAATATATTTTATTCACAATCTGGTGAATACATATTTATTTAATTTAGGAAATCAATAAAAATTGAATGAAATTATTCCTTGATATTTAGAATAATGTTTATTTCATTAATTAAATTCAAATATAATTTAATTGAGATCAATTGAAACTCTCAGTGTGTGGTCCTCTAGGATTATTTCTTATTGTCGTTAGGCGAGATTGCCTAAAGTCCAAGATTATTATTTAGCAATGAGTCAAGGAACCCAAGAGAATTAACTTAATGTTGCAAAGACGAAAACCAGATATGAATGATCACTTTGTAATATAATCCCTTTTTCTTAATATCTTATCAAATAGGTTGCACATCTGTGAAATCAACCTATGTTCTTGAAACATCTTTCTTTGACTGTGTGAAATAAACACATCGTTACACCATGGACATGGAATTCAATGTGATAGTTCTATTTCAATCAAATAGCCAAGATATAATCTTATATAATGATGGAAGGGAAAAATCCATCCTAAACTTATTCATTAAAAACATTTCAATTGTAACTTTCACAACATATCCAAATTCTTTATGAACTATCATCATCATGGTTTACGAAATACATCTAAGTGCACAAGTCATAACATAAATTAATATTAATCTTAAAGTCTAAGGACTATTATACATGATAATAGATAGGAATTTACAATGACATAAAAACATGTAGCATTCCTATTGTCAAGTCTATTATCATATTCTCCCATTTTAAAGATTATCAAGTTTAAA
The DNA here is from genome assembly GCA_963277665.1 of Viscum album. Lineage (NCBI taxonomy): Eukaryota > Viridiplantae > Streptophyta > Magnoliopsida > Santalales > Viscaceae > Viscum > Viscum album. The sequence goes on along the minus strand of OY728132.1, from coordinate 1,823,580,068 downwards.
CTTCATGAGAAGATGCCTCATATGCTTCTGAGTACTCACACCTAATGATCTATATTATATATGCCCTATAATAATATGTTATCCAATTTTAGAACAATATATAATAATATCATCATGTCATTTCAATGTTCTCATTATAACATAGAACTACTATGACCATATCAATGCAATAGATACTCTAGAACATTATTATATTAATGTCATGAAGAATAATGAAAAATATGAAATGATATATTTTATTAATATTAAAATCATCAAATATTTATGTAATAAAAGTAAAAATAGTTGGTTATGGGACACCAAACCTAACAAAATCCCACTTGGACTAGATTCAACTGCCTACGACTTTCAGTCCGCTAGACCTCACTTGATAATCATGTTTCTATTGAGTCATGGATTTAGCAAAGGGGCCCACCATGTTTTCTTCTATGGAAATACTACTCACTAAAACCTCACCCCTATAAGAAAAATACGTCAAGATATGATACTTCAAAATTTTATTCTTCATCCATAGATGTGATCGTGGCTTCTTTACAAGGGCCACCACTACAGTATTATCTTTATTTATTTATGAAAAAAATTATGTTATGGATTTATCAAACAAAATCTTCCATGACCTAGATGATTTTTTAATCCATAAATATATTTTTTCAATTTTAATATCTTTTTGGAATCCTTTGGAGTCTAAAAGCATTTGGGTTGTGTCATATAAACATCTTTTTGAAGGTTCCTATTAGGGAAGGTTGTTTTGAAATACATTTTCCAAATATCATTTTCATGGAAAGAGGAAATAGAAAGTTTAATTCTAATGGATTTAAACATTTAAAATGATGAAAATGTTTCCTCATAGTCAATTCCTTGATACTATTTAAATCATTTTGTAACCAGTCATGCCTTATAGGTATTGAATTTTCCTTCCATGTCCAGCTTCTTCTTGAATACCGATTTACGTCCAATGGGATTTACATCTGTCGGAGGATCTACCAAAATCTATACTTTTTTGGTACATAGAATCCATTTTAGAATTCATGTTTTCTTACATGGAAATATCTATGCCTCTTATTTCTTCCATGTAGGTTATATAATCATTATTATTAACTAATAATTAGTCATCATCCTCAATTACTAGGAAACCAAAATGTTCTACTTTTATAACATCTCTTGTACCCCTACACAATATTTGTGTCCCTAGAACATATTCTTCCATGTTGATTTTTCTAATTTGTTCATGTTCCAACTCTTGCGTATCTTGAGTCTATACTTCATCGAATCTAATCACTCCCACTATCTCTTTAAGAGATGTGATCCTTTTCAAGGAATGTGGTAAATATTTCTACCACCACCTTTTTATTTGAATGATCATATTGGTAATATCCCCCTATTTGTTTGGGATATCCTATAAATATACACTTAGTGCCTCAGGGTGAAAGTTTGTTTCCATAAATAGCCTTAACAAAGGTTTCACATCCCCTCACTCATGCATGTGACAACACAAGTATATTTCCTTGAAAAAGTTGACGTGGAATATCATTTTCAACTTAGTTAACACCTCATGTATAATATGTTCCAATGGTTGTAATAGGTATACCCAAAAGGATAACAAAGGACTTGCATGACTCATAATTGATCTCGCCATGTCCAATAGGGCACAATTCCTCCTTTCACTTAGTCTGTTCCACTGAGATGTATAAGCAGGAGTGAGTTTGGATAGAATCACATACTTCGAAAAATAATCAATCAAGTCTTGATTAAGATATTCTCTACCATTTTCTAATAAGAGTTTCTAAATCTTTTTACCAAGATGGCTCTCAACTTCACTCTTTAATTTCTTGAATTTATCAAAGGAATCCAACTTATACCTCATCAATTATACATATCTATATTTACTAAAATCATCAGTAAAAGTTATGAAGTATTAATACCCCTTAATTCAATAAGAAATGGTCCATACACATCAGTATAAACTAATTCAATAATATCTATATACTTTTCCCCTTTTAAAATAAATGTATATTTGTTCATTTTTCCTTGTAAAAATTTATGACACACACTGAGTGGTTTTAGTTCAAAATAATTTAAATATTCATCTTTGTGTAATTTAACTGAACATTTTTTATTTACATGACCAATTTGATGATGCCAATGTTGGGAGTGGTATGAGTCTTGTGAAGTAGTTTCATTATTGATTTCTCTTACTTTGTTTGTGTAATCCAACACATGAAGTACATTCTTTAAATGTTCTTTACCATACAAAATGCTATCATTATAAAATATGAAACATTTATTTCCAAACATGAAAATAAATCCATCTGTATAAAGTCTGGATAAAAAAATAATGTTTTTGGTAACATATGAAACAAAATAAAAACCTTTTAAGAACAAGATCATCCCAATTTTCAAAGTGAGGTGGTAGTCACTACTAACTACTGAAACAAGTTTTGTTTCATTAGCTACTCATAGATCTACCTCCCTTTGTTCAATCATTATAAATCTACATAGTTACTATATTAGAATACATATGTGATCACCATAGGATGTATCTTATACCAAATTTGTAGAAATAGATAAATTTAAATTGATAACAAACACACATAATGATTCCCCTTGATTCTTTGGCTATGTGAAATTTTTCTTCCAATGGACGTTCTTTAGATATGTGAAATAGATTATGTACTTCTCCCTTGATATTACCTTGATCTTTATATTCTTGGAAGGGTGTGAAGAAGCTTTGGGATTAGGTAAATTTTCTTTCCCTTTCCATTTGTTCACTATAAGGATCAAAATGTTTTCATGCTTCACCTCCTTATCTAATTAGTGAAGAAGAGTAAGCAGGTTTGGAAGAGACTTATCAATGTAATTTATATTAAAATTAACAACAAAACTGGAGAATCTTTGAGGCAGTAATGAAAGAATGAGATCATTGCATAGTTATTTAGGGATTTTAAACCCTAGATATTCTATGAGCTCTATGTGGTCAATTATCTTGACTATATGAGGCCCTGATGGTGCACCTTGCACAAGATTACTATGAAAGAGTTGTTTTGAAATCTCTATCTATTCATGTATTTCTCTCTCCTGATATAAACCATAGAGATTATCAATCATTCTTTAAGAATCCATGATTTCATGAGACTTTATGTGTTCACTAGGCATGGATGATAATATCAAACATTGAACATTGACAGTATTATTAAATGTTTTTCATAGACAAGAAAATATTCATCACTCACCACCTTGGTTGGAAGATCAGGCATTGAGGATTATAGTACGTAAGATTTACATTCTTGGTGAAATATAACTAAAGTAATCTGAACCAATCTTGTAAGTTATTATTAGTGAGGATATGTTTTATCTCTAATATTAATCATTTAGATAATGTGGATGATGAGATTATCATTTGTTCTATAATTTAAAGAAGTATATTATTATTACTATTATTAATTACAATTTATGTGATAATTAAAAATAATTTATTTTGATTAAGTCTCCCACTATTTTATTAATTCCCAATAACCCCCACCATTGAACTTGGAATGTCTAGTTTAATTGATATTATAGTTCCAAGTATCCATATTTCCTTTCTTATAATCCATATAGAGGCCATGAAAATTATTAAAAAGAATTTAGGTTGATGGTATTTTGAATTGTGGGCTTGAAGATCCTTGATCTGTTGAATGGACTCCCCAATATAGAAACCCTTACTCATATTTACTCAAAACTTGCCTCTAAATTTCTATTGGATATTAAAATTTGATTAAAACCAAATTATATTTTGTTAATTCGACCCACTATTTTAGTTAATATTTCTTGATAATTAAAAGTTCCACCGATGGAGGCTGAACCGACACTTAAAAAATGGGTTCATATTAATTCATATGATGGAAGGATTAATGAATTAATATTAAGTTTAGGGATTTTATTTTATTATACATAAATTTTATTTTATTTTATCCATTAAATGTCTTGTTAATATTATATGGATTTTACTTAATTAATTAACCATGTTGGATAAATCATTTTCAACTAATCTATATATTTATATTACAAACTTTCACAATAATATATTTATGAATGAGATGGTGGTCTTGAATCCTTATAATAAATAATGAATATGATAGAAATAATAAATAAATAAATAAATGACCCCATGATGATCTTTTCTAATAGTTGATTTATTTATAGAACAACAAATCGACCTTTGAACTAGAAGAAAAAACTCATTATGTCAGTCTTTCCATAAGTTTTAGTATTCCACCTATCCATATGTGTGTCATCCGTGTTGGTAATGTCTGAGTTCTATCTTGAAATATCTCCATGTTCTTTGGGATTATCTATCAATTACAAGTATTTAGAACCCATACATAGGTGAGGGGAACCAAATGATTGGTTAAAGGTGAATTACATAAATAATCTTGGACGCATGGGTCCTACAAAATAATGGAGGGAGAGATGACACATAGTCTATAAAATTTAATTTAACATTTAGAATTAAAAAACCCTGAAATAAATTAAATTACATAATGCCAACTCATACATTGGTCTTGGTTAAGCTTATGATCAGTCATAAACATGAAATGATTAAGAATTTAAAATAATTATGTAATGTTCATTTTAATTCATTCTTTAGTAAGATAAAGTAAAATAAAATTAATCTGATTAATTATCTTATTAATCAATTTATTAATTTTGTCTTATTTAATCAAATTATCCAAAATTTTCCTAACTGCTGTGATTTTTTAGAAAATAAATAATTTTGTTTTATTTAAAACTAAAAAAACAGTACACAACTTTGTACTTGGAAGAAACCCAACGATTACCTGTCCAAAATACTGAGTATGGTTTAATTGTAAATAGTACACTCATACAACATGTTGTGTACATAGAATGTGTCATAATTTCACCGAGTGTACTATCAACTTAATGACCCACAAAACACATGAAAATTATGCTTCCTATACAATTTAATGCATTGAGTTTTTAATAGACAATAACTATACATGATTCATAGTCTTGAATATTAAACATAAATAATTTACCATTTAATATAATATAAAACCTAATGACAAACATATTATGTGAACTTAATGACCCACAAAACTCAAGTTGGTAAGGTTTAAAGAGTAATTAATTAATTTTAAAATTTATGTATAAATAGTTAAAGTACATGGTGTGTACAAGCTTGCTACATGACATGTACTTATCTTCACTAAATATCTATAGTACATTATTAGATACTCAACTTGTACTTCTCGAAAAAATTTATGAATTACACAACATGTATAGAAGATACACAACATGTATTTATAGTTACACGATTTCCAGTTCGTACACACATGGTGGATTAATTACATGTCATGGTTTGAATCAATGTTTTCTATGTTGAAAACATGTAGAAAACATGGTGTGTATCCAAACTACATGATGTATACTCTGAAAAATCCAAGTTCCACCCTATTTGGTCTACATTTTTCTATTTATTGCACATGGTGTGCACTTATTACACATGAACCAAAATCTACTTGGGTATCCTTGATTAATGAATGGGGAAACCTAGTGTGTAACAAAGGATTACACACTGTGTATTCTTGTGTTATCTGTATAGGATCCTTGTAATGTACATATGAAATATTCATATGTAAACTTCATTAATTTTTAACTGATCTTGATAATATTTGTAAGAAATAAAGAATTGGAAGAATAGATATTGATGATAGATTGAGAATGAATTAAAACATAAAATGAATATTGAGTTTTAAATACATAATAATAAATACTAAAATAAATAATTATAAATATGAATGTGATTACTCTGATACCACTTGTTGGTTTTGGGAACAACATAATCTCCTTTGGTTGGTGGTAAATTAAAATTTATTTTAATTTTGAGTTTCCTGAAACCCCAATAGAGGAACTTTCATATTAAATTTATAATTAATTTATTTATATCAAAATAATAAACTACATCATAAAGGATATTTCTTTGAAGATGATATTGATAATATGTAAACACTTATCGAATTACCTTCATTGTTTTAGGAGGATTCAAGTGTAGAATTTCTCTAACAGTGATCCACAGGTTCTCCTTTGGTCTCCGAGAAACACTGACTATTTTTTGTGTTCTATCTTAGAAAATAAATCATCTTTCATTGTTTGTCTTAATCACTCCAAGATCCTTTGAGATTGAAATAGTTATTCTCTTTATTTAGAGTAAGATAGGATAAGTTCGAGATAGAGTGAGAAGTCTGTTGTGCATCATGATTCTTATTCTCAATTTTTAACCACCCTAAACAATAGACGTAACCATCTATTTATAGAGTTAAGGTTTAAGTTAAAATATTATTTAATTTCATACCTAACCATAAATAATAAAATAATATTTATTAAAACCCATTCTAATAATAATAATAATAATAATAATAATATTTTATGGTGCATGTGATAACTTGCGCAATAACAAATATTATTTAACCAGCTTTTAAATTAATATTTGTCACCGAACATGGTCTTGGTTTGTTAAAACTTCTCAAAATTTATTAAATACCCAAATAAACACTTTATACATAAATAAATAATTTATACACAAATAAACAAACAAATATTTATTAAATATTCAATAAAATAAATAAATAAATTTTATTCACAATTCGATGATTAAATATTTATTTAATATATTCCATCTATAAAATTTAAATAAAATTATTCCTCAGTCTTGAGAATAATATTTATTATATTAATTAAACTCAAATATAATTTAATCCAGATCAATGGAAACACTTAGTGTGTGACCCTCCTGGATTTTTTCTCATTACCATTAAATGAGATCACCTAAAGTCCAATATTACAGTCTATCAATGGGTCAAGACACCCAAGAGAAATAAATTAATGTTTTAATAATAAAAAGCACATAAAAATGATCACTATGTCATATAATCTCTTTGTCTTAATATATCATCAAGTTGGTTTCACATCTATTTCATCAACCAATGTTCTCGATACATTTTTCTTTAATTCTCTAAAATAAACACATCATTATATCATGACCATGAAATTTAATGTGATAGTTCTATTCAAATACAAGATACAAGATATAAATTTCTGTAAAGATGGAAGGGAAAAATCCTTACTCGACTTATTCATTAATAAAATGTCACTCATGATGCACCCAACGTATCTAAATTTTCTATGAACTGTCATCATAATTTTTAAATAAATATATCTAAGTGCATGATTCATAACACATAATAATAATAATCATAAATTCCAAGGACCATTATAGACACTCACAGATAGGAATATACGATAACACTAAAACATGTAGAATTCCTATTGGTGGTTTCATTCTCATAATCTCCCATATTGGATATTACGAAGTGAAAACTTAATGAGAATAAGCCTTGTCTACTTACGAGTACTCATACCTGACGATCTACATACTATGTTCCCTACCATAGTAAGTTGTCTAACTATATAACTATATTTAAGAATATAATCATGACATTTCAAGTTTTTCATCATATAGGGTAACTGATATGACCTTATAAATGTAAGAACCCGGTTCTTATTCTTGAGGTACATGTTTCTTATTGTCCTTTTTTCCTTTAGTGTTTTTGATAAAATAAGGAAAATGGGGAAAAATCCCAAATTTTGTGGTACATGCCATGTACTTTTTCACACGTAGTGTACTTTGGTGGTGTTGAAAGAGTACACAGGGCGTGTTGGACTGCCCGTGATGAAGGGTGTAAAAACTGAGTACATACTGTGTACTTAGTATTTACACGCCATGTAATTAGTCAACAGGTGAATAGTAAGGCGGTGGAAGCAGCCACCAGATGAGCGACAATACACACCATGTATTCCGAAATACACGCCGTGTACTCATGTCGGCAAGTGAACAGTTCAACAGTGAAAAGTAGCCTATAGAGGAACAATTAAATGATGAAAGTACATGACGTGTACTTGAGAGTACACACCATGTAGTTTATTTTTTTCGTTTAAAAAGGGTAGTAGCCTCCTCTTTGGACAGAGGAAGCTTAGAACACCGGATGAGCTCAGGAGGAAAGGCTGGAGCTTTGAGGAGTTCCTGATCGCACATCGGGAGTCGGATTCTTCCGCCGCCGATCTCCTTTGAACCGTACGGTTAAACTCTTCCTTCTCCTAGAGCCTTTCATACTAATTCTTTCTTGAAGTAATGTTATTTGAGTTTGAATGAGTTAACATTTATACCAGATCTATGTTGTTCTTGTGCGTTTCAAGAGGCATCGTTCGCATATACCGATCAAAAGAGATCGAGGTAGGTGGTCTGATGTTTAATTCCAACTTCTGAGTGTTTTTGGGTTCCATTATGATACACACCCATGTTGGGGTGTCATATGGCTGAGGCATTGATTAATTAAATACCTAGAATTGCGTAGGTAATTTAATTAATATGTATAACTGCTGTTTGGGATCATTGATTCGATCTAGGGCCACGCCGTGGGTACATTCCCTTGTTTATCCATTTGTCCAGGTTTCCTGAGGGTATACCATGATTTTAGGATTCTTTAAATTTCCTTGAGAGGAATTGTATATAAATTGCTTCCTTATGTGTGGGGCTCGGCCCGATTACTTTCTTATCCTGAGGGCAGTGTTTCATTTAGCCTATGGGAAACTTTTCTCATGCATGTGGGCTGTAGATTATGTGCCTGTGGGCGATACCTCATACGCCTACGAGCAATATTCATTTTTCCAGTGGGAAATAACCTGCAGATTTTGATTCTGATTACCTGAGGGAAAGGATTTTTCATGTCTGCGGACAACGTTTACTTTTTGTTTTCACTGTGGTGATTTCTTTTGGTTATAACTGCCAAGATAAAGCACATGCTTGGAATTTTTGAATGAATATTAAAATGGAAATGAAACTGGTAGTGATAGTTACTTTTGAGTACTTCCTAGTTTACTGCATTTTATTACTGCACACTACTGTTGCAAATTTTCACTGATAGTTGGGCATGAGCCTTTGGTGGTTGCCTACTGAGATTTATTTCACACACCCTTTTTGGGTCATGTCTTCAGCCCAAACAGATTATATTGCTGCAGGTGTGTATAAGGTCAAGGATCCCTATACAGGCACTTGATTGTTTCAGAGGAGTAGGAGATCATGGGACCGAGCTTAGGCTTGCGATGCTGCTGAGTTCCTCTTGCGCTGCTTTATTTTGCTTTGCTGTATTTTTTCCTTGTATTCTATTGTTACAGATTGCAGTGTATCCTGTTTTGGCTGCTTTCTTAGACTTAGGGAAATATTGCATCATTATATATAACTATTGGTCTTTTCTATATTTTTATACCGTGTCTATTTCAGTATTGGTATTGTTTACTGGTTCTGCTCTTGTATGTTTGTATTTCTCCCGCTGCATTACACTTTAAAAAATGAGGTCATAGTTTTCCCACTATCATACCTATTCCCTCGCTACTAGTCAGTATCCTCTAGTGTTTGGGGAATTGCGCTTGAGGTCATGTGACCAGTTGGGTTCGGGGCACTTGTTGAGTGGCAGCCGAATCCGAGATGTTACAAAGTGGTATCAGAGGATTTATTTTCTTATTGACTTACTGTTTGGAGCCTATAGTCAAGGATAGGATGGAATAGGTATTTGGTAATAATCTGTGCCCTGGAGTAGCTAACCCGTGTATAAGGAAAAGCCAATTTACCTCGTGTTGCAATTTTTCTGATTTTTCACTTTTATAGTTGCTTTGATTTTCACCATTGGGTGACACACTTGTGGTGTGCTATTATATTTGTATACTTGGATTCTATTTAGTCGCAACCCGATGAGATGAGTGCATGCCATCTCATGTATCATTTAGGCACATGTTAGAGTCACATGCCATGCATAGTTTTCATGCCATGTAGGTGCATTATAAATTGCATGATATTGTGATAAATGTTGTGCTAGTAAAATCATGATGTTGTGATAGATGTCTTGATAAAATACCTACTATTTGATAGGGTATTGTAATGTAAGGTTTTGTAGATTTAATGCCAAACTTTGGTTTTTGAGGAGTATGGACCCTCATCAACTGGAATTTGATAGATCATCAACTTTTTTACCTTGTTATAACATGTATAAGATGCGAAGATTTGATTCTTGTGGAGTATGGGCCCTCACGGATTGTAATTTGGCATTTAGGTGTTGATTTTAGTGTTTTTTGGGCTCCAGAGAAGTTTCTGAGGCTTACTGTCCGAAAAAACCCATAATACATGCCATGTAGTTTTGACTACATGCCCTGTATTTTTCTGTTCAGGAAGAAATGAAAATTTTTTAAGTACATTCCGTGTATCGTATGTACACGCTGTATAGTGGCTACCCGTGTCATAGGCCGTGTGGGCAGAAACACGGGACAATGAAACCTTGAGGGTACACACCGTGTACCGATCGTACACGCCGTGTTGTGTTGACCCTGTGTCCGCCGTGTAACTAACAACACGGGCGGAGGAATATAAACTTATACACACTGTGTCAATGAAGAACACATCATGTAGTTTGACATGGGAATTCGGCCGTGTAACTAACAAACACGGGTCGGTGTTACCCTACCATGTATACGCCGTGTGCCTGTGGGACACGTCGTGTAGTATTGACAAGGGAGAGACTATGTGGACTTGGCCATGTGGCTGGGAAGACGGAGTGGTGTACACGCCGTGTGCGGGTTTAACACACCGTGTAGTGTCAGCCGAGTAGCCGGCCGTTTCACTAACAACACAGGCAGTTGGAATCTAAGTTGTACACGCCGTGTCCATCTGGAACACGCCGTGTAGTATGAGCTGTGTACCCAGTCGTGTAACAGACAACATGGGTTGGTGAAGCTCGTCTAGTACATGCCGTGTACACCTTATACACGCCGTGTAACTTCATTTAACAGATTGAGGTGTGGCTAAGCCATGCAGAAGGACTCAGGCAGGGAAGAAAATTCAAGTACACACCGTGTCTATGGACAACACGTCGTGTGCTTGGGGTGTTACACGACTAGTTCTGGCAGAGGTACACTCCCATGTGAAAGGATTATGGGAACATGAAGTGTAGTTAATATACATGCTGTGTAGTCTTGTTTTGTCAAACTTGAATGTTTTCTTTCTCCTGTACCTTTCTTACACTCCTTGTTTTTTGTTCTTGATGATATTAATCTAAGGCGTGTGTTTGAACTTGTAGAGTCATACTGCCGAGATGACCTAGAGTTGTTTTCCAAGAGAGCAGCAACGATTATACTCCAGATATGGTGGGCCACGGGCTACCGATGGATCCTACAAAAGAGCCAGATGTGGTGAAATCTATTATACTGGACACAGGCGCGAAGGTGTAGTTCCGTGAAGGCTTCATGTGGTTTATGAAGACCTTCCAGGGAGCACCACCGGCTGCCACATCTATGGCATAGTTGACGCGTATATTCCAGAAGCATCATCCGCCTAAAGTTTCAGGGTATGGAGAACCATAGGATGAGGAGTCTTCGCTGGGTTCTATGCAGACTATTTTTGAGAATCTGGAGATGCCTCCTAGGTGGAGTGTCAAACTCGCTACATACATGTTGCGTGATTCCACCAAGAGATAGTGGGTTGTTACCATCCAGACCGAGCATCACCGAGACATGGCATGGGAATATTTTCAGGTAGTATTTTATGAATTTTTCTTTCCAGAGACATTCAGGGAAGATCAAGCTCGAGAGTTTATGAATCTGTAGTAGGGAGCCATGTCAGTGATAGATTATTCTGCCCGCTTCACCAAGCTTCAACATTTTGCAGATGCTCTGGTGGGTGATGAGGTGTCGAGGGATAGACTCTTTGAGGATGGTATTTGATATGAAATCCGGGCACTGGTAAATGTTTTCAGGTTGCCTACAGTACACGCTATTGTGAACCAGGCACTGATTACTAAGCGGCACCTGTAGGAAGCTAGTGGTGCGAACCAGGGTGGTTCAGAGCCAATCTGTGGTACTATTCCTACCGGTAAGAGGAAGAGGCAGTTGGATTTCTCTCAAGGTGGAAGTACTAGCTAGAGGAATTATTCAGGTGGCCAGGTGATGTGCTACCAGTTCGGTGCAGAGAGGCACAAGAGACCTCAGTGTCCACGTGACCCAGTGGAGTGGTGAGTTTGCGGTAGGATGAGTCATCTCCAGCGTTTTTGTTGGACGTTTCCAATAGTGGCTAGTGAGAGGGGTTCTGTAAAGAATCTACATGAGGGGGCAGAGCCAACAACTTCTTACTACTCAGGAAATTGGGATACGTCGGGACGTACAGGCAGAGGTGGTGGTCGTGGCCATGGTAGCCATACACCAGGATCTCAGAGCCAGTAGGGTAGGTTAGCTCATGGTAGCCAGGATGTGTCGTAGGGCTGCGAAACTGGGCAAGCATATGTAGTGCAGCAGACCCAATAGGATCAGGATCCTGGACCTTCCACTTCCAAAGGTACTATTCTAGTTCCTTCTGTTTTGTCTTCTATACTTTTTGATATGGGTGATACACATATATTTATATCTGTGCCCGTTGTGGAGAGCGTTGGGCTTTGTTTTTATTCTTCTTATGATATTATGATTCTAGACACTCTGTTGGGGACTAGAGCAACATGTGTGCATCAGTGCATGGAGTTCCCCTAGAGGTTTTTGGGTGTCACTTTCTATGGGACCTTTATATATTAGAGATGAAGAGCTATGACATCATTTTTGGGATGGACTGGTTAGTACCCTTTTGAGCCTTTGTATATTTATATCATCGCAGGGTGAGTTTCACATCAACAGAGGGTGGAGAGTTTCTATACAAAGGTTAATGGGATGTCCAGGCGAGCCGAGCTAGACTCGAGCAGTATGGGCGAGGTGGTGTGATATCCTAGATTGTGAGTTTATATCTAGATGACAAGGGAACTTGTCAGAAGGATTTACCTCCTGTAGTTGATCGTTTTAGGGATGCCTTCCTAGATGACTTCTCAGGTCTACCTCTTGAGCGAGAGGTGTATTTCTCTATTGAACTAGTGCCAGGAGCAGCATTGGTGTCCGTTCCTTCTTATAGGATGGCTACACAAGAGTTTTAGGAGCTCAAGTGGCAGTTGGAGGAGTTGCAGACAAAGGGTTTCATCCGACACAATACTGCTCCTTGGGGTTCACCTGTCCTATTTGCAAAGATGGCAGACGATACCCTCAGACTTTGTGTGGATTATCAGAAGCTTAACTAGTTAAAAATTAAGAACCAATATCCCTTACTATGGATTGAAGATCTTTTTGATCAACTTCGAGGAGAACGAGTGTTATTGAATATTGAATTGAGATCCAGATATCCTCAGTTGCGCGTTAGACCATCAGACATACAGCTTACAAATTTTAGGAGCATATATGGTCTATAAGAGTACTTGGTTATGCCATTCAGACTCACGAACGCGCCAACAATTTTCATTTCTTTGATGAATCGTGTGTCCCAACCTTACCTGGATTCTTTTGTGGTAGTCTTCGTGGACAATATCTTGGTGTACTCTCACACTCGATACGACCATGCCACACATCTTGAGATCGTTTTGAGTACACTAAGAGAGCATTAGATATATGCTAAGATCTCAAAGTGCCGCTTTTGGATTGACCAGATACACTTCCTGGGTCATATTATCTCAGAGTCAGGAGTCATAGTAGACCCAGAGAAAGCGAGAGCAATAGTTTTCTGGGAGCAGCCTAAGAACTTGTTTGAGATACAGAGTTTCTTGGGGCTGGCTGGTTACTAAAGGAACTTTATATAGGACTTATCCCGCTTAGCAGCGCCATTTACGGGTTTGACTAAGAAGGGTATGAAGTTCGTTTGGTCAGAAGTTTGCGAGACAGCCTTTCAGGAGCTGAAGGGAAGGTTGACATCATCACCAATCCTGATACTTCCAGAGCATGGGAAGAGCTATACAGTTTACTGTGATGCATCAGGTATTGGGTGGAGAGTAGTGTTGATGCAGATCGATTGAGTAGTTGCGTATGGGTCTTGGAGGTTTTGGACTCATGAGAGGAATTACCCGATGCATGATCTCGAGTTGGCTATAGTTTTTCATGTATTACGCTGTTGAAGACATTATCTATTGGGAGAACATTTTGTGGTTTTTACGGACCACAAAAGTCTTAAATATATCTTTACCCGACGTGACTTAAATTTGAGATAGTGAAGGTGGGTTTAATACCTTAAGTCCTTCGACTTTGAGCATGCCTATACACCTGGTACATGTAATGCAGTAGCCGATGCACTGAGTAGAAGGACTCAGATACAGGCAGTGCATGAGGCCAGTGGTGAGTGGCAGCTTATGGATTTGTTCTCTGAGATGCATTTGGAGCTGCACAATAGTCATGAGGGAGCCTATATTTCTTCCTTAGCTATGAATTATACCCTCCTGGATAGAGTTAGGACAAGACAACTATAATATTCATAAGGCTTAGTTCTATGGGAGTCGGTGGCAAGTGAGGACCCTCCTCTTGGTTGGATGATAGGTAGTGATGAGGAACTGCATATCCATGTATGAGTGTGGGTTCCAGGGGATATACGCGAGGAGTTGATGTGGGAGTTTCATGCTTCATCTTGGGTAGTTCGTCCTGAAGTCACCAAGATGTACCGTGACTTGAGACGTCAATATTGGTGGTAGGGTATGAAAAAGGAAGTAGCTGGTTTTGTTGTGAGATGTTCCACCTATCAGTAGGTGAAGGTGGATCATTAGAGGCCAACTGGATTGTTACAATAGTTACCCATTCCAGAATGTAAATGGGATGATGTCGCAATGGACTTCATGACCGGGTTGCCGAGGTCACCTCAAGGAAGTGATGCCGTGTGGGTTGTTGTAGACAGACTCACGAAGGTAGCTCACTTTTTGATGATCAAAGAGACCTTCAGTGTTGATGAGATTAGAAAGTTGTATATCCAAGAGGTAGTATTCCTTCATGGGGTGCCTCGTTCTATTATTTCAGATAGGGACGTCCATTTTAGATCTTATTTCTAGAAGAGTTTTCAGAGGGCCCTATGTACACATGTGCTTTGGAGCCGAGCTTACCACCCACAGACCGATGGCCAGGTAGAGCGTACAATACAGGTGCTAGAGGATATGCTGCGTGCATGCATTCTGGACTTTGGGGGCTCTTGGGATAAGCACATACCTCTGGTCGAGTTTGTCTATAACAATAGTTTTCATGCAACTATTGATATGGTACCTTACAAGGATTTATATGGCAGGCCATGATGATCACCCCTGTGCTGGTTGGAGGTAGGTGAGGTAGCTTTATTGGGACCACGTCTCATGCAGGAGACTTCAGAGCAGGTCCAGTTGATACAGAAGCGGATGGATACTGCACAGTCTCGTCAGAAGTCTTATGCTGATCACCGTAGACAACCCTTGGAGTTCGTGGTTGGGGATTAGGTGTTCTTACATGTTTCACCGAGGTTGGGACACAGGCGGATCAGGAGACAGGGTAAACTTTCACCAAGTTATATAGGGCTATTTGATATTCTAGAGAGGATCAGGACAGTTGCTTATTTGTTGCAGTTACCACAGAGGTACCGGGCTATGCATGATGTCTTCCATGTATCTCAGCTGCGCCGTTATCACTTAGAACTGTCTCATGTTTTTCAGCCCAAGGAGGTTGAGCTTCAGGATGATGCATCCTTTGAGGAGCATCCGATTCGTGTTGTTGATAAGAGCACGAAGGTTATACGAGGCTGATTAGTTCCTCTCGTATGGGTGCTATGGCAGCATGGCCGAGTAAAGGATGAAACCTGGGAGAGGGAGAACGATGTACGTGCTCAGTGGCCAGAGTTTTTCTGAGCTTTATCTTCACCACCCTTGGAAGGGAAATTCGAGGATGAATTTCTTTAGGGGGAAGTTTTTAAGAACCTGGTTCTTATTCTTGAGGTACATGTTTCTTCTTTTCCTTTTTCCTCTAGTGTTTTTGATAAAATAAGGAAAATGGGTAAAAATCCCAATTTTGTGGGTACATGCCATGTACATTTCCACACGCTGTGTACTTTGGCCGTGTGGAAAGAGTACACAGGGCGTGTAGAAGTGCCGGCGATGAAAGGTGTAAAAACTGACTACATGCCATGTACTTAGTATTTACATGCCATGTAATCAGTCGGCAGGTGAATAGTAAGGTCGTGGAAGCAGCCACCAGCTGAGCGACAGTACACACCATGTATTCCGAAATACACGCTGTGTACTCATTCCGGAAAGTGAACAATTCGACGGTGAAAAGTAGCCGGTAGAGGAATAGTTAAATGATGAAATTACATGCCGTGTACTTGAGAGTACACACCGTGTAGTTTGTTTTTTTCACATAAAACAGGCAGTAACCTCCTCTTGGATAGAGGAAGCTTAAAATGTCAGAGGAGCTCAGGAGGAGAGGTCAGAGCTTTGTGGAGTTCCCAATCGCATGTTGGGAATCAGATTCTTCCACCGTCGACCTCCTTTGAACTGCACGGGTAAGCTCTTCCTTATCTTAGAGCCTTTCTTACCAATTATTTCCCAAAGTAAAGTTATTTGAGTTTTAATGAGTTAACGTTTATCCCAGATCTACGTTGTTCTCGTGCGTTTTGAGAGGCCCCGTTTGCGTATACCTATTAGAGGAGATCGAGGTAGGTGGTCTGATGTTTAATTCCAACTTCTGAGTGTTTCTGTGTACCATTGTGCTATATGCCCATGTTGGGGTGTTGTATGGATGATGCCATGATTAATTAAATACCTAGAATGTCATAGGTAGTTTAATGAATATTTAAAACTACTGTTTGGGATCATTTCTTGGATCTAGGGAAACCCTATGGGTGCGTTCCCTTATTTATCCATTTTTCTAGGTTGCCCAAGGGTATACCATGATTTTACAATACTTTAAATTTCATTGAGTGGAATTGTATATAAATTTCTTACTTATGTGTTGGGCTCGTCCTAATTACTTGCTTAGCCTAAGTTTAGTGTTTCTTTTAGCCTATGGGAAACTTTTCTCATGCATGTGGGCAGTAGATTCTGTGCTTTTGGGGGACACCTTGTACGCCTATGGGCAATATCCGTTTTTCCTGTGGGAAATCACCTCTGGGTTTTGATTTTGATTACCCGAGGGTAAAGATTTTGCATGTCTACAGACAACGTTTACTTTGTGTATTCACTATGGTGATTTCTTTTGGTTATACCTACCAAGCTAGAGCACAAGCCTGACATTGTTGAAGGAATATTAAAATGGCAATGAAACTTGCTGTGATAGTTACTTTTGGGTACTTCCTTGTTTACTACATTTTATTACTATACACTCTTGTTGCACATTTTCACTGATAGTTGGGCACGAACCTTTGGTGGTTTCTTACTGGGATTTATTTCTCACATGCTGTTTGGTTCATGTCTTCAGCCCAAATAGATTATATTGCTACAGGTGTGGATAAGGGAAAGGATCCCTATACTGGTACTTGATTGTTACAGAGGAGTAGGAGAGCATGAGACCGAGCTTAGTCTTGCGATGCTGCTGAGTTTCTACTACGCTGATTTATTTTTCTTTGCTGTATTTGTTCCTTTTATAGTTTTGTTTCAGATTGTAGTGTATCCTGTTTTGGATGCTTTCTTAGACTTAGGGACATATTGTATCATCATATATGACTATTGATATTTTCATTATTTTCGTATTGTGTCTATTTCAACATTGGTATTGTTTACTGCTTCCACTTTTGTATGTTTGTATTTGTTCCGCTGCATTACACTTTGAAAAATGATAGCATAGTTTCCCCACTATCAGACCTAGGCCCTCATTGCTAGTTATCACCCTTTAGCATTTGAGGAAATGCGCTTGAGGTCATTTGACCAACCGGGTTCGGGGCACCCATTGAGTGGGACCCAGATCTAGGACGTTATAATAAATGCAACAAATACTCTGTAATATTATTACATAAATTTCATTTAGAACAATAGAAATGTAGTAACAATATATTTTATTAATATTAAAATTATCAAATATTCATGTAATAAATGTAAAAATAGTTGGTCTTCGGAAACCAACTCTAATAGGATGTTCATGCCTGACTTTTCTAGAGTAGCAGCCCCTTTGACCGCCCTAATGTGGAAATGGATGTCATTCATTTGGACTGAGTAGTGTTAGGGATACTTTGATATGTTGAGGTTGAGGCTGAATATTGATAATGTGTTAAGAATACCAGAGTAGGGGATGGAGTACAAAGTTTTTTCAATGCCTTTGGAGTTGGGATCAAATGCATGTTGATATAGAGGTAGGTAGTGAGAAAATATGGGTTGAGGTAGTTGAGACCTCATGAGAAGAACTATGAAACTCATAATATATAATTGGAAGAGGATGTCTTCACTATGAATATATGGAGCCAGTATCTTCTTGGTGAGATTTTTTTGTTTAATCAGACCACCTGAGCCTCAAATATATCCTTACTCATAGATATTTGAATATGAGATAGAGTAATTGGTTAGAGTTCCTATCATAATATGACTTCAATATAGTATATACTCTTGGGTAGGTAATCATGGTGGTAGATTCCCTTATCAAGAAGTACTGTTCTTTCTTAGTGGAGGTGGCATCTGAGTAGTTATATTCATTGCAGCTGGCCCTGGTAGAGGAGAGGGGTGTATTTTTTCTTCAATGGATGGTGGTGACTCCTCAACTTCTTCAACATGAGAGAGAGAGTCTCATTTGGGGGAAATCGACTTTGAGGTTATATATGACCTGATTTAGCTATTAGATTCATCGAATGGAATCTATGAATGATGGGAGAATGTAATCCTTTTCAAGGAAACAATGGTGGTTCCAGCCACGTTTCATGAAGAGGTGGTGATAGAGTTTTACACTTACCCTTTTCCTATATATACCGAAGTAAAAAATATGGACAACTACCTTCAACTACACTTTTAGTGGGACAAAATGAGGTGGAGAGTCACCGAGTTTGTCTCTTGTTTTCTCACATGTCAGTGGGTGAAGGATGAGCATGAGGTTTCAATATGTTAGACATAAACTCTTGAGATCATCGAGTGAAAATGGGAAAATATATCCATGGAATTTGTGAGAGGTATTCTATGGAAAGTTATAGGAAACAATTCTATCTAGGTGATAGTTTACCAGCTTACCATGTTGGCACACTTCCTATCCATTAGGGAGTAGAGTTTTGTGGAGAGTTTGGGATAGTTGTACGTACAAGAGATCACTTGGATCCCTGGGGTTCCATTGAGGATTATCTCCAACCAAGATGTGTGGATCACATGAAAAATATAAGGAGGCCTATAAAAGGTATTTGGGACCCATTTTAGGATGAGAATGATGTTCCATCCTCATAAAGATAGTAAGGTTGAGAGTATTATCTAGATATTGGAGGATATGAGGAGGGATTTTGTTTTGGAATTCAGTCAGAGTTGGGAGTGTAATAGCCTGACACTTGTACTCCTAGATCTAGTGCTAAAAACATAAAAATTACATTTCTGGATTTCATAAAGATAAATGTGACCCAATTCTTCCCATCCAAAACTTACAACATCAGAATGAAATATATTATCACTTATATACCCAAGGGCCTTTTAGGTTTAGAGTTTTTGAGAATTTGGTTAAACTTTAAACAACTTGGGTTCATAAACAACTAGTTCATAAAGATCAAAATCATCTCCTACTATACCAAGATTTTCATATTTCATGTTAAGTGTTCAACATACCCCATAAAATTCCTCACATATGAAACCTTTCTAAACACATATCATTTAGCATAATTCTTCATAACTAGATAAAGGAAAACATTAGAAAGGGTGATCTCAGATGCTCAATATGGGTAAGTATGGGAGATATAAATCAATGATCATATGAAAGAATAAGATACTTATAAGGTTATTATATAATTACCATAACTTAAAAAGTTCATACCCAATCAGAAAAAGATCATAAGCCCGAGTTATGGAATAAAACATTAGCATTTAAAAAGACATGAATCATAAGAATGATAAATCATTATAACTTAACCATGAAACATAAGTTCATGTCATAAATTTGTGTGGCATAAACATAAGAATAAAAATAATTTCATATATCAAGGTTAACTACTAAGATCATAGGATCAGTCACCAACACTTGTTTCCCCTAGCAGATCGAGCACATTGACTTGTTTCCAATTATAGATCAAGCTCATAAACTTGTTTCCCATAATTATATCATAATATATAATAATTTACCAAATATATTTGAGGGATATATAGGTACCGCCCATTTGATATTTAAAATCATGAATATGTGTTCAACATGATCATGAAACATTAATTATATCAGAACCCATGAAAAGAATTGGGTTTCATAAACACTTCATCATTGAATAACCCATGAAAATGTGTTTCATTAACATTTTTCATAACAATAATAATCCATATAGGGAAATAATAAATTTGGTATCATTGGTTCATACCCCTAGTAAATATTAAGTATCATAAAAGGATGTCATCTTAGATGGAAAATTATTTTGAAATATCACTTGGAATAATTCTTGAGGAATATAACTTTCCCATTTTAAAATCAATCGTCTTTTTAAAAATTCATGAACTTATAAATGGAAAATTTTTATTTGAAAATAAACTTATAAATTTTTAAAGTAAGCTTAAAATCATTGAGGTATAATGATGGAAGGAAAATTTTATCTTTGCATAGAAGTTAAAAATACATTCCTTCTATTTTTTTTGGAAAATCCACAAGCTACCTCATTTGGAAAATGAAAAAAGATTCCTTTCAAACCATTTTGTAAAAAAATAAAACATGGGTAAAAATTATTTTTAAATTTTTTAGGGGAATTATATATTTTTTGAAAACGTTTTTATAAATCATGGACAAGGAAGATAAATATTTCCCAATGGATATTTAAACACAAACAATATTTAATAATGATGAGATTGTGAAATAAACCCTCACTACTTCGGTAAATTTTGAATCACAAGCCCCATAAAAGAAGGAGATTAATATGGATATTTATATTTCATAATTTTCATGAGAATAATCATAAAATACATTATTGTTAAGTATAAAATAAACACATAGTGTATAAGGCATGTGTCCTAAAAAAAATAAAAGTGAGACAAAGTCCCTTTCCTTGATTCTGAATTGTCACATACAATCTTAATCTTGATGAATAGTAAGAATAGGTTAACTATTTACATTACTAAGAAAAGAATTCAAGTTAATTATTCATTTTATCTCACTTATTATCATGTTAAAATAGTTACTTAATCTTTTTTGTTCATGTCAGATGTTTTAGTGATATTTGGCACATAAGTCCAAAATGACTTCGGTAGGTTGACTATGGTTAAAAAGGTCATTATTCCATCATATCCAGAATAATAATCATTAAATAATAATAATTTTTATACAGAAATTATACTTTCAAATCCATCCATTAAATATGGTTATCAATAATGAACTACGTTACCATCATGGTGATGGTAGGCCGTACATACGCATGAGTAAAGTTTCTATTTTTCAACGATCATTATGGAAAGGATGTAAGTATCATTTTATATTTATCAAATAATAATGATATTATATATATGATATTAATTCTTTAAACATAATTATATATATGTCATCCATGTGATGTGATGATGAAGAATGAATCACATCGCTTCGTAGAGGTGGCTGTCCACACATATGCACAAACAACGTTTTCATTTTTTAGTGAATGGAATGGTAAGAAGATAAATGATATATTATATTTTTAGAATGATAAATATGTCACATATATAATATATAAACTTTAATTACATCACTATAACCATTCATGAGATATGGTGATGGAAAATAAATTACATCGGTTCATGAGGCGGTAGTCCACCCTATACACGAACGATGAACTCCTTTTCCATTTGACAGACGTTGGAGATGGATATCGGTTATTACATTAAATTAATAACTACTTATTAAATTAAGGATAATGTTATTATTATTTTATAATTTTATAATTATATTTTAATGATGTAGAAGAATATATAAAATAGAAATTCTCAATTCAAAATGTTACCTCTTCTTTGGACAATCTTCTTTTCCCAACACCTTAAGACCACTAAGGTTTGCGTTATGCCTAAAAAACACCTATATAATGAGGATATGGATTATAAAAAGGTATTTTATTAGTAATTGGATAAACCAAATTTTTTTATGTGTGAATTAATGAGAAGAAGAGGTTCCCTTTTATAAGAGAGGGGAGGGGCACTCTTGGAATTTCTCAAAATATTAAATTAATATAAAATAATATTCGTTTCCAAATTTCTCAAAACTAATTTATTTAGAATATATGATGATTATTTTTTGAAATAAACCCATACATTAATTTTTGGAAAATTTTAGGTCACATGTTTACCCATATCATTTGACTTTAACCCCTTATTAACCCTTTTTAAACTTACTATGACAACAAGTATTTTTACTCTTTGAGGGTCAATATAATTACTAGAAATGGAAAAAAAAGGATAATAAATGGACTATGGTTGATATTATAAACTATATATTAATAAATTTTCTGAATATATGATTTTTAAAATTTTTATATCATTTAATAAAAAATTATTTATTTTAAAATATCAATAATGTCATTTTTTAGAATTATTCATTACTATGACTTAAATAATACCATGATAACACTTATAATTTGAAATAATTATTTTAATACATCCCTAACATGTTAAATTAGTATATAAAATTAGAATATTACATTTATTATGTCAAATTATAATACTTTTAATATTTTTAATATCATTTATTTAATTTTTCTATAAATTAAATCATTAAATTGTTAATGTTTTGAAAGCATTTAAGTGAATTATTTATTCAATAAAAATTAAAAATAAATTAATTCTATGAATATAATTTTTTATATTTCAAAATAATATTTATATTTTAACACATTTTCTGGTTAACCCCATATTAAAAATATTATTTTTATTAAAAACAAAAGTGTAAAATGTTTGACTATTCTTAAAATAAAATACTATAAAGGTCATAATCTCATCCAAATAGAAAAAGAAATCCATATAACCAAATATTGGATGAAAATGTATTAAATGGACTCATAAACAAATTAAGGCAAGTTTTTGTGTTATTTTAGAATTCATATTATTTTATTTTTAACTTTAATTACCCGATTTACCATTTATCATGGTAATAAAAATTACTAAGGTTACTATCTATATTGACTAAAATTAAAAACAAAATATTTACTAAATTTTTAACTTTTGATTAAAAATTTTGAATAAAATTTTCAAATTAAAAAACACATAAGAGGTATAATTTAATTTAAAATTAAACTAAAAAAATACAATGAAAGAAAGTTTTTCTGAAAAGGCCTTTTTTAAAATATAAAATGGTTTTATGCTAATTTCAAGTATAAAATAAATTTCAAAAACTAAAATTGAATTTTTCTCAATCATAATAAACTAATAAAATTTTAATACTAATAAAAATATATGTTTACTTTGTAAATTATTTTAAAGAGAAATATAGTTTTCAATTAAAATCCTCAATTTTCACTATTAATTGAAAAATAAATCTTTTCAAAAAATTATCAAAAATTAATATTAAGATAATTTTTGCATGATGAATTTAAAAATGAAATTAATTTTTTTAAATAAATTTTCTACAAATTTTAAAAAATAATTATAATATTCACTCATAAAAAGTAAGAAAATTTATTTTTGAAGAAAACATATTTTTTGAAGAATAAAACAACTTTACTAAAAATTGTTTTATTACTTAATAATAATTTTTCAATAAATTTATATTGAGTTGGAATTTTATATTTATTTCATAAATTATTTAATTCTATTTATACCCTCTAATTTTATATATATGTTATAGCAGTCACATTTTAGTAATATTTTACTGTTCGTTTAACCTCGGTGTTGCATATATTTTATGATATAGACTTTATTTTTAAAATATAATGATATTAAATTCTACACCCATTTAATAAATTTTATCCTCATTATTTGAATTTGGTTTTAGTAACCCGGGTTTAAATTTTCAAAATACATTTGTTGAAATCCCACACCATAAAATGTGTCAATAAAACTTTCACATAAAAAAGAGATAAATGATAGTACGAAATCCATCAATAGTAATACATACTTGGTGTCAATGTAGTAATAAATTGTTTTGGAAGTGAAAAAATGGATATGAAATAGAAAACAAATTCCCAAGGAGTGATAGAGATTGATAGATAACATGGTCATTATAAATTTAACCATCACAATACTGTAAATCTCAAATGGGTTAAAAGACCATTGATTTATTATTAAGAAAATTAAAATGTTAAATTTTTTATTTCAATATCCTATTCTTAGAGTTAAGGAATTAATTTACTTCCTATTCTAAGAACATGAGTAAGTATACTTATTTGAAAAGTAGTGTTTCATCCTTTAATCAATTTCTACTAAAATCTATTCTTTTTCTCTAAACGATGAGTATTTAATAAGGATTTTTCATACGTAAATAAATAAAATAAACTTCTAATATATCTCATAATCCAAAAAAGAATAATAATATCATCCACCTATATTTAATAATTAAAGGAACAAAAATGGTTATCACATGATAAGATGATTCCCAAAAAGGATAAACCTTCATATGAGGAAAACCACTTTAATCTCCAAAATTTAATTGTATTACCCAACATTCAACTTAGTTCATTCAATAAATATCCACTGTTAAAATTACTCAAAATATTCTAGACTAAGATTGAAACCCAAAAATCATAAGAACTTGTTCACATATTCTTCCAAATAAATTTAGTGTTTATCTACCAAAATATGCATGCCCTAAACATATAATCTCCAAAATATGATAGCCATTTCCATAAATAACTTGAATCACCATAAATACAGAATAAAATCACATATTACTACAAAATAAAATTCAACCTTTATTCCTCAAATAAAATTCCATAACATTATGGTTACCATAATCATATCAGGTTATTAAAATTGTGAACATATTCTAAAATAAAATTTATCAGTTAACAAAAAATCAATTACCAATACCATGGTTATCTAAACAATAAAACATATATTCCCAAAATCAACTTAACTTTTATCTATCAGATAGTTTAAATAAATAAAAAAATAAAATTCATACTAACCAAGACATCATGTAGGACAGTGGTAGGCTATACACCCTTGTTTCCCTTTAGTTGTGATTTCAATGATCACGACCTTTCTAGATAAGATGAGTTGTTGCCGGACCTACATGTTGTCATTTTTCTAGAACTATATTTATATAATCTTTTTTTTTTCTTTTAAAAAAGGTTGAGGGTTAATCCCCCTTTATTGAACATTGAATAAATAAAACATATTTTATGAATGGGAAAGATGAAACCCATTACAATAAGGTAAAATTACTTAAAAACAAAGGTAAAAAAGATCCTACAAGTCCAAAATAATAAATTATCTAAATGTTTATAAATAACCCATAATTAAAGGTCATCTCATACCTTTCATTTTTCATCCCAAAAATGTAATAACCCATACTTACCTCAAAATAAAAGACCATATAAACCCTAAAGTTTATAAATAACTGTAAATATTATGTACACAAAATATAAATTCATTATACCTCAAATAATACTTCATGTTGAACCTAAGGGTTACATATACCTATCATAAAAATATAATAATCATCCTTAAAATTCTATCACTTAAAACTTAAAAAGGGGTTTAGAAGAATATGAAATTATGTTCAGAAACAAACTTATATAACCATGATAGAATCCCTAAATCTTAAGATAAATTCTCATAAAAACATCCTAATATTAAAAATTTTCTATATCGTACTCTGATACCAACTGTAACAGCCTGAGAACAGCACTAACAGATCTGATGCTAAAATATAAACTTTACATCTTTGGATTTTATATGGATAAATGAAACCAAATTATTCCCATAAAAAACTTATAACATCAAAAGAAAATATTGGATCACCTATATAACCATATACCTTTTAAGTTTAGAGTTTTAGAGAATTAGGAGAAACTCTAAAAATCTTGGATTTCTAAACATTTGGTTCATAAAGACCAATATCATCTCCCAATATATCTATATTGTCACATTACATGTTATGTATTAAATATATCATATAAAATTCCTCACATATGAAAAGTTTTTGAACAAAAATCATTTAGCATCATTATTCATAACCCGAGAAAGGTAAACATAATAAAGGGTGATCGCAGATGCTTAGTATGGGTAAGCTTGTGAGATATCAATCAATGATAATATAAAATCATAAAATAATAATAAGGGTATAATATCCTGAACATAACTTAAAAATTATTAAACAATCTAACAAATATTATAAATAAGATTTATGGAATAGAACATTAACATTTCAAAAGACATGAATCATAAGAATGCTAAATCTTCATAAATTAATCGTGAACCACATGTTCATTCCATAAATGTGTGCATCACCAATAAAATCATATAAAACATTCATATATAAATGTGAACTACCAAGATCATCATATCAGGCATGAACACCTTTTTCCCCTAGTGGATCAAGGACCTCGACTTGTTTCCCATAATGCATCCAGCACATCGACTTGTTTCCCATAGACATCTCATGAGATATAGTAATTTACCCAATACCATTTAGGGATATATATATCCCACCCATAAAATAATTAAAACCATACATATGTGTGAGAAATGATCATAACACATTCATCATTTTAGAACCCATGAAAAGAAATGGGTTTTATAAAAACTTCATCATAACATAAACCATAGAAATGGATTTCATAAACATTTTTCTTCACAATCATAATCCATATAGAGAAATAATTAGGTTTATATCCTTAGGTCATATCCCTAGTAAACCTTAATTATCATCAAATGATTTTATCTTATATATAAAATTATTTTTAAAGATCACTTGGAATAATTATTGAGGAAAATAAATTTTCCATTTTAAAATTATTTCACTTTTTTAAAATCTGTGCACTTATAAATAAAAATTTTTTATTTAAAAATAAAATATTAAAAATACTAAAGTATTATTAAAATAATTGAGGCATCATGATGGTGGAAAAATACATTCATTCCATATTAGTTAAAAAACCATTATGTCCATATTTTTATCGAAAAAGTCACAAAGTGCATCATTTGAAAAAAAAAGATTACTTTAAAACCATTTTGTAAAAAAAATTAAACTTGGGTAAAAATTATTTTAAAAAATCTTAGAATAATATAAAAAAAATTTAAATTATTTTTAAAAAACATGGACATGGAAGATAAATATTACTTAGTGGATACTTAACCACAAATAATCTCAAATAATGATGAGATTGAGAAATAAACCTTTATTGCTTTGGTAAATTTTGAATGATATGGACTATGAAAGAAACAAGTTAATATGTATATGTATATACCATTATTTTATTGAGAATAATAATAAAATACACTAATCAAAATTACAAAAAAATATGTAGTGTATAAGGCATGTGTCCCACAGAAATAAAAGTGAGATGAAGATCCCTTACGTTGAGTCTAACTCATCACATATGTTTTTTATATTATTGAATAATAAAATTAATTTAATCATTTACTTTATTAAGAAAAATTTTCAAGTTTTTTATTCAGTTTATCTCACTTATTACTATCTTATAACAATTACTTAATCATTTATGCTCACATTGAATGTTTTAGTGATATTTGGTATATAAGTCCAAAGTGACTTCGGTAGGTTGACTATGGTCAAAGGGGTCATTATTACATCATCACCAGAATAATAATAATTAAATAATAATTAATTTTATATATAAATTATAATTTTAAATCCAACCACTAAATATGGTTTTGAAAAATTAATTATTTTACAATCATAGAGTTGATTGGTTGTATGCACAAATGAGTAATGTTTCTATTTTTCAATGATCATTATAAAAAGAAGGTAAGTATTATTTTATCATTTCAGAATTATAATGATATCATATATGTAATATTAATTCTTTAAATATAATTATATAAATATATATCATCAATGTATTTTTGTGATAAAAAAATAATCACATTGCTTCATAAAGGTGGTAGTCCACACGTATGCACAAACATCATTATTATTTTTCAGTGCATGGACTGGTTGGAAGGTAAATGATATATTATCTTTTTTGAATGATAAATATGCAATTAATATCATATATAAACATTAATACTATCATTACAAATAGTCATGAGATATGGTAATGGAAAATGAATTACATTGGTTTGTGAGGCAGTAGTCCATTATACACATGAATGATGAATTCCTTTCCCATTTGATGAATGGTAGAGATGAATATAGGTTATTAAATTAAAATAATATTATATCAGTATTTGGATTAATTTTTTGTTATTATTTTATCTTGGTTTAAGAATATTTAAATGTGGTGTAATAATAAGTAAAACAAAAACGCTCGATTAAAAATGATTCCTCTTCTTTGGACAACCTCATTTTCTTAACACCTTAAGACCACTAATGTTAGTGTTATGACTAAAAAATACATATATAATGAGGGTATGGATTATAGTAAGGTATTTGAGTAGGTATTGGATGAAAAAATATTTTTTAAGAGTGAAGTAATGAGAATAAGATGCGCCCTTTTATAGGATATGCGAGGGACACTCTTTGAATATCTCAAAATATTAAATTAATATAAAATAATATTCAATTACAAATGGATCAAAACTAATTTATTTAGAATATTAGATGAGTATGAGTCTAATTAATCTCATAAAATAATTTATTGAAAGTTTTATGTCACATTTTTAAACTAATCATTTGGTTTTAACCCCTCATTAACCCTTTTTAAATTTACCATGACAGCAAGGATTTTTACTCTTTGAGGGTCAATATAGTTACTATAAATGAAAAAATGACCCATAAAATACCATTTATGATTTATAAACTATATAATAATAATTTTACCAAATATAATATTTTTAGGAATATTATATCATTTAATAAAATATTATTTATATTAAGATTTCAATAATGCCAATTTTTGAACTATTGATTACTTTGAATTTAATAGTATCATGATAACACTTATAATTACAAAAAATTAATTTTATAAATCCATAAAATGTCAAGGTAATATATAAAATTATTTTATTACATTTATTATCTCAAATTATAATACGTTTGATATTTTTAATATCGTTTTTTTAATTTTCCAATTAATTAAATAATTACTTTGTCAGGGTTGTTAAAGAATTTAAGGTAATTATTTCTTCACTGAAAATTAAAAATAAATTAACATTATGAAGATAAATAATTTATATTTAAAAATAATATTTATATTTTAACATATCCTTTGGATAGTCTTATATTAAAAATATTATAGTTATTAAAAACAAGTGTGTGTTGTGTTATATTTTACTTAAAATAAAATACTATAAAGGTCATAATCTCATCAAAATTGCAAAAAAATGCAATATAAAAAAATATTGGATGAATATGGGTGGAATAAAATCATAAAATAAAATTAATTCAGTTTTTGGGGCCATTTTATAGTCCTTATAATTTTATTTTTAACTTTAATTACCCGATTTACCATTTATTGTGACAACAAAAATTACTAAGGTTACTATTCATTTTGAAAAAAATAAAATGGACCTATTTACTAAATTTTTACTTCCAAATTAAAAATATGGAATCTATTTTTCAAAATTCAAAACACATAAGTTTCAAAATTTAATTTAAAATTAAATCAGTAAAATAAAATGAAAAATAGTTTTTCTAAAAAATGCATGTTTTAAAATATAAAATATTTTATGCTAAATTCAGGCATAAAATCCATTTTAATAAATTTAATTGAACTATATTAAATAAAATTTAACTAATTAAATTTTATTACTAATCCAAAATATAATTTTACTTTTTAAATACTTTAAAATAAAAATATAGATTTCAATAAAAATTTGTATTTTTCACCATTAATTGAAAAATCAAAATTTTCAAAAAATTCTCAAAAATTTATCTTAAGATAGATTTAAAATGATGAATTAAAATATTAAATAAAAATTTTTAAATAAATTTTCTATAACTTCTATAAATTAATTATATTTACTCATGAAAAGAAATAAAACTCATTTCTAAAGAAAACACATTTTTTGAAGAATAAAATAAATTTACTAAAAAATTTGTGATTATTTTATAATAATTTTACAATAATTTTATATTTTTTGGACCTTTATATTCATTTCATAAATTATTTAATCCTATTAATACCCTTTAATTTAACAGCTAGGTTATAACGATCACATTTTGATAATATTTCATTGCCTGTTTAAGATTGATGTTACGTAGATTTTATGCTATAAACTTTATTTTTAAAATATAGGGATATTATAGGGAGGATAAATTACCATTGGTAGAGTTATCTTATAATAACAGTTTTCACTCTGTTATTAACATGGAGCCTTTTGAGGCCCTGTACAGAAGACCCTGAAGGTCACCGTTATATTAGACTGAGATTGGTAATACATGTCTTGTTGGGATAGAGATGGTGTAGGTGATAATGGAGAAGGTTTAGGTGACATGAGAGTTCTTGAGGACATACTAGAGTTGACATAAATCTTACATAGATCGACATCATGGGCCCTTGTAGTTTGAGCAAGGAGACCATGTTTTCTTGAGAGCCTCTCCACAATGAAGATTGTGGAGGTTTGGTCATCTTGGTAAGGTATCCCTAAAGTTTATCAGGTTGTTCAATATCCTCTATAGGGATGATGAGGTTTCTTTACACCTAGACCTACCCCCACAATTGGAGTGGTTTCTTGATGTATTCCATGTGTCGCAGCTAAGGAGACACATGCATGATCTAACACATGTTATAGATTGGAGTGAGTTGGACATCAAGGATGAATCCACCTTCACAGAGTAC
Organism: Viscum album; assembly: GCA_963277665.1. NCBI lineage: Eukaryota > Viridiplantae > Streptophyta > Magnoliopsida > Santalales > Viscaceae > Viscum > Viscum album. The sequence goes on along the minus strand of OY728132.1, from coordinate 1,823,549,173 downwards.
TGGGTGGTGATCATGGATAGGCCGGATATGATCCTATGAGGATGGACCATTTCCTTTGTTCTTTTGATGTGGTAGTTTGAGAGCGTGTAGGAGATCTCCTGGGAGCAAGAGTTCCAAATATGGGCTCGGTACCCCCCACCTTTTTATTTAGATTATGGGTTTCGGGTTTAAAATAATTGAAGGAGGGGAGAATATAGTGACATTATTTTTTCACTGTAATACTTTGGAATATGTTAAGGATTACTTTTAGGGACAGGTTCTAAGACGGTGTGAGATCCCGATGCCCGGTGTGCCCGGAATTAATATTATAAAAATATTAAATATATTCATTATCATATGCACGTAGTTCTCCTGAAATAGCGGAATAAATCCCAAATGATTCTTCATATCATAAATATGAGACCATGGTTTCTTTTGAAATGTGAGGTTTACCATAGGCATGATGTAAGGTTGGTTGGCGCTAGATGTTCGGTTGTTGCAGTCATTAGAATTACGTTTAATTAAAATAAATAAATAAATAAATTTATTTTATTTAAAATTATCGTGATATAATTACCTATATAAATACCTCATTATAATAATTATCTGGGGTTGGCCACATAAACTTTGGGATAATTGAGAGGATCTCTGAGCATTCTTCATTAATAGATCGAGATCGAAGGACATCAGGCTATCAAATTGAGGTGGATTAAGAGGCAGTGAACAAATCATATCATCTTCATTGCTAGAAGATACATTATTTACGAATGATCAATCATAAATCAAGTTATGAATTTTTATTTTTAGTTCTTTCCCTTATGATTAAAAGATCAATCATTGATTTAATTATCTTCTTTTGATCTATGATTTTTTATCCCCTCTATTGAGTCCGTTCCATAATTTGAATTATTTAAATAAAATTATTTGGTGTATGAAATATTATTACCCCTTTATATACCTATTATGATATTGTTGGATAAGAATTCTTGGAAAACATAGGTTCCACTTTTCTCTTGGGTATTTTTCCCCACTGTTATTTGAATTCTTCTGTATTGGCCTATGGGGTTGTGTTTCAACATTTTTGGGTGAGTTAAAGCATGATTGAACCCCCAGATCCATGGCTCTTGATTAAAAAATGTTTGGGATGGTGATTTTCAAATGGATAAAGATGATTTGTAGGTGAGGCTTCTTGGATTTGGGATATGAAGTGACAATGAAAACAAGAGTGGCATAGTGGTGTTGTGAGGAGACACGTGAGGGATAGGGTGGATGGAATCCGAACACTAGTGGTGGATTAGGAATGGGAGACCCTAGATCCACACTCCCTAACATGTTTAGAGGTTGAACCCCTAACAATGACAACATGACGACGATGCATGAAGAAATTGAGGTTTCTATAGAAAACCCGAGTACATGGCGTGTAGTCTATGAAAACACACTGTGAAGTAACCCAACTACAGTAGCTAGGGTTTGAAGAAATATAAGGTTCACAAAACATGTATCTAGGACCAAAAAAAGCATTCCCATCCCTAGGTATCCAAGATATGCGCCAACTGCACACAACTAGGACCCCATGTGGGAGGACACACCGTGTACTCCAGGAGTAAACAAGAACAACCCTAAGTACACATGCATGACTAGGAGCACAAGGGTAGGCCCTGAGTGGCCGAGACATTCCTTATAGTACCCTTACATGTCATGCAGTACTGAATGGATTAACAAGAATGGTGATGAGGAGGACACGATCAGAAGGCCAGGTGTGGTTACAAGCCGTGTGACCCCGGGGGCATGCCACATACGTTTCTTAGGGACTTCTTCAATACATATCTTATTCATTTAGAGTAATATTTTGTCCCATGAGTATCTTATCCTAAGAAGTTTTCTACATATAACATTATGTTACCCTTTATAGTAAATTTTGAGATACGATGTACAGTTTTGAGAGAATGTCACTTCTTCAGGAGATGCTAGACAAGTAGATTTGATCAAGTTGGATCATTAGAGTGAGGCCAGAGTTTGAAATCCCTATCATACCATGGTGTAGGTCCCCTATTCTCCATACACTAGTTGAGTGGTATCCCTTTAATGCACTAGGGAACTACTTCTCTACCCTATGAGTGGCACCCCCTATGGTACTAGGTCATGTATCCTCTATGCTTTGAGTGAAAACCCCCTAATATACTAGGGTGTGATTCCTCTATTAATAACTAGCAAGTAAAACCCTCAATCATGTTAGGGAATTATTCCTCCATGATTTGAGTGGAACCCCTTTAACGCATGAAGGAACATGTTTTCTATCTATCTATTGAGTGGAACTCCCATAATGAACTAGAGTGTGGGTCCTCTATATATGAACTGAGTGGTATCCCCCCTGTTGCACTAGGGAGTGGGTCCTTTATATATTGAGTGGTGTTCCTATATCACACTGGGGAGTAGGTCCTATATTAGATACTTTTCTCCCTTAGGTTTTGGAGTAGTAGCGAGGTAGGGGTCCTCCATATTACTTTCTTAGATAGACACATGTGATTCTGGGCATTAGAGATGGACCCTTTTTATCTGTTGGCAGACTCAAGATCCTAGGATGGGCTATGAGATGGAGATCCGCTTTATCTTTAGTATAGGTTTGTTTTGAGAATATATGTATATGTATTGTTGGGTTATGTTTCCATCTTAATTTGGTTTGATATGAATACTTCTATTGTATGACTTTATTTCTCCGTTTGTGGTTTTTAGGGAATTCTACTAGATTTGTTTATACTAACCATTGCATGATATTTTCCTTCACTTGTTGTGTTTTATAAAAAAGATAGAAATTTCAGTGGTGAAATTGGTGGATCATAGTGATAGTCTGGTTCATAAGCCACATATGGTGTTTAATATTGGATATCTAGAGCCAAGATCTATTAGATTTATTTTATTCTAGTTTTTTTAGTTTTGAGACTTCATTTCTAGCTAGGGGTGTATTTTACCCATTAACAATTTGGTTTTATTCTTTCATGCTTTGTTGTTTTCCCTGGAGGTTATTTCATGCATGGTTTTACTCTTGATGTTACAAAACTTTTTATTATTCCCATTATCTATTACATGGAGATAGTTGGGTGCATGTGTATAGGTTTACTAGGAAAAATCCACCCATATATATCATGCCTTATTGGTGCTTGTCTCCAGCCCCTAGAATATTAGAGGCAGGCTTGGGGTTGTGGTGGCCCGACCTTCTGTTGGCCCAGTGGGCCTTGGTGAGTCTGTCTGTTAAATAAAACATGTGGATTTAGCACCAATGCCCATGGGAATGCTCACCCCCATACTAGCTCTCTATAGGAGGTTGTCACTGTGGCATGTATTTATAATTCCAAACAAATAACTTATTCGAATATTCTATCACTTTACATAATATCATAGTTTAGGGTAATACATAATAAGTTCATTCCACACTAACCTAAACACACACCCTATGATATAGGGGTCTCACCAATTTGTCTCAAGTCTTGCCCAGCCATCCCACTCTTGGTTTAGGGGTAATCTTATGAAATATCATATAAAAGTAATAATATATCAATATCAATAGCTAGTAATCATTGTTTGATCAAATAAAAATATACCAAAAAGTTACATAAGTAAATTCTATATAAGTTATTGTCACTTTAAAAAAATGATCCCTATACTGTATCCAAAATATTAGTTATGAATATCAATCAAAATAAAGTATCAAAATGTAATGTGAGAACTATTTTTCCAGGATTATTCATGACACATGCCTCTTTCCACCTTGATCCAAGAGTAAAACCATAAACCATAAATCAAAAACACAATGCATCATATTTAGAAAAAGTAACTGAACTATTAAAGTGAAATCCAAAACATAAATTCTATCCCTGGTTACTTGGAATTCCCTCATACATTGGTCAAATACTCCAAAAAATAAGATCCATACCAAGATTTGAAAAAAATCATATCTCACGTCTACCATATTATAAATTATAAGATAAAAATAAAAAAGTTTATGAAACCCCTTCTTAACATCCTTGACCTAGTTCTCCTTCATTTTGATAGAATTATGTTTCAATATACCTTAGTTTCACCTCCCCATACATGAGAGGATACTAATTAATAATAAGGGTTAATGGTTATCATGGGGAGACTATACAATCTATGGTACAAACAACCATAAATCATAGTGAAAGAAATATTCTAAAACATTCAACAAAATATAATAGAAACAAAAAAAAGTCATGACAACTCTGTTCCATACAAAAGTAAAGAATAACCACTGTGGTATAGAAAAATTAGTTACTTTATATGTGATATAATTCATGTAAGAATATAAAGGAAAACCCATGGGACGATCATATATAACTGGGTTCTGAAGTAAACAAAAGAAATGAGGTCTCCACTGAAATTAGTCCTGAGTCCCATCTCTAAGCCCTGACCAAGATTTTAGCTAAATCATATAACAAAGGGAACTTTCTCTTACTTGCATCACAATCTATAATGTATGGTCGGGTACTGAGGTACCAGGGCAGGGTGTTAGTACTATTCATTCGGCCACCAACAATAGAATCCCCAACAAGTATAGTAAATACAAGTGCATGTTATTTATGGAATTACAGTCAAGTAGAGAAATAAAAATAAATAAATAACCTTTCACATCATGGAATTCTCAATATCCATATGATGCGTGACAATACCTACTTTGGATAGTTCCATAATAGGATTATTTACCCATGGGTTGAACACACCTCAAGGATGAATGATATATCACTCCTCACCTGATAATCAAGGGAAAAAATCCATCACCATCACAATCCATACATGTGAACGATCCATCACCGATCTAATATCAACGGAGAATAAGACATCACATAGTTAATGAGGTGTCACCATCTCTAGGTTGATGATATATCACCGCTACACATACTCAGGTGGATGATATTCCATTAATACACATCTCAAGTGGATTATGCACCACCAACATTATACTTTATGGGTGTGTGAGGGACCACTGATATCCCTATTTAGGTATAAAATATTCCATCATTAAGAGTTTCTTGGTAGAAGATATACCCCTAATAAAAGTCTCTAGTTGGAAGAGGCACCACCGATATCAATCTATAGGTTGATGATATACCACCAATATCAGTCTCATAGTTTATGATGCCCCATCAATACACTCATCATAGGTAGACTAGGCACAACCAAAAATCAAGAGAGGATGAAATACAACCAATACTATTCTCAAAGTGGATTATGAACCACTAAGAAACTCACCGTAGGTGGATGAGGCACCACCAAAAAATATTAGTTGGATGAGATACCACTAATCAACCCAAGGTGGATGATGTACCACCAAGACATCATTAAAGTGAATAATTAATTACTTATTACCAACACATAGCATTTTCAACACATAAAGAGTGATTTAGTCTAGGCACTAACCAACTCTAAGTCTCATGAATTGGTTGTATGACCCCTATCCTATCATATTGTCACCCCATTCCTTACAAAATAATGGTATAGGATGCCAAAAAATACTCTTAAGATCATATATCTAGAATAGTTCACCCATTCTTTGTCCAACATCAATGTTCTATAACAAAACCACAATCCAAATGGTTATCAATGACCATTGTGTCAATTCACACCACCTCTTGGACTACTCACATATCTAATAGATCTCAATCAATCTAAAAGCTCCAATAAAAAGATTTTATAATTTAAATTATGTCTTGTTCACATGGTTGGAACATCCTGAAAATCATATGATGCGTGACACACTTTTAAAAACAAATGGGAAAACAAGGGACCAATAACCTGGGTATATAAGAGTCCCACCTATGAGATACCACTAGGTGATTTGACCTCAATTGGTCAATTCCTCAAAATATAGTAAAATCCATAAATAAGGCACAAATGATGAAAGATAGTGAAATAATGAGATAAAACTTGATTAATTTATTTTTGGTTAAATAATAAATATAATCTATACAACTAAATTATTTTAAGTAGTTATAGAAAGGGGGATTTAATATGGAGAATAATGTGTGAAAACAATACCGAGAGGGGTAGGGGTTGAATTAATGTTTTCTATTTTTTGTTTTTAAAAATCAGATATTTTACACATGTTAAAGTCAATGAGTATCTTTTTCAACCCATTTAAATCACTTACACAATATGAAAAAAATAAAACAATCACAACAACACACATTATATATAAAATGTTCATCTCCCAATGTTGAGCTATATCCTTATTGTGCATGGTTATATTTATGGAACATATCATATCACTCACATCAAAAATATAATTACGATTTCATTGAGGAACTTCAACACTTTAACCCATTATAATTTATATCCCACCAGTATCACATGATCTATCCTATTTACAAAAATATGAATTTATATTGAAAAATACCTTTTGTTCTTCAGGATATCAAAACATCAATATAGATTTTATTTTATTTATATTTGAAAATTCTAGTTATAATTGAAGTTTGAACAAAAGAATTATGGCTATATATTTCACCCTGAGCCTTTATATGTATACGACCATCATATTCTAACACTCAAAAATTCTCTCAATGAAAAAATATCTACTCTCATAAAAAATACCCATGAATTACACAAAAATATCCAGTTTTCTTATGATGAATTATTCATCAAAATTTAATAGATAATATTTAACATCCTATATTGGATCACCTAAACCATGTATGAACCATTGATATCAAATGAACTCAGAAAAACCACCCTATATACCATAGTTTACTTACCAATAATGAGTCTCTATTGAGAAACATGAGGAGGATATACCCTATGGTATAAATAACCATAAATAACGGTGTAAAAAATCATGATAAATATCATCATGAAGAAATATATTGACATGAAAATTATAGTTTAATACTAACTATAGAAAGAAATTCCTGGCTCATGACTATCTTATAGAAGATCACAAGAAGATATCTATGGGAACTTATGAGGGTGGAAATAAATAACTAGTAGTTTAACTGATGCTATGGAGTCCAGAACATAAAAATAGAAAACACCTAAATCACCACACCAAAATACAGAAACTTTAAAAAAATTAGACAAGAATTATCAAAATAAAATAATTTAAATAATGAAATATAAAAGAAGAAAACAATTTATGTGGTTTTATTATGAGTCTTACTCCAGTGGGGGAACACTACTTTACATTTATTTAAGGAATAAAAATTTAATTATAATATTTTTTTTCATAATTATCACAAGTGATTCGCCTTAATAAATTTTGTGGAAAGTATCCGATACATCTAGTCTGCATATCTTTCAATTTTTATAATGAGTTATTCCACATAGATCCTATATTCATGTCTATCTCTTCACTGGATCAAATGATCCCACCACATCAACTCCTTCAAGGAATATACTATGCACACTTTTGAAATTTTCATAAGAAAAAACATTTATTTTCCCCCTAAATAAAATCAATTATTTACTTTTCCGTAAATTTGCAAGAATTTTTTTCATATCCTTTTGTGGAAAAAACTTATGAATTTCTTTTTCATTTTACACACTTCTACAATCAGGATGTGGTAAGGGATAAATACTAATTTAATCTTCTAAATACAACATCTGATCAGTATAAATTTTAGTATTCCAGACTCTTTAACTATTGCTCCACCATCTCTATAAGAGTTTTGGAAATTAGTCGTCCAGAATTTATCCTTCTATTAGATTATGTTCCGGAGCATAAAAATGGTTTTCAAACATAGATGAAACCTAAAAATATATGAATTTAGAATTATTCTCTTATATTCATTACAAATTCCCTCAATATCTCCCACAAAACACTTACTATTCCTCAAATTTCATTTTCAACTATATTACTCACACACCATGGTTCTGGCCACCTTAGCCCAAATGAGGTACATCACCACCGCAACACATCCTTTATTACAACATTTTTCAAAATATCTTCTAAATTAATAGGCCATCCCATATTCTCTAGATCTAACACTAAATACTCTAAAAACTTCCAGATGAATTGATAGTTTAGATGAATTCACTTCATTTTGGAATGAAATTTCATATACTTGGATACATAAATCTCACTTTATGAATCACAATATTAAATTGCATCTTATTATATACTTCAAAGATAATCCATCATTCCCTTCATCCAGAACATATACTTCCCATATTTTGTTAATATAGAATATTTTTATTCTGTTGTAAAGAGTGAAAATTTAATTTAAACCTTTGAAATCCATCTCATATACATTACTTTAAAAGTTTACATGTATCTGGTGGTGCTATTCTAAATTTTTGAATCTCCCCCGATGCTAGAGTCAGAAAAACATTACAATGAATCATTATTTTCAAAGAAAAGTTCCATTATTTTAGAATGATTTAATTACTGTAGAATATAATTTTACTACTCCCAATATTCTCCTCCAGGATTTGACATGTACCACCCAACAATACCCACTTCTTGCATTATGTTCATTCAAGTAAAAACCATAGTAGACGCCAGAATTCCAAATGTCGTCGCACATGAAATCCTTTCCTGGTAATATTCCTAAACTTATGTTCATGGTGTATTATCCTTTAAAAATTTGAGATATCCTTCTAGGGGAGTGGTTATTTTTTTTCCTCGCTCATTTCAAAGTGATCCACCACCATTCAAATGTATTCTGACTGACTCAAACACAAAGTATTGTAACTCAAGTCCCTTATAATACACATCCTATACATCTATTTAGCTAATATGAGATACTTTATCTCAAACCATATAGAAAATTTAACCTTTATCTCATCGATCCTTTCCTTTACAAGACCTAAAATAAGAATTTGTTCGACATAGTGAATAAATATGATTAAATTACCATCCTCACACACATTTTTATAATAGCAGTGGTTGAAATTTCTTTGGACGAACATTTTATCCATCATGAATTATTTAAACATCCAATTAAACTATGATGGAACCAACTTTAAACCAAAAATACTAAGATTCATCATGAACACAAGGTCCTATTTGTTGAAAGCTGGTTCCCTAGACCCAACTTGTGATGTAATTTATTACCAATACATGTATACAATTATATATATATATACGCGTGTTTATCTTACCATGATAGTGTCGATACTTCTATGTGCACTATTTTTATGGTAATTTACTTAGATTACATGTCATATCAAAGGGTTATAATAGATCCCAGACTATAATGTGAACCTGGAGATACTTCAAGAAATGAAGGATGCACACTTGTGTCATAATACTTTTATTACCTTATTATTTTTTGATCTAACTAAATGGACTTACCTTAGACTTCCATGTCCAGGGATTTATGAAGGTACTACCAACCTGATCAACTAGGGCTAGACAACCTGCAATAGACAAGAACACATCAAATTGGAATGTGGTATTCATACGTTTAATTTTTGTGCTCCAATTAAACCATATGGGATCTGCAAACCATACCAGGGATAGATTGCTGGAGACGATGAAGTTTCATCGCTCCTATAATGTAATTTTTTTAAATTCCAGGCCCACTATCTTCTGTTTTGTGCCCCGGTACCTTCAATTGGTATCATAAAGATGCATGGTTTTTCTGAGTCAAGATAAATTAAATTGATTTAAATTTTATGTAAAGGGTATTAAAATGGTTTAGATGAATTTGACTATATATTGATATGATTTTGGATGGCTAAGGTATGTCCATTTGAGAAATCTATATGGATCAAAATGGTGTTTCTCAGATTTAATATTTTTAGATAATAATTTTGTTCTGAAGATAATGTTACAAATATATATGTTTTACACTATTTTTCATGAAAATTGTGGTTTACGATAACTATTTTGGAATTTTTAGATAATAATTTTGTTTTGATTAGGCAGGTTTGGAATTTTTTCCCTTTCCACAGTTCAAAAGGTGGGGCATATATTTAACCAAAAAAGAGGGGTGGACCGAGAACCTCAGTCTCCCTCAACCCTTTGGTTAGATACCTATTTCCCTACTACTCACTAGGTTCTCAAGTGACATCCCTCCCTCCACATTTGAGTCAGTAGTGTTGGCCCATTCCTCATGGTTATACAAGTTATGCCAGAACCTCTCTCTCGGTAAAGCTAGCAGCACCAGCCCCTACCTCTCTATCAAATCCTACTACGACAAACCTTCCTCCTTGCTTGAAATATCCCACTCAACATGTCGCTGTCATGCCTCTACAAGGCCTCTCTCATCCACTGTACTTCTGAGTTCCTAGCGCCACCTATTTTCTATTCGGATTATATAGATCCCATCCCTCACCAGATGTGACCCTGTCTCCCTCACAAGGGTTCTCCACTACCTCGTCGCATGAATTCCATTGGCCACCTCCTATCGTTAAGGCTGACCGATGAACCATCCAGCCCAACTGTGCCTATCAATAACCATCTACATGCCTCCAGACCACCTTGGACCCCTCAAAGAGGTCCAGATGTGCGATTTAATTGTGATATGGGTTCATCACGATTCGATCTTCCCCTCTATGAGTTGGGGCTGATCTGTCCAACTTGGAATGGTTCTCAACAGATCTTGGCCTAGAATATGCTTGCATAGGGATTTCCAAGCCCAAATGGTCCTGCGGAGCTACAAACCTATCTACAAAGGGCGTATTCTAGGTTTTCAGGTCGTAATTTAAAGTAATAATCAAAAATTAAATTAATTAAATTAATTTAATTTCCTTTTAGGTTAAATTAATTAAAATTATTTTTTGTTTAAAAATTAATAATCCAAAATATAAATTTAATGTGAGAAATAAAATAAATTAATTGTTTTAATTTATTTTTTTGATTTAAAATTAAATTAAAACTCAAACCTTATAAAAAAATTATTTGAATTTATTTAAATTCATTTAATTTATTTCAATAACCTTATACTATTTAAATTTATCATAATTTAATTTTTATTGAGAATTTTTATATTGTATCGACTGGTCTTGATCTATTGATCGACCTATGTATGTTTGGATTATTTAATTTTTTATTGCACTCAATGAATGTAATGAATATGTAATTAAATGATGGTCTACACATCATCTATTTTTCATTCAAATATGTATAAGGGACTATGTATCTAATACACATGTTCTACATTTCAAACTTATACCCGCTCAACCATGTTTGAGTATATTTTTACATAGACGATGAAGCTTTAATACTTGAACCCCATCAAATTGAGGTGGTACTCTAGATGTGAAGAAAATATATTATATCGGGGGAAAGATACACTACATGTCAAGAATCAACTCAGGTATAAAACTCCATAGATGAATATTGATATGTTATGGGTCATTCTTAATTATATGCTCAAGACCAGTCAGGTTTAATTATTTCTTTTATGCATTGTTTTTTATTTCATGAATGTTTATGATTATTGTGTGATCAGATGAAATAATAAAAAAGTTAAAATGCATTAAGTTGTGATGTGTGTTTTTTTAATGCATGTTCATTTGTAAGCATGACATCATGGATTGGACATATTTAACAAAAAATTATTACATTCTTCAAGAAATATTAAGATTACTCCAAGATATATTATGTCCTAATTCCTTATACTGCTCATATTTGAACAAAAATAGTCTTCAGGGTACTCATCAGGCATAGTTGAGAGTCCCTCTTACCACCAAGCAGTTCTCATGAGAGTATTGGGTTGAATTAAATAAAGTGGGTAGTCAAGGATTATCCATAGATAAATTTATATCAATTTATTGGAAAAGTTTTTGGGGAATCAAGTTATGATTCCAATAAGAAGGGACTTTACGCAATAGATCAAGGAATTTCTAGTTAAATTGGTTGTCTAGTCTAGATCCTACCTTGAAACTCTCCAATTAGTGGCATAGCCATAGATTATAGACTATGAGGGGAGGTTTTGGGGATTCTTTCCACTTGAATACTCAAGCGACAGAGTATTATGAATCTAATAGTGAGGGCTATTATGGTTTGATAAAATAGTGGGAGAAACATGAATGATGTAATAACTGATCAATCATAAATATCTAAAAGGTAATCAAGATAAAGTACTGTTTGATAAAATTTATTTTTTATTGATAAGAAATGGAAATCACTAACACCACCAAAATATTATCACGGTGAACAATTTTGGATAAAGAAAATATCATGTCCGACCATAACTTCCAAGAGTGGTATAGGCACTTGCGCATAATACTACACCAAGAAAAGAAGATTTATGTGATGGAATCCTCCATTCTTATTGAGAATTATCCGATAGAAATTAAGGTAGATAAATAAAAATAGAAAACTCATATAGGTCATGTAGTAGTTGTTCAGTGCATCATGTTTTCATCCATATCCAATTAATTGTAGAAAATTCATGAGGATTAGGATGCATATAAGGTGATGAATCATCTCTAAGAATTATACGAGGAGAGAGAAAGGAAATAAAGTTATGAGATTTATAATTCCCTTTATAGGTTAAGGCTAGAATAAAGGGAATGAAGAAAGACCTCATGTACTTTAGATTATAGGGTACATTGGGAGGGCTGAGGCCTTTGGGTTCAAACTGAACCAAGAACTAGGGACATATCACATTCTTTCCTCTATACCATCAATCTTCTTGACTTTTATATTTATTTATAATATGAATAACATGAAAAATTTACTCCTGAATCTTTTTTATTTTGTTCTTCAAGCTGATAAGGATATGAAGAATATGGATTATTCAGTCCTTATGTTGAAAAAGAGAAGGAAGGGAAAGACTAAGTGGTCTAAGGACAATTCTAGGCCGAAGAAACCAATGCACCATCCTTCCAAGAAGACAAGGATACAAAAGAAGAGAAATGAGTATGAGGATGCATTATTTTTATATGGCAAGAAAGGCCATTGGAAGAAAAATCATATAGATGGGAAGAATAATCAAGGTGACATTTATAATTCATATATTTTGTCATTTAATGCAATCTTTCATTATCTAAAAGTTTGGTATTGTATTTTCCATGTGGATCACACATATGTATTCATATACATGAACCATGTAGATTCAAGAATATTGAAAAAGGATAAGTTGATATCCGAGCTTCAGATTGTGCAAATCTAGTAACCTTGGCAGTGAGAGATTATCACCTTATTTTTACTAGTGGTTTGATTCTTGTATTAAATAATTGTTATTATGTTCCCTATGTAACTATAAATATAATATTAGTTCTAAGATTGGACATAATGGGATTCTTTTTCAAGTTTGGAAATAATTTTTTTATATTTTATAAGGATAACATGTGTTATTGTATGTAACATCTTAAAAATGACTTATATATACTTGAACTTGAAATCCTTGTAATGAAAATCAATGAAAATAATAGAGATAAAAACTCATATAACACCCACCTATGTAATTTTAGGCTAGGTCATGTAAATTTAAAGTGGTTATAGAAATTAAATGAAGTAGGGTATTTAGACTTAGTTCAATTAAAACCCTTGGGTGTATGTTACACTTGTTTATAAGGGAAAATGACCAAAGAAACCTTCTTTAGGAAGGGGAAAGAGCTAATGAATTAATGGAATTAATTCATACTGATGTATGTGGTCTATTTTTAGTAGAGTAAAAGCATGGGTTTTTTATACTTAATTACTTTTACTAATGACTATAGTAGGTATGGAAATATTCCTTGGAATGGGAACAATACCCACGAGAGACAGTGGGAGATGAAGTGGTTCCCAAGACACAAGTACTGTGTAGGTATACTAGAGAAGTTAGAGAACTAGAGCATTATGGTTTTCTAGTCAACAAGTCAGGTGACACATTACATCTTGAGGATGATGAACCTATAAAATAAAATGATGTAGTATAAGGAAATGATTATGCTAAATGGAAATATTTATTGCATTATGAGATGATGTCCATGTATCAAAATCAAGTTTGGATTTCAGTAGACACTCCATCTGATGTAAAACCCATTGGGTGTAAATGGGTATTAAAGAAAAATATGTACATAGATGTGAAGGTCAATACCTAAAAATAAATACTTGTAGCGAAGGGTTTCAGAAAACGTCAATACATCAACTATGAAGAAACCTTCTCACCCATAGCAATGATGAAATCCATTTGAATATTGATTGCAATAGAATCCTTCAATGGTTATGAGATTTGGAAAATGGATTTCAAAATTATTTTTCTTAATTTGAAGTTGGTTTGAGATGTCTATATGACTCAAACCGAAGGGTTTGTTAGGTAAAAGATTGAAAATAAGGTGTGAAAAATATAGAGATCCATTTATGGGTTTAAGCCGACATCACGATCATGAAATGTTCATTTTTATGATTCCAAAAGAGAATTTGGTTTCTTTAAAAGAAAAAGTTATCCATGTGTCTATAAGAGGGTTAACGAGGATTCCTTCATTTTCTTAGTATTATATGTTGATGAAATATTAATTATGAGAAACAAAGTTAAAGTCTTACAGTATGTTAAGACTTTGTTAAATGACTATTTATCTATGAAATACTTAGGTGAGAAACTTACATTCTAGGGATTAAGATCTATCAAGATAGATCTCAAAGTATAGTTAGGATAACTCAAAGTACATATATTGAAGAGGTACTCAAAAGGTACAATATTGTACAACCTAATAGAGAGTTGTTTCTCATGTCACATGGTATCAATATTTCTAAGAAAATGTGTCCACAAACATAGGAGGAGATTGAAAAAATGAGTAGAATCCCTTATTCCTTGGCAGTGGGTTCTATCATGTATTCCATACTATGTACTAGGTTTTATGTTGCCTTTACTTTAATCATGGCTTTAGGATTTTAAGATAATCTAGGAGATATGAATTGGGTGGTTATCAAAACAATACTAAAGTACTTGAGGCGTACAAACGATATGTTCCTAGTGTATGGTGGAGATGAGGAACTAGTAGTGAGAGGATAAAATGATTTTGGTTTCTAGATATATCATGATGATTTGAAATCATAGTCACACTTCATGTTTTTCTTTAATGGCGGTGTAGTGAGATGGAGAGGCTCAAAGAGATCTGTGGTTGCCAATTCTATATCATAATATGAGAATATAGAAGCTTCTAATGCAGCAAAAGAAGAAGTATAGATACATATATTTGTCTCAAACATTGGTGTTGTGCCTATAATTAAAGACCCAATTCCAGTTTATTGTGATAGTACTATAACAATAGTGATTTCCAAGGATCCCATGTCACACTATAGGACAAAGATTATACTTTGTAAGTTTCTTCTCTTGAGGGATTTTACTCAGAGAGGTGAAGTCATAGTTTGTAGAGTATCCACATAGGACAAAATTGTAGACCCCCTAACTAAATCCTTATCTCAGTAGCAACATGATTCTCATGTGAGAGATAGCGGATTAAGACTTGTTAGAAGTTGGATCTAGTGCAAGTGGGAGCGTTTAAAGTGGGTTTTATAGACCCAAATTGTGATATACTTTGATAGCCACTACATGTATACAATTTTTAATATATACATGTTTTTATATTACCATGATAGTGTCAATAATTATGTGTCCACTATATTTATGGTAATTTCCTTAGATTATGTGTTTTATCAAAGGGTTATAGTAGATCCCAAGATAAAATGAGAACCTAGAGATACTATGATAGTAATCTTAAAGTAATTTCCTATAGTCCAGTTATATCATACTGATAGAACATAGATGATGTGTTACTATCAAGTGCTGGGGGATCATAAGCATTGAGACTTCCACTCATGAAGTTTTCACTTGATTATCTCTCGTATTTGAGATAATGAGGACTAATCTCCCAATAGGAACACCACATGTTTTGGGTGTCATTGATTGTTGCTATTTATAAACCTATGTTTTGATCTCTTGACTTGAGATCATTATCAATGTGTTTCCTTTGACATCATACTTTGATGCCAGAAAAAAGGAATAACAATGAAGTCGTGTTGAGGTAGTTTGTGTTGGGTATGTCATTGGTGGTATGGAATTAATTGAATGATCAAGATAATATTTTTTTAGTTCCAAGTTGAGGAAGAGATATCTCAGGACTCGTTGACCAGGATGGTAGTACCTTCATAAATACATGTGCATGGTAGTTGAAGGTAAGTCCATCTAGGTAGATAAACAAATAATAAATAAAGAAATGTTTGATGACACAATTGTGAATAATGATTTATCAGATATTGTATGAAAAAGAGATTATATTGCACAATGCATGTTCATAGGTTGGTTGTCATTTCTATGAATTTTCCTTATCTGTTTAGGGTCCTTGATAGGTTTCTTCACTCTAATTTTAGTTTATGAATATTATTATTTTCTATTGATACAAGGGACTCGAGGGTCACATATAATAATGAATTCAAGAATCTACCATATTATGTTGAATAAGAATATTGGACATGGTGGGACCCACCACATGGCCCAAGAGTTATCCTTGTTCTATCGATCACTAATACATAAATAAATAAATTATTATTAAAGTAAAGAATAATTGGATTGAATTTACATATTACATGTATTTATAATTGGTTAAGTAAATTCAAGGATTAACATTATAGGGATGAATATTATTTTAATATTCTAGGTTTGTTTAATATTAACAGGAGTTACAAGATGAGTTAATAGCTCAAGATTGTCATGTAATGTATTTAATATGTATATTATAGGTATGTGATAAAAATGTCAATAATATTATGGTGCAGTTGATTCATCATATTTCATTATTTATATCACTTATTCAGTGGATGTTCAATACATAGGGCCAAATCCATGGCGCGGAGCCCGGGCAATTTCGCGCGCGCCCCCTGATTAGCCACTAAATGAGGCTAATATTAATTGGTAATTTATATAATATTCATGTTTTTTATTATTCATAAACACCATTTTAGTCCATTTTACACTTTTAACATCATTTCACATTATGATGGTAATACCTTCTTAAAATGCACTTTTATGTGGTACATTTTTGAACATCATTTGAAGTATCCACTGATTCATCTAATTTTAAGGAATATAATTATACATATTTTAATTTGATATTCTTTTTAACTGGATATTAACTTAAATATGAACATTTTTCATTAAAGGAGCAATGAAATATTCATAAAGGATGATGGAGATATTTGGCAATGAAAGGAAGCAATTCTGAAGAAGGCAGATTGGACACCGACCCACTGATGAGAATGTGGGTCCCAACATACAGGCCCAATGAATCCCATATTTTGTGAGGGGATAGAATAAATATATATGTGAACAAATAATTCATTAGTATCCAGTGCTAATTCTTCCTCTATTGTGGTCATTTAGGCGGCCCAAGTTAGAGATAAAATTCTGGGCCAGATTCTGCAGCCCAGAAAAACATCCCCCTAATTTTATCATATCTCTGAATACAGACCTCCAAATGGGCCCCAATTTTATAGGAGGTAATAAGGCATCTGTAGCGCCATTTTCTTATTATATGGACCACTTTGATTCGGCCATCTAGAAGGTCTTCTAAGCACTTTTGTTTGGTGAAGGAAAGATGGATGCCACCTCGGGTCAAGGGTGAAAAAATCAACTCTCTCTTACTTTCCACCCACCCATGGCCTACCAAAATTAATTGAGGATACTTGGACTATTTGAGGATCTACCCAAGAGCTCCAAAATTCCTATTTAAGCTAGTGGTGTTGGAGGATTTGAGGATCTTTGGTGCTTTGTTCAATTGTAATGTTATGATGCGATTTTATTGTCTCAATTTTGTCTTTCACATGTATGTTGTTAAATTCATTTTAGTTTCTTAATAAAAGTTCTTCTTCTACTCTTATTATGTTTTTCATCATATCACTTTTATACTGTTGGATCAAGGTGTGAATTTATTCACACCAAACCTTGTAAAATTATTCACACAACGATGGAGTTATCATTTTATTTTTGTTGTTTTCTTTACTTCTCCATTTCCTCCCTCATGAGTCTACTTTACGCTTCCATTGAAACAATGGGATAAATGGAGGGCTAAACCACTTATGGGTTGATAAAAGTGAGTATAAAGGGGTTGGATTGGATGTTTTTTATCACCCGATTAATGTATAATCACTTCTTTAATTGAGAATTATGTGGTACATTTTTGAACATCATTTGAAGTGCCCAATGATTCATCTAATTTTAAGGAATATAATTATACATATTTTTATTTTATATTATTTTTAAATGTATATTCACTTAAATATGAACATTTTTCATTAAAAAAGCAATGAAATATTCATAAAGGGTGATGGAGATATTTGGCAATGAAAGGAAGCAATTCTGGAGAAGGCAGATTGGACACTAGCCCACTGATGAGAATGTGGGGCCCATCATAAAGACCCAATGAATCCCAAATTTTGTGGGAGGATAGAATAAATATATAGGAACAAATAATATATCAGTATCCAGCGCTAGTTCTGCTTCCATTGTGGTCATTTAGGCAGCCCAAGTTAGAGATAAAATTCTGGGCCAGATTCTGCGGCCTAGAAAAATAGCCCACTAATGTGATCATATCTCGGAATCCACAGCTCCAAATGAGCCCATATTTGGCATGAAGTTATAAGGAATCAGAGGATCCATTTTATTATTCTATGGGCCACTTTGATTCGGCGATCTAGAAGGTCTTATAAGCGCTTCTGTTCGGTGAAGGAAAGCTGGTTGCCACCTCGGGTCAAGGGTGGAAAAATCAACTCTCCCTTACTTTCCACCCACCTATGGCCTGCGAAAATTAATTGAGGAGACTTGGACTATTGGAGGCTCGACCCAAGGGCTCAAAAAGGCCTATTTATGGCAGTGGTGTTGGATTATTTGAGGATCTTTGGTGTTTTTTTCAATTGTAATGTTATGCTGCAATTTTGTTGTCACAATTTTGTCTTTCGCATGTAAGTTTTTCAATTCACTTTAGTTTCTTAATAAAGGTTCTTCTTCTACTCTTATTTTGTTGTTATTAATATCAATTTGATACTGTTGGATCAAATTTTGAATTTATTCACACCAAACCTTGTGAAATTATTCACACAACGGTGGAGTGATCATTTTATTTTTGTTGTTTTGTTTACTTCTCCATTTCCTCCCTCATGAGTCTACTTTCCGCTTCCATTGAAACCATGGGATCAATGAAGGGCTAAACCACTTATGGGTTGATACAAGGGAGTAGCAAGGGGCTGGATCAGATGTTATTTATCACCCCATTAATGTATAATCACTTCTTTAATTGAGATTTTTATTTGATGATTTTTAAACTCCATCATCCTTGTTGAATTTTAGGCCACACACTTCATGTGCTAATACGAAACTTTACCTTGAAGTGATCAAAACATTGATCCTTCAAGTGTATATGTGATTAGTATTAAATGGTGTAGGCATTAAACCAGTTAGTTATGATGTTGTTTTATCTCCTTAAATGAACATATCTCAAATATAAGACATAGAAATCATTGAAAAGGAAATATGTCCAATCCACCCTGAGCAATAACCTCGGATCAACACATTCTTTTAAATTGAATTCACTTTATTCTCTTAGAGTTACTTTAAACCCATCTAAAACCAACCCAATTTGGCCACTTTATAGCCAAAAATAGTCCATATAATGTACCTGTCTATAGGTTTCTTCTTAGGTCTCTGAGGATTCGACAACCCAAGCTAAACTACAATGACCGTCCTACCTTCTTCTCTTGGGTAAATTTGAGCGAGAATAAAATTTTGGCACCGTTTCCGGGGACCCAAGTAATTCATATAAACACCCATTATATTCTCCCCCATTTCTTCTTTTCTTATCCAAATTCTTTTATCTTGTACCTTTTTCGTTTTTTTACTTTTGGCGCATGTCCGCCTACACCTGTGATGAATCAAACCGTTTAGTTAGGGTGGATAGTCCTGGGTTTGGGGAGTCAAGTACACCAAGGGAACTCTTTCCATTAGATCCTAATCTTCCTAATACCCTCAATTCAAAAATTGATCCCATTTAAATGGAAGGTCTTCAAAGAAACCAACTCATAAACCCGTGTGGGAACCAAAATGGAAACCCAAATGAGGCAGCCCCAAACTTGGGGAATGCGGTCGATCAAACCATGAATGACTACCTCACACCTTCTTGGACCAATGCCCCCTCATGCTTTAGACTCAATTACCTTGGATATTCCAACTACATCTTTAAACCCCATATCCTAAACCATCTTCCCACATTCCATGGAATGGAGTCCGAGATGCCCTACCTTCACATTAAGGAGTTCAATGACATTATAGAAACCATGTGTCCCCCACATCAACTATAATCTGCTAAGATGAGGTTATTTCCTTTTTATTTAAAGGATAGAGCTAAAAATTGTCTAAAAAATTTGATACCATCATCCATAAACTCTTGGTACCAACTACAAATAGAATTATACAAAAAAATACTTTCCCCACCACAAAACAATTGCACTTAAAAAGAGCATCCAAAACTTTTTTGAAAAAGAGGGAGAGTCATTATATGAAACATGGGAGAGGTTCAAAGACACTCTAAACATGGTTCCACACCATGGTTTTTCTATTCCTGAACAATTGAGAATTTTCTATGAAGGGTTGGGTCCGGGGAACAAACAATTCATTAACTTAATGTGTAATGAAACCTTTAAGAACACAGCCCCAAATGATGCTTACGAGTATCTAGAAAGCCTTTCTAAACAAAACCAAACATGGGGAACTTCACCTTATTTTGAAAATCCACAAAGAACTACTAGAATTCATACACTTAGAGAAGAGGAAATACTTAGGGCTAAACTCACAGCACTCTCTAGGAAGGTTGAAGAGATAGACCTTAGGAAAGTCCATGAAATCCAAACCGTTGACCCTGTTTGCACAATTTGTGACAAACATGACCATAAGACAGACAACTACCCAAAAATTCCATCCATCAAGGATGTTATTTTAGGAGGACCCCCAATAAAAGTAAATTCATTGAACTTTCAAAATCCTCAATACCAAAACAACTTCAACCCAAGGTATATTGACCACCCAGGATTCCGCTGGAAAGATAACCAAAAACCTAGCCAACCACAAGGACAAAATCCTTAACCCCATCAGAACTACCAATCCCATAACCAGTTCCAAATCCAACCTATCCAATACCAACAACCACCGGTCCATTTTCAACAAACCATCCCACCTCCAAAATATCCCCCTGGGATAAACCAATCTTCTCAAGCACCAAACCAAACTATTCCACAAAGCCTACTAGAACAACTGTGCAAACAAATGGAGAGGATGAACTCAGAAGTATCTTCCCTAAAACAAGAACTTCAGACCATCAAAACTAGAAAGGAACCCATGCCTACTCAGGCGGTTCCATCCTCAACTTCAAGGGGAGATTCAAGTTGTGCTCAAAAAAATCATGAACAACTAAAGGCTGTGACTATTTTAAGAAGTGGGAAATCAATTGAGAAACCTGAACAACTAATTCAGAACCCACCTGAAGATTCAAACTTGGATGAGAATTCAAATGAACCACAAGATCAAACTGAGGAAACCGATAACAATGTGAAAGAAACAACTCTTCCACAAAAAACACCACAACCTGCACCATTTCCTCAACGCATGAGGGGGAAACCCAAGCCTGAAATGAGTGAAAAATTGAGGGAAATCTTCTCACAAGTCAAGTTGAACATTCCCCTTCTCGATTCCATCAAAACCATACCTTCATAATCAAATTACCTTAAGGACTTGTGCACTTTTAAAAGAAAATTTTCACATAAAAATAAAGTATTTTTGGCTGCTAATGTGAGTACCACCATTCAAGGGACCATTCCTCCTACGTTGAAAGACCTAGGTTGCCCTTACATCAATGTTGAAATAGGAGAAAGAAAAGTTTTCAAGGCCTTGTGTGATCTAGGTGCTTGTGTCAATCTCATCCCCTATGCCGTGTACTTCCAGTTAGGCCTAGAAGAACTCCAACCCACATTTGTCACACTTCAACTTGCTGATTGTAGCATTAGGGTTCCAAAGGGGATTTTAAAGGATGTTCTGGTAAAGGTTGAAAACTTCATCTACCCTTCTGACTTCATTGTCCTTGAAAACCATCCAAACTTTGGAAATAAGGAACAAACCCCAATCATCATTGGACATCCTTTTCTTGCAACAATAAACTCTGTTATCCGAGTCCGAAATGGGAACATGACCATCACCTTTGGGAACATGAGTCTAGACTTGAACATCTATAATGAAATCTCACAAATAGGGGACGACGAGGACATTCACGAAGTAAACATGATAGGAAGAATTGATAATGAATCCATAGAACATCAAGGAATATTTGCTGAATGTTTAAGTCAGGATGAGATTGATTTCCTTTGTTCATATGAAGGAAGTTTATCTCCTTGGCTTGAATCATTTTCAAATTTCTCTTATGATGAAGTCTTGGGTCCAACAATCAGTGAAAACTTTCAAGAAACCACTTTCATGGAGACCACTCCAACTTCCTTCCCTAAATCTGATCAAGCCAATCTAGTAGCTGAAACTTCTACATGTGGGGAATCAATCCTATTTAAAACTTTAAGAAATAAAATTGATCTTGATCCAATGTCCCAATCCTCTTCTGAAATTATGAACCAACCTGATCTTGAATTGAAGGAACTTCCTGCTGCACTAAGTTATGCCTTCCTAGGGGACAATCAAACACATACAATTGTCATTTCTTCTTCTCTTGAAGCCAATCATGAGAGGATGCTTCTAGATGTCCTTAGGAAACATAAGAAAGCCATTGGTTGGACCCTGTCTGATATTCCTGGGATTAGCCCACTTATTGGGACTCATAGGATTGTTCTGGAATCTGATTCAAAGCCATGTCGTCAACCTTAAAGGCGAATCAATCCTAATATCATGGAGGTAGTAAGGAAAGAACTTCTGAAATTTTAAAAGATGGTATCATATATCCCATTAATGAGAGTGAATGTGTGATCCCAATCCATGTGGTTCCAAAAAAGGCTGGAATCACAGTGATAACCAATGAGGATGGAGAGATTCTTCCAACAAGGGTGAGTAGTGGATGGATGGTCTGCATTGACTATAGGAAGCTAAACTCATTCACCAAGAAGGACCATTTCCCCCTACCATTCATTGACCAAGTCCTTGAGAGAGTGGCATGTCATGCCTTCTACTATTTCTTAGATGGGTACTCTGGGTATAATCAAATTGAGGTCTCCCTAGAGGATCAAGGGAAGACTACATTCACATGTCCATTCGGTACCTTTGCCTTCAAACGCATGCCCTTTGGTTTACGCAATGATCCTGGAACCTTCCAGCGGTTCATGATGGGAATCTTCTCAGACATGGTAGGGGATTTTCTAGAGGTCTTCATGGACGAGTTCTCGGTGTTTGGGGATACATTTGAGGGATGTATGAGGAATGTAGAGAGAGTCTTGTCAAGATGTGAAGAAAAAAATCTGGTCCTAAACTGGGAAAAATGCCATTTCATGGTTAAATAGGGACTAGTTCTAGGCCATATAGTCTCAGGTAGGGGGATTGAAGTTGATAAAGCCAAGGTTGAAATCATTCATCACCTTCCATCACCCAAAACTATCAAGGAAGTTAGGTCTTTCTTAGGACATGCTGGTTTCTATAGAACATTCATCAAGGACTTTAGTTCAATATCCCATCCCCTTTGTGCTCTCCTAGTAAAGGATGCTCCATTTGTTTGGATAGAAAGCTGTGAGGGTTCATTCTCAACCCTCAAATACTCTCTCACCTCTCCTCCCATTATGAAATCTCCAAATTGGAACCTTCCTTTCGAAATTATGTGTGATGCCAGTGACTTTGCTGTAGGAGTTGTGTTAGGACAACATTGTGATAAAACTCCTTATGTCATTGCTTATGCAAGAAAATCCTTAAATGATGCCCAAATCAACTACACCACCACTGAAAAAGAGTTACTTGATATTGTGTTTTCCTTAGATAAGTTTAGGTCCTACCTATTAGGATCCCCCATCACTGTGTTCACTGACCATTCTGCACTAAAATACCTCTTCCAAAAACAAGATGCTGAGGCTATACTGATTAGGTGGGTCCTTCTCTTACAAGAATTTGACCTCAAAATCAAGGATAAAAAGGGCGTTGAAAATGTTGTAGTTGATCACCTATCTAGGATGGAATTAAAAGACAACTCAAATAACCTTTCTGTGTCTGATTCATTTCCTGATGAACACCTATACTCTATGAGTGACTGCCCTTGGTATGCCGACATAGCCAATTTCTTAGTTACAGGAGTCATTCCAAAATTCTTAGGGACTCAAGCTCTAAGGAAATTCATTTCTGATGTTATAAACTAAGTGTTTGATGATCCATGCCTCTATAAGTTCTGCCCTGACCAAGTCATTAGGAGGTGTGTTCCAGAATCTGAACAAGAGTCCATCCTTAAATTCTGTCATAGTGAGGCATGTGGAGGTCACTTTTCCTCTAAGAAAACATCTGCTAAGATTCTTCAATGTGGTCTCTTATGGCCCACCCTCTCAAGGGACTCCTACACATTTTTTCAAAGCTATCCTAGGTGTCAAAAAGTAGGGTCCATCACAAAAAGGAATCAAATGCCACTCACTCCCATCTTAGTGGTTGAAATATTTGACTGTTGGGGAATTGATTTCATGGGTCACTTCCCAAACTCTAGGGGATATATTTACATTCTCTTAGCTATCGATTATGTCTCAAAATGGGTTGAGGCCATTCCCACTAAGTCCAATGATCATCAAGTTGTGATTCGATTTTTGAAAGAGAACATATTTTCTCGATTTGGAATTCCTAGGGCTATAATCAGTGATCAAGGAACTCATTTCTGAAACCGGCCATTCTCTTCACTCATGTTTAAGTATGGTATTTCTCATAAAGCATCCACTTCATACCATCCTCAAACCAATGGTCAAGCTGAGTTAGCAAATAGGGAGATAAAGCAAATTCTTGAAAAAAATGTCAACCCCTCTAGGAAAGATTGGTCTGAGAAACTCTTAGATTCTCTTTGGGCCTATCGAACCGCAGATAAAACCATTTTAGGAATGTACCCATATAGGTTTGTTTATGGAAAAGCATGCCATTTACCTGTTGAAATTTAGCATAAGGCCTTTTGGGCAATTAAGAAAATGGATTATAACCTCTCATTGGCTGGAACAAAAAGGAAATTAGATCTCAATGAACTAGAGGAACTAAGGATGGAGGCTTATGAAAATTCAAGGATCAATAAAGCTAGATTTCAAGCCTACCAATCTTGGAATATCAAGGTCAAACATTTTGAACCGGGAAAACTTGTGCTCTTGTATAGTTCAAAACTTCATTTACATCCGGGAAAGTTAAGGTCTAGATGGTCAGGACCTTTCATAGTGCATCATGTATTCCCCCATGGGGCAGTAGAGATTCAAGATCCCAAAAGTGGTTACATTTTCAAGGTCAATGGTCAAAGGTTAAAACCATTCATTGAATCATTCAATAAACAATAAATAGAGGTTGAGTTAATTGAGCCAACCTATGAACTAGGAAAAAATTGATAGATTTAGGGTCCATGTCAGGCTAACGACGTTAAACAAAGCGCTGCATGGGAGGCAACCCATGGTTTTCAAGTTTCCTATCATTTTGTTATTGTAATAAAATTTATATTTTAAATAGGATTAATTAATCATTTTTATATTTAAAAAGACTGTTGACCTATTCTTCTATTATGAGTATAGATGGGTATGAAAGGGGAGCACCGTATTCATCCATGTCACGCGGTGTGATCCCTGAGTAATACCTTACCCATAAAATTAAAAGAAGACAATGTATCATTAGTTTGATTTAAAAAAAAACAGAAAAACAGGAAAAACTATAAAAATGATGATACTTGGAATTAAATAAGTCATTGAGTTGTTTGTATTGTTTGGTTTGTTCTTATTTTTATGGTTCAGGTACTATTTTGGGTGATACATGTTCAATCAAAAAGGTTCCTACATCCCCCAAGAGATCAAAGGACTAATTTGGAGCTGCAAGAACTTCAACTTCAACCACCAGGTGATTTCATTCCATGATCCTCAGTTTCAATTTCCTTTTTGAACTTCCATTATCTGCCTCGTCTCCTTCTAAATTTTAATTTCTTCAAACACTGGGGACAATGTTGTTTTAAGTTGGGGGGGATATAAAATAAAAAAATGATTTTGTGTTAAAATAAAGAATGATTTGAAAAAAAAATGTGTAAATGGAATATAAAATTACTTTAACTTTGAACATGTTAATACACATTGCACACTTTGAAACTGAATATCAAATAATTTAGCATGCCCTGATTCTGATTTTAATCCTTGTATAATTTCATGAGCATAGATTTTGGAAAGTGTGGCTATCCAATGTCATATTTCATCATTTATATTTTCATCCAAATAAAAAAAGATCACAATGCACGTCCCTTGGATAGTGGGGTATTAGTTATGTTCATGGGGTCCCCTAAATAAATAGAATATGTTTGGTGATCATTTTAGTTTAATATGAGTTTTCAAAAAAAAAAATTGCGCGTAGAACAATGAAATGACCTAATGCATGGCTTTCTGCACTTGGGGATCGTGACTCCATAGTTGTCTGGCCCAGAGTTAGTAATTTTATCTCTATTTTTGGTAATTTGAATTTTTTTTTGACTGAGTTAACTCAATATGATGCCCGAGTATGTGGGCTTCACTTGGTTCCCTAAGGTCTTTGAGCCTAGGAGTCATCGGCAAAGTCTCGCTACAGGGGTTGACTCTTTTGAGTGCAACTTCAATTACCATGGAAAAATTGCAAAAAAAAAAATACAATAAAAAAATTGAATACTCATCTTAATATTGAAATGTGATTCCACCTAGCACTTCCATCATTCCCCCCTTGAATAAAAATGAACCCCCATGTCTATTGTGATCCACAACGCATCCTCATAATTAATTGATATTGGATGAAATATGGAAATGAATTTGAACAAAGGAATGGGCTTGGGATTGGGATCTGCTTATGAAACTATCTTGTATTAAAATATTTTGATGGGTTTTATGATTTTTTGGTATAAAGGTTTCTGGTGATCATTGTGTATTAAAATGTTTTTGGAAAAGGGAATTCGAATTTCATATTGTTGAGATATATTTTGCTCGGGACTAGAAAAACTCAAGTTGGGGGGTGTGATTAGCCACTAAATGAGGATAATATTCATTGTTAATATACATAATATTCATTTTATTTATTATTAATAAACACAATTTTATTGTATTTTACACTTTGAACATCATTTCACATTATGATTGTAATACCTTCTTAAAATGCACTATTATGTGGTGCATTTTTTAACATCATTTGAAGTACCCAATGATTCATATAATTTTAAGAAATCTAATTATACATATTTTAATTTTATATTCTTATAAACTGGATATTCACTTCAATATGAACATTTTTCATTGAAGGAGCAATGAAATATTCATAAAGGATGATAGAGATATTTGGCAATGAAAGGAAGCAATTCTGGAGAAGGCAGATTGGACACCAGCCCACTGAGGAGAATGTGGGCCCCAACATACAGGCCCAATGAATCCAAAATTTTGTGGGAGGATAGAATACATATAGGGGAACAAAGTATTCTTCATGATCCAGTGCTAATTCTACCTCCATTGTGGTCATTTAGGTGGCCCAATTTAGAGATAAAATTATGGGCCATATTCTGCGGACCAGAAAAACAACTCACTAATTTAATCATATCACGGAATAAAAAACTCCAAATGGGACCAAAGTTGACATTCGGTTAGAAGGAATCTGAGGATCCATTTTCGTATTCTATGGCCCACTCTGATTCGGCCATCTAGAAGGTATTTCAAGAACCTCTGTTCGGTAAAGGAAAGTTGGATTCCACCTCGGATCAAGGGTGGAAAGATCAACTCTCCCTTACTTTCCACCCACCTATGGCCTACCAAAATTAATTGAGGAGACTTGTACTGTTGGAGGATCGACCCAAGTGCTCAAAAATTACTATTTAATGTAGTGGTGTTGTAGGATTTGAGGATCTTTGGTGCTTTGTTCAATTGTAATGTTATGCTGCAATTTTGTTGTCTCAATTATGTCTTTCACATGTAAGTGGTTCAATTCACTTTAGTTTCTTAATAAAAGTTCTTCTTCTACTCTTACTATGTTTTTATTCATATCACTTTGATACTGTTGGGTCAAGGTGTGAATTTATTCACACCAAACCTTGTGAAATTATTCACACAACGGTGGAGTGATCATTTTATTTTTGTTGTTTTATTTACTTATCCATTTCCTCCCTCATGAATCTACTTTCCGCTTCCATTGAAACCATGAGATAAATGGAGGGATAACCCACTTATGGGTCGATCCAAGGGAGTATCAAGGGGATAGATTGGATTTTATTTATCACCCCATTAATGTATAATCACTTCTTTAATTGAGATTTTTATTTGATGATTTTTAAACTCCATCATCCTTGTTGAATTTAAGGCCACACACTTCAAGTGCTAATACGAACCTTTACCTTGAAGTGATCAAAACATTTATCCTTAAAGTGTATAGGTGATTATTATTAAAGGGTGTAGGCATTAAACCAGTAAGTGATGATGATGTTTTATCTCCTTAAATGAACCCATCTCAAATATAAGAAATTGAAATCATTGAAAAGGAAATACGTCCAATCCACCCCGAGCAATAACCTAGGATCAAATAATTCTTTTAAATTGAATTCACTTAAAACTCTTAGAGTTACTTTAAACCAATCTAAAACCAACCCAAGTTGGCCACTTCATATCCAAAAACAGTCTATAGAATGTACGTGTCTATAGGTTTCTTCTTAGGTCTCTGAGGATTCGACCACCCAAGCTAAACTACAAGGACCATCCTACCTTCTTCTCTTGGGTAAATTTGAGCAAGAATCAGAAGTGCATCCCAATATACTATTCACTCAGTTGGAATGGAATGATTATCTCTCATACTGATTCTGAGAGAGATAACCAACCAATCTGAGTGACCAATCCAAGTTCGTCTTCATGGATTGAAGAGAGAGGATCTTGGTGATCGTCGATGCGTCTGAGTGACTTTCAGAGCTCCGTGCTAGCCCCTAGAACCCGATGAATGGTGCGTGTATAGATTCAAGAGGCAGGTTTGGACAATATAGAGGGATTTAAAATTAGATCCTTTAAGAAAGAGGAACTAGAAACTTGTGAAGGACGTGCACACATCAAATAAGAAAGAGATATTTGTATGTTTTATTTTTGTGCTCTGTTTAAACCATATAGGATCCTTGAACCATACTGGGGATGGATTGTTAGAGATGATGATGTTTCATCACTCCAGTGATAGAAAAAGTTTAAATTAAAAGCCAACTGGCTTTCGTTGTGTGCCCCATTACCTTTACTAGTTTTGGTAATCTGTGTAACCAACTGACTTCTCCATATAGATATTCTCATCTAAGTCCCAATGAAGGAATACCATATTCCCATATAATTACTCCAAATGTAAATTCTCTATGGAAACCATAATATGCACTATTAGAATAGTAATATGTTTAAACAACAATGAAAATATCACTATGAAATCCACACCTATAATATATTGAAACCCTTTATTGACGAGCTATGCCTTGTACCTTCATTTATTATCCAATTCATCTTTTAGATGATACATCCAATTGTTATAAAGAACTTTATACCCAACATGAATCTCTATTAGCTCACATGTTCTATGAACATTCAGGGAATCAATGTCACCCCTCATGGATAACTCCCAATAATTCAAGTCTTTTATACTTATGTCCACTCTTGGGATGTCATGATATTCATTATCAATAAGAAGAAAAAAACTGCACATCACTCTCATACCTCTACACTTTGTACCAAACTCTAGTAGATATATACAAATTTCTTTAAATCTAAGCTTTTTACAGTATGGAAACTTCTAGATATTTATCTCCCATAGCTCTTTCTTTTGAAAATATTCTTTGAGATTCCATCATCCTAGATATTTTTATCACTTCCATCCTTGGGAACACCATTAAATATTGTCTCTCATCTTCTAAAACTTCTAGATAGTTTGGTGTTTTCAGTTCTAAGTTACTTTCTAAATTATCCAAAAAATTTGTAGCATATAAAAACCTATTCAATTGAACTTCAGCCTCTAGTTATAATTTTTTATCATCATAATTATTTTATAAGTTCTGATATTTCCATAGTGTCTCTTCTTTGAAGATCACATTTCAACTTCTAAAAACCTTTCATTGGTTGTTATCCAAGATTCAAAAACAAAAATCTTCATCACCATATCCCACGAAGTACCATGATTAGAAATTAGCCTCCATATATTCCATATATTTGGAGTAAACTTGAATACAGGTGAGTGAAATAAAGACTTTTAGATGAGTGAAATATACCTTCCTTTTACACTGAAATAATTTTGGAAGATCCTTCCCCGATTGAGAAGAGGGAATCCCATTGATATTGTATTCCACACAATTCACCGCTTCTTCCCAAAACACCTTAGATAATCCTATGTGAGTTCTCATACTCATTTACTTTTCAACCAATGTTTGATTCAACATATTAGTGAATCTATCATGTTATTGAGTAACTATTATGGTCATGTAAAACCATATAACATTCAGATAACAAAATATATCTAAATCCATTCTTCTATACTCCCCACCATTATCCAACCTCAAGCACTTAATCTTATCAACAATATCCTTTTCCACTATAGATCTTCACCTGATGAAGGTTCCAAACACCTTAGTATTTTCCATGATAAATAACACCCACAATTTTTTTGTTTTATCTTTAATGAATTTCACATAAAATAATGACCCTCTGTGATAATGAACCAGATCTCACCCCCATATGCCTGTATACACCAATTGTATATTCCATTTTTTTGGTTCTTTTCCTTCCATTTTGAATTCTATTTAGAAGGATACATTCCACTACTTTAAATATATACAATATTAACATGTACCATACTCTATGATTTTGATCTTCAATATACCTTTAGTGGATATGAATTCCATCCCTTTACCACTCAAGTGATGTAGAAAACCATTCCATAACTTTTTGGAAGTTACATCTTTTACATGCATCAAAACTTCTGATTCTCCCATGAGGTACAAAGTCCCATCCTTCACTCCTATGGGAAAAACCATGGAACCAAATGAATTCTTCCATATATGATGCATGAATGTTGTACAAAAACACACATCTTCTAATTTTACAATATAAAATAAGTTATTCATTAAAAAATGTTCCACATTACTTACAACTCTAGAAAGATTCCATTCCTTATACATATAGAAATATCACTCTTTCAATAATCCCAAAAGTTCCTCCATCCCCAAGATATAGTTTGTTGTATCTACAAGATATATAGTTCCTCACACTACCCTCTCGTATTTTGAGTGAAATAATGATACAAAGTATATATTACAAGAATAAAGTGATATGGAGACACTTTACAGTATATAAAACTTATCTTTTCATATAGGATTTGTAGATACACTTATGAAAGTTTATCTTATAAAATTCACTATTTGATCATTATAATCATTCTTCATGAGGAATTTCTTACCACATTTCCAACACATGGGACCACCTTTCAATGATCTGATACTAATATGACTTCTTATTACTTTAGATTTTATATGACATTTTCATGATGTGGAATTCACCTTCTTTTTGTATCATAGGAGTTTCTAGAAGATTCTTGGATCTCCTTCCGATGAATTTCTTTGTTCAATATCTGGTATCTAACATATACAAATAAAAGAACAGTATTTCCACTAGAGTTTATCATGACGATAACCATAACATCCCCATACTCATGTAGGGATGATATCAATACCAATTATCAATTAATACATCTAATGCTCATCTTCACTAACTCTAATTAAATTCTTTTGATGTTGAAGTTATTGATGTGATATTCTGATATTTGACCTTCTAAAATCCTCATGTTGAATAGCCTCCACAAAAGGAAAACCTTATTCATTATGGTTGGATTCTCATACATGTAGTGAGGATATTTATAATTTTATACTTGATTTTTACCTATCAAATATTATAATCCACATTTTGGGATAATGATATCCCTAGCAACCCCGATGATTTTTCGTCTAGCCTCTGGAATTCTTCCTTCTTCCTTTCCATCTACTTTTTCCCATAAATGAAAGATTAAAGGACAATATATTGAATGAAATCCTCCATATACAATTTCAATAACCAAAAATACATGTTTCAAAACTTATCAAAATGGATATCAAGCTCATCCAAAACTATTTCTGAAATCTAATAAACTCTTTGAAATTTAAAAACACATATGAGTTATGAGGAACTTCTTATACAAAACATACATGAAATGAAAAACATGGAATAAATCAACCAAAATAGGATATAAATAAAATTAATCAGGGTCATACTATCCAAATAACTCTAACTAAAGATTTTCTAACACTTTTGGGGATAAAATATATCTTCTAGATTAACATCAAAAGATATCCACAAAAACTTATGAGGGAAAAAACTAAGAACCAATAATTAATCCTATGCTATTGAATCTAAAACATAGAAGAAATTACACCTAAATCACTACTCCAAAGAATTAAATCCTTCAAAAAAACCAAATAGTAATTATCATAAGAAAATGATTGAAAATATATAGTTCAAAAGAATAACATAATTTTCATGGTTCATACATTAGGCCAACTCTACAAGGGGAATTCCAATTTAATTTTATTAAAGGATTTATAAGGTAACTATAATTTTTTTATAATAATAAAAAGTGATTCACCCTACTAAATATAGTATAAAATAAATTATGGAACTAGTATATATACCTACTGATCTCTATAGTGAGTGATTTTATACATATATTATCTTTGTGGATATCCCTCTATTTGGTCAAAGGCTCCCAACACCCCAACTCTTTTACCTGGTACACTGTGCACACTTCAAAAACTCTCATAATAATTTTTATATGTTTTCCCCTGAAGAGACTTATGTATTCTATTTTCTATAAAATGGTGTGGCAAAAAACCTATATATCCTCCAGAGGAAAAAACATATGAAAGTTATTTTCATTTTACTGACTTATACCATTAGGTTTAGATGGGGAATGAATACCAATGAAATCTTCGAAATGGATTATCTATTTAGTTTAAGTTTCAGTATTCTAGACTTTAAAGCTCCCGCTCCACCATTTCCATCAGAGTCCTAGAAATTAGTATTCGAGAAATTCTTCTTGCGTTCAAATATGATGAAGAACCTGAATTTTTTTTTCAAACATGGTTGAAACCTCATAATAAATATATCCCATTTTATATCAATATGAAAAAACTAATATAATGTAAAAAAAAATCATACATAATAATTGCACATGGAAAAATCATTTACGAATATGATTCATAATAAAAAAAAAGTGTGGGGAAAACTACAAAACTTTACCTAAGTTTATGCCCAGTCTGGTATCCCAACTATGATCATACTTTTGGGAATAAACTAAAATAGGGATATTATATTATTTCATAACCCTAGAATCATAACCTATGATAGGGATTATAAACACCTCTGCTGTAGCTTACACTTTGTATCTATAATAGTGCAAGATATACTTGAAATATAGTATGTCATGTGCATGCATTTTATCATATCTTCTACATGGTTTATCTTCAGTTATAAAATAATCAGTTGATTCATCTATGGCTACAAATAATCATTTGAAATATTCAATCATACTTCAAAAAAAGATAGATATGGATCTTACTATATTTTTGGTATGTATGTTATATTTATGTTATTTAAATTACATAATGATTCATTATGATTGATAAATAACATTATATAGGTTTCTTCAAATACCATGATTATGTGATGATCTTCTGATACCCATCAGCAGTATCTGAACCATGTTCATTAATGAATAAACATGTTCGTTACTATTTTCATGAAAAACATGCATATCATTATCTTATTGAGAGAATATCCTAGTGTATAATATGGAATGGATGAATTCCAGCAGTATGATTACTCTACCTAGAATTACAATAAAGGATATCATATTTTGTAAAAAAAATTTAATGTCATAATGATGATATAACATATATCATCAAATTTCACCAGGTGTGTAAGATATTTTTTACATAAGAAATTTCTTATACGGAATATGTTTCCCTTTTCCATATAAGTGTTTATATATTTATTCATAAGTTTTTTTGATATGTAATAAATCTTGATATGTAATAAAATTAAATACCAATAAATGTCTCAATAAATAAGGTTATTTCCATTGCATTATAATTTTTTTGAGGCATGAGTTACTCAGTATATAAGTTTTTTTAGATTTTTGAAATATAATTTCTTATATATGGGTCAATTTATATATAAGTGTGATATATGAAAATTTCCTTTTTTTATATAAATTAAATTTAAGTGTTATTTTCATTTACAATCATGGATTATTATCGGTAATTCCTCCATCCATTGTAAAACATGATATAATTCAAAGTGATTAAATTTAATATTTTGGATAAAAATGATTATCATTTATAAATTATTTATAAATGATAAGTGTTAGAAACTGAAAATAGTATATTTTCATGCCTAAATAAAATATTAAATGTTCATATTAATATCTCATGTTTGGAAAATAAATAAAATGTATATTTATTTATTTATTCCTTTTGAATTTTCAGGTCAATATTTTTTTTGAAATCTGAATATTATGGATGCTTTAATTTATGTGATAAATTTATTCTTATAAAATTTTCATACAATGAATTTTATGCCAGTTATAATAACATAAGATTCAATTTTTAATTATATTGACCTCGATTTTTATTGAAGTTTATTAACTTGAATTTAATTGTTGAATATATTTTATAAATTTTGCAACTCGAGACACCCTGAGAGGAGATGGGTGAATTGGGGTGTGAAGTTTTTATTTTTATTATTTAGGATCTAGTTCCCACATTGGTAGAAACATGTTAAACCTATTACAGTTAATCGTAAAATAACAAAAAAATAGATACAAAATAAAATCAAGGTAAAATAATTTTACTTGGTTCACCGCCATGGGATAATAAAAGGATCAAACACACAATGTTGTGATAGTGTACTATAATCCACTAATATTAACTAATTATATGGATACAAATATTAATATATGGTTAATCCATGATTGGAACATGAATTTTTCAAAATAGATTCTGGGATAAGTGCACTTTCTCCCTCATATCACTTTCATCAACTCCTATTTTTTCACTACTTTAAATGAATAATTACTTAGTTTAATGACTTGAAGTTATCAACCCTATCAACAAGAATGTAATTGGTGTATTTCATCATGAATACCAGAGTATGATTATATAAAAAATCATCATTATTGGATTAGATAAACATTTTCTCTAGTTTGGTTTCACCTAAGAATGAATTCACTGAAGTATACTCCTTATATTAGGTATGGTTCTCCCATGAACCTTCACCCAAGTGCCTTCAAGCAAGTATAGATCACACAAGTCCCTTAAAAAATATTTCTTTTCTCTAGTATATTCACTCAAGTATGGTTTGTGAACCTACCTTTTATTAGGCGAGTTAACCAAAGTATGTCTCACACCACTTTTTTACTCTCCCTTGTTCACAAAACTTTGTTCAGACTAATAACTTCACTCTTATACAATCACACAAATTCCTTCACTTAATAAATTTCACATAACTTATCTTATTCTACCTAAATTTCACACAACTCTCTTCTCCCAAGTATTTATCTGAATCTGTTTTATGCAAGTAATGTTTATGAAAATATACCAGCCTTGATACTTATTTTAATTTTCATTGGTTTCAAATGAAGGGGTAAAATAGTTTTTATAAGAAACCCCCCAACTTTACAAAACTGATCTCACTTTTATTAATCAAACACCTCCTCCTTGAAAACTTGTGCACAACTCCCCTACACATTGAATTCACACAACTTCACCTTGTATGAGAGCCTTTCCTTGGTACAATTCCCACCCTAATTTTCACTGAACTTATAGATGTGTATGTGACTAACTAGAATCATAAAAGTCTTGATAAATACACTTTAACAAGGGTTAATAGACCGTAAATAGTGTAAAACCATCACCAATTTCATGAATATACTTCCATTTCACCAAAAACAGCTATGAACTTCTTAAATTTTTTTTGATGTAAACAAATTTCAGACATAATAAAAATTCACCACTTTTTTAGTCTCTAGAATATTTAAACAACATGAAATATTATTGACATCAAATACAAAAAAAATATCTATATTATATCACTTTAGTTCCAATATTATCAACCTTTGGGTTTTTTATAAATCCAAAGTGAAATTCAATTCATAAAAAACTTATTTCTTCTTTCAGATGGTTATGATATAACTTATCCATCACTCTAAGTCTATGTATAGAATAATCAATGTATAAAACAAGAGTACAAAAAATTATTCCATGTCTCATTCCATTCATCATTTTAGAAATAATTCTAGAATTCCTTTTATCCTCTATAGCTCAATCAAACTCTAATCCTCCATTCCCCATGGATTTTATCTCCCGCTGAATTTAATTCAAAAAAATACCTATGAATGTGAGAGTTTGTATCTGAGACCACTTATAGATCACTTTAATTCTTGGTCTTCTATTTTTAATTTCATTCTCATTTCTCCCCCTTTGATAATAAAACAGAAGTGACCTGCCAAATAGAAATCATACAATATAAAACATTAGATGCAAATGGGTAGAGGGAAATATATGAGCCTCCTAACTTTAGGTAGGTGGTTGAAAACCAAGGTTCAACAAATGTTTCTAAGAAACTCTAGTGTTCAATAGATTTTCATAATATATTCCAATTGTTCATTTGGTCAAACCTTCCCCAAAATTTCTATTATTTTCCCCATGTTTTCTTTAATAAATTTACTCCAGATCTCAATATTCTTGGTATAAGAGTGTTTAATTGGTTTTATTAGATCAGCAATACTTTAATTATCATATATTATCACTATAGGCTTTTTGAATTCTTCACCAATATCTTATAGTTTTTTCGTTAACCTTAAAATGTAAGCGTATTCATTGGTTGATGCATTGTATTCTGCCTCTTTTTTGATCAATGAAGTAATTTACTTCTTCTTTCTCAAGAATCCCACAAATTTATTACCAATACAAAATTCACCTCCACTTGTGGAATTCTAGTCCTCCACATCACCACTCCAATCAACATCATTAAACTTTTATAACTCATGATCCTTCCCAACATGAAATAGAAAAATAATGTTGAGAGTACTGTGAATATAACTCATAACACATTTAACTAATATAAGATTCTCTTTATTCAGATCAATATAGAATTGAGTCACTAAATTTGTTACAGAGAAAATATCTGGATTCATTAAAGTAAAATAAATCAAGATTTCAATAATCCTATTATACAAGGTAGTATCCAAAACAATCCCATCATAATGCTTCCAAAGTTTTGTTCCAGATGCAATCAGAGTTGACATTAGTTTGGAATCATGCATATAAAATTTATTCAACATCTATTTCTCATACGTTTCTTGAGAGATAAATGTTTGTCTCTCCTTATAAACCACCTGTAGTCCCAGATTATATGTGAGCTCACTAATCATGGAATTTTCAAATTCTGAACTCATCAGATTAGAAAATTCGTCCATATATTTCTACTTATAGTCACCAAATATAATGTCATTGTTATAGACCAACTCCATGAACTTTTCTTCCTTATATGTATTCACTTATGGATTGCGATCAACACTGTATATTTTTAATTCAATATTCTTCATATATGAGTCTATTTGTTCATACTATGATCATGGTTCATGTTTCATACCATACAATACCTTATTCAATCCCCACACCTTAGTTTCATCATTTCCAATTAACATGCTCATTGGATTCTCAATACATACCTATTTTTAAGAACGAAATTTATGAATGTTTTTTTTAATTTCTATATAATAAAACTTATAACCTATTAAAATTTCCATAACCAAGAAGATATAAATTGACTTAAGTTGATCCATTAGTGAAAAGTTTATTCAATATCAACTCTTTAAATCTATTCATAGTCATTAAAAATTAGGAATGCGTTATTTTGGATCATGTTTCTTTTCTCGTCAAACTTATTCTTAAAGGTTCACTTTGATCTGGTCAGATTGTGATTTTTGGGTTTCTTCACAAGTTCTATGGTTTGATATTTTTTGACTTGATATAGTTCTTAATTCATGGATATTACCCATGATTTATCCTTTAGTAACTCTTTAAGTGATTTTGGTTGTAACATTGATAGTAGAGCATCCTACTCATCCTTCCTTATTCTTCACATCTATAAGGGTATAATTTTCTCTCTAATGATGTTTGATGGACACTCCTCTATTCTCTTGTTTCTCATAAGAGAATATCTGGATATATTTTTTCAAGAAAAATATGGGTATAAACTTTATTCTCTTCATAATACATGCCATAAAAATCTATATTCCTTGAATTATTCACATTATTTTACTCATTTATTTTTACAATATTACTCTCCCTAATTTTATTCAATATCTTATATACAGACATGTAGGCCTTAATATTTGTTGATTAGCCTATAAACACTCATTTATCTACCACATCACCATACTTAACCCATTTTCGTTCTTTGTTTTGTATATAACATTTGTTCTAAGGACTAAAAAATGTTTTAGAGTGGGATTCCTTATATGTCGTATTTGATATAATGTTTTATCTTCCCCCAGGTTAATCATC
Source organism: Viscum album (assembly GCA_963277665.1). NCBI lineage: Eukaryota > Viridiplantae > Streptophyta > Magnoliopsida > Santalales > Viscaceae > Viscum > Viscum album. The sequence continues at coordinate 1,823,510,467 of OY728132.1, read as the reverse complement.
ACCTTTTTTAGTGTTTATACTAAAAATATTACCACTTCCTTATAATAGTGGTGAGAGATTCCACTTTCAATGAGAAATATTTTATCCATACTATTAACCTATCAATTTCTTCATTCAACAGATTTATTCTATTGTGGAGTACATAATGATGATACATCATGTTTAATGACATGTTTCTCAAGGTAGTTCATAAATTAAGTGGATTTTTATTCTATTCCATTATGAGATTATACTATTTTAATTGTGTTTCCAACTTCATTCTCTAATATTCTTTCGTATCTCTTCATGCACTCCATCACTTACCTCTTTCTCTTCACAAACATAACACAATCCATTCTACTATAATAATTAAAAAAACATGAAATAGAATTCCCTATAAATTCTCAATATATTCATTAGGCCACATACATTATTGTACATTGGGTTGATGATATTGGATTCCCTTTTCTTCTTCTTTTTGATACATATTATTGACCATCTTTCCCCACATTCAAAAACACAAGTATTTTAATGATCTCATTTTAAATTTGGAATATCCACTCCCTCCTTTAAATTTGATAATTTTTTTATGATTTGATAATGAATGTGGCCTAAAATCCTATGACACAAGATATTATCCTCTTCAACTATCAAAATAAAAGTGTTTTCATTTCCATCCACCTGTTAAAGATTACCATTTTCCTTAAAATTTTCATTAATGAGTTCCTAACCCTTCCATTGATAATGCATGCCTTCTGATCAAATGTGACTTCCTGTATTGAGACATAGAGTTAACTAAAACTTAATTGGTTGTATAAAATACCATATATACATAAAACTTATAATTTATTCATCTCATCACCTAAAAATTAGGGATTTACACTCCCTTTTATTTTTAAATCTTTACCATTACAAAAACACAAAGTTCTTTAAACTCTTACCTCCTCATTTTTTAGCAGTTTCATATTTTCAGTAATGTACGATGATAAACCATTATAAAGTATCTAGGTGCTATTTTTATTTTTGTACTTTAGAGAAAATTAATCTATATTGAACTTCTCTTTCTTTTTCTTTTCATTCAATGAAATTTCTAGTTGAGTTAAGGCATAAAGTGTCCTATCCTCTTTATTTTAAACATTAGTAGTGTAATTATATTCATCTTTATCCTCTATCCCAAAAAAATATATTCTATTTTTTAGTATAAAAATATATTTTACTTTTCCTGGTGGTAATTTACATTTATTATTTATTTGGAATCAATATATTTATGAACAAAATTTAAATAGTTAAATCAATATCCATAGAAATAATTTATTCTCTATGGTGAAGGATATGGTATCAATCTTTTTTTCTAAATTTCAAGTTTTTCACTATTCAAATACCCCTTTGATTATTCATAGTAGGACATGGTGTAACCATGGTAGATTAAAAATTTACATTTCAAAAGAGGAATCACATTTTAACTTTTATTCCTCTTCATGTTTGTAGCCTTTGTAAATCTCCTTAGTCATTAACTAACCCTAAAAAGGTGAGGATATTTTCCAGCCCTCTATGTTTATTTTTTTAGAGAAATATTTTTTGCATAGATAGTGTCTTAGTTTTGAAACCGAAATCACCTAATTTATATATTCTATTATTCTGATCTATCTCCATTTCTACTTTTGATGTTTCATCATTACAACCAATACCACTTTTTCCCTTGAACATAGGTCTTTATTCATTCAGATTTTTCTTGATTCCTTCAGTGCCTTTAATGTCTATTTTTAATAGTTATATGTATTCAAACCTCAAAAAATTTAGTGTATTATTAGGATCACTGGATTTAATCTATAATTTAAGATTAATTTTTAATGTAACTACTTATTTTCCCATATCTTCTACATTATTTGTTTTATCGTTTATAAATTTATTAAGGTCATCAATCACCTTATCCTATTCTTCAATATTTTGATTTAAGTTCATTAAATGATATAAATTCACATAAAATACTGAGTAATCTTATATTTATTTTTCTATTAGATCAATATTAGCTTCAATGTAATCTATATATTCACAATATTCCTCCAAAAATCCATTAATATTTATATATTTTTTAGTTTAAATATTTACCTCTTAGAGAGATCCTTAAAGTTACAACTTGAGTTAAACAATGACCTTATAATGATTGTATTACTCCTTTTTATATTCTTCATTTTCAATGGTTTAAATTTTATTTCAAACACCTCTATATAGTATTCATTATCACATTCTTTCTTACTCACCAAGATCTTCATTTTCAACTTCCTTCTGGAGAAGTTTCGATATTATAAGTCTCTTTTTGGGAAATAAAATTGATTATGTTTACTATGTGATTTCTTCTTCACCTCCACCAAAATAAAGTCTCCTGGGACACCTATATGTATCTTTCCTATCCTTTCCACACTGTAAACATGATAAGGGGATCTTTCATTTAAATATACCTTTCCCCCTTTATATTTTTGGCCACTAGAGCTCTAAGTTTATCTTCCACATCTCCCTCTTCATTCACACCTTCAGTGATATTGAGTTTTTTTTCATGTATTTCAATTCAATTTCCTTAATAGAATAAATTGATATTCCTTTTATCTTAACACACATTGTTAGGCCACCGAACTACTTAAGATATCATTAAGAGAAAACTTGGGAAAATCCTTTTCTTCAAGAGTTAATACTTTTGGATTACATATAGGTGGTTGTCACCATAATATATTCTTTAAAATATCCATATCTTTAATTTATTCATCAAGTCCTTAAATATATATAATAAATTCTATGATTCGGTTTAAGAAACTACAAACTGTTTCATTAGGATACATTTTTAGATCGATTTTTATGAAACAATTATTTCATAACTCCCTTCATGTAATTATCATACTTATAAATATTGGAAAATTTATCTCACATATCCCGGGCACTATCACAAGTCATAAATGTCATATAGATCTAATTTTTTAGAGATCCATATAAGGAATTATGGGTCTTAGAATCAACATCAAGTGGAATCCTATCAACTTTAGTCACTGATAGTCCTGATGCATCATTAACCTATATCTCATGTATAGTTACATATAAGACTTATAAGACAATAGATCATATGTGATATATCATCATGGTATTAAAAATTTGATAATTTATTTTATCAAAATGAGGAACCAAATTAATATTAACTGTCTTATTTATACTGATATTATTATGTGAGATTCAAGGCTTGTAACGTCAGCTCTGATACCACTTGTTATAACTCGTGACACCCTGAGTGTGAAAGGGTAAATTGGGTTATAATTTTTTTTATTTTCATTATTGAAGATCTAGTTCCCACATTTTTAGGGAAACATTAAACTTTTTTTGTTAGTAGAACAACCACCACACAACAAATAAAAAATATGAAAGAATGGCATAATGATTTTACTTGGTTCACCACTAAGAGATATTCCAAGGAGTATACACAAACCATTGTGCTAGTGTAAAATAATCCACTAATATTTACTAGTTCATGGGATACAATTATTCATTTATGGCTGGTCTAATCTAAACACACTACCTTTTCTAAAAGGATCTAGGGATAAGAGGACCACCTCCCTTGGAGCACTTATGTTGAATCCTCCTTACTCACGAAATTAGATGAATTTTTAATCAGTTTAATAACATTAAGGTAACTTAAATATCGTCATGAATGTATTTAGGTATTTGTATCATGAAGAACAGAGTATTATAATCCATTAAAATCCTTATGATTGAATTAGACAATCCTTCACACTAGTATGGATTCACCCAAGTATAACTTCAACTAAGTCTCTTCCTTCACTCAGGTATGTTTCTCTGAAGAATTATTTCTTAAGTTACTTCACCCAAGTATGTTTTGTGTAAGTCCCATAATGAAACATATTTTTTTTCACTCAAGTGAGGTTTGTACTACCCCCATTACTCAGGTGAGTTTTCCAAAGTATACCCCACACTACTCTTTTACTCTACCTTGTTCTTGGAACAATGTTCACACTACTACATTCTCTCAACCAACTTCACACAACTTGCTTCTCTTAGGTACATTTTCATAACTTCTCTTATGAAACCTCCCTTTCACGAAACTCCCTTCACGTAGATATTTCACTCAAGTCTGGTTCATGTAAGAAAGAAATATGTAAAGAGAGTGAAATAAATGATTCTCTAAATATTAATTGGTTGATAATGAATGGGTAAGCCTATATTTATTGAAAAACCCCCAGGATTCACCAACTTAGTGTGATTTTATTAACGTGAATACTCTCCTTTAATGATCTATGTTTAAATACAACTGTTCACTAAATTTTCACAAATTTATCTTGCATGAGAACCTAACCTTTACATAGGTCACACCCTAGTTTTAAAAAACTTCCAAACATGCTTGTGAATAACTATCATGACTCCAAACTTACACGATGCACCTTGACCAATGTGAAAATTCCCTGACTAGTATGAAACCTTAACCACTTGTGTGAAACTTCCCCCTTTTTCACTAGAAATAACTCCAAACTTCCAAAAAACGTTTGGACCCAAAAAATTATAAAAAAATGGACTTTCAGATTATATGTAGTCTCTAGACTCATTAAAAAACCCAAAAAATTATTGAGAACACACAAAACACCATCCTTTACATAGGTCACACCCTATTTTTAAAAAAACTTCCAAACATGCATGTGACTGACTAGCATGACTCCAGACTTACATGATGAACCTTTACTAGTGTGAACATTCCCTGACTAGAATGAAACGATAACCAATTGTGTGAATATTCCCCCTTTTCACTAGAAATAATCCCAAACATCCCCAAAAAGTTTTAACTAAAAAATGATCAGAAAATGGATTTCTTACATTTTATTTAGGTTCTAGACTCATTAAACAACCGAAAAAATAATTGACAACAAAAAACAACACCAATATTACTCTTAGATCACCTTGGTGCAATTAATACAATTTAGCTATTAGAGTTATGATGAATTAGAATATCTCTTGAGTAAAGTGTCTTGATGTATATTAATTTGGTCACAATTTAAAAGAAAACCCCTCAAATACTGAGTGTGAGATTCCTTCCAAATTAGAACCTCTAAAGAGATCACTCATTCAATATGGGTGACCATAAAAATTAGCTTCCCATGAATTATCTTATATAAGGCATGAAATTAGTAAGGTGGCCCTAGCCATTAGGTTCCTTTTTCTTGAAAATTTATATGGGTTACACTTAGCTAGAAAACCATAAGCATTAGGATTCTATAGGAATAGAGATGAGTGAATCAACAATATTGATTTGAATACATATTTATCCACTTATATATCCAAGATTCATATATGATATGATTGAAAAATGTTTTCTACTAGATATAATCATGGATGATTTATATGTTTAACTAGTATAAGTCATGATAAAATATGGGTCTTGGCTCATTAAGTGGATATAATGTATGAATTCATCATTTTAGTGGGAGTAATTTCATTAAAATTCCTTGTTTAAATGATATAAAACATGATACTTGCCTATATATATGTATTTGTTGTAGATTATAACATGCATCATGTTTATAATTTTGTGTTTTATTATTGGAACAACCCATAAAACTATTATATTTTGGTATTACGGTTGAGAAGTATTCTAAAAGAGAAGAATTATAAGCATATAAATGTAAATATTATAGGGATAAATTTCTATTACTTTTAATTATTGGTATTAAATACAAAATTTGCATCACACATGTGTTCTCATAAATACAGATTTAGAGACATGAAGGAATTAAATAAAGGTGAAGTAGATCAATATGTTGGAAAAGGGGTAAGACTAAAATGGAGGTTGGAACATACGATCTAAGTAAACCTTGTAGATTTTTTTGTAATTTGAAAATTGTTATTATTTCCCTATCATAAAAAAATAAATTATTTTTGTATATTATTTAGAAAATATATAATTTTTATTCGTTATTAAGAAAAATATTTTGTCTATATATATGCATGAAACGTTTAATATAACTAAGAATATGGTAAATTATTTATTCAATATGGATATGGATAGTAGTATCTATAACATTGAGAATAATAAGGTAAATATTTATTCTAACTACACTTACCATTGTGATTATTGACTTAGACATATTAATGAGAACCATATTCAAGTAAATCATAGAGATGAATTGTTGGAATTGTTTGATTATCCATATTTTGATAATTTCAAACATTTTTTTAGTCAAAATGAACAAATAAATATTTAGTGGAGAATTTTTATTAGATGATAGACTATTAAATATTATACATAGTGATGTATGTGGACAAATGAGTACTCAAGCAAGCGGTGGGATTAGAAACTTCACAACCTTTACTGTCAGCATGATTATTTTTTTTCCGATGAGGCATAAGTTTAATTTTTTGAAAAATTAAAATAGTTTTATAATGAATTTGAGAATAAACTAGGAACAAGTATTAAGATTCTATAATCAGATCAGAGCAGTGAATAATTGATCCATGAATTCACTGATCATCTTAGAGATTATGGAATTGTTATTCTGCTCACTCCTCCTAGAACACCACAATGAAACATTGTGTTTTAGTGGATATATTTTACCATATTTTACATGGATTAATTGGTAATGATTTAGTGTGACCTTCCTATTTTATTATAGGGATATTCTCTAGAAACTACAATATTTCTACTTAACTGCATTTAATCTATAATAGTCATAAATACACACTATGATATATAAACTAAAAAATATTTCAATATGTATTTTATGAATATTTGGGGTTGTATCGCATTTGTACAAAATTTTGATTCCAATAAATGAGGACCTAAATAAAATAATTTTTTATTTTTTATTTATCTTAAAGAAATAGTGAGATATTTCTTTTTATAATCCCATTGAATGCAAATTGTTAGTGACCTGACGTGTTATTTTCCTTGAGATGGATCACATTTTTTGAGGAGTTAGTGAGAGGAAGGTTGAATTTTGAGAATATAAAGATCAATAAATAGTAAGTTTTTATTAGTTTTAAATTGATCTTGTTCTAAATGTAGTTTTGGAGGAAGAACTGGATTAGGTTACATAAGAACCATGAAGGTATGAAAGAATTCCTTAAGAGCTTGAGATATATGTATTTTATATAGAATATTATGATGAATTAATGTTCATAGATAACGAAACTATTACATATTTAGTGGTCATTGAGGCTTATGATTTAAAATCAATTTAATCTAAAATGGACACCATGTACACTAACCAAGTTTGGTGCTTAGTGGATGCATCTGAAGGGGTGTGACCCATATGGAGAAATTGTTTTTTCCATAAGAAAACTAAAATGGATGGTAGAGTGTCTACCTATAAATATCTCTTAGTGGGAAAATGTTATAAAAAAAATTCAATATATTGACCATAGAGAAATATTTTCATCAATTTTAATGATAAAGTCCATTAGAATATTTCTTAGAATAATAAATCATTATGATTATGAGATATATCAAATTTATGTAAAAAAATATTTCTATAGTAGGAATTTATTCAAGTACTTTCATATGAAATAAACCAATGGTTTTTAAGTTTTAGATGAGTCTAACATGGTTTTAAAGTTATAATGGTCCATTTATAGGATAAAGAATGCCTCTCAATATTGGGAAATTTAGTTTGATGATATAATCAAAGAGTTTGGTTTCATAAAGAAAACTAATGATTCTTCTGTATAAAAATATTTTTGTGGGATTGTGGTGGTATTTCTGATGTTGTATGTGTATAGAATACTTATTATTTTAAATGATGTCCTAAATTTATGCTCTATACATACGTGGTTGAAAAAATTAACCTTGATGAAAGAAATGGGTGAAGCAACCAACATGTTGGGTATACAAATCTATAGATATATATCAAATATGTTTCTTGAATTGATCCAAAACACAAATATTGTTAAAACGATAAATTAGTTTGGGATAGAGAACTATAAGAAGAGGTCTTTACCGGTGTTGCATAGAATGAATTTTATGAAGATTCAAGATCCTTATAAATAGTTAAAAAAGAAAGATATGATTCTTTATGTGTCCTCCATAGGATATATCTTGTATGCCACACATTTATCCTGATGTAACTTATCCTTTGAGTATTAAAATTAGATACCAATCCAATACTGGTGAGAGTCACTAGATTTCTATCAAGAAAATTATTAAGTATTTAAGAAAAAGTATAGATATGTTATTGATATTTAGAGGTGAGGATAATATCAATGTAATGGGTTATAGTGATGATAGTTCTAAATATAAAAAGAATTATATGAGATCTAAATTTTCTTTCATGTTTTTTTAAAAATGGAGGGGTTTCCAGTTTGAAGGTTTTTAAGAAACCACTATATCAGACATAAAAACAGAGGCAGAGTACATTATTTCATTAGATTTTGTTGTTGGAACTAAAAAATATGGCATGAAAGTTTCTGTAATGTCCATTATATAATCCTCTCTAGAATGATTTTAATTGAGTATAAGATAAAAAACTATCATAGTTAATTAATAATACACTAATAGGATCTCTCTATGACACGTGACTTTTCATTTACCAAGGGGTGGATAGCTTTAAAAAATATTTCCCAATACGATGTTGTAGTGGTGAGAACCTTCCACAAGGATTAGGATGTGGATTCCATCCATTATTGAAGAAAATATTTATCTAGTATTTAGATGAATTTTAGTCCTATTTTAGTTATATAAAACATACAATCTAGGTAAGATATTTATCTATAGTGAATAATCCATTTAAAAATATTTTATTTGACATGTCATAGATTAAAAATAGTCTCAAAAATAAAATTTTATTGATATTTGAAGTTTTAATTTAGTAGAGGAGATTTTCCAAAGTCCACACCCATACTGGGAAAGAGTATTTATGTGAAAATATCTCCATGCTTTCCCAACATTTCACATCTAACCATGCATTCCCAACCTCATGTGTGTTTCCATGTATACCCAACCTTGTATGCCTAGCCTTACATGTCTTTATACCCATGCTCAACATTGTTCCCCACTTTAAGAGCCTATCTTCATATGACCAAAAAAACCTAGAATAACCTGAAATTAATTCTAGAAATAGATGCACAAGCATCCTGATCCATACTTGTGTGATCATGTGGTTACAGGTAGTTACCACCCATGGTTGGGAACCTAGGCTATGGATTTCCTATAAAAGGAGCCCTAAAAGCCCCATTTTTGACACAAAGGTTAAACCAAGTGGTATAGAAGTGTAATTATTGGGGAATACATACCCGAACACTAGATTAATTGATAATACGAGACCTTAATTCAGGTGATTTCTAATTCCAAGCCTAAGGATAAGGGATAAAAAAATTAGTACCCAAGCCCTTTTACTTGGAGTTTCACCTTGGGAACTAACAGTACGAGAAAATCGCCGTTTAGCGGCGGTTTTTTCGCGGCGGTTTTTAAAACCGCCGCGAAATGCGTTTCGGGCTGGCATTTCGCGGCGGTTTTAAAAACCGCCGCGAAAAAACCGCCGCTAAACGGCAAAAAAAAATTATTTTTTTTAAAATTATTTTTTTTTATTTTTTTTTTAATTTTATTGAAGGATTAGCGGCGGTTTTTTAAAAAACCGCCGTGAAATAGCGGCAGTTTCGGTAAAACCTCCGTGAAATAAAATGAAAAAAATAAAAAAACGTGAGAAACCCCGAAAACACTAAAACGATCATAACTTTTGATCCGGGCGTCCGTTGAAGCGCCACAACCAGTCAAATCGAAGCTCATGAAGAGATATAGAGGCACATATAATCAAAACTGTGAGACGTTCTAAGGTGTGGACGATATTAGAGTTATAAAAAAGTTGAAAAAAGTTCTCCAACTTCAAATGGCCATAACTTTCACTCCGGGTGTCCGTTTGGGCTCTACCACATATCAAATCGAAGCCAGCGAAGAGAGCTACGCACTGGTTCAACACAAGCATGCTTCTGTCGGGTTTTTCGACCCCAAAAACCCCTCTGAAGGCCTCCAAAACCCCGTTTCCGTCACCGGTGTCCCGTCGAACTTGTCTTGAAACGGACCTAACTTTCGATCCGCGTGTCAATTCGGCCTCCTCCACCTGCCAGATCATAGCTCGTTCCATGAGCTTCAGTTTGGCTGGTTGCGGCGCCCACATGCACTCATAGATCATATGTTATGGCCTTTTTAGTGGGTATCGGGTTTGTTATGTTTTTCAATGCCTCGTTTCTAGCACCCGTTCCCCGTCAGTTTTTTTTTAAATGGTCGTAACTTCCGATCCGCCTGTCCATTCGGACTCTTTCACCTTTCAGGTTGAAGATCGTTTCGGGATCTTTGATTTGACAGATCGCGGATCTAAAACGGACTCTCGGATCTTAAGTTATCTCCGTTAATGTGAGTCCAATGTTTTTGTCTCTTTATGACCGTTTTGACGACTTTTAACGGTAGCTCCATTTATTACTGTTTATTTGGGTTTCCATGACTTATTATCTTTATCAATGGTTTTTTGTGGGTTATTATGATGATTATGTTGAATTATTAAGGAGTTTTCCAGAGTTGTCACGAGTTTTCATGCGTTCTCATTCTTTCTAATACCTCGTTCTTCATATGCTTCTCCATCCTTTTTCATGCATTTTCTTGATTTTTCATCCCTTATCACGTCTTTTCATACTTTTCATGTGTTTCCTTTATTATTTATTATTTATTATTTATAATATACTTTAATTTATTTACTATATATTATTTGTAACTGGTTATTTATTATTTATTATTTATTATTTATAATATACTTTAATTTATTTATTATATATTATTTGTAACTGGTTATTTATTATTTATTATTTATTATTTATTATTTATTATTTATTATTTATTATTTATTATTTATATTTATTTATCATTTATATTTATTTATTTATTATTTATTATTTATTATTTATATTTATTTATCATTTATATTTATTTATTATTTATTATTTATTATTTATTATTTATTTATCATTTATATTTATTTATTATTTATTATTTATTATTTATATTTATTTATTATTTATTATTTATTTATTATTTATTATTTATTATTTATTATTTATATTTATTTATTATTTGTTATTTATATTTATTTATTATTTATTATTTCTTATTTATTATTTCTTATTTATTATTTATTATTTATTATTTCTTATTTATTATTTATTATTTATTATTTATATTTATTTATCATTTATATTTATTTATTATTTATTATTTATTATTTATTATTTATATTTATTTATTATTTATTATTTATATTTATTTATTATTTATTATTTATATTTATCTATTATTTGTTATTTATATATATTTATTATTTATTATTTATTATTTATTATTTATTATTTATTATTTTTTATTTATTATTTATATTTATTTATTATTTATATTTATTTATTATTTATATTTATTTATTATTTATATTTATTTATTATTTCTTATTTATTATTTATTATTTATTATTTATTATTTATTATTTATTATTTATATTTATTTATCATTTATATTTATTTATTATTTATTATTTAATATTTATTATTAATATTTATTTATTATTTATTATTTATATTTATTTATTATTTATTATTTATATTTATCTATTATTTGTTATTTATATATATTTATTATTTATTATTTATTATTTATTATTTATTATTTATTATTTATTATTTCTTATTTATTATTTATATTTATTTATTATTTATATTTTTTTATTATTTATATTTATTTATTATTTATATTTATTTATTATTTATTATTTATTATTTCTATTTATTTATTATTTATTATTTATTATTTATTATTTATATTTATTTATTATTTATTATTTATTATTTCTTATTTATTATTTGTTATTTATTATTTGTTATTTATTATTTATTATTTATTATTTATTATTTATTATTTCTTATTTCTTATTTATTATTTATTATTTATTATTTATTATTTATTATTGACTATTTATTATTTATTATTTATTATTTATTATTTATTATTTATTATTTATTATTTGTTATTTATTATTTATTATTTATTATTTATTATTTATTATTTATCTTTATTTATTATTTATGATTTATGATTTATTAATTTTTATTTATTATTTATATTTATTTATTATTTATTATTTATTCTTTATTATTTATTGTTTATTGTTTAAATTTATTTATTATTTATTATTTATTATTTATTATTTATTATTTATTATTTATTATTTATTATTTATTATTTATTATTAATTATTAATTATTAATTATTAATTATTAATTATTAATTATTTATTGTTTATTGTTTATTGTTTATTATTTATTATTTATTATTTATTATTTATTCTTTATTATTTATTATTTATTATTTATTATTTATTCTTTATTATTTGTATTTATTTATTTTTTATTATTTATATTTATTTATTATTTATATTTATTTATTATTTATTATTTATTATTTATTATTTATTATTTATTATTTATTATTTATTATTTATTATTTATTATTTGTTATTTATTATTTATTATTTATTATTTATTATTTATTATTTATTATTTATTATTTATTATTTATTATTTATTATTTATTATTTATTATTTATTATTTATATTTATTTATTATTTATTATTTCTTATTTAATATTTATATTTATTTATTATTTATATTTATTTATTATTTATTATTTATTATTTATCTTTATTTGTTATTTATAATTATTTATTATTTATTATTTATTATTTATTATTTATCTTTATTTATTATTTATTATTTCCTATTTATTATTTATTATTTATTATTTATTATTTATTATTTATTATTTCCTATTTATTATTTATTATTTATTATTTATTATTTATTATTTATTATTTACTATTTATTATTTATTATTTATTATTTATTATTTATTATTTATTAATTTTTATTTATTATTTATATTTATTTATTATTTATATTTATATTTATTTATTATTTATTCTTTATTATTTATTATTTATTATTTATTGTTTAAATTTATTTATTATTTATTATTTATTATTTATTATTTATTATTTATTATTTATTATTTATTATTTATTATTTATTATTTATTATTTATTATTTATTATTTATATTTATATTTATTTATTATTGATATTTATATTTATTTATTATTTCTTATTTATTATTTCTATTTATTTATTATTTATAATTATTTATTATTTATTATTTATTAGTTATTATTTATTATTTATTATTTATTATTTATTATTTATTATTTATTATTTATCTTTATTTATTTTTTATTATTTATATTTATTTATTATTTATTATTTATATTTATTTATTATTTATTATTTATTATTTATTATTTATTATTTATTATTTATTATTTATTATTTACTATTTATTATTTATTATTTATTATTTATTATTTATTATTTATTATTTATTATTTATTATTTATTCTTTATTATTTATTATTTATTATTTATTATTTATTATTTATTATTTATTATTTATTATTTATTATTTATTATTTATTATTTATTATTTATTATTTATTATTTATATTTATTTATTATTTATTATTTATTATTTCTATTTATTTATTATTTATAATTATTTATTATTTATTATTTATTATTTATTATTTATCTTTATTTATTATTTATTATTTATTATTTATTATTTATTATTTATTATTTATTATTTATTATTTATTATTTATTATTTACTATTTATTATTTATTATTTATTATTTATTAATTTTTATTTATTATTTATATTTATTTATTATTTATTATTTATATTTATTTATTATTTATTCTTTATTCTTTATTATTTATTATTTATTGTTTAAATTTATTTATTATTTATTATTTATTATTTATTATTTATTATTTATTATTTATTATTTATTATTTATTATTTATTATTATCGAGTTTATATCTATTATTTATGTATTATTTGTTTTTTCAATTAATATATATAAGTATATTAATTTCTGTCTATTAACCACATGGCGAGCTTGCTGGAGTGGTAAAGTCTTTGGAAAATATGCAAGAGGTTAGGGGTTCAAATCTCACCAGACGCAGGATTTATTTATATTGCATGGGCATGCATGTGCATGGGCATGAGAGATGCATGCATGGATAAAACCGCCGCGAATAGTTTCCCGACGCCAGATTTAGCGGCGGTTTTTTAAAACCGCCGCCAATCGATTTAGCGGCGGTTTAAACCGCCGCGAAACGAAAAAAAAACCGCCGCGAAATGCCTTGTTTGCCGTAGTGTAATTACCTAACCACTAACCACTGAGACGTCAACATACGTGGGCACTGACCACCTCGTACCCGAATTACCTAGGAGCCACAACACTTTAGTTCTTGAACACCTTGTCACCAAACCACCTATGCAATAAAAATCATAGGAATTGCACAACATGTGTGCTGACCATATGGGCACAATAATACCTGGGTTCCCAACCATCTTAGTGAAACTTCACCTAGGTCACCTACTCTAGCACCCATTAAACCTGGTCATTTTCTTAGGTATCTATTCTCTTAGGTAACCTACTTGGGAATCCATTGGTCTAGACCATGGGGTCTCTACCCCTACATCCTTGGTAGGGATCAGTAACATGGTATAGTTTTGGTCCTTTGGCCTAATTCCTTCTATCATCAACCCCATGAAAAATTATGAATTTAATCATGAAAATTCTATGTTGTGTTAGAAATGATATGGTTTGTGATACCTATAAAATCAACCTTGATTTTAAAGAATGAATTGATTCAAGACACTATTCTTGGTTTCAGTATACTTATCTTGGTTTCCTCATATTCCTTGAGTCAAGATTATCCTCTTGGTTTCTTTAAATAAATTCAGTCCATATAATCCTCTTAGTTTCATAAAATATATTCACCTGAATCATATATCTGGTTAAACCTAAAAAGGTCACTTTGACATAATTCTCACACTAAATCATTGATTAGTAACTTTAATATCGTATTCCAATCTATATGAATTTAAATTTATTGGAATCATTTTTTGATTCATGACCTTAAATGTCACCACTATTTTCCCTATCACACAATCTTAAAGGGTAAGTCATGTCCCATTAAGTGTCACTAAACTATATGGATTTTTATTCCCATCATAGGGATATGTAAGAAGTCCCTTTAATGGGATTGATCCAAACTCCATGACATCACCCACATTATTTTTAGAAGTCCAAATTTTATCTATATGGTGAAAAATTCTAGAGTTGCTAACTATATGGATATAAACTATAGGGTAATCAGATAGTTAAATAAAATGATGGATAATATAATCCTCTCATGTAGTTTACTCTTAAATGCATGCTTTCAGTTAATCAATTTCACTTTTGGGTAACCGATATTGTTGTTGGGATGAATTTAATGAAAATTCCCTAAATCTATAATAGAGTCCCAAACTAAGTAATAAGACTCTTTAAGGGATGAACCGACCCCCCTCCTCTCATCTGAAAAATGGTGAAATAATCACCACCCTAGATGATAGAGAGGATGCCCAAATTTGGAAATCACGAGACTCATATGAGATATGTAACAACTAAAATAATCCCACGAGGGAAGGAAAACATTAGAAAGATGACGGGGAATCAGATATATACTCCTTTACTCAAGAAATAAGTTGACTGACTATGAATTATTATTGGTAATGATGTAATTATGGGTTTTTTGTTTCTCCTCCAGAATCCAAATGAAATTTGTAATGAATATACTATGAAAGATCCAGACATCTAACACATATAGGGGAAACCATATAATAGCGAGTGTTTCCAAGAACCATTAGCCGATGTCACAATGATTCTTTATTGCTGTCATTGATACAACTGCCTTATCTCAAAGACATTGAGATACACTCTCATACAACAAGTTCTTATAGTGATAAATGGTGAATTAAATGGTGAAAGGGTACCACCACAAAGGGATAATTATATCCTTCTTATCAACATATGATAATTTGGTGGGGTTTAATCCATGAAGGCCGATACCATACCGATAAATCAGTAGGAAAAATGATCCCATATTGAAATCAAACCACATAAAGAGTCTCTACCTAGTGAAAGGAAATTATTACTTTCCTTATCTTAGGGAGGTGGAGTAGGACATCCACCATGTTTGTGAAACCATGCAGGAGCTACCTAGAAGAGAACCTATTCACTATGGTCATCATCATTGATGTGTGGCTCCGACTATATAAGAATCTATAGATAAAACTACATTAGTCCTAGTTATTCAGACTAGGTTACTTAAAAGGACATCTCATTGGGGTTATCCAACCACAAAAAAACCAAAATAAGGTCCATATCCTTTCTAATTACAACACCCCTGAGGTCAATTGGTGTATCACAATAGTGTTTCAAGGCTAATTAAATATCATTATTTTCAAGAAGCTTCAAAATTATTCTAATATAGCCTTAGTGATTACTTCAATAGAACCCTTACCACTGAGGGAGACCATTATCCCATTTTAAGGTCCTTATATTGGTATCCCCCCACATCAAACACATAATAGAATATGGACCTAGGAATCTTGGAAAGTCATAGCTACATCCGCAATATCCCAGATGTAAAACACTCTCACAAGGATTGGTGATTTTTTACCCCAAAACGATCTTAAATATAATAAATTAAGAATAAATATACCCATATTATAAATATACATTCTCTAAGTAAATTTTAGTTACATACTATATGTTTCACATTAGTAAATTTTATCACTGTTTACTTAAATATTATGGTAAAACATGATATCATCAAAGAACAAGGAAAAGATAAGGAATGTGTATAGAATTCTAGTCACATAGAGGCATTAAATGAAATAATATGTATTCATAATCAAAATAAATCCCATGATTTGGGATCCACTTCCAATATTCCACTTCCAATCACTTAATGGTCTAGTTCCAATAAAAGAGGAAAATTCATGGCCACATCCACTTCCCACCCACCACCCAAAGATAGTGATACCATCTTAGTAAAAGATAAGATTTCTAATTTCAAGGAAAAAATAGAAAATATCTAGAATGTAAATGTTGAATTAATTAGGGAAAACATACCCATGATTCCGGATTTTAAAGTTATGGCCATACCTACTCCAAATGACCCCTTTAAAGAGAGGATATTGCTTGACTCATAGAGGTAGAATCAAGTCCCTCCATCAATTTGAGATCTTATAAATCAACCCATTTGATTATAATATCATGCTATTACCAAAGGATATGTTCATAGACACCTAGGGAGGGGGGGTGAATAAGGTATGCATGACCTTTTACCAAATTCTAAATTATCCTTTAACTATTTTACCCCTTTCGATAATTGAACCTCTATTCCTCATTAAGACATTTGGATTTATTTTCTTTAAACAACAAGAAAAACACACATGAAATGATACATGGAAAGTAATGTGAAGTACATAAAGTTTTTATAAGGTTTTATGTAACATGTGGATATTTTAATATATTATTATCTTCAAATGATTCAATGTGTTTTCTATAGCCTGCTCCACATGCAACACCAAAATTAAATAAAATTTTGATATATTTAGATAATATATTAATATTTAAGTATGATTGTTAGAACCTACCCATTATATTTGTGGTAATGAATAATAGTATCCAATTTCTAAAATATTTATAAAAATAAAATAAAGGACACTTTTAATATGAATGAAAATCAATTGGTCTAGATAAAATGAATAATAAGATCATTTTATGTTTGGAATTATATCTTTGGAAAAACATTTACTTTTATGCACTATGATTTTTTTATTTTAATAAAATTATGATTAATTTATGGCAATATATATTGATATGAATAATTGGTTAAAACTAATTTATAAATAATACAAAAGAAGAAGAATAAATTGTGTTCGAAAGAGTTGTATTTCCCTATAAAATTTTTCATTATATTTTAAATTTTTTTTAAAAGTTAAATCTATAAATTTTAAAATTTTAATTTGGATAAATGAAGATTATTTTTTTATTAATAATAGTAATACTATATTAATATTTTTTTTTTATTTTTTTAAAAATATTTATTTTAAGGTAGACAATGCAATATACTGTTTTTACAAACACCATGATTTAATGAAATTATTAGTATGTAAGTATGTCATAGAAATTTGTGAAGAATTTTTCTATAAAAAATATTTATTTTATAATTGAAATTATCAATATAAAAATATTAATTCTAGTTTTTAAACCTATTCTTTTATTTTATAACTTAAGTAATACTTTTCTCAAGAAATTGTTTCTAATACATTATAGATTTATAATTTTAAAATTATTTTTTATTACTTTTGAAAATTGATTCAAGTGAAATTTAGTTAAAATTTATAATAATTAGTTTCAAATTATGTAATAAAGATCATTTTTAGGCATAATGGATAAATTACAAAGTTAAAAAATAGTTACCACGGTAAAAGTTAAAATGGTCAATGTGGAAAATCTATCGGCAAATAGTTGAAAATATATTTAAAACATGTGTAAAATTTAACATTTAAGGATGTATTGATGTTATATGTTAACAAATATATTATTTATCCATTTTTAAACACTTTCTTTGATAGTGAATTCTCATTATTAAAAAGTTATGAGTATTTACAAAATGCCATCCCTTTTCGCTAATAAATGGGGAATGCCACTACCCATTCAATACCACACATAAAATTAGGTTTAATCCAAAAATAATAAATTTTTTAATTACCTTATAATAACATTCCACATCCTTGAGGTTATTCTCATAATAAATGATCCAAATATCTATTTTTCTAAGAAATTATCCAAGGAAAACTCAAAGTTCTCAACATGGGTAATTGTTTTTCCTAAATGGTTTCATTTATATCTTACATTTTAAAATCAAAATTTCAAATAAATATTTAATTAAATAATAATATGTTATATAATTAATGTTATTATTCTAATGGAATACCCATTAACCACCTTTCCCCTCTTCCCAAATGAAAACACGATTTGTGTGTCTGTGTGGACTATTGCGTCCACAAAGCAACAAATTTGTTTTCCATCAACACCATTCATGAATGATACTAAGAATGAATTTAACATATAAATATTATTTTTAATATATAAATACGTTTTTTATAATAAATCATATAAACTATTAATGATATGATCAAAAAATGATCATCGTTAATTCAACTATTTAAAACAAGCGTACTAATTGGAAAATCATTTTTATTTATATTATGTAATATTTTCATATCCATTTATTGTTCCATGGATGAATTTGAGAACTTAATTAATTATATAATATTATATAAATTTGTAAATAATTTTGTTTTGTTTTTAATGGTAACTTTATTATGAAATTCATGAGTTAACAAAATACTTTTTGTTCATTTAGAATAACCAAAACATGATCATCATTGACTTCGCCTCCTTGGATTGTAACCAAAAATACAATGGAATGAAATTAATCAATTATAAATATAATTTAACACATATTATAGTACATTTAATGATATCATGATTATGAATTTTTTAATAATAATAAATACCAACACTATTTTTTTATGAAACTAGTTCAAAATGATTAAGATTACTGACACCTTATTTTGAAAATAGGTAATAACTAACTAGAATTAATTTATAAAATGACTATAAGTGAATAAAATAAAGGTAAAATATTTGATTAAGTTTCTGAAATAATTTATTAAGATATCTATGTTTTATATATAGGAGTTTATAGGGTGTTCAAGAAATCTAAGATAAAAGGAAAGGGTTTTCTTAGTCTCAAATCTGATTCTTTGACACATAATCCATTTTTTGAAACCATGTTTTCCTTGTATGCTGTATTTACTAGCCATGGATGTATTTTTATTATATTTTTTTTATTTCATGGGATATACAAAGATAAATCATATTCCTTTCTTCAAATCTCTATTGATTCAATTATTACCCCAATAGTAATGATTTTTGGTAACTAAACTTTAATTAATTGAGTTATGATATCTCTATTGAAATTATTTCATATAAGTTGGGAACATTATAACATTGATTATATTATGTAGTATTTTTTCATTTTTATGGATTTAAATTCCTACCATATAAACCCTTGTCTAATATTTTTTACCTTATGAATTATGATTCCTGCAAGGGATATTGATAGATCAAATCTACCTTTTTTGAGTTATAAAGTTTAATTTGTAAAACTATTCTTAAATAATTGGGTTATACAAACATAATTTTTTATTATATCTTATTTTACATACCTATTTATGAAAATTATGTTTTAATACAAAGGATGTTTTATTTTCTTTTTACAACATGTGTTTTCAACTGAGGTACTTTTAAAGTGTTAAAAAGGTTTATTTCATTTCATTATCAACTATTTTATATTTTGATCCACATTTCTTATAGAAAACTTTATATCATTTTCATGATCCATTATTGGAGATTCTTTTTATAAGTAAAAGTTTTCAAAATCTTTCACTTCAACTTTTCAAAAAGTTACTTTATAATGTGACATGTAAGTTTTTATTTTATGACAATGCTAATTTTTTTTTCTAAAACCCCTTTTATGTTTTCACCTCCATTTTCCTTATTATGTTTCCATTTCCCACAGTTATGAAGAAAAGTATTAAACATGATTTTTATGACATGTTAATTTTTTTTGGATAGTTTCTCAGAGATATTGAAGACTTGTTATAACTTAAACTATTCTTACTATCATGTGGGGAACAATGTCTATTTGATTATATTTATTAGTTAATGATGTGTATTAACCCTCTAATACTATAAACCTAAAAAATGTCATTATTATGTAAGTGATGTATCAATCCTCAATGATTTTTTAATTAATGATGTTTATATGTAAGATTTTATTATTAGTATCAAACCATGTATGTAATTTATGTGTTTATGGTATCAGGATCAAGAGTGTAGGTCTGGGATATCACATTTGGCCCCAAATGAGAAACCTACTCCTTTTTGTGCTTTGGATATCCAAATTAAAAATTATACACTAATAATATTTCTATTAATTAAAATTGGGATGCGTAGGGATTATTCTATACACATTTTTTCCCTACAATTAATAGGGGTACAATTAACATCCAAAAACTGTAACTTCATGAGTTATAGACCACTTGAATGGTGTCCTAACCTAGTTTTTCCACATAACCTCAAACAAACCTCCCCATATTCTCAAGGATTTTAAATAGTAGTGGGGGTATAAATAGGAACTATCGAGATACTATAACCCATATCAAATTGTAAAATCATCAATAAATAACCAATAATAATAAATATTAAAGTACATAGAAATAATAGATGAACATGCTATAAAAAAATGAATAGAAGTCATAAAAGAATGAAAAAATGATCACCCATAGGGCCTATAACATATATAGATCATATAAAATAAATAAAATGAAATATTGGATCCACTACATAACCGATCTGTGCCTCATGGAAGTCTCTATGTACATGCCTAAGATATAATTCTTGATTATTCCTAGTACCATCCCAACCTAAAACCTCAACAAGTGAGTAATTCTTAGGCATCAAAGTGAAATAGATTCCCGATAAGGGTGTGAATACATAAATCAACAGGGAACCACAAATTCCGTCCAGTGTATAACTATATATATAGTGATATGTTCATGAGACATGATCTGAATAAACAAAAAAATTCTGAAATAAATAAATAAACCACTGTTGATCCTCAAGATCATGACTCTGATCGACTTTACCTACTTTGGACAGTGTCATAATGTCTTTGAGAACATCACATGATTGTTCCAACAAAATTATAAAAATAAACCAACCCCCAATAGATCATTCATTTTATCCACGATTTTAGGCATAATTGTTGACCCCAATGGGGTGACACAAGGGAATCTAATAATAGAATCAGGCATCACCGTTGAACCCCATTTTTGATATCTTGGGCATTACATAGTCATTAGGCTCCAAGAAGATCACTAGGAGGTAATCCTAGAAAATTAATAGTCATCATGTTTCATCGATGGACCAAGGTGGTATCACCCATAACAATCCAAAATACCAAGATTCATCATTGAATACAAAGGCTATCACCCTTGGCATTAAAAAAATACTAGATATCATTATTGAACTCAAGGGGAATCACTCTTTTCATTATAAAATATCAGGTATCATCATCAACCCTTAGGAAGTGATCCTTATAATTCTATTGTTTTTTGGCATGGAGGTTGCATTATAGGAGATCATCGAAGGAACCACATGAATGTAAATAAATATTAGAGGGAAATAATTCCTCCTATGATATCTCATAAAGGTTTTCCATATTTTTAAGCCTATCTCATATAAAAATTTTGACATCTCAAGGGAATAAATTTTAATGGTTTTTATGGTCATATAAGGCTCACATCATCAATCTAGATTCTAAGGTGACACCCAGAATCATCAGTACTCATTCAAATTCATGACCTCTCACTAGGGTCATCATGTCCCTAGGGATCCCACCAAGTTGCCTAGATTAAATTAATTCAGGACACGTTATAAGGGTATTATTAACTCAAACTTGTCTCTTTGGTCAACACCCATATTTTGAAGGGAATAGTGTACCTCAGCTCAATCATAAACTCATCAAGGCCTCACTGAGATCCTAGGAATGTATAAAAAATGTGATAACCTCAGGCCCATCCTCCTAGGCTGGTCCAAAAATCTGAACCATCATCAAACTACTTAAGGATCACCCACCTAGTGGTTATGAATTTTAAGGGAAGGAATGATCACTCTATAATTATCTCAACTAGCCCAAAGGTTCTAAGGAATCACAAGGTTCCCACATGACCTACTCGGGACAAATATCCCAAATCCACACTCTCATATAAAAGGATATATCTAAGGATCCTATACTAGGGCCAATATATTACATTCATTTTGTTTTAGAAAACACCCATGAGGGTCCAAATTTAACACGGAATAAAAGCATATTCGAGGCCTAGACCATTGACGTTTGAGGTAATCCAGCTAGTGCCCAAGATCCATCATATACTTGACAGTTTATTTCATTTACTTAAGGATAAAAATTTAAATTAAATATTAAAATAAAATTAATAACTTCAATAAATTAATCAAAATTGGTAAAACCCTCATTGGCATAAGTGTATATCTCATAAATCACAATAAACATGAATCACACTATAGTGAAATTAAAAAGGATCACTTACCTTAAATTAGGTGTTACTATACTTTCCATAATCCACCTAGCCTCATCCTATCCCACCCAAGCCTCTCCGAGCCCATACTACCTCCCAAGCTTAAATGAGTACTTATCTCATCCATAAACCTCTTAAAATTAATTAATCAACTAATTTAAATCAAATTTTCAGTATAGAATAACCAATGCTAAACTCACTTGGTAGTCTAATGACAGCAAAATCACAAGAAACTGGATGTGTTAAAATCATAATACAACCCCGATGCTAAGAAACAAGAAAGGCCCAAGTTATAAACTTCAATTGATGGAAAAGTTTACCCAAATTCACTAAAAAACCTAAATAAACCCTTGGAATGAAATACCATGCATAAAACAAAGAAAGATGACATATTTATGGCCTCTTGGTATATCCTCTATGAACAATATAGTAAATCCCTTTTAGGAGCAATTATTTCAAAATGCTCTGAAAAAATTGTTCATCCAAAACACTACACATTTGAACTAAAATAAAATGAGTGGGAATGAATGGGAAGGGGGTGGTGATTTGGTGCACCTGTATTCATCATTGAAATCACAAGGGTGGAAACCAGATTTGAAATTTAATATCCCAAAATACACAATATATAAGGGTGTAGTAAGGTGTCAGTGTGGGGTTGAACCAACAAGGACTACAGGAAGGTCTGTAGCAAATCGAACAAAACCCTTAGAAAGGATTAGTCATTTTTACTCTTCAGTTTTGGTTTTAATTAAGGATAGGTTGTTTGAATTTAATTCAGATAATTAAGGAAGTGATATGGGTTAATTTCATGGATCTTTAAAGAAGATAATCTAATATTTATATTCGGATAGTCCTACGACTAATGACGTGAGGTAGTGAAAAGGCCACTAATTGGTTTTGTTCAAACCAGTTAGATCTACCTAGGATGAAACTATCCCATAGGCAGGTTTTAGTTAATAACCTAGGTTCATTAAACATGGATTCTATGTAAATAACATCACAGGCTAATGGACATAGTCCTCCTCAAATTTAATTAGTTTAGTTTTTTTCAATTTCACTTCCCATGGTCAAGGTTGTGAAAAGGAATGCAATGAAAAATTATTATTAACCTAATTAATATTCATATGGTTACTAAGTTTCCATATAAGGATTCATTAGGCTTATAAACACCCCAAATATTGAACCTCATCCATAGGTGGGTTATCCGTACATGGCAGTGATGAACAAAATAAGGTAAATAAATAAAATTTCTAATCACAATCATGAAATAGTTGAGAAATAAAAAATATAGGATTAAAGTAATGAAGAATCAACATTAGAAAATTAAGAACAATGAAAACCCAATAAAATACCTATTGAAAATGGAGAAATAATAGCATAATTAACAATATGGAATAAAAACAAGTAATAAGGAATCAAAATCTTACTAACAATGAAGAAATAATGAGTAAAAATTTAAGCATTGATGACGAATGGAGAGCGGTGCTGAAACATAAAACAAAAATGAAATTGGGATTGCAAAAAGAAATGAATGATTAAAACCTAAAAAGGATTTATTAAAACAATTAAAGGAATATATAAAATCTATCTTGGAATGAAAATGAATGGAAAAAAAAGGAAACATACAAAGATAAATGGGAGAAAAAAAAAGTATGTGAACCTTTTATGCATGATAGAGCACTTAGAATATTAATAGGCCTAAGAAGCACATGATATGTAAGTCATACACATCATTTAATATCTAAATTGGATTCTATCCAGAAATCATCATGTCATGTAAGTTGGTTTTACATCCTATATTTGAGATCCACAATTCCCATTGAAGAATCAGTTTGTATCTTTGACCGGGTGAGCCTTTGAACTTTTTATTTCATGAAATCTACACATTTTGTGTACGTGATTTACTTTTCATGGGATTCTAATTTTTGAAATATTCACATTTTGTAATAGATATGCACGTCATTTACTAACTTCATGTCATGTAAAATATTCATAGAATGGTCTGTGGGATTGAAAGAATACTACGAATGAGGTCAATAAGTCATGTATGTGATATATATCATGTAAATCCTATTTGTGGCACTTTTTTGCATTTCTTCTTAAGTTTAAAATTTCTAATTCCATAAAAAGACCAACACCTTGTTCATTATCAAATAAATAAAGAATAAAAGTTAAATAAATGTATCAAATATGTATATATAATTTCATATTATCAAGATCCTATATTGATTTGGTATGAAAAAACTTTAAGAACTGACCTAGATCGAAGGTGATGAAAGTATATTGGGGATGTTTAGTCCCCTCTTGTGTGCATGCTATCTGGGAGAAAAAACCCTATGGGGTTTATTTTTTAGAAAAAACTTATCCCTTTAAAAAATATATCAAACATGATTCTTGGTGTGACACATGTGGTCACATCATGAATTTTCATGACCGGCCTCACTTTCGCCCATTTTCCTCATTCATGGCCCAAAACACTCCGCCAGTGTCATTCTTGGTGCAAATGACCTATTAACACTATGAATGATCTATAAATATTGTTTTTTAGTATCCTGACTATCCTGAACTCATCAAGAAATCCATCCAAACACCATATACCATCCCATAACCTCTATAAATTTCTAATTACAATTTTTAGATACATTTAGATTCATAACAACTCATTCCAAGTCCCAGTTCTAAAAAAACCATCCACCAAATGAAAAATTTAAATTCCCTCTAAATTTTCACATATGCATGGAAATGATGTATTAAAATACCCGCACTATAGAACTTTTTATCTTTGAGAATACTCCCAAACCATTAAAGAATCAAACTCAACCTACTCGGGTTGCTAAAGCATTCTAAATTCAACATGTTCTACTCCAAAACGCTATATGAGATTCCACCACACGACTCTAACCACAAGATTAAAAATTAATAAAAACCGAAATACCACTGATAGCCATTACCAAAACCAATTGAATGTGATCCAATGAACCCATACATCCTAGTAAACTATTGTGTCATTAACAAAATCGTCACCCATATTGTAGCTCTTAACACCATAAACTTTAGCTCATAACAGATGAGTCTGATCCACAATGCTCCCCCTTATTGGAATCATTTATTGAAATGTTTCCTTGAGTGGTCCAATGACCCGCCAACCATGTACCACACAATTCTTCTGACACCTTTTCCATTTGATTATTTACAACTCAGTCATAACACCGACCAAACCTCCTCTATTTGACTATACTCAAAACAACCATTTTCACCCACCAACACACCCTTAAAATAAACCCCTACCTGCATCATAGTATTTTTACTAATGACCCTCATAAACCGGTCTCTCTTTTTTCCCAAATTATGGTACCATATTCCTATTCTACCCATTATATTTATCTCCAAATGAAACCTTTCTACATTTAATCTCATGATTCAACCCCTGAATCATGTAATGAAATGTGGTTTTACCCCAGAATCAACTGAAAAAAGTAGTTCACACACTAAAATATGTCACAAAATAGGGTTTCACCCTTGAAACACATCACAAATAATGGATCACCTCACAAATCACCCAAAGGTCATAGAAATATCTGCATGAGCCCAATGCCACTGAATCAAATCTAGCTAACAACCCATATGAATCCCAAATCTAGTATTCATAGAGTAACTAGATCACATCAGATCTTAAGGAGACATCGGTACCCTGATGTCACCTTGACCATCAAATGACCAGTCTCACTGTACCCATGACATGTTTGAAATGAAGGTCATTTACTCATGAATGAAATGTTTCTCCCCAATATAGTATTATCATCCTCATAACACAAATAACTCAAACAATCATCATCTGTGTCCCATACGCCATCCATCATAAAACATAATGACCAATGTAGAAAAGCTTTCTCATAACCAAAAAATTACTAAAAATATCAATTTACTTCCCACCCTCAACTCATGGGAACATTGTTATTCGACATCCACCATAACCCATCAACAAAAAGGTCCACACCCTCAAAATTCTCTCTTGGTGAAACTCATCATATTTGATCATAATTAGATGTGTTTATCCCTCTTGTGCCACACTCACCATCCTATCAATACCTAAGAAGAACCAATTTCTGGATCATTCCTGTCACAACATCTAATCCAATTACAAAGTTCCCTCTACCATAGAGGGAAATATAAAATAATCATCCAAAAATCTGGTATGCCATTCCCATAAGTGTCACATCAACCTCCACTAGTACTCAAATCATACATGACTTCACACCAATTTTTTAATGACCCAAAGTTTTTCAATGGAAATTCCCTACTTATAATTATATCATAAAATAACTTGAAAACACAACATAAGTGACAAGTGAACTTTAAACATAATTTTGTCGCTTCTGTGTTTGGAATTTTGAAAATCTGACATACACGGTTGTGTTCAAGATGATTTTTGGAGTCTAATGAAACAAAAATAATTTTCGGTGAATAGTAACGTACCCTTGTGAATAGTAACCTACCCTTATGAATAGTAATATGACTCTTATGAATAGTAAAACATCTAATATAATAGTAACCTTACCCATGAATAATTAAATAAAATTTAGACATCTTAGAAAGTGACAATTTGACCTTAGCAAACATTTTGGTATTTTGTAAGTCATAAATAATTAAATAATTAATTAATTTGAAAGAAAATTTATTTCCAAAAAATGTATTCATAAATTATTGAATCAATTTCTTATAGTTTTTAGATAATTTTATAAGACCCTACATAATTTTTGAAAGCACTATAAAATCAGTTTTAATCTTAAAAACTATTTTTTAAGTAAATTATGATTTCAATTAAATATTAAATTAATAATATTTATAAAATTATTTTTTAAAAATGGACTTCATTTTTGGATTCTACACGTCAAAAAATGGTTGGGGTAAAATGTGGGGATTTTTCTAAGATACTTGAATTTTTGATGAATAGTGAAATACCGTAATTTACAAAAATAAGCTAAATAAGCTAATTATAGAGTCATGTGTGATGTTCTGCCAATGTAAGCCCACTTGTTTCAGAGTCACATGATAAAATTACTATTCCTGGTCATTTAAGACTCACTATTCCTTGTCTTTGGGGAAATTAATAAACTAATGAATTTTATATTAAGGAAACCCCTCTCCCCTCCACTATAAAAACCACCCTTCACACCCTCATTTACTCACACCTATCAAGCTCCAAGACTTCTCTAAACTCTGCCCAAACATCCTCCCTAGCCCCTCTCCCACGTTCAAGAGCAATTGGTCTCATCAAAAGACCAAACCTAGCTTCTTTAAGGAGGATCTCAAGAGGAGGATTTAAGAGGTAATTTCTCTCCCTCTTCTCCTTTAATTTCCTTTCAAGTTCACGTTCATTTATTGATCTATCCCCACCCATCTTCATCCAAATGGTATTGTAACTCCATTATTATACATTTAATATAACGTTATGATTCTAATGGGATATTATATCATCCAACCCCTTTTCCCTCTTCTTTTTATTTTATTAAAGAGAACGTTGTTCTTGAGGTGTTAATTTATCACCTTCAAGAACGACATGATTTCCTCTTCCATTTCTACCTTTATATCTGGTCATGAAACCATTTTTATGGTTGAAAAATAATATTTTATATTTATTATTTCCTATTTAAAATTATGTAATTGACTTATGAACATATTACTAAGTGATAAATTAAAACAAGTTCATTGTGATCGAAAAACCGCCCAAATTAACCCAAACAATCTTCATTTAATTATTATCTAATGATTCATCCACATGGATATAATATGATTCATTATAAGATCATTCAAATTCCATTAATCTCATTAATAACATGTAATATCAGTTCTTGATGTTTACCCATATTCTACCCAAACTTCAATTTATGAATACAAGTGAACCACCCAAGAAAAACCATAAAAACGAACATCTCTGAACAATGTTTTTAAACTCTATTAGTCACCCAAAGGAACATAAAATGACATAATGAAACCATAATGAACCATATTAATGTATAAAAGGTTATTTAATTTCTAATTAATGAATATAATGTCATTATACATGACATTAAAGAGAAGGAAGCATTCAGAGACAAGGTAAGGGGGAATTCTCGAACCCAACTTTCATCCTTTGGGTTCTCCCTCTTTCACTCCCTTTTGATATGGTTACTCCTTAAATTTTTTTGTTCATCATTGTCTTTAATTTTCTGGGATATAAATTTTTGTCACTGGTATATATGAAAAATAAAATTTTTTCCAAAAGAACTCTTCTTTCAAGAACACACCTTTTACTTCTCATTCAAGATTGGCGGCTCTTGTAACATGTATGTTATTCCCTCATTATTTTGAGAACCCAATGTTTATGAATGTTTTCTTATGATATGAAACCCATTAATTTTCATGGGTTCATTATGTTCATTTATGTTATATGTGGCATGCATGATAAATGATAATGTTATGATGTGACGGGTGCGTCCGGAATTATATAGCGCAATATGAATGTTTAAATGCGACGGGTGCACCTGAAATTATACAGTGCTCTAATGCATTGGGTAAAGTGATGAATCTCATGAGTAAATGTGAAATGATGTGTTAACAAGATTCTATATTTGTTCACAAGTATGTGTGGTAGTTAACCACTAATACATGATGTTTCATTTTTATGCATTGCCACATTCAAGTCTTTTATTTATGCTCCTCTCATGTTCATGATCTTTTTCCTATGTCATGATTATGCTCACCCCATGATATATTGTTCTTATATATCCTCTCTATGGGCATCTATATCACCCCTTTTTATGTATATCCTCAGTTGGCTACATGTATTAAGGAGAGGACAAGTGCCAATAAGAATCTAGAGAATAAGAAATTAAATAAATGTTTATGCTTGATGTTGTATTTGTTATCTATGGTCCTAGTTTTCCCAAGACACTAAACCTTTGGATCCCCTGTGTGTAATACTATTATGGTGTTTATTTTTTGAAATGATGTAATAGTAATGTAAGAAAATTCTAGGTCGCTATAAATTTATAACTCAACATGAACCATGTTTAACTAGAACAAACTACCATAGTTTCTTCCAAAGATAGCGAGTGTACACTCTGATACCATTCGACCATAAAACCATACTCATTATCAATGAGTCACATAATATCAAAACTAGGCTCAAAAACCTAAAAAACTAACCGATATCTCTTAAATATCTATCCCATCAAGTAATAATTACCCCCAGTTCTCTACTAAAAAATAAGAAACCTCACCTATTCCAAACTTAACCACATGGTATGACACCATAAAATACCATACTAAAACCAAAATAATCTTCCCACACTTACACTATTCTTTCCAAGTGCATCAAAGGATAACAGGTCCAGGTAATCAACCAGTCCTTCCCTTGAAAACCAGTTTCAAACCAAAAAACATAAGAACTTAGGGTGATTTCCTCACAAAAATTTTATGGAATTCAATTCACATTTTCCTAAAAAACCTCTATGGGTGTTCACATTTTTAAGATAACCCATATAGTGGGTTACCCTCGTAAAACACTTGGAACCAACTCAATAAGGTATGAGTTGAATGTAAGGCTCTCTAGGTCTCCCACCTATCCAAATAAGATAGGTATCTCCTAAACCATAAACCACGGGCTATCAACCAGACTCCTGTATCAACTGAAAAACAATATCCAACATGACCAACCACCCATTCATGTGTATCATACCAACACATCTATTAGGCAACTCATGCCAATTTATGTTCCTAAAAAGGCATCAATCCTCACTGTGTATTCACCCATGGGAATTATCCTTTGAGAATCATAAACCCATTGTTCATTATTTGTATAAAAATGTAACTAATCTAAGTGATCCATTTAAAATAAACATAAACAAAATGTTTAGTTAGAATTTCATTCCAATATATACAGGAAAAATATATATAGGTTGTTAATGACACTTTAAATAACTGGACATATTAGACAAAAATCTATCTGGGGTCTAAATGCAGCATGTGCTTTCATAGACCCACTCCCATGCACCCATCCTCTCCTTGAATATTCCGATTAGACTCCTCCCTGGAGGATTTAGTCACACCTCATGGATATACACTTACATCTGATATCACCCTAATGATGATCTATATCTAGAAAACCACCATTACATGGTTTGGTTAAGTTGAGTATCATTCCATGATCTATGGGAAAATACCATATAGGTTGTTATTGAATCTTTTAGTAACTAAACATGAATAACAATCACCCACTAGGGGTTTATCACAAAGGCATGATGTTCCCTACTGAATTAATAGGGCCACTTAACATCCTATATGCAAGGGACTACATCATTATTTGTGTTATCAAGTGTCTCACCATATATTCATATGACCTACCATTAGAATACGAAAAATATATATATAATGTTTTCTATTTGAGTATAATTACACAAAGAAATTATAGGGTAATACACCATATGATCTATTTTTTGCACTTTAAAAATATGAAACTCAATAGTAAATAGTATATTTTCACACTAATAAAACTACCCATCAGGTGAATCCTTGGTTCCAAATCATGATGCATGAAATTCCTCTTGCCTTTATGGTCTACGTTCCAGAACCAATAACTATATTCTTACAAATGGAATAAGATAATAAAATCGAAAAAGAAATCATCAACATCAAATATCATGTGCATAACATGATGTGAAAATCACTAATAACCATAATGGCATAAGACAAAAACATCAATCCCAAAACCCTAATAACCTATATTTCCTATCAGAAATGGTCTCATGATGCATCCACCTGAGGTATACCACAAGCTCTAACACATTACTATATTACCTAGATACCATGAAATAAATATTAATAAAAAATAAAATCATTTCCTTGATTTAAATTTGTAACATCTTGAGTCATGTGCCGCTCTATTGGTGCTACAACCCGATTATCCACGTGACCTTAGGTTTGCCTCCCCATATGCTAGAGGCTTTTGGCTAGTGGTGAGGGTCTAAGGAGGTACCATGGGGAGTAAATACCACAATATCAGAGTGAAAAATCATAAATAAATAACCACCAATCATTAATATTATATTATGTAAAAATAACACATAAACTAAGCTTGATATTAAAAAATAAAGAGCAGTTATACAAGTATACTAGACAGATCTCCCACTTGGATGATCACATATAAAGAGTGTACACAAGAAATAAAATGAAAAATAGGATCCACTATTTCATTGATCCATACCTCAATCCTTACTCCATGTACACACCCAAGAGACACAACTCAATCATTCCTGGCCTCAGTCCAACATGAACTTGTAATAAGTGAGGGATTATCATGTACCAAAGTGTGATAGTGTCCTGAGAATGGTGTTAGTATATAACTGAGAAGAGAATCACAAACTTGGTCCCGTGGATAACCGTAAATGTAGTGATATGTTAATGTGAAATTATTTGAATAAATAAAACAATACTAAAATAAATAAATAAATAAAATATCATTGATCCCCTGGCTCGTGACCCTGATCCGGAATACCTACTTCAGCCAGTGATGGAGCGTCTTTGAGTATATCACATGACCATACCAACCAAATATAGTGAATACATCAACCACGATGAGATCATCCAAGGAGGTCCACATGATAAGGAATATGCCGATCCCAAGGGGGTGACCCTAGGTGATCTTATAAAAACACCAGGTGTCATTTAAAACCCCATGTGATATCCTATACATTTTATAGTCATCAGGATAAAAAATGATCCATATGAGGTAATCCTTATAGATCAATTGTTGTAAAGCTTAAGCGTTGAAGCTAAGGGGTATCACCCTAGGAATTCTAAATTATCATGCGTCGTTGTTGAATCCAAGGTTTATCACCCTTGGGTTTACAAAATATCAGAAATTATTTCCAAAACCAAGGGGTATCACCCTTGGAATTACAAAATATCATGCATCATATGTAAACATCAAGAAGTGACCCAAAGAGTTCTATATTTGAAAGACACAAAGGATAAATCCAAGGAGATAATCCAAGGAATCAAATGTATATAAATACATCCTAGAGTGAATCATTTACTCCTATGAGAGACCTCTAAAGGGAATGATTAATAATGGTCTCTATGGAAATGTAAGGATCAAATCATTGATCAAGGTTCTAAGGTGAAAACCAAGATCATCAGTACCAATTATTGAACACACCATCTCACTAGGGCTAGTATGTCACCGTGGTACCCACCAGGGTCCCCTAGGTCACATCAAGCCAAAACATCACAAAATGGTCCTATTACCTCAAATATGGCTCTTGGGTTAATACCCATAACTAAGAGGTAATTTTTTCATTGGTTCAATCATAAACTCATTGAGGCCTCACTCACCTCATAGGAAAGTATCATAAGGGTGATGGCCTCAGGTCTTCCCTCCTTTACACATCATCCTAGGCCAGTATGAGCATCTGACCTATCATTAAACTACCTAAGGATCATATGCCTAGTTCTCATGCACTACTGGTTGAGGAACAATCAACCCACACTCATGTCAACTAGACCAAAGGTTAAAAGGAATCATGAGGTTCCCACATACCCTAAAATCAGAACTCTCATCTATAAGAAGATGTCTAAGGCTCTTATACTAGGGAAAATTTATTATGTTCATTTAATTTAATGGATACCACTTAGGATCAAAACAACACAAGGAATACTAGTATAGTGAATTCCTCAACCATTGATAACTAAGATATTCTAGAAATTTCTAAATATCTATCACGACCATAGAACTTTGTTCATTTCTTTTAATGCATGACATTTAAATTAAATATTTAATTTAAATTAAACAATTCAATTAATTAATAAAAACAGGTTAACACACTTTGTGGCATGAATTTGCATCTAATAAATAACAATCAACATCAATTAAACCACATGTTAAGTAACAAGGACCGCCTACCTCAAATAAGGAGTTACCATCCTTTCTAAGATCCTCTAAGCATTAACCTAGACTGCCAAATCATTTTTTCCTATACGACCACTCGAGCGCATAAGAGAACCTATATCAACAATAAAAATAATTAAATTAATTAATAAATTAATTTAAATCAATTAATTTAAATAAATTTCACAAAATGGAATAACTGATGCTAAATACACTAGGTAGTCTGACGACTGCAGAATCATAATAAACTGAGTGTGTTCTACTCCTGATGCACTCCCGATCCTAAGAAATGTAAAAGACCCAAATTATAAAAATAAATTAATGAAATGTTTTACCACAAATAAAAAAACCAAAATAAATATGTTCAATGACCTAGATTGTGTCAAATGAATAATGATGAATTGTTTATAGACTTTTGAGATGTCCATTACGAGCTTATTATGAAATCCTCTTTACATGATTTTTTTTCCATGACCGAGTGAAATTGTTCATGTAAAACCAAAAAAATTCGGACCAAAATCACTGAGAGGTAAATAATAGGAAGAGAAGAGGATATTTTAACTCAATTTGGAATAAAGAAACACCAGTAACTGAACCATATTATAGTAGAAGGAAGTAGAGGGGGGGGGGGGGTTAGCTTCCCGCTATGAACACATAATCGAGGAGAAAAAAGTTGGGAGGGGGTTATTTTTTAGAAACCCCTTTAATATTTTTAAAAAAGTTTTTTAGAGTGAATCATAGCTTGAAACAAGTCGTAACACCATGATTTTTTTGGTCTGGGATCCCCTTTTACCCTATTCCTTTTTAGGACCCCAAAACCCCCTGGGTTTCATTCAAAGTGTGAATGGAACATTCATGCTGTGAATGAAATTCAAATGCTATTTTCTTCATTTCGAACATCCGAAACTCCTCGCAGTGTCTCTTCAAGAACCCGAGAATTAACCCTCACCTAAATAAATGTTAAAAAAACATGTTAATTATGTTCTAATGATTGAAATATCAGTACTCAAAATAACCCATCCACCATTTGTAAAATTTAAATTCCCTTTTAATTTTAACAGATGTTTGGACACGATGTGTTATAGAAAACATTATGCATCTTGATCTTACACAATATCCCACTATTCATCCATTTCCATCATCCCAATGGATTTTAGTCTTTAATACTAGATTTATAACCTCTACTAACTTTAAGTAGATCTTCACTTGGTAATAGATGACACTAGATCAACAAATTATATATTCTTCCTCAACATATATTCTTAAAATTTCTTTTGATAATTTGTTAAGCCTCACACAACCTAGTCTATGCACACAAGACTACTTATTGATCTTATTAAGAACCTAATAATAGTCTTTTATCACTTAAACTTTAAGGTTCACGACTTCCAGTAGGTGATCAGTGTAACTTCCTATACATCATCCTTCTTTATCTATTATTTTTCTTCACTTTTCACTTCTATGATAATGGGTATCAAATGATTTTATTATTATTATTATTATTATTATTCTTCAATACCCATATATTATTCTTCATAGTTCAGTGTCACATTCATTTTTTTTTTCACTTTGTGAGCTCCTATATTCTCATATTCAAGAGTCACATAGGTACCCCTTTATATCTCTTCAAGTTAGCCTTCTTATATCATTAGAAAACCTTATAATATTTTTATATTAATAATATCATAAGTCTTTTCAAGGATTTTGGTGCTGATATCATCTCTTATATTTTCCTCAACCTCTTGTCTATGATAATCTCCTACAATCAAGATTATTCTCTTTTTCATTAACCAATTTTCTACTATGAAGATTTTAAAATACCCATATTATTTAATTCTTATTTTATATCAAAAAAATTTGACATCATTTAGAACTCTTCCACTAGGAACCATAATATTCTACTTAAATTTTTTTCATAATACTCCTCTATTTAGAATTCTATATTTATGTATTATAATATAAAGTAGTATATTTTGTGGCATGGAAATTTTGTTTGTATCATGAGTTCTTTTAAAAACTGTAGCATAGTATTTATATTGAATTTATAATTCTTATAATTTTTCTAAGATTTATTTCCCATTTCCATATTAAATCAAAAATCCCTTTGTGAAATTTGAAATATTGAAGAATAACACTGGCATTTTGTAATTTAATTTTCATCAGAATATTAAATTATGGAAATCACTTAATTTCTAAACTTTTCAATTTATCATACCTTTCTACTAGCTTGATATTATTATAAAAAAAGTGAAATTTCATATTCTAAAATAAAATATTGGATCAAAATTCATTTTGTGATATTTTAATCATTCAAGTATAGTACCAAGATCATTCCATTTTAATATTCTTCAGTATATACAATTCTATAATTCTTATCTTTTTATTCTGAATAAATATCAAATTTATTAATTTATTGAATATTTCATAAGATAATAAATTTCTTAGATATCATAGTGTAAGATAATATATTATTCATCATCCATGACATTGTGAAATTATAACTTAATTCTCAAAAAATATCATACATATAATATTCTTCTGAATAAATATTTTATGTATGAAATTTAAATTTCTAAAATTACATATGTATTTAGACAATTATATTATATATAAAATAACATTATAATATATTAGATAATTTTTTATTCTTTCCTAGAAATATGTATTCACGCTAAAGGATATGTTATGTATCAGCAATGTGTTCATAGTTTTCTTCATCCTCTGGAAGAATATGCTCTGTTTTCTTAAAAAATATGTTAAATATATATTTATTTTGAAAATTATCTTACATCGAATCATTTAGTTGCATAATATATTATTTTTCAATAATGAATTTTTAATTTCAAGAAACTATAGAGATATATATTTTGTATAGATATTCTTCTGATAAAAATGTTATGTATCATTACCTTTATGAAATTTAAGAGGGAATATCAACAAAGTATATTATATATGAAACCAATTTTATATGTTCCACTAAATTTTACTTTTATAAGGCTCAAAATTTTAATAATATATCATGTATTAACAATGTTATATATATCATCTCAGACTTAGACAAATTCACTCCCAAATATCCAAAATTACTTCTTATCTACCCAAGTCTTATCACACATGCTCAAAACACTTAAAAAAACCTTTGACAGTTTATAAACCTTCTTAAAAATCCTCAAAACAATTCCTAATGTATTATAATATATAAATACTAAAGTTTGAGTTTGTCAATAAACCTAACTATCTTAACAACTTTAACTTCATCAAACCTTTATCAAAGTGAATTTCATTCCAGATTCCAGTAGAATTTATGCTGAATTATAATAGGACAGTTTCTCCCATATTCATCATCTTTAAATATTCATCCATAAATCTTTTTATTTTTCCCCAAAGTTATCCATATTTCATCTAAACATGAACCTATTTTATTCTTTTTAATTTCAACTATACAAGATGTTAATATTAGTCAATTTTTTAGCCAGCTTATTCAAACTTGAATGTAACCTATTTTAGATAGTGAAACATTCATTCAGTTATACATTTCATTACCAAATAAAGAACATCTACAAAAAATCATCACATTTATGGGATGATAACTAAATAGTAACTCTAAAACCATCCAATTTTTATAGAAGACAATTTCTTTACATTATATGAAATGTTGGATTCTCATTAATTTACCTATCAAAGTATGGGGAAAATATTTATCTTATTTGGATGGATTTTTACTAAATCAGTCAACAATATGAACAACATTTACTTTAATTTAAAACAATATTGATTATATATTAAAAAAATACAGTATTTGTTCCAGTAATCTACCCTGGCACTTCATGCTGATATATTATCAAGATTTCACATCACTAATGAAATATCAACCACTAGTTTAGGAAAGCCACCTGATGCTACCTGAGGTGGTGGTATCCTAGGAACCACTTAATGATATTACTAATATGATGGATTCTATATATGGTTGATGTGACTTTATATAACCAAAGAGGAATCTATATCTAGAGTGGGTAGATTTGACCCATTATCCACCCAACTTTGAGAATACCAACTTTTCAAAATTCAATAGAATTGGACATATAGAGTAACATCTCACCCATTTTTCTTCCCCACATAGCCCAACTTTGGGAACCCTATAAAAATAAGAGGCTTCCAAACTCAGATTATTTATATAGACCATAGACGACCCCACATTTGTTTGTTATAATAACCTTGAAGATGGGTATATAAGAAGAAAGAAAGATCTCCATCAAGAATTACTGTAACAATTTAGCTCCACACCAAGGAAAAAACTATCCTTGACCTCTATAATTGTAAGAAGTGATAAAATAAGATTATCATAGATTTCATTTCAAGATGGAATAGTCTGGAATAATCCTAGGAAAAATAGCTTCTATAAGAAAAATTGCTGGAGATCTATGTGAAGAACCTATAAGATAAGTTTTCAATCATGATCATCCCTCTAAAGTACTTTGTTGGGTTTTGAGAAATTTTGACTATAAAAAAATTTCTAGAGTATTCTATTCAAAGAACCAAGTAAATATCTCAACAAGTACAACCATCATTGATCATAAAGTTAGGGAACATAGAAAAAAATATTATCACCATTAAGATGATATAGTTGAGGGGACACGACATTGAAAATAGGATGAATAAATATTAGTATTTTCATATTGATCTGGTTTTATAGTAATTTATCTATACCTTTGGTAATTACCTGATTGTATTTCCAAAAATTAAAAATATAGATGATACCATCACATATTGGGAAACACGATCCAAGAATGATTTCTCTTCAAAATATTAATACAGAGGATGGTTTATCATGGTTAAGTACAATTAGATAGTCCCAAGGCACATGTGACATGAGTGTTAGCCATACTTCTAGAATAATAAGATGAAATAGAAAATTACTCATATAGAAAAACATAAATGATTGATGAATTGATATATTAGGTGTCAGTGTGTTAGTCATTTTCCATTACGAGGGAATAAATAAATCAAAAATTCAGGAACCCAATTACATCTTCAACTATGAAAATGAAACTTTATACTAATTAAACTCTTAAGATCTAAAAATATTTTCATATACAAGATAAATATATTTATATATTCTTAAGGATTCTAAAGCTACTACAAATATTCATGGAACTCATTCCCTCAATATTAGGATAACATGAATTTTACCATGTGACCATGGGTACTTTCCCACTAGAATAGATCCACTTCTGATGAAGAGAACCATTTTTCCTTAGTTAATGTTATTTAAATGATGAACAAGAAAACTATGAAAGAAGAGTTTCATGATATAGGGTCCTTGATTTCCATCAATATGGAATTGACCAAGTCTAAATAATTTTCACCTGGTCCTGTTGACTACACTCCTAACAGAGATAATTATGAACTTCTAAAATAATATGAGGCTCAATAGGTTTTACAAATATTTACTCCTATAATTGGTGAAATAGAGTCTACCTTCCTCTAAATAAGGATTATTAAACCCTAATGATTCCTTAGAATGTAATGTTAATATAAAATACTACCTTTATCCACAATAGATCTAGTCACTAGGTTCTGAATATGATCTAAAATCATCAATCACATGTCATGTCATTGATAAATGAAAGGGTATAGCCACATATTCTCCCTTTCTACCCACTGAAGTTGTCAAGTTCATATCTGATAAAGAAAAAATCTCTAAATTTTAGTAAGAAAATGAAAATATATAGAAAATAATTACAAATTTAATTCAAGAAATTGATACCTTGACGATTTTAAGACTAAATCCCCACAGTCAAAAAATTTACTCATAAATATCTTCCCATTCAATTTAATACCTCTTCGGTGGATCTTTATGGATTCTTTCCCCTATATGAAATGAAAGTGTCCTACTATAGTGATCCTACATACAGGTAAGTACCAAAACCCAAACGATAGGGATTTTTTATATTATTCACCCTCTCATTAGGTTTATTTTGGACATATTTTAACCCCAGAGATCACTATATAATCCCCAAGATAGTTTGAGTTCTCAAGTGTAGTGGTGGTGCTGTCGCCATATCAGTCATTAATAGATTCAACATCTGCCCCATAATTGATCAAGATTAAGGAACCACTTCGAATATATTCAATTTAGTCATGTGCTCATACTGATCATGGAATATGTGGAATGTATGGGAAATAATGTTTTCAATATGGAAGAAGAAGATAAAACAAGGTATATATCTTCTAATTAGAGAAGGTTTTTTATTATTTCAACCTATACTGGGAGAATAATTTGATTTAGCTTCCAAGGATCACGATACCTGAGGAGGTAGATTTGATAGACCATTCCAATCAATGACCTAATCATCGATTGTTAGAGAATACAATTGAGTGGTGCTTTATAGAAATTCACCTTTTTCATACATGATTATTATATCATTTTCAAAAAAAATAATATAATTATATTACAATTAAAAATCATAAGGTTTAGTATCTTGAAAAAATTATGTTCATACAAAAAAATACTTATAAAACATTAGAATTTATTTAATTCATTAAATGAGATTCCCCTATATCTATAATTTATATCTAGTGAAAAACTTACATACCTTCATACATAAATTGAAAATTTAATTACAACAACTATTTTTGAATTATATGTTTAGTGTATTTGGGAACTAGGAATATGTTTCATCATTAAAATATATAATACCATAATAATATATTCAAATACTTCATCACATAAATACTATTTGTTTATTAAACCCTTCATAAAAATTTAGATCACATGAGGATGTACATAAAAAAAGGGTGAGATAAAAACTTAGTAGTGGGAGTAATAATAGGGAATTAACTCGAGACGTGGATAAATAATGAAAATGTCTGAGAATAATAATAATTAACATACCATAAAAAATGATAGTAATCATAAACATGAGGAATAATTTTAAGGAGGAATTAATTATGGTATTTTCATAATAATGAAACATCATAACATTATGATCAAATACCACACACAATTTGTGAATAAAGATAGAACCATGTTTACACCAAACATATGTGTGAAAATCATCATTTCATAAAATGTGAACAACGTTAGCACCGTGTTCTCACATTATAAACATAGTATAATGAGATATATCATTTTTCCAATGCATTGGATTGTTATATAATTTAGAACCAACCTTTCATATTATAATATACTCATAATCATGCATGCCACATAGAAGGGAAACATTTATCAATCATGAACATAAAATAAACCCGATGAAAAATAATAAGTTTCATGATGTAATAATAAAGAATATAATGTTTATTAAATAATTTAAGTTCTCCAAAATATAAAAGGATATTATATTTTTAGGTATTAAAGGGTTTAATTAATATGGATATGATCATGTTTCTTTAAAAAGATAATAAAAATGTTAGAGGAATCAAGGTGGGGTTTTGAGAATAAAAAATTTGTCATTAATTATGGAGGTGGCTTAGAAATCATAAAAATGAAGTAAGAACACGTATATCCACATAATAATAAATTGAAATAAATGAAAAATACATTTATAATGGATTTATATGAATAATTTTGAAATAAATTAGAAATAGGAGATGAACCTAAAATGAAAGAGTTGGGTTTGATATTCCCATTACCTTAGGTCCGATAATATTTTGTCTTGTTTATGCCACCTATATAATAAAATTATTATTATTTAAATAAGAATACAAAGGTTATTTATATTATTTTTTTCCATTCTTTATCAGTAATAATCATTATAATTTATTTATAACTACTTTTTTGAAGAGGGAATGGCTTGAAAACATATTTTCCTTGAAATTATATTGTTTTGTTTAGATTTCATGATTTTTATTATTTATAATTTATAATTTTGTAAAATTATGAAATTATTCTTATAAAAAATTAAAGTAAATTGATTCTACATACTCAAAACTAATCATCCATATAGGTTGTGATAAGTATATCATTGACTACACCCACTTAAACAGATGAAACCGACCATTAACAAGACATGTAAAATGTTGTGGAGAGAGAGTATATACTAAAAATAGATTAAAATAGTAATACTAGTATCATAATGACATTATATATTATATAATTAAATATGAAATATTTTTAGAGTGTAGAAAAATATAAATTTATTTTAAAAGTAAATAGAAGAAGAGAGTGAAAATAATGGAGAAAATCGTGGTTACCTCTTCATTGAATATTTACTCATTTGATAAAGCCTCGAAGGATTTGGGATATGTAATTCTAGAATCTATCTAAGGGTAATTTGAATCTTAGAAGAGGATAATTGGGTAGATATTGATCTTTTAAAATTGAATCGGACGTGATTTTCTAAGGTAAGGGAGATTAGGTATTTATACTTGAGGAGAGGGGTATATTTGGGTTAAAATATTGATTATTTTATCATTTTGGACAAATTTTATGAATAGTATTTATTTATATGAAATTTAATAGTTTATGATTAATAAAATGTGGTTTATTTGACTTTCAAACCAGTCCAAAACTGAATGGAATTTTGTGAATGCTAAACTAAAGGGAAATGCCCGAAATGGTTTTTTATTAGAATAAAATATTACTTTTGTTCCAAAATTTTGAGCAGAGGATCATAAATTCAATATATTATTTATATCTTATTTTTTTAATCCCAAAATATATATTTGGTCAATAAAAAGGTTTTATAATTTTTTTAAGTCATTCTTATATCATAATATTATCATATATGTTACGGTATTTGAATTTTTTTGTATTTTTACTATTCACTAAAAAATCAACCTTTTTAGAAAAATAAAAAAATTCAACCTAAGTTAAATTTGAAGTACTAATTCTAAAAAATAAAATTTATTTTTTCACTGTAATTTTATAAATATTATAATTTTTTTAATTAAAATCCCTTTTTATTGGAAAATTTTAATTTTTATGACACATTCAAAATTTTATAACCTTTAGAAAAATTATTTATGATTTAATGTAATATCTAAAATAACTAGTTTCTTATATGAATTTATTTTAAAATAAATTTAATCACAATTTTTTAAATCAATCATAATAATATATTTTAATGAAAATAAAACATTTTTATTTTACCAAAAATACAAGTATGCTTTATTTTTGTCAAAAATTTATTTTATAAGATTTAACAATTTTTATTTAATTGAATTATGATTTAAATTTATTATTTTAAATTAATATATTAATTTTTTTGGTTTATATTATGTGGTATATGTGTTTTATACTATAATACATCACTAAATATGAAACATGTTAATTCTGTTTGATAATTCCTTATATCAAAGTTAGGATGTCACATTCTTCCCCCCTTAAAGAAATTAAAACCTTGAAATTTTATACTCATTGATAAACAATTATTATAACTATTTTCATGAACCAAATTAATAAACCAATATGTTAACTTAAACATTATCTATTCTATGTGAAAATCATAAAAACGCAGTAAATGTTAATCCAATGTGGTCATTCTAGTTTTACTAAACCTAGTCATCTAGAAAAAAGGGTTATATATATAAGGATCTATACCCAAATTTTCACAATCTGAATTAAAAAAAATAAATAGGCTCCAATTTGATACTAAATAAGATTCTCCCAAACCTTCATTTTCATATATGGTGTAAAAATTATATACTTTCAAACATAAATTGAAAATTTAATTATAACAACAATTCCTGTAATCCTATGTTTAATGTATTTAGGAACTATGCACATATTACATAATGAAACTATATAATACCAAAATAATATAAATTCAAATCCATCATAATAGTCTTTATATACATTGAATAGACCCTTATTAAACTTAATATCACCCATTGACATACATTAAATAAAGGGAGATCTAAAAACCTAGTAATTAGTGGAATAATATGGAAGGAGTATGAGAAATGGATCTATAAATTACATGGGTGAGAATAATAATAATCTGCATATAAGGAGAAAAGGATCATCATAATAAGCATGAGAGAATATTTTCAAAGAGTCATGTAATATGTAATATACATAATAATGAAAAATCATAACATTATGGTCAAATCCAAAACTTAAGTTGTGGATAAGGCTAGAATCATGTTCATGCATAACATATGTGTAAAAACCATCATTTTATAAAATGTGCACAAATATAGCATTATTTTTATGCATAATACATATAATATCATGATATATATCAAATTAAACAATAAATTAGAGGTCTATATAATTCTGGACCCACCTTTAAGATCATAATATTCTCATAAACATGTATGCCACATAGAAGGGAAACGTTTGTCAATCTTGGAAATCAAATTAACTATAAAAAAAT
Source organism: Viscum album (assembly GCA_963277665.1). Taxonomy (NCBI): domain Eukaryota; kingdom Viridiplantae; phylum Streptophyta; class Magnoliopsida; order Santalales; family Viscaceae; genus Viscum; species Viscum album. The sequence goes on along the minus strand of OY728132.1, from coordinate 1,823,466,032 downwards.
AAATGGGTTTATGAGAGAATAATAATTAATATAAAAATAAATAAATCATAGAATTTTCCAAAAATAGAAATTAATAATATACTTTTATGTGTTAAAGTCTTTCATCGTTAAGGATAAGTTCATGTTTCTTTAAAAATAGAAAAAAACTGAAAAGATCAAAGAGGGTCATCAAGAATAAAAACATTATCATTAATCATAAAGGTGTCTTATAAATAAATAAAATGAATTAAAAACATATATAACCATATAATAAAGAAATAAAATAGATTAAAATACATGTATATTGGACTTATAAGAATAATATTTAAAATAAATAGAAATAAACGATGAACTTGAAAGGAAAGAGTTGGGTTCGAGATTCCCCCAACCTTATGCCCCGTTATATTTCATAATTCTCGCACATCCTATATAGTAAGATTATATTTATTAAAAAATGAATCCAAAAGTAAATTATATTCCTTTTTTTCATTATTTAGAAATTATAATCATCGGAATTTATTTATTACAATTTCTGATAAAGTGGGAGCGACTTGAAGACATGTTTTCTTTTAAATTATCTTGTTTTGTTTTGATTTCTTGATATTGATTATTTTTAATTTATCATTTTGTAAAATTATTTATAGAATATTATTATAAATTAAAATAAATTTATATTATATAATATACACTAACCAACCTTGTAGGTAGTGATATGTAAATCATTGACAATGTCATCATAGGTAGATGAAACTGACATTTAAGGGTACATGTCAAAATAGGGAAAAAGAGAGTATATAATATAAATATATTAAAATAGTTATACTAGTATCATAATAGAATTAATTTTTTTTATAATTATATAAATAAATAAATATATATATATTATAAAAGTATAAAAATGGAAATTTAATGGTAGAGTAGAAATAAGAAGAGTGAAAAAAACAATGAAAAAAGAATATGGGTTACCTTTTCATTGAAGATTTAATCCTTTACTAAATCCATGAAGTCTTGGGATTATGTAACCCATAAATTTACCCCAGGATAATATGAGGATTATGAGAGGGAAATTAGGTAGATCATGTTCATTTATAAGTGTATGGGAAGTTATTTTCCATTGGAAGAGAGAGAGAGAGAGGGTGTATTTATACTTGGGGAGATTAGTATTTTTTGAGTTAAAATATTTATTATTTTATCATTTAGGCCAAAGATTATGAATATTATAGATTCCAATGACATTTACTAGTTTATTATTAATAAAAGGATATTTATTTTACTTTCAAACCAAGACATAATAGAATGGAATATGTTTAATATTTAATTAGAGGCAAATGTCTAAAAATAGTTTTTAATAGAATAAAATACAACTTTGGTTCCAAAATTTAAAACATAGGTTTCTAAATTAAACATATTGTTTTTAAAATGAATTATTTTACTCCTTAAATTCATATTTTTTTTCTGAAAAATGTTTTTAAATTTTTTATCCATTCTTATATCTTGTAGATATCATAAAAGTTATGATATTTGTAAAACTGTATTTTTACTATTCACTAAAAGATAATTTTTTAGAAAAATCTGAAAAATTAATCCTAAGTTAACTTCAATGATTCCAAAAATAATACTCATTTTATCATAATAATCTTCTAAATTTTGTAAATTTATTTTCTAAATAAAATCCTTATTTTTTCAAAAAAGCATTATTTTTTTGACACGATCAAATTTATGACCTTCAGAAAAATTACTTAGGATTTTAAAACATAATCCCCATCTTATAAAAACAATTTCTGAAAATAACTTTTATTTAAAAAATATAAATTTATAATAAAAATATATTTTAACTAAAATAAAACATATTTGTTTTAACAAAAATATAAGTACTCTTCTTTTTTGTCAAACATTTTTTATAATATTTAACACTTTTTATTAAATTGTATTATCATTTAAATTCATTATATTAAACTAATACATTAAACCATTTTCACTTTTTATTACATTGTGCATGAATTTTATAATATAATACATTAATATATATGAAACATGTTAAATTTGAAGTAGACGTCCTTATATTAAATTTGGGGTCATTACATTCTTCCCCCTTTAAAGAAAGCACATCCTTAATTTTTTTATCATCTATAAACACTTATTATAAATGATTTCATAAAACAAATTAATAAACACAAATGTAAAACTAAATATTCTCAGTGGTACAAACATATCATTAATACTTGGTAAATTTTAATAGTATGTGGTCATTCTAGTTATACTTAACCTACTAAAATATTGAAAATGATTATCTATATTAGGATCTATACCCAAATATTCGGAATACAAATTCCAAAAAATATCCGAAGTATGATTTGATACCAAATTTGACACCCCCAGACCTTGATTTCTAGATTTGGTGAAAAATCTACCTAATTTCATTTATAAATTTAAAATTTAATTATAACCACCATTCCCAGAATCCAAAGTTTCATGTATTTGGGAACTAGGTATATATTACATCATTAAACTATATAATACCACAACATTATATAGTAAAATAATTCATCATAGACCACATATACATTGACTGAACCCATATTAATACTTGAGATCACATTAGTACACATATCAAAGAAATAGGGATCTAAAAGCCTAGTATTGGGAGGAATAATAGGGAAGGAACATTAGACTTGAATTAATAATGTACTTGCGGGAGTATAATCATTAACATCATATCAGAAGAAAATTTTATCATCATAAGAATGAAGGAATAATTTTAAAGAGGTATAGAATATTTGATATGTATAAAAATGAAACATCATAATATTATGGTAAAATCCCACACATAAGTAATGGGAAAATCTAGAATCATGTTCACACATAATATATATTCACAAATAATCATTTCATAAAATGCGAACAAATACAACATCATGTTCATACATAATACACATAATATCCGGAGAATTTTCACATTAACCAATGTATTATGTGGATATATAATTATTATACCACTCATAATATTATAATATATTGATAATCATGCATTATTAATATAAATGAAACATTTATCAATCATGGATATCATATAAACCCATGAAAAAATAATGGGTTTCATGATAACGACATAAGGAATTTAAAAAATAGTAAATCATGAAAATTCCCCAAAATATAAGGGTAGATTATCATTTTAAGTATTAAACAATGTCATTAATGTGGATAATATCATGTTTATATAAAAATAGTATACAAAACTTTAGAGTGATCAACGAGGGTCATTTAGAATAAATACTTTATCCTTAATCATGAAGGTTTCATAGAAATCATCACAATGATGTAAGAATATGTATATCCCTAAAAAATGGGAAATAATTGAAAAATATATTTAGAATGGATTTAAAATAATCATGTTGAAAATAAATAGAAATTAGTGATCAAACCAAAAGGAAATAGTTGGGTTTAATACCCCCTTATGTTATTTCCCATTATATTTCTCTATGTTTTCCGCTCCTATATAATATATAATAAACATATATTTATTAAAACCTAAATCCATAATTTAATTATATTCTTGTAACTTGTGGATTTTGAATTTTTTAATAAATTTTTCACTTCATGAACCCTTGATCAACAGTAGTTATGCAACAATGGAAATTTGGGATTCTGTTAAAGGAGTTAAAAATTATAAGGGAACAATTTATTTAAGGGGAAGCAAATGTGACAACCATTTTATTATTAATAATATATCAGTTTTATATTTTATTTACATTATGATATCATACTTATTAGATAAATATTTATTTTATGATTTAAAAGAAACAAAATATTTTATAAAATTAGATACCAATTATACATTTAAAATTATTATGTTTACTGCATGATTTTTTTTAAAAAGGTCAAAAATATTTTCTTGCATGATTTCATATTTTGGTTTATTTAAAGAATTATTACAATTTTAAATATGTTATAAATATAAATTCATTTTAATAATATGAATTAATATTTATATTTTTTAGGATAGTCTTTGGAATAATTTTTTCAAGGTATGAAACAAGAATTTGGTTTTTCATTTGAAAATGGAATAGATTTTATTCTAAGTAATTTTTTTTCCATGTACTATATGGTTTTATTTAGAAGATACATTTTAATTTTTTTAATTTATATTCAATTAAATGAACTCAATTTTTGGATTTATCATTACAAAATATTCTTTGAGATAATTTTTGGGATTTTTTCGAACAAGTTGATTTTTTGGTGAATTGTAAAAATATAGTGTTTAGAAATACCGTAACTTTTATGAAATAAAAAAGATATAAAAATGGATTTAACATTTTTAAAACCTTTTTATTGACCAAATATGTATTTAATGAATTAAATAATTAATTTATAAATAATATTTTGAATTTCTAAACTTTTGATAGAAATTTTTAAGCCTAAGTCATATTTTTTTCTAAGGAAAACTATTTTTTATTATTTTTATTTAACTAAGTATTTACATAGTCTCATTTAGTTTTATCTTGGTTTTATATTCATATTACCCTTATTATTTAATAATAAACTAATAAATGTCATTGGGATCAATAATATTCATAGTCTTTGTCTTGAATAATAAAACAATCAATACTTTATTCTAAAATATCAATCATTTTAACTTATAAAAGGAACCCTCCATTACCCCTTCAAAACCAAATATAAAATTATAATTAATGTAATGTCTTGTACCCGAATGTGGTTCAACAGTGACCCATTCCCAGTTAGTCACATGGCCTCAAGTGAATATCCCCAAATGCTAAAGGCTTCTGACTAGAAATGAGGGCCTAGGTGTGTCTGTGAGGAGACTATAACCTCATCACTAGTGTGTAACACAATAGAATACCAATAATTGATAGATAATAGAATTAATAAAAAATAAAGACAATAGATAACTAGTATGAATGGATAAAAATAGAAAAAATGAACTCAAATAAAATGATGATAATGATATGTTTCATATGTCTCTACAAAACATCCAAAACATGTATACATGGTATCAACACAATACCTAGATCAGAAGTAAAAAAAGGAAAAAAATAATCTAACTAGAATCGTGAGCTTCAGCTCAGTCACATGCTCCACTACTCCTAATAACTAGTTAACAACTTTTATTAGGGTGATTTCACTTATCAATACCTATAATAATATATTCTATTAGGGTACCCTAGGTGTCCCAAACAGGGTGTGAGACATAGTCCTAGTAGGAAACCAACCAAGGTCAAGTGCCATCCAGTTAGTGATTATATAATAGTCACAGTGTGCATGCAGTAATAAAATATTCCAGGAAGTAATGAAATTAAACATCTTATAAATATTAGGTTATCATTTACAATCAAATTCATTTAATGATTCAATTAACTTAAATAAGTAAGTATGGACAACTATAATAATGCCTAGCACCTCCATGATAACTTAAATAAAGGATTCCTAAATAGGCCATCTATAAAGTGTAAGACATAGACTGAATCCAAGCTTGTGTTTTGGATTCACAGGCACTTCATATAACTTAATTCATTCACTATTCATTTATGAACCCAAGTGCTTCCTTGGAATTCATAATTTGGATTCAATGTATCGCTCTAGGTAAAATATAAACCAACACCATACAAGCCCATCTATGGAGATCCTCATAAGAACCCAGGTATTTTTATAGGTGTGGTATAACATCTCTTCCATTCGAGTTCATCCTTGGGGGTCCAATAAGGGATACCAAGTATCATCCATGGAATATATAATAAAATTCACTTTGATTCCATCCTTGTAAATCCTTATGGAATCCAAGTATCACTCTACATATAAAATCCATCCCCTATGAGTTCTTCCTTGGAAGTCCATATAAGAAATCCAAGTGTCACTCGAGCATAATCAAGGTAGAATCCAATTGAGTCCATCCATGGCATTCATCATTGAATCCATGTGCCTACCAATTTATATTAATAACCATTCAATAATATTTAATCAAAATCATTTAATAAATTTAATTTAACTATGGACAGTTCAACACCCAGAACAATCAATTTCAAACTCACCTCAAAAGGTGACTCAATTCATGGGATAAGATTATAAGGTTAACCAATCAATTAATCACTTGGTAAATTCACTATTACAAGAATATCATGCTTAAAAAATCCATTACATGGAATGTTATAAGGGGCATGGACATTTCATTCCATCCCATTAATATAATCAATTTCAATTGATATTACAATTCAAATCATGGATTCAATTTACAATTCAATATCAACATCCCTTGATAAGGGACAATAAAACCCCTAAAAGGTATCCAAAAATTCAGATTCCATCATAATGTCCGTTTAAATACACATCACAGCCAAAGGGGTGGTTCCACTCATGGTTATTAACCATTTAACATTTATCAATGTGCCCCATTAATTGAATAGGTTGTACCTCCCAATTTCTATGCAAAGAATTAAAATCCATTTTAAGGCACTGCCTGAGAATTGGGTGTGCGACACAATGACATATATAAAAACCTCAAATTTTAACGAATTGAATGATACCACCTACCGTAGGCCTGTAGTGGATAGATCGACCAATATCATCTCCTGATTTGACTTAGATCCATAGAAAATCGAAGAATGGACAAAGCACCAAATAATAAGGAAAAATATATTTAACCTAATTAGCATAGCCGATACATAATAAGTAGAGGAATGACTAAAAAGGAATTGAGAACTCACTGATAAATATTTAACAAGATGATTGGTGCTTGAATTCGATCTTGGATGGAGAGTTGGTGAAAAATCCTAGTTTTGGTCCTCAAAGGAGCTAACAAAAGCTCAAGGTTATGTTTTTTTGATAAAATAGGAAAAGAGGCTTAGGTTAAATAGATTTAATAAATGTGAAATCATAATTTCACCAAAAAAATTGGGTCACATGGTTTGGTTGAATGGTTGGCCAAACCGTATGCCAACTGTTCATGCTTAGCTATCGGTAGGGGCACCTCACTCAATTTTCACTCATAGTTTGACTAACTATACACAAACCATAAAAAATCCACTATCAAAATTGAAGACATGGAATCATAACCATGAACACCAAATAAAACTATTTTCTCTAACCGTTCATCCTATAGATCCCCACTATTTATCATTGCATGATTTTATCTAACAGTGTAGCCTTCCCCGCATAGTTTATACTAACTTTGAGGCAGACATTTTTCACCCTAAAGATGGGTTCTAGGCTCCAAAAAAACCATAAAAACACTCGATACATTTATGACCTCAAAGGGAATCCACATCAGGCCCTATTTAAACATTTAATCTAAAATTTTATGGAAAATAAATGTTCTGTACAATAAGAAAGAACAAGGTTGTTAAAAACTTCACCCCTAAAGAAATTTATTTCTGAATTTCCCTTCCAAGGGTGGTGAAGTATGATACGAGAATAAATACAGCCACTATGATCATACATCAACCTTAAAATCCTACGTATCATCCTATACTCAGTCGTGCTTCCATATCTCTTGTACTAAAGGAACTTACCACCCTTAGAGAACCTTCGTGCAATGATCCATAATACATGTTGGATTATAACATCATATTTTTGTTTTTAGTTATTACTAAACCCCTATTTTAATCATTCTTTAGTTGTGTTTTGTTAGGGGTTGTTTTGGGTGAATTGTTTTTCTAATTTTAAATGTTTTGGAGACGTACATGGTAAGTTCTTGGTTTCACCAACCTGTGCACCCTACTTAAGAAAACTATGCAAACCTAGCCAGTGGGATTTAGCAAAATTGGTGCGTGGTTTGAAAGACCATGTTACCACATAGGAGAAACTATGCAACCTATTTAAAGGGTCATATGTATAGGTTGAACAATTTTTTAAACCATGTGGCTCTATCCATATAGCCATGTGTATGGTTTTGTTTAATCCCAAAACAGTTTTAAAATTCTCAAAACCCACCTTTTAGGTCCCCAATGAACCTGTACAACCCCAAATCAATTTATTCTTTCCTAAGAACTCCCAAGAGAAGTTTTTTTGCCCCTTAAAACCCCTACAAACATAAATATATTCTAAAAAAATGACATTTGAACTTCTTCTGGAAGGTTTCCTCTTCCAATTCTCTACATCTCACTCTCTCATTTATTTTCCATAGGGTTTTTTGGATCATCTTGTTATGGGAAGATCTGATAACCTTTGTTTTGGATCTTAAACCATGGTTTGATTATTGGATCCTTGTTTCCATTGTTCTTTATTAGAGACTCTCTTTCAGGGCTTTGAGATTCGAGATCTACTTATCCCTAGGTAGGTGGTTTCCTCTTGATTTTCCCATTTAATTAACCCTAAATTACGTTATTTGATTGAATTTATTTAAATTGAATATGTGGAATTTTATTCTTATGAAATTGAATTTCATGAAAACCCAATTCCATTGAATTAGGGGATTTGGTTTTGGAAATAGGATTTTGGCATGAAATTGGAAAAAACATACAATTCCATTGAATTGATGTGTAATTGTGAAATTGTTGGAATTTGGTGGTATTTCAATTATTGAATTTAAATTTGGGAAATTGATGGAAATTTTTTGAAATTTAAATTTATGAATTATAGTTGTGAAAGTGAATTGTGAATTTATTTCAAATTATAATGAGTGAAAAATGGATTAAAAATGGTTTTTATATAAACCATTGGGGTTTATCTTAGAAAAATGAATGCTTTTTTATTAAAGCCTGTTTTAGTTTCTAAATGGAAAACTAGAATATTTGAAATAGAGAACTGGATGAATTTTATTTTGAACAGTCTTAAAGTAAATTTCCCATTGTTGTTTTTTACTAGAGCACATGAAATCCTTATGTAGTTGGTGAGTTATTTGGATAAAACTCTTTGATTTACAACATTCCAAAGCATAAATTTAGTACATCATATTCCCCAACAGGATGGTGATGAAGTCCTATTGACCAATCTCAAAGGGGGCATGTGTATACACATATTTTTTTGTAACCTTGAGTGTGTGGATTCCTATAGCTTGGAACTATCATACTTTGTAGGTATATAACCAGGTTTCTCACTTGTTTGTATTTGGAATGAATATATGAAGTTATTGTAAACTTTTTTACATGCCTTCTGATTTATATAAACTATTTTATATAAAATGTTTAATTAATCCATTTTTTTAAATTATTCTTGTCATTTGAAATGTAAAGCAAGACTTTTTTAAATATTATTATGAAATTAAAAATTTCTTTATTTAAAATTGAAACCTAATTTTGTGGTGGATTAAATGTTTTCATCTATTATGGAATCCTTAGTGAGGACCTATTGGGATTTTAGATCACACTCTACCTATTCCTTAAAGTGTTTGTATATTTTATTCTTCCATCTTCGAGTAGGGGTAAAGAACCACATAGAGGTGGTTATAGTTGCTAATTCCTAGACCTAGAGAGTTGCATAAATTAAGACTTTAAATATTTACCTTTTTGTTTTTATGGTTATTATTGTAGTACTTTGGTTTTTTACTTATTTTACTTCGGGTACACTTGCCCCTGTGGAGTTTCTCTTGTATACATAATGACTTTTATATCTTCTTATACAATGTTTGTTGAAAAAATCATTCCTGCATTCATTTTATATGATTCCCAGTGCTATTAAACAACCCATCGGGATTATGAATGCCCTTAGGGTCATGTCAAGACTGGATCTGTTACCAGGTTACTGAAATACCTAAGTTGTTTTGTGACAAATTTTTATTAGAGGGAGGTTGAACTTCTTGTCTTGAAGTCCGTATGAATTTGTGTAATCCTATCGGGAATTAAGAGGCAGTTATGACTGAGTGCCTGACCAAATATCACCACAATGAACCTTAAGTCACCAGGGGTGGTTTGGGAAAGACGCATTGAAGGTTAGTTATAGTATTTTTCCTAATTTTGATTTGGATATATTGAAATCAAAATCTTTTTGTCTATATTTTTTGGATTAATTTACCCTTGTTTCTCCTTTTGAGTGATAATTTGATGTCTTATTTGCTGTCTATTGATGATGTATAGTATCATGCCTCCAATAATACATGTAAATTGGGTCCAAGAGAAAGCTGATGATGAAAATCAGTGAGATAATACTCGTGTGGAAGTGATTCTGGTTGAGGTGATCATTCGTACTATCCATGCTTTGCAACAAGCACCACCACCAGCTCCTATTTAGGTTTCAGTTTCAGAACCTCATAGAGATGTTCTCCATGACCATTCTCAATAGTTTATTTTCTATAAGATTACAATGATCCAAGTACCTAATGATTTTAAATTGGATATGGAATGGTTGAGAATGATTGAGTTCTTATTTTCATTTTTGACACACCTGATGAAATCAAGATGAAGTGTTCCACCTTCATGCTAGAGGGTACGAGAATGAGATGGTGGGGCATGACGGTGATGATGAAGAAACATGAGGGTTTATATTAGAAATAATTCATCGATCTTTTCACCAACTAGTTATATTCAGATTCGATGGTGTTATTCAAATCTATAGAGTTATTCAAACTTGAGTAGGCTAATAGAACCGTTACAGAGTATGAAAACCATTTTGCTGAACTAGTGAAATTTTCAATTAGGATAATATAAAATGAGAAGATAAGGAATAAATGGTTCTAGTTGTACTTTGATAGAGATTTTAGTGTCAAGTTTTCTTACTAAATATCCCTCTTATACTGATGTTTTTGATAGAGTACTAATGGTCTAAATGGACATGGATATCAATTTAGGGTTGATGGGAGTTTCTTCTTCTCCTAGTGGAAATTTGTTTTCTTTTAAGGTAAAGAGGAAGTGTGATAGTTATCATGGTGGTTCTCAAAAATAAGGGTTTTCTAAACCTCCTGATTTTCCTAAAAGAGGACCTTTAATTTTCTCTTAGTGTGGAAGTACAAGGAATTCATAGAGGGTTTTAATTAAGTCACCCAAGATATGTGGCTTCTTCAAATGCTTGGGTAACCTACAGAAGTTCTTCCATGTTTATTCCACTCTGCATAGGGGCATAAAATCATCATAACCTTATACAACTATGAGGAAATTATATTCTTCATGTAAAAAAGGGTTGTAGCCATAGGTTTACAAAATGAAGATTCTTTATGCAGCGGAAGAGTCTCTAGAGGAAGTATATACGTGTCTAGTGATTGTGAGAGGTACCATTACTATAGCTTCATCATTAGTGAATTATTTATTTTATACTAGAACATCTCATTAATTTATTTCAACCCATATAGTTAATCTATTAAATCTTATTATGGATATTTTGTCTTATGTCATGGATATTACGACACCACTTGGAATAAAGAGAGAATAAGGTCTCCATAGCCCCACTTGTTTTTTCTCCCTATCAGATGTTATTATTTCTTATAGTTTTATTGTTCTCAAAATGAAACTTGTTGATGTAAAATTCAGGATGGATTGGATCATCTCTAATGAATGTTGGATTGATTTTTATCTTTAATGGGTCTACTTTACTACACCCAATGCGTTTTGACGCAACTTTCAAGGAGAATGGGACCCAAGTTCATGTAGATCCAAACCTTATTATACAGAGTTGGGGAAAGCTATATCTGTGTTCTATTTTAATCTAGAGTAGAAATTTTTTAGTGGTGATCACCATCCAATTTTTGTCGAGTTTGTTGACATGTTTCTTTCAGAATTCTCTGGTCTTCCACTGATAAGGGAGGTGGAATTTTTTTTATAGATTTATTTCCCAGTACTCAATGAATATATATTCCTTCTTAATGCATGGAACAAGCTGAATTATAAGAGATGAAGTCTCAGTTTAATGATATTCTATAGAAACACTTTATATTCCTGAGTGTGTCACCATGCCGTCGCTTCTCTTCATTAAGAAGGTTGATGGCTCCCTTCACCATTGTGTTGATTAATGAAAACTCAATAGAGTCACGGTAAATAAAATGTATCCATTTCCATAGATTGATGATCTATTTTATCAATTTAAAGGGGAATATCGACCTTTGATTTGGTTACCATAATTTGAGGATAAAAGAATAAGAAATTAAGAAAACTATCTTTCATAATAGGTTTGACAATTATGAGTACCTCGCCATGCCCTTTGTTCTATCCAATACTCTTAGTTTTTATGGAATTAATGAATAGTATTTTCCATGAATATGTTTATACCTTTGTGATAGTATTTTTTGGATGAAATCATAGTTTATTCTAAGATCAAGTAGGATCATGTGTGTCATCTGAGAGAAATATTGGAATTGTTGAGAAATCAATGAATTTATGCCAAGCTTTTGAAATGTGATTTCTGGATTCAAGAAGTGAATTTATTGGGAAATTTGGTATCAAAACATGGTATTTCAGTTAATCCTAATAAGGCGAAGTCTATATTGAAATGGGAGTAACTACAAAATGTTTTCATGATTTAGAGTTTCTTGGGTCTAGCTGGATATTATTGTCTGTTAGTTAAAGAATTATCAAAGTTGGGTTCTCCGATGATTTCTATAACTTTAAATGGAGTAATGTTTGCTTGGGATGAAAATTTTTAGAGTTATTTTGTTGAGTTGTAACATATTTTGACTAATGCACCAATGTTGACTCTTTCAGAGGCTGGGTATAGCTATGTGGTATTATGTGATGCATCATGTTTAGGTTTGGGATATGTTTTTATGTAGAGTGATCATGTAATTTCTTATAGATATCATCAAATTAGGCCAAAAGAGAAGAATTACCCAACCCATGACCTTGAACTTATATCTGTGATGCATGCACTTAAGTGATGGAGGTATTAACTTCATAGATACAGGTTTACCATGTTTTTCGACCAAAATAACTTGAGTTATATCTTCTCACAAAAAGATATTAATTTCCACCAGAGGCATTGGGAAGAATACCTACAATATTTCAATTATGACTACTCTTGTACCCTGAGAAAAGGTAATTTTATCTCAGATTAATTGCATTGGAAACTTTTGACCTAAGCTGTGAAGGAAGCATAAGAAGAGTGGGACTTGATGGATCTCTTTGCATAGGTGCATATTGGATTCTAGGAATTAGGGGATGTGGTTGCTTTGGCCAGTGTTCTGTTGACATCCACTATTCCCAAATTCATTCTTCAGGAACAACAACTTGATGACAGGTATCATATCATTAAAGACTCTCTTTATGGTGGGGAGATATTTGATGAGAGATCATTCTCTGAAGATGGAATTATATGCTTTAAAAATCACTTTGTCATGCCATTAGTGGTAAGGAAAAATGTTATTGTGGATTACCAAAATTACCAGTAGGAAGTACAACCAAGAAACACAAATATCTTTTATGAGATGCAGTATCAATTCTGGTGGTTAGGTTTGAGACAAGGAATTTAAAAATTTGTCTCTTTTATACATTCCAACAGGTCAAGGCCAAGTAGAAGAAGACTTCGAGTTTGCTTCATCCACTTCTAGTCCCTACTTTGAAGTGGGATGAGATATTAATGGACATTAAGGCTTGGTTTTCACTCACCCATAGAAATAATAATGTGATATGGGTTGTGATCAATATGCAGGACAAGTCGGCTCACTTTATACCCATTCATGATAAAACTATAGTCGTGGAGTTGGGAAATATCTATGTAAAACATATTACTCATATTCATGGAGTTCCATAAAAAATAGTCTTTGATAGGGATCTGAGGTTCACTTCTCATTTTTGGAGAGGAATTCAGGAAGCAATGGGATCTTAGGTCCATTTGATCATGACATAACAACCACAATCGGATGGAAAAAAAGAAATAGATATATAGATTCTTTAGAATATAATCACACTTGTATTATTGACTTTGGGGGAGCTTGGGATGACCATTTGGGGATGTTTGAGTCTTCTTACAACAATAGTTACCATTCCATGATCATAATGGATCCTTTTTAGGCCATGTATGTTAGCCCTTAGAGATCTCCATTATGTTGGGTGAAGATTGGTAAGAGTTCCTTGGTTGGACTAAGTTTGGTTCAAGATATTACATCAATGATTTAGTTAATTCATTGGAGAATGTTGAAATCAAAGGGATGATGTACTTCTTAATCCAATCATCATCTTAAACCATTTAAATTTTTAGTTGGTTACTAGGTGATCTTGAAAGCTTCACCGCATTTGGGCCATCAACAGCTTGGGAGGAAAGGGAAACTAGATCCTCACTTTGTGGGACCTTTTGAGGTTGTTGAGTAGGTGAGGACTATTTATTACCATTTAGAACATGCACCATGGCTTACATCAATACATAACGTGTTTCATGTATCTCAGCTATGAAAGTATCTATGTGATCCATCTCATGTTCAAAGTTGGAGTGATCTTGAGGTTGAACCTTATTTGTCCATGATTGAACGACCAGTCAAGATAGTTGATTTTGAAACGAAGGTACTTCATGGGGGGATGATACCTTTGGTTTAAGTTCTATTGTAGCATGGTTCTAATAGCCATGATATGTGGGAGAGGGATGCACTAATGAGAGAGAAGTGACCTCATATTTTTGTCAAGGAATATTTTGTGTAGCCTTTTTGTGGATAGAAAGTTTCTATGGTGGGGAGGATGTAACATCTTGTTACTATATTAAGGTATTAATAAACCTATATTTTAATCATTATTTTTTGGTTTTTTTTGGGGTTGTTTTAGGGGAAAAAATTAGAAATTTTGGAATTTTTTTGGCTGTGCATGGTCGGTGAACGATTTGACCAAACCGTGCACCCTACTTGAGAACACCGTGAAAACCAAGGTAGTGGGATTTTGCATGATCAATACACGATTTGAAAAATTGTGTAGTCACATAGGAGAAACCATGTAACCCATTAAAAGGGGAACAAAGTTAGGTCACATAGTTAGTCTAAACCGTGCAGATTTTCTCAGCTAACCGTTTATACAGGTTTTTTATAATCTGAAAATTGATTTAAGATTCCTGAAACCCACTGTTTAGGTACCCGATGGACCCGTATGACCCCAAATTGATTTATTATTCCCTAGGAGCTCGCAAGAGAAATTTTTGGCCCTTCTAATCCCCTCCAGAATGGAATAAAATCTAGGAAACTGAAATTCAAACTTCTTCTAGTAGGTTTCTTCTTCTCGTTCACTATCTCTCACTCTCTCACTTCTCCTCCCTAGGGTTTTATAGATCTCCATGTTATAGGAATATCTAATAAACTTTATTTTGGATCTTAAACCAATGTTTGATTCTTGTATGTTTTTTTTTCATTTTTCATCATTATTGAATCCTGTTTAGGGATTTGTGATTTGAGATCCAGCAATCCTGAGGTAGGTGGTTCTATTTTTATTGACCCATTTAATTAAACCTAAATTACTTGATTTGATTAAATTGATTTCAATTGAATGTATGAGATTTGATTCTTATGAAATTGAATTTGTTAAGGCCCCGATTCCATTGAATTTTGGGATTTGGTTTTAGAAATTAGATTTTGCCGTGAAATTAAAAAAACCCCAATTCCCTTGAATCGGGGTGTAATTATGAAATTGATTGACTTTGTTGGAATTTATATTATTGGATTTATAATTTTAAAATTGATAGAAATTGTTTGAAAATTAAATTGGTAAATTGAAATTGTGAAAGTCAATTGTGAAATTGAAATGTGAATTTATTTCAAATTCTTATTTTTGAAAAAAGGATTAAAATGGTGTTGATAGAAACCTTTGGTTTTTATCTTGGAAAAATGAATGTTTTTTACTAAAAATAGGTTTTGGTTCTTAAATAGAAAATTTGAATTTCTGGAATGGATAATGGAATAAATTTTATTTTGAGTAGTCCTAAAATAAATTTCCCATAATTGTTTGTTATTAGAGAACATACAAGCCTTAGGTAGTTAGTGAGTTATTTTGAGAACACTCTATGATTCACAATGATCCAAAACAGAGATGAATCACATCACATCTATGACTGGATGGTGATGAAGTACTCTTGACTAGTTTCTAAGGGTGCATGTGTATACAAATATTATTGTGTCACCTTTGAGCATGTAGAGTCATATAGCTTTAGACTATCGTATTTTTTAGGCATATAACCATGTTTCTCACTTGTTTGTATTTGAAATGAATATATGCCATTATTGTAAACTGTTATACATGACTTATAATTTATATAAACTATTTTATTTAAAATGATGAATTATTCCAATTTTTTAATGTATTTACAACATTTGAAATGTAAACTATGATTTTTTTAAATATTATTCTGAAATTTAAAACCTATTTATTTAAAATTAAAATATATTTATATAGTTAATTAAATGTTTGAATTTATTTTGAAATCCATGGTGAGACCTTATTGGGATTTGAGCTCACACGCTACCTGTTTCTTCGGGTTTTTGTATATTTTTTTCCTTCCAACTTTGAGTAATGGTAAAGCAACACTTGGAGGTTATTCTATCTATTGATTTGTGGACTTAGAGAGTTACATATTTTAGTAATGGGGATGTTTACCTCCCTATTTTTATTGATCTTTTCTGTAGTACTTCGTATTGTTTACCAGTTTGACTTCTGGTACACTTCTTCCTATGGTGTTTTTCTTGTATACATATCGAATTGTTTATCTTATTTTGCATTTTTTGTGGGAAAAATAATTCCCAATTTCATTTTAATTGATTCCATATGCTAGTCTACAACCCATGGGGATCAGGAATTCCCTTACGACCTCATCAAAATGAGAACAGTTATCAAGTTACCAGGGTACCCAGACTGGTTCATGATAGGATTCCATTCAAATGATTCATCAACATGTAACTCAATTTCCTTAGGATAAAACACACGAGGGAGGTCTGAATAATAACATCACAACTGATATATATTGAATATTTTATGCTTGGATTGGTACCTTTGAGGTAAATACTAATGATAGGTTACCAAACCAACTATCTCTAGAATCTTGAATGACCCAACATAATGTGGAAAAAGATTACCCTATCTCTTGATAATCTTGTGTCCCAACCTCGGTAAAACATATAGAAATACCCAATCCCAAAACTCAATCTCCAGGGGTTGTTTGTGGTGATCGATTTATGATTTTTGTGAATATTCCACCATTTCAGTCTAATTTTGAATCAATTAAAACTACTATGTGGTCACCTGAACAAGAAGAGATCCCTGCATATCTACCTCTCCAATCTCTAACCAACATAGGGGTGATCGACAAAACCTATTGTACAAATCCTCATATTGTTAAATCTAAAGAGTATCCTAAAATATTTTATTTTAGGTGAATTCAACCTGGGTTATATGTCTCTCCCATGAGCCCCTAAAATCCAGGATGCATACTCAGAGAATATCCTCAAGCACCTGAATTGTGCACTCACACTGACCATCTATCTGAGGGTGGTATGTCTTGATTAGAAGTACCTATGTACCAAATTACCCATGTAGACTTTTCCTGAAATGAGACATAAACTAGTCATACCTATCTAAAATGGTAGTGCACTGGAACCCATAAAGTTGTACTATATCAACAATATTCAACCTCCCAAGCACATCAAAACTGAAGGTATCCTTGATTGGGTAACTTCTGTAAGAGTTTGGATTGTCCCTGGTATTTCACCTTCACCTACTGAAAAGTGGAGCATATAATGAAAAAACCAACTACATCTCTTATGATACCTAGCCACCGGTACTGGCTATGTAAATCCTAATACATCATGGAGATGTTGGGGTGTACTGCCCAAGATGTAGCATGAAAATATCACATTAGCTTCTTGTGCATATCTGCTGAAACCCATGCATGACCACATAGAGAATTTCATCCTCGCCTATGGAACAAATTGGATTTGGGTCCTCACCTACCACACTCTTCCATAGGACTAGTCTTTCTGAGTCTGATAGATGAATTATCCTAACTCTTTCCATAAGGGTAGAGGTAACATCTAAGTATGATAGAAAAGTCTTTCCTTGACTATCTTGCACCTCCAAGTTCATATCAGAGAACAACCCCATAAGCTTCTAGTCACCACTGGCCTACTAAACTTCCTGTATTCAAGTCCTCTAACTCTATGCATCAATGAATACATTTCATTTCTTGTGCATGTAGGAAACCTTGAACTAGATATACTTTAGGTATTATAACCACCTTATCTAGATCATATTGAAATCACACTTTGTAAATATGTAATAGATGTTTTTTTGGTCCGTGTACACCAAAATAGGCTCTAAAATAAAGTAACATATCTGATAATGCAATACATGAACTACTACAGCTAACTCAAGATGGTCAATCTGGTAATTCCTCTCACATGGACTCAACTGTCGAGACCTTTATGCCACAACTATACCACTCTTTATAAGAACTATTCCCATCTTGATACATGATTCATCAAAATTCATAGTGTAACTCCTTCCTCACCAAGGAAAAATTGTTATTAGTGCAAAAGTCAATCTCTCTTTGAGATTCTGAAAGTCCATCTTGTAGGAATATAACCATACAAACTTTACACCTTTCTTAGTCAATCCCATAATTGGCATTGGTAAGCATGATAAATTCTTTATAAAACACCTATAATATCCAATCAAACCCAAGAAACTCCATACATCAAAGTCATTCTTGGGTTTCTCCCAGGAAACTATAGCTCACACCATCTCTAGGTAAACTGATACTCTTATCTCTGAGATGATGTGACCTAGGAAGTGAATTTGATCCATCCAGAAGTGGAAATTTGTGAGTTTATCATGTAACTGATGCTCTCTCAGTTTATTTAATATGATTTCAAGATATTTGGCACGATTATTTTGATTGTGAGAATATACCCAGATATCATCCATGAAAGCCACAAAAAAATCTAGATAAGTGTGGAAAACTCAGTTCATTAGTTTCATGAATATTGGTGGCCCATTCGTGAGACCTAATAACAAAAACAAATACTCAGATAGACCATACTTGATATAAAAAGATATACGAGGTATGTTTGATGGTATAACATGCACATTATGATTACCAGATCTCAAATTAATCTTTGAGAAGAACCAAGATCGTCAAATCTTGTTAGAAAAATCATCTATCCATGATAGAGGACACCAATTTTTAACCATCCACCAGTTTAATTTTTGGTAATACACACATAATATGAGGGTTTCATCAGCCCTTTTTACAAAAAAGGATCGGTGAACCACACATAGAATTATTGGGTTGGATAATTTTCTTTGCCTCTAAATCCTATAGAATCTTCTCAAGCTCTTGTATCTCAGTACTATCTATACTATATGAAATAATGGATACCAGTGCATCTCCTTACACTAACTTGATAGAGAAATCTACCAATCTTACTGGAGGTAATCCTAAAAATTCATTGGGGAAGACGTCCATAAAATTATAAAACACTGGAGGGAAATATGAATGATGTAATCCCTAATCATCCAGATATAAAATTACAATATGAGCTATCATCATCCTCATCTTTTTATTATCAAGTCCATCTTGAGTCAAGATAGACTTTCATGGACATCCCATTCACCCATGTGAATGAACTCTCCACCCTATGGTGATGTGAAGGTCACCCAAAAGTGATAGAAATCAATGAAAGAATAAATGGTAATCAACCAATCCATCCTAAGAATGATATCAAAACTACTCATCTTGAGGAAAATGAGGTCCCATACAAAGTGACACCCTACAATCTGAAGGGAGAACTCTATGCACTTATGTATATCCTCCTTTCTTATCCGAAATAGAGTAGCAATCATCATAACACCATTATAAGTTTTATAAGTAGACCCAGTGCTCTCCACAATGGGCATAGATATAAACATATGAGAATCCCCAATATCAAAAAGATCAAACACTAAATTAGAGGCTACTAGAATAATAATGATGATAATAGAAGGTATGGGATCCTACTCATCAAGGGTTGGTTTCATTGAAAATATCTAGCCTGAACCATGGCCTTGTGATACTTCCTGGATACCTTGAGGAGATCTTATCTACTTTCACTACAAGATTGGGGTCTGACTACCCTGACCACGAACACCACCTCACCCAAGTCAGCCAGCTATACTCCAGCTCCCTGCCTGATGAGAAGTTTCTGACCCATCTCCTGAAAATGGGGTCGATGTAGAGCCTCTCTCACTAGATGCCGGAGGAACCATTCCACAGAAGCACTATAGATGAACCATATTGCCACATGATCGACACTAAACTAGGTCTCTCATACACTGAGTCCTAGTATGTCTTGTTCTACCACACTGGTATTACCTCACCTGGGTACCTTAGTAGGTGCTTTGACTGCTAATTTCATCATGTCGAAGATCTAGAAGATTCTTCATACTACCAGTCAATGTAATACCATATCTAGATACCAAACCACCCTAGATCACACCACAAACTCTCTCAGATTATGCTATGTGATAAGTTCCTAGTTTACTATTCTAGAAGCGGAATTATACCGAAAGACATTCATTTGTGATCGAATGTCGTACCTAAAACCATCCCCAAATCACCTGCCTTTAGAAATATTTTCACCCATCTGAATAACTATGAAGCACTGGAGCTCAGTAAAATGGGCCGAATAGTACATAATTGATAATGCAACTTACTCCAAGAGAATGAAATCCTATGATCTATTGGTTATCAATGTCTTAGGATAGAAGTATTAATATAAGGCTGTATGAAAATACCTCCAAACAATCTCTTGTTGATGATTTTTATTAGTGATGACATCCCACCATCCCTGGATAGAATCTTGCAGTATATACATAGAGAGATTTACCTTCTTCACAGGAGACATATCTAGATTCTCAAAGATATATAGTGTGGCCTCTATCCATGACTCTGTAACCTATATTCATCCATACTCCAAAAATATGGGTAGATACTGCTACTGGAACTCACACGTCAACTCTGCCATAGTGGGGGAAAGTTACGGTACTCCTTGAATGGTATACATAAATTTCAAAAACCCCTCATGAAACTATGCCTAAACACATGTTTCTAGTTAAAATAATCATTCCTTAGCTAACAATACTTTTACCATCCCAAACATTTTAAGTGATAATTTTTTCTTGAAAATGTGTCTTATATTATTTTATTTACATCAAAACCATGATTATTTTAATGAAGTGAATATAAAGGGAAATGTGACTATTTGGTTTTGACCATTATATGAACTTTCTTAAATTATTTTTGTTGTTCAATATGACCATTGAAAATTAGATACTCTTGATAATAATTTTAATGTTACAATTAGTGTTTGTAATTAAATTTTTGACAATGTAAAATTTTTACAGAAAGAAGAGTCGATGCCCTCAACTAGTATAGTCATTCAATTTGGAGCCCATATGTTTGAACTTGGGAGAGAGTTTTCATCAGTGAGTCTCACCCTTGACCAACACTAATATGATCTTCAGAAAGTGAATTATGGATTATATCTTATTTGGGATAATTTTAAGTTTGTGGAGATTACCACTCGGTCGATGTTAGTCGAGACACCCCATAAAAGTACCAACAACAAACACCTTACTCTTAGGTCATAGGTGGGTTTAATAAGGGGTTAAATGTCCTGAAATTAATATATTATCCCTTTTTATAAATAAATTTTTCATTCTATGATTTCTTTTTTAAGAATAAAATTTCTTAATAAAATTGAGATGGAATTTGATAAATTTATTTTTTTGTCAGAAATTATAGTTTTCAGAAAATAAATAATTATTAAAATAAACCATAATATTATTTTTATTTTTATTTTATTTATATATAATGATTAAAACACTCTTATTTAAATTTAAATGATAAAATAATTTTATTTTTCCAAGTGTTAGAAATTTTACTATGCATTTTATTATGAATTTTCTATCCACTATTATTTTTAGTAAATAAGGATTTTTATATTTAAAAGTTAAATTTCCTATACTTAGAGAATAATTATGATAAAATAAAAATCATTTTTTAAATCATCACGTTGAAGTTAGTTTAGGGTAAATTTATGACAATGTTCTAAAATATTTTGTTTTTTGGTGAATAGTAAAAATACAATTTTGAGTTTTCAGTAAGTTTAATGACTTCATAATTATATCATAATGATGTAATAATTAGTTAACCATAATAAGAGACTCAAAAATGTTATTTTATTAATATAAAGTATTATAATATATTATAATCTATTTTAAATAATATATTTTACTTTCCAAATTATAAAATGGAAACTTTAACTTTAAAAATGTTATTTTGTGAAAAATTTAATTTCCCTTTCCAAAATAAGTAATTTAAAATTATGGTCAACTATTATGGATTAAAAAAAGATAAATTATGTCTTAAGTGTCCAATATAAAGGTAAAATACCATTGGAAAGCCCATGATATTTCATTTACCACTACCTAGGTGTCTAAGGAAATTAATAAACAAATCCTCCTATTTTGCTATAAATACCCACCCATTTATCTATTATATTTCATTCTAAAATAATTTTCCACTATTATATGATATTTTTACATCATAATGAGTCCCCCGAAGGTTTACTCAAGCCCTTAAGTTCCCAATATTGATGTTTTAAGACTTACTCTTCAAGGTAAGGGAAATTTCAACTTCTCATTTCTTTTTAAGTTCGCCTTTTTATGTGGTATGTCTTTAAAATTTCCAAATTATTTTATTCTATCCATTTTATTCAATATATTTAATGTATTAAGATTATTTTATGAATGGGAGACCCTATTTTACTCTCTTTTTTCATGTTTCTAAAACCAAGTTTCATACCCGTTATGCTATGGAATTTTCATCTCAAATTTCTCTCTTTTTCTCAAGAAATTATATTATTTTATTTTTGTGAATACCCAAACCTATTTATTTTATACGGGTAATTACCTATATTTCAAAAATGATCTATTTTATTTTGTTATTAACATACATTAACCCCTAATTCTTTTTTATGGGTTAATAATGACATAAATATTTTTCCGTTAAACACTTTTTTTAAAATCCCTGATTTTGATATGATACCCAATTATTTTATTCTCCACAGGTTATTTATGAAATATTTTATTATGATATATATGAATTAAATTAATTAATACATATTAAGGGTTATCCCTGATAGTGATCCAATTCATAGGGTAAAGAATTTAATCTCTAGAGATGACATGTTTTACGATACATTGGTGAACAACCTTGGTAATTTTTATGACACCTCAGTGACAAACCTTAGTGGTATACTTATGAATGTATAAAATAAATTTTGTAGAAAAATTTCCAATATGTGATTAATTTTATTTTATTTATGATTTTCCTCATGTTCCCTTTTTCATTTTATAAATATATTCCTCATGTTCTTATTGATTTTTCCTCAAGATCACATGTAAAATGTTTGTATTATTTTCCCTTACTAGGCCTTATGCTCGCCATTTCCTTTGATGTTTTCCCCAAGTTATGAGATACAGTAATTGTATATTGTATGAACCTATTATGAAGCCTTTCAGGTGTATTAGAAGAATTTTTTAATTTTTCATGTATTATGTTCCTTTTTTCTAAGAAACTAAACTTTAAAAGATCCTATGTTTTGTACAATGTAATGAAAAGTTTATGTAATAAAATGTAGGATTCCATAGCTGGTATCAATGGATGGTTGAGTTATTTGTGGAAATTAGGATTTGAAAAATTTAATAAGAACTTTAGGTGTATGTTTAACATCCTAGTATTTTGGTAAAACACTAAGTAAGTGGTTTCCAAGCAAAGAAATACCTATCTCGATACGAACAAGTGGAAATGGGTTTGGTGCAGATATAACTAGGGGTGAAACTCTAAAAAGGTGCATTAGGAATGACTCATCATAACTTGGTATATGAAAATGGGATTTACTACACACTTGGTTTGACACTCCCAGGGGATGTGTCTGGTCAATCACAATCTTTTTATGAACTATTATTAAGGATTTAAAGAAAATTTAATTGATGTTAAAGAATAACATATTTATGCATGATGTTTTAAAACATGAAATTAATTTATAATTATTAAATTATTAAATGAAAAAATTTTCCCACTAAGGTTTTCTGCTTTTAGAAAAGTATGAGAAATATGAGAAACTATAAAAATGGTGAGCGTAATGAACCAGACACTGATGAATTTTCGATGGAATCGAAAATAGAAAACTTCATGAGAATGATGAATCAACTAACACAAGTTATGAGAAATAAATTGAATCAGGATGAGATAATGGATTCACCTTAAAAGGGAACTACTTTCCATGTATTCCTTTATGCATCAACGATCACCTTCTTTTTGTGGATCTACCGACCCACTGATTGCTGAACTGTGGTTAATCTCTATAGAAAAGTTTTTTCTACACTACATTGTTTAGATTAAGATAAAGTCACCCTGGCTAAGTACCACTTATATAGAGAAGCTCATTAGTAGTGGAAACTGGTTAAAAACCTGCAGATAAGTGGGGATATTTATTTATTGGAGTGGGAAGTGTTTCGGGGAATCTTTTTCAAAAAATATTTCTCCCATTAAATTAGAACAAAAATGGAGAAGGAATTATTTGAGATGATGAAGAATGAAAATGAATCTGTAGGAAGATATGAGATGAACTTTAGAAGACTTTTCTATTACACCTATAGTTTTTTCATGGATCATAACAGAAAGGATGATAGATTCTTCAGTGGACTAAGATCCCATCTTTGTAAGAATTTAGACAATCAAGACTATGAAATATATGAAGAGATAATGTAGAGTGCTATGAAGGTTGAACTAGAGTTTGGTGGGACATGGTGGTCTCAAAAATCTAATAAAAAAAGATATATTTAGATCCAAACTTTGGGAGGAACTTTAGTTAGGGAAGAGGGAAAGAGAAATATTCACTTCCCACATGCAACAAATGTGGTAAAAGCATTCAGGGAACTACTTTATCATGAGTGGTAAATGTTACAAGTGTATAATATATGGCCATATTTCTTGAAATTGTCATAGTGACGTGAAGCCTCAACTTCTCAAAACTAAATAAAAAGGAAATATGGTGCAATCCCTACCTAAGTCCAATGCTTAAAGTGTGGATAACTTGGGCACTTCACCAATCACTATCGAAATCTAAAGTTAATGGAGGTGAATCACCCTAAAACTCACCATAAGCCATGGGAAAATGGTTTTGGTTTTTCTATCATGAAAAATGATGTTGAATATAAAAATGATGTGGTGGAACGTACTCTCATTGTTCCCTAAAAGCTAGCAATTAATTTGTTTTCTTCAGGTTCTATACATTCCTTATTTCCTCTAAGTTTGCAACGAACATAAAATCAATCATGAACTGATAAAATTAGATTTATCTGTTAAGACTCCTGGAGGGATTATCCAAGAATCAATAGTATATTGAAACTCTGGTGTTCACTTTGGAGAGAATAATCTCATCATAAATATAACAGTACTTCCCATACTAGAATTCGACATTATACTAGGGATGGACTAGCTCTCAAATTATAATGCTAAGATCAACTACATAAGTAAGGAAATCACAGTAGTCATGAATGGATAACCAATAGTTATCTTTATTAGAGAGATATTAGGGCCTAATATTTGTCTATAAGCACCTCTATTAGCCTTTATTATAGAGATGATTGGTGAAGATGAATAATAAACTGAAATTATATCAATATAAAGTGTCCCCATAATTCAAGTATACATTGATGTTTTTCTTGAGGATATACCTGGACCTCCCCTAGAAATAGAGGTAGAGTTTTTTGTGGAACTCATGACTATATCTAAGCCAATATTAAGGACCCTGTATAGAATGGAAAATGTGGATCTAGAGGAATTAAAGAAAAAAATCCAAGATCTTTTGGGGAAGGGTTTAATACCCCCAAGTGTGTCTACTTGGGGAGAAATTATTCTCTTTGTGAAGAAGAGGGATGGATAAATGTGGCTATGCATTTATTTTAGAGAACTTAATGGGATCATGATGAATAACAAGTACCCTCTTCCAAGGATTGATGATTTATTTTACTATCTTTGTGGGTATAAATTATTCTCTAAGATTGATCTTTGATTTGGTAATAATAAATTTAGGGTAAAGAAAGAAAATATTCCAAATACTTCCTTCTAATCAAGATATGGGCATTATTTAGAAGATGACACCATAGTCACCGGGTGATTCCCTCTCCTAGGGTTTGCGTTTGTCTTTTCCCATCATCCACCCACCGTAGAGGTCGCGTTTCAATCTTCATTGTTGATTTCTCCTGCTTCCCTTTCACTTTGTGTTCTTCAGATTCACTATTGGATTCCTCTGCTTCTCCTTCGGCCGCCGCTTCCTGGGATCTTTTCTGATCTAGGATTCCTCGGATCTCATCTGTTGGAGGCTGCTCGTCGGGAGGTGGAGATCTGTTTTCACACGGAGTCTCCTTTCTGATTGCGTGCGGCGATGACCTCTCCTGTGAGCAGCGTTGCGGTGGACGTTGCGGCGTTCGTGGACACCGGCTAGGGCCGTTCGACGGTCGTCATGTTGCAGGGAGTTTGACGGCCTAGATTCTTGAGCTTCATCGGTATTTGGTTACTGTGGAGTCTCTCACTTCCCAACTCGTGACCTCAGTCCGGGTTTGGATTTCTCGCTTGATGCTTCTCCAACTCAGTCTGTTTCCTCTTCTTCTTCAGCCAGCAGACCTTCTTTGCACTCCCTTTTGGGAGTTGGGAGCTCGGTCGGCGGCATATTCGGAGGAATATTGATCAATCTCGTGTGGTGATCCACTGTTTGGATCCTGAGGAGGTTGGCTTGTTCTGATGGTGGAGATTATTGATGCAGTGGATGTAGGAGTGTTCTTCACAGATTTGGGATGGATATGATCTATTTTTTTTCTTTGTTTTTCCATTGCTGCATTTTATGGATCGATCTGTCACTGGGAAGCAATTGTTGTGGTTGGAACTTGCTGTTGGTCTCGTTGCATTTAGATGGCGTGTTCTGTCTTGCAGATTGCATTGGGTGGGCGATCTCAAAGGAGGTATGGGTTTCTTGGCACCCATCATTCAGTCTTTTATTCTTCTGTATGGATGGGAACTCGGACTTAACTTGCTCGGTGTTCTCTCTTGGATGTTGCGGTGCATCAGGTTGATGGTTCAGTGAGTCTATCATTGGCACCGTTGGGGGGGTGGCTTGAAAGAGAGATAGGTGTGCTAGCACCTATCATCTAGTCCTATTCTCATATTCATGTATGAGTTGGAGGAGTGCTCTTCTTTGGATGCGTTTCCATTACGACACATTGCATCTCAGAGGGGGCGGCACATCATCTAGGTGGATTACGTTGTGGCATCTTCAGTTAGGGGGGGTGATGAGACTTTCTGGCATGTTCGTGCTTTGATTTTTGTTTCCCTTTGTCATTTGGATCCTTTTTGGCCATTTGGAATGTTATGTTTTGATGTCTTTCATACGTTTCTGGAATGGGTTACTCCTTCCCTTCAAAAGGAGTTTCTTTCTTACTCAATAAATGGGGGCCTACCCCCTTTACCTTTAAAAAAAAGATATGGGCATTATGAGTTTGTTTTTATTCCCTTTGACTTGACTAATGATCCTTCTATTTTTATGGATTTGATGAATAGTGTCTTTAAAGTTTACCTTGATAATTTTTTTGTATTTTTTATTAATGATATTTTAAAATATTCTAAAATTCACAAGGAGAGTGAGGATCATCTAAGGGTTATATTACAAACTCTAAGGAAGGATATTCAATTTGGAAAGTTCATAAAATGTGCATTTTGGTTAGAAAAAGTTTCTTTCTCGTGAAAGATTTTAACCAATGAAGGAATATCAGTTGACCATGCCAAGACAAAGGTTGTGGAGGATTGGTATCATCATACAATAATAATTGAGATTCATAGTTTTCTTGGTTAATTTTATCTGAAAAAAGAAGTGTGAATAATGTTTCTAAGAGCTGAATAAGAGATCAATTACTGTACATTTTTAAAATATACCCTCAAACAGAGAAGAATTCATTATTTTTAGTGATGCATCTTTGATAGGGAATCAATGTGTCCTCATGAAAATTGAAATGGTGATTTCTTATGAATATCGATAGTTAAATCCTAATGGTAGGAATTATAGTACACATGATCTGAATCTAGATACGATTGTTTTTTCTCTAAAGATATGGTGGTACTATCTTTATGGAGAGAAATGTGATATAAACATAAACCACCAATGTTTGAAGTATATTTTCATGCAAAAGGAATTGAACATGAGACAAAGGAGATGGTTGGAAATTATTAAAGACTATAATTTTTTATTTCATTATCATCCGAAAAGTAAAAACAAATTCAATGATGCATTAATTAGGAAATACCGTATTGTTTTGGCTATGATGAGGATATAAGGAGATCCTTTGATCAAAGACCTAGTAAAACTGGTCATGTGAATTTTAAGGGAAGGGACATCATCAACCCAATCCCAAATAATTTATCAACCATCACTACTAGAGAAGATCAAGAAATTTTAGAGAGTTAATCCTTTGTTAAAAAAGAAAATAGATACTATGAAGCATGTGAAGTTTCTTGAGTTCAAAATTGATCAATATGGGGTACTAAAATTTCATTCAAGATTATGTGTTCCGTATATTTTAGAAATAAATAAATAACTGATGTATGAAGGTCATAGCTCTACTTTCTCTATACATTATAGAATCACTAAAATGTATAGGGACCTTCGTGATCACTATTGGTGGGATAACATGGAAAGGGAAATTTCCAACTACACTAAAAGGTTTCTGGTGTGTCAACAAGTTGAGGAAAAGTGAAAACTTCCTAAAGGAGCATTACTACTACTAGCCATACCAACATTGTAGTGGGATAATATAACTATGGACTTTGTCACTGGTCTCCTGAGAACATCCAAAGGAAAAAATTCAATTTGGGTTGTAGTGGGTCATCTCAAAAAGACTTCTCATTTCATCACTATTTAGGAAGATTTATATATTAAAAAAATTTCCAAGACATATATTAAGGAAGTGGTAAGGATGCATGAGGTACCACTCTCTATTATATTTGATCATGATCCAAGGTTCACATCAAAATTCTGGAGATGTCTTTAACATGATCTGAGTACTAAATTGAATTTCAGTACATCCTATCACCCCCAAAATGATGGCCAATCTGAAAGTACTATTTAGAAACTTGAGGATATGATGACAACATGCTCAGTGGAATTTAAAGGTGGATGGGATCAACATATCCCATTTGTTGAGTTCTCATACAACAATAGCTTATATTGGATTATTCAAATGGAACCCCATAAAGCTCTATATAGGAAGTCTTGTAGAAATCCCACTTCTTAGGATGAAGTTGGTGAGATAAAGTTTCTTGGGACTAATATTTTGTAATAGATTATAGAAAAGGTTCATTCCACCAAAAAACACAAAAAGGTTTCTCAAATTTGATAGAAGAGCTATGTTAACAATCATCGAAGGGACTTGGAGTTTTTCATGGGTGATAAAGTGTTCCTTCAGATATCACCATGGAAGAGAGTCATGCGGTTTGAAAAAAAGGAAGCTTATCCCTATAGACATTGGACTGTATGAAATCCTCTATCTCATAGGATTAGTGGCCTATCAGCTAGCGCTTCCACCAAACCTAGATCAAGTTCATGATGTTTTCAACATACGTCTCATGGGGAAGTTCGTACCTGACCCTTCACATGTACGAAATCCAAAGCTATTATAACTAAAACATGAATTATTTTATGAGGAGAATCCGATGGATAATTTTGACCAAAATATAAGGTTTTATAGAACAAGACTAACCACCTTGTTAAAGTGTTGTGGAGGAATCGAAAATATGAAGAAGTGGCATGGGAACCATAGGAAACAATGAGGAAAAAATACTGAAATATTTTCTCAATAGAGATAATGATTTGAAATTTAGGGGAAAAAAATTCTTTAGTGGGGAAGAATTCAATGACCCAAACTTTTTGAATGATAATTTTTTCTTTAAAATGCGTGTTATATTGTTTTATTCACATTAAAACCATGTTTATTTTAATGAAGTGAATATAAAGAGAAATGTGACCATCTGGTTTCAACCATTCTATGAACGTTAGTCAATTATGACCATTGGTCAATATGATGTCTGATCAATAATACTATTATAAATTATATACTCTTGATAATAATTTTAATGTTATAAATATTGTTTATAAGTAAAAGTTTGAAAAAGGAAAATTGTTATATAAAGAAGAGTCGATGTCCTATACTAGTAGAGTCATTCCATTTGAAGCCCATATATCAGGACTTCGGAGAGAGGTATCGTCATTGGGGTTCATCCTTGACCAATCCCAAGCGAGCTTCAACGATTTAATCTTGAACAAAATCTTTTTTGGAGATATTCAGGTTAGTGGATATTATCATTCGATTGATGTTAGATGAGGCACCCCATGAAAGTACCACCATCGTACACCTAAAAAACTATTCTTTAAAGTCATATTGTGTAATAAATTATAAAATTACATACTAAATTTCTTCCCCATTCACTATATCTTATGTTTTTCCCAAAAGACTATTCTTTAAAGACATATTGTGTAATACAAGGGTAGTTTCTAAAAGAACCAGTAACTGTATTTACAGATATATTTATAGATTCTCTCTTCATTAACATCCTCTAATTTTTATATAACCATATTAACATTATAAAATATGTAAAATTACTATAATGAATTATTTTTATGTTAATTTTATAACTGTTTTACCTTCTTTCCATCCTTCGAAAAATTATAACATCGTTCATGCGTATGTGTGGACTACCACCTCCATGAAGCAATGCGATTTTTTAAATATGTTCCATACATGGATGGTCATATGGATGGATTTAATGAATAAATATGATATTTATGATATTATTATGATTTTTTAAATATATATTTTTATTTATCCATATTCCTTTCTACTCTTTGGAAAATGAATGCATTACTCATGTGTATGTACACACTACTGTCTCCATGAAGTGATGTAATTCCTTTTTTATCACCATATTATTTGAATAGATATAAAAGTGTAAATAATAAATAAATATTAGATTATTACATGATTAATATTATGAATATTATGAAAAAATGAACAAGGTTCAAGTATTCGAACCATCAAATCAAAACATGCCTGGAAAACGAACCATTTTTCACCTGAATATTAATTTTAATGAAGAATTGTTAAAAATGGGAAATTATAAATTATAAGGGAATTGAATTTTGTAAGAATATTTTAAATATAATTCTATTATATATTTATAATAAATATAAATTTATTACATAGAAAATTAAGAGCGTATACAGATAGATTCATGATCTAAGGTAAGGGTTTATATTCACTAAAAATTAAATTTTTATTAGAAAAAATTTTTAAGGAAAAAGTGAGAAACTAAAAGTTCATGTAGATAAAGAAAAAAGAGCCATTAAAGTAAAATTACAAACTACCAGTTTTAATCTCCCTAAAAAATTTCCAGAAGATAGTGTTTACCTATGTTTCTGGTTCCTCCATCAAAAGATCCTCGAACCTTAATACCAGCTTGTCCCACGAGTGTATGTACTACTCTATGCTTATCTTCCCTGTTTGGAAACCAATTTTTAAAATCAGGTCCTATTTATCAGTCTAAGTTCCTTTCTCCTCATTGGGAGATACCCTTAGAGTCCTTGACATCATTCTTTCAGCCTCTGCATCATGATAATTAATTGTTATGATAGTTTCAACCATTACCTCTTCCAAGATCATAAGAAATAATAAAGGATGTTTGAGAACAAAATTATATTCCTAATTTTGGAAAGGCAACATGGATAGTTGGGAATTTCTATCCAGCTTCTTGGCCTTCAACTTCTTTATATATCTGGACTCCATTGGTAGAGGTAAATATTAATAATCCTTCATCTATTTACGGTTTCCTTACT
This sequence comes from Viscum album, assembly GCA_963277665.1. Classification (NCBI taxonomy): domain Eukaryota; kingdom Viridiplantae; phylum Streptophyta; class Magnoliopsida; order Santalales; family Viscaceae; genus Viscum; species Viscum album. The sequence goes on along the minus strand of OY728132.1, from coordinate 1,823,434,240 downwards.
GCTCTTACTTCTCCTTGGGCTTGGATACCTACTATCCTATACCTAATCCTCTCTATCACCAAAAAACAGATAGATCATTCATAATTGGACGCATTCCCTTAGTCCCTATACTCATCCATTTATGTTCTTCTAGGATCATTTTCACAATTCTAGATAAGATAATCATGGGGAAAAAGATCAAGGCGGTTTCCCATCAAAATACCTTCCACCTCCCTTGAGATCTTCCTGATTGAGGCCTTGACCCCATACATTGGTTACGGAACATTTCACCCATCCATGGGTGTAAAATCCCAGGTAAATAAAGAATTTGACATTTATTTATTTATTAATATTTGTGAATAAAGTATTAATATTATTTTAAAGGGAATTCTATGCCCGATGTCACACCCAATACACAACAACGAGTTTCTTTGAAATCTTACGTTGCACACTACTAATATAATAATATTATTTAAATAGTTAATGCCTAGCCGTTGTAATGGAAGGAATGAACAGAACTAACAAAAAAATGATTACATATGTTTGTTAAATATTTTTACATTTATCTAATAAATGTTAAAGGCTTAAAATGCAAATGAATCCAATTTTAAGAATAAATACTCTAATATTTTTAAAAGATTGTTTTACCGCCTTTTGATGACAAACCTTTTTTAAATGAAAATTTTGACAATTTTATAAGATCTATTTGTCAAAATAAACTTATTCTTTAGAATTGGAATATTGAAATTTACATTGGTTATATTTTTGGTATATTTCTGACAAATGTTCATTTTTTAATGAATAGTGAAAAATACTGCATTTTACTTCAAAATTTATTTTTCATCTAATATAATTATATGGATAGATTATCTTTTTAATTGGTTTTAAAGTGTAAATATAATATATTTTTTCTATTTAATCCAATGGTGGTCATTGGGATTAATTTCACTTTGAAATTGGACATAAACAATTGTCAAACTTTTGATAGATATTGTTTCTTAAAAACACGATATTTGTTTTGACAGCGGGAATTAACTATATAATTTATTAATGAAAATTATATGTTTTGAATTTGGTAAAATGGATATCATTTCTGAATTTGGAATATCTAATATATATTAGGGTTAATTTTTGGTATTTTTCTGATAATGTCTTTTTTTTAATGAATAGTGAAAATACAGCTTTTTAATTCAAAACTGCCTTTTCAACCAATTTATTTATATATTTATATTGTTATTTTAATTGTTTATAAAGTATAATTGAATTATATTTTTATCACTTAATACAATTTTGTTCATGGGAAGTAATTTCACTTTTCAATTGGATGTAAAAACAAGTTAATATTTTGATAAATTTTACTTCTTAAAAACCCGTCTTTTGTTTTGATAATGGGATTTACTTTTAAATTAATTAATACAATTTATGTGTTTTGAATTTGATAAAATGGATTCCATATTTGTAATCAGAAGGTCAAAATTATATAATTAAGACTCTTTTGTGTTTGGACATTATGAATAGTAATGACGGTAATTATCTTTAATTATCGTGATTAATTAGTAATCCTATAGTTAAGGGTAATAAAATAATATCATAATAATAAAAAATGACCCAAAATGTGTCCTAATGATACGGGTTGTGTCATGGATGACCATGGGATGCCTTGTTCCAATCTTTGGGACCCCATGGAATCACTTTTGGGGTGATAGTGACACTTTTTAATTTTAAGTTTTTAAAAGGAAGAATAACCAAAATATGTATCCCCCAGGTAAACAAAATTTAGTTTTGTCTGTGTAAATTATATCTTGGACTATAAATATTAATTGGTAAGATAAATATATTTCCTACATCATATTAATTTTTTTATAATTTTTAGACATTAAATAAATTAATTTTTTTATGACACCATGATGATGCAGCGATTATCTCATTAATGAACGATTTAAATAAAATGAAAAGATAAGAGAAAATATAAGCCTTAAACTTCTCTAAAACCTATTGGATGAGTATATTTCGAATCCTTATCAGCTTATCCTCTAAATATACCAATGTAGGACCTTTAAAATATGAAACTCATTTTAATATAAAGTAACATTTCTTTACTTTCCAAGAGTTCCCCTCCTCCCTCTTATAAAAGGCCCCCACCTCTACCTCCTTACCCACACCTCTCAAGACATTGGCTCGGCGAAACTCTGATCATTTTATCTCTCCACATCCCTATATTCATCCTAGAAGATTTCCCTTAGGCAGAAAGCTCTTCAAGAAACCCTTTTGGTTCAAGCTAAGGGGAGTTACCCGATTTAAAGGTAAAGTCTTCACTAATGTTATTTTGTTTTATTTTTCTTCTCCACCACCTTAAAATATTTTTATTCCTTTCTTTTGTAAAAAAAACAGTATCTTCAACATAATAGGATGTTTTTATGAGAATTATTCGAGCTACACTTACACACACCTCTATCTAATGGTTAAAGAACATACTGTTTCCATGGATGGCGAATTACTGCCTCACGAAACAATGATTGTTCTATCTTCTCCTACCACCTATAATGGTGGCCATTCTGATGGGAATAATTTTATATATGATATATATTATATATATGTCCTCTCTATTCTTCTGTATTTTATATTTAAAACATACCTTTATGCTTTGCATGTTGTGCAAATGCGATAATTTCATTTGAGGAAGTGTGGACTACCGCCCCCTCAAGTGATGTGACTCGTTCATGCAATACATTGAATGTATAAAGAATTAAATTAATGGACTTATGTAACCAATATAAAATATATATTATACTAGAATTATAATATATATATATCTCTCATCTAGTTTTAATTCCATTAATGTGCCAGAGCAATGAAAGTAGCGTTCATGCGTACGTACGGCCTACCGTCTCCATGAATGGTGCAATTCATTTCTTTTTATCTCAAAATATTATGGAATAAGTATAAAACTAATATATACTGGATATATATGATATTTAAATCATTAATACTATTCTGGATATGATTTACTGACAACTACATTGACAATTCTTTTCAAACAAGATCATTTTTGACTCATGTACCGAACATCGACAAAACGTATGATATGAACTCATATAATTAACTAATTATTATAACATGATAATATATGATATTAATTGAAAAATAAACATTAAAGTATATCCTTAAGTAATTATAAATTGACCAAAGTTTATTATTCAAGAATATAAAGAAATGAATAAGACAAGTCAGACTTGAGGTAAGGGATCCTACCTCTCTCTTTCTTTATAAGTACTCTCCTTTATGTCATTTATTTTAAGCTCATCTTTCTTATGTTTGAGGATGTTCTTTTATATTTATAATTATATAACTTTTATGTTCATATTATGATAGACCCTATTTGATCTCATAAATCCATTTTTGGAGGTTTTAAGTGGCGTCGTTAGGCTGGTGAGTTTTTGTAAGGGATTTTTCATCTCACTTTTATTCCCGTGGGATTTATGCTACATTTGCCACCATTTCCTTTGAGTGGTGTATGTACTGCCCATTATTCTACTCTTTGGGTAATATAATTTTTTTATTGGTATTTACATCAATGTTGTATAGTCCTTCTATCATTGGGAGTACGTTTCGAAAGTTTCCCATGTCGGAAAGGGAACCTTTCACCCTCCCCATTTAAAAAAACTTCTTTTTGTTAGGTCTTTTAATCTTATTATGATGGGATATGTTCTTATATATCCTTACTGCTGTAAATGTTATGTCCAAGTGATGAGATACCCATTTTTATCTCTCATCATCTCATTTTCTGAATTCTAAAGTGACGCCGTTAGGCTGTCGAATTTCAGTAAGGGAACTTCTTAACCAAATTTCAATTCTTTGGGTTAAACCTCTACTTCTTGTTTTTATTATGCCAAGATTATGTGTGGAATCTCTATGATGTAATTTTCACAAAACTTTGTTTGTATATACTATTTCTAAACATAATCATCTCATTGATAAATTCTTACATCATTTATACGAACTTGTATGGGAAATTATAACTCAATATCATTTCATTGAGTTAAATACATATGTCAATGGTTTTGTTTTTCCAAGAGTATGTGTGAATTACTTATTATTGTTTTACACTTGATATCCACTTATATTGGGTGTATTTATAATTTTGACACATAATTATGTCATTGATTTATTCTTGTACTAATGACATGATCTTTGAATGGGATTACGTCTCAATTCGTCTTCCTTGAGACACTTCTTGATGATATGCACTTTTATTATTTTTAAAGTGTATATACAGCCCCTTTGAAATTCCATATCCATATTATGTCTATACTCAATTCATTTAAAAGTTTTGAAAATGGCCGACTTTCATGTGGCTTATAATTTAAATGTTGAAAATGGTAAAGGACTTTTTTATTAAACATTTTTTAAATGGTTTTAAAGATTTAGTATTTTAAACATTTATAATCCATGTCCATGTTTTAAAAATGGTTTTAAGGATTTATTTATATGGACATGAATGTTTTAAAACCCTTTAAAAAGTTTCTATGTGGTATGGGACACTTTGATTCTAAAATCTTTTTTAAATGTATTCTTTAAATATTTTCAAAGTATAAAGGGATTTTTCTCTCATAGAGTTTTAATGATTTTATTAGATGTTTTTATTTATGATAATATCATGATGTGATCTATTGTGATTGAAATGTGGAAATTTTATGTTTCTTTTATGCATATTTTAAAAGTTATGGTTATTTTATGGTTGTAACACCCCGAGCTTCCACGATATGCCTCTCTTTCAATAATGCAATAGCTTGCATTGTACGCAAGTTCGAGTTCTAAAACACCGCGACTAATCAAAGTAGCCGTTATGAATAGTAATAACCACCTTTTAAAATTATAGAAATTTTATATTTCAAAATGGACTACATTTTTGTATTCGTAATATCGAAATTAGCCTATGTTGAATTTTTGGTATTTTTCTGAGAACTTCTAACTTTTTATGAATAGTGAAAATTACTTAAAAACAACTTTTTTAATCAAAATAATTTATAGTAATAAATTATACTATTTAGTGGTTTGGAAGTATAATTAGAATATATTTTTACCATTTTATCCAATGGTGGTCATTAGAATTAATTTAACATTGAAATTGGACATAAACAATTGCCAATCTTTTGATATAAATTGTTTCTTAAAAACACGCTATTTGTTGTGACAGCGGGAATTAATTATAAAATTAATTAATGCAACTTATATCTTTGGAATTTTGTAAAATAATCATCATTTTTGAATTCGGAATATCAATTATAGCTTAGGGTGAAATTTTGGCATTGTTCTGAAAAACTTCAATTTTTGATGAATAGTGAAACCACTAAGTGGTAGTTAAATAACTGATTTTTCGTTTAAATGAAATATTACCACTTCTGTGATTTGATTTTAAAAAATCTGACATACATTGTTGTCATTAAGAAGTAAAATGTGGTTCAATGAGATTAAAATAATTTTTTGGTGAATAGTAACTTTTAAGTTCTTAATTGCGATTAGAGGTAATTAGTGTAGTTTAAGGTACAAATAATGTTATAATAATATGAGATGAGCATGACACTTGTCCTAATCCTATTGGATGAGTCATGGCCGACCAAGACAAACCATGGGTCAACTTGGGGACCCCATGGAGCCACTTTAGTTGGAAAATGACATTAATATATATTTATTTAATGTTAAAATTAAATTGACACAAACATGAGTTGTTTTACTAAAATAGTATTTAAGTGGAGTTAAACAAGTCCAAATTTTGATTATAAATATTCATTAGAAAGCTAAAACGATTTCCTACATCATAGTATTTTTTTTATAATTTTCAGACATTAAATAAATTAAATTATTAATGACATCATGATGATGCAGCGATGACCTCATTATTTAACGATTTAAATAAAATGGGAAGATAATGCAAAATACAAGGCTTAAACTTGTCCAAAGACAATTGTATGAGGAGATTTCGAACCCTTATCACCTTAGACTCGAATTATATAAGTGTGGGACCTTTAGAATCCTAAAAGCATTGTGTAATAATGTAACATTTCAATCATTCCAAAAGAGCCCCTCCTCTCCTCTTATAAAAGGCCCCCACCTCTCCCACATCATTTACACTTTCAAGCCATTTGGCTCGGCCAAAATCTGACCAAATACTCTCCCAACATCCCTCTATTACTCCTAGAAGCCTCACTTTGGGAATAACTCTTCCCAAGGAAGCCTTTGGCTCAAATCAAAAAGAGTTACCCGATTTTGAGGTAATGTCTTCTCTAATGTTGTTTTGTTTTATTTTTCTTCTCCAACCCCCTAAACTCTTTTTATTCATTTCTTTTGTAACAAATCCAGTATCCTCAATATACTAGGATGTTTTTATAAGAAGTATTCGAGCTACACTTACACACAACTACATCTAATGGTTAAATAACATGCGGTTTCTGTGGATGGCGAATTTCTGCCTCACGAAACAATGATTGTTCAACACTCATATAACACCTTCAAAGGTGGCCATTAAGATGTCACTATTTTTATATATGATATATAATATGTTTATGTTTTACTTATGCTTCTGTATTTGTCATTTATGGCATACTTTATGATTTCCATTATGGGTAAAACGCGATAATTTCATTTTAGGAAGTACGGACTACCACCCCCTCAAAGTGATGTGAATCGTTAATGCCATATGTGGGATGTATAAAGGATGGAGTAAATGATATTATATATGATATTATACTGGAACTATATTATACCTTTATATAATTATGATTTCACTACATTAAATACGAAATAGAAATGAACGTAGCGTTCATGCGTACGTACGGCTTACCGTCTCCATGAACGGTGCATTCCATTTCTTACCTCTAGATGTTACGTAATATTATGAATGAATGTATATAATGGATATATATGATATATATGATATCTACATCATTAATATAATTCTGTATATAATGGATATTTCACCACATGAACAACTTGTAATTATAAGAAGGTTATTGTTGACTCAAGTACCAAAGATCGACAAAACGACCGTTATTAACTTAAATAATTAAATAATGTTCATAACATGGTAATGAGTGATATAAATGGAATAATGAACATGAAAAAGGTTCTTAAGTAAATAGAAATTAACTCTAGTTTATTATTCATGAGGTTAAAGAACGGTCGAGTTAGGACAAGACACAAGGTAAGGGAACTTCTTAACCCAACTTCCATTCTTTGGGTTAATCTCCTACTTTCCGATTATGTCATGATATTATTATGTATTATTTTTTATTTTTACTTTCTTTATGTGTACCTGTAGTGAATACACATAATAGATCTATTTTATTCTAAAAATGATCTTTTTAAGGACTTCGTCTCAATCACCATCCATTGAGACATATTTTGTTTTATACACAAATTTCTTTTATACGGTGTATAAACCCCTTTGACTATTACGTTTATTCAAAAGGAATCTTTTTTTATACGAAGCGTTTTGCTAAATGACAAAAGGGAGTGTTTTTCTTTCCGTACATATGCGGCGACAATGACTTCTCCGCCGCCGTGACCATTATTTGAGTTTCGGCTTCCTCTACAAGCCATCATTTTTTTTAATGAAAAATAAATACAAAGTTTTAACTTTCTTTTATTTTGGTATTGAAAATGGTTTTGAAATCTTTTTTATTATATCAATGTGTTGTATTGATATCTTGTGATTGAAATGTGGAAATTTTATGTTTTCTTTATGCATGTTTTATGTGATACGATTATGTTATGGTTTATGATATGTTTAAACCTATTCATATGAGGAATGTATTGGACTTAATAAGTGACGGGTGGAGCCCGCTATAGCTCCTCGATGCATCGGTAGGTCTCATGAGACAACTAGACGTGGAATTGGCCGAGGCCCTTTCCCAATTTGATTTATGGTTTTGGCCGAGGCCTTAATCATTTTAGACGTCTTGGCCAAGGCCTTGACAAAATGTTTCAGAATGTCCGACATTATACATCCCCTCATTATGAAAGTGGTTATTGATATTGCATGTGATTATTCGACCAGTAAAATATCCATGTGAAGAAGTGAATGGCATTATCTCATTTTACTTTTGCCATATTATGTTGATGTTCAAGTTTAAAAGGATTTTGTTTTAGTTATACATTCCCTTAAATTTTTATGTTTATTTATGAAAGCTTCCGCAATATTGTTATCCTTACTGAGCATCTGAGCTCACCCCTTTCAATGTTTTAATATTTTCCAGGATGTGAAGAAGTATTTTATGAATGACCTGCAGGGATTGTGAGAAGAGGATATGAGTGTGGACTATGGAGACTTTGTTATTGTAGTTTTTCACTTTATGTTGTAATGTAACGTTTAAGAATGTATCTAGTGTTTCCAAGGCTACTAAACTAATCGGTCTTTAGAGACTTGATCTTTTGTGATCATGCCAATGTTACGAAGTAATGCACCGGCTCTGAGTAGCTGGGGTCGGGGCGTTACAGTTGGTATCAGAGGCAGTTTAGTACTAACCTTGGAATCTAGATTTAGATAAACTCTGATTAAGAGCACATAGCCCAAAGATAGACTTTGAGGATTAGTATAGAAGAACTTTCTAGAATTTTGGTATTGTAGAGATTTTGTGAGTTTTCCGAGCAATACATCCCTGTCTGGATACGAGCAGGTAGAGGTGGCTCTCGCACAGATGTACCTAGGGGTAAAACCCGAAAACACCGCTTTGAGCTAGACTTGAACGGGAACTGGTGCACGACAACGGGCCTTGCTGCACTCTTGGTCATAACACTCCCAGGGGATATCCTTAGGATAGTTCTCATTTTCTTTACAAACCACTATGAAGGGTTATGAGTATATACTTTACCAATGAAAACATTTCTTTTTATGATTATGGATTATATCCATAAATAGTTCAATTTATGTAAAGTGTTTTACAAAGATGGAATTATTTATTTTAATTCATAAACTAATCTAGTTTATGCCATTGTTTAGAAATGGCGCCTAGTGGAAGGAATGGAAACTGTATCAATACACGCACTCTGTGTAGGGATTGCCCTCCTTCTCAAGATAATTATTGTGGATCTGGAGATACAACTGGTGCTGATCAACTTATTACCATAATGGGACAACTCACTCAGGTTATGAATAATAACCTTACTCGTATGGAGCACCCTGATCCGCAACGTGGAGGATCAATGCTAGATCTTTTCATGAGGCAACAACCACCAACCTTCAATGGGAGTACAAATCCTATAGTAGCTGAGAAATGGATAAATTCCTTAGAGAAAATATTCCATGCCTTGGGGAGTAGTGAAAGGGAGAAGGTTGTCATGGCAGTTTACCGCCTCACTGGAGATACCGATCAGTGGTGGTCGCTGATTCAAAACACAAAGGAAGATGATGATGTATAAAATATGGAATGGAGGGAGTTCAAAGAGCTTTTCTTAGAAAAATACTTTCCTCGTGACCATCGAGCAGATATGGAAAGGCAATTTCTGAGTCTGAGGCAGAAGGAGGATGAGAATGTCGTAAAGTATGAGGCTAACTTTACAAGGTTAGCGAGGCATGCTGACGATTATATACGCAACCCAAGGAGTAAGATTGATCGTTTCTTTGATGGGTTAAAACCATTTCTCCGTCGAGCTTTAGTATCACAATCTTTCTCAACATACGAAGATATTGTCTCGTGTGCTATCAAGATAGAAAAGGAATTCTCTAATTCTTATGACAACAAAGTAAAGCAAGAGAAGAAGAGAACGAGGGAACAAGAGAATGATAAAGGGAAAAAGGGATAGAAGGATTTTCCATTATGTGATAATTGTGGGAAGAATCACCCTGGTACGTGCCTAAAAGGAATGGGAGTTTGTTATAAATGTGGAGAAAAGGGTCACCAGGCTCGTGATTACAAGGGAAAGAAATAGGCTGCCAAAGTTGAATGCTACAATTGTAGGGAAATGGGGCATTATGCAAATGAATGTCCTAAGCGTCAAGGAAACTTACCTCAGAAAAGGCCAAGGGATCAAGGCCAATCTTATGCTGTAACTACAGTTGAAGCGGAATAATTAATGTATTGGTGCTTTTGGACTCAAGGATTATATTCTGGTTATAAGAATAATGTGATATATATATATATGTGGATTGTACTGCATTACTTTTTGATTTCAGTAAGGTTTTAATATGATTAAGGTAATCATATTTTTAGTATGTGACAATAAGAGGAACTTTTCTTTGTTTGGCGAATCTGATGTTACAATTGATTTTGGAATTAAGAGACCTTTTAGTGAAAGTCTGGACAGAGGTATTTTGGATAACTATAAAGGTTGGAGTGGATTAAGTTGATCTTTGGATAGTATTGTTTAAGGTTAAAGCATTTCTGAAGATTATTTTTGGAATAGTATAGTACTATATTTTTAGGAAAAGGACAACCTGCAGGGTGGGGCATAACCCGTCGCGTCGGACAAAGCTGCAGGAATCGAACCCACAACCATAGTGTGACAGGCCTTTATTTCCTACCACTAGCCTATAGGAAGTCCCTGGTTATTAGAAAATAATTTTACTAATCTAAATTGTATGTGTTAACATTTGGAACCTTATACAATTAGGAAAAGTATAATATTTTTGGGTTCTATTATCTTTTTGAGTGAAAGGTGAGTTGAAGGTTGAAACTCTAATTGTCAGGCATAAATATATATATACCTATCTGTTATTCAATGAATAAATTAATTCTTAAACTTTAGTAAAGGGATATTAAAACAAAAAAATTCATTATCCTAATACCTTATGTCATGTTGAACTGATGATATTTTAAATCAATATAGATTGAGGGCTTTGAGGCCCTCAATTTGACAGTTGATTGTGATTGATGACCTCAATCACTCCCTACGAATATTTACGTTTTTCCTCCAATTATATGTCTCTAATTGCCACCAATGTTCTCCTAATCAAGATAATAATTGGGTGGTGACTTTTTCATTTCCCTTTCCCTCTTATTAAGGCTAAATTTTATTAACCTTATTTCTGATGTGGGTTTTCCACAAAGGTATTTTCTATTTTCAACCTTTTATTTTCAAAGAAAAATATCAAATTGCGAGGACGCAATTTATTGAAGGAGGGGAGAATGTAACACCCCGAGCATCCACGATATGCCTCTCTTTCAATAATGCAATAGCTTGCATTGTACGCAAGTTCGAGTTCTAAAACACCGCGACTAATCAAAGTAGCCATTATGAATAGTAATAACCACTTTTTAAAATTATAGAAATTTTATATTTCAAAATGGACTTCATTTTTGTATTCGTAATATCGAAATTAGCCTATGTTGAATTTTTGGTATTTTTCTGAGAACTTCTAACTTTTTATGAATAGTGAAAATTACTTAAAAAAAACTTTTTTAATAAAAATAATTTATAGTGATAAATTATACTATTTAGTGGTTTTTAAGTATAATTAGAATATATTTTTACCATTTTATCCAATGGTGGTCATTAGAATTAATTTAACATTGAAATTGGACATAAACAATTGCCAATCTTTTGATATAAATCGTTTCTTAAAAAAACGCTATTTGTTGTGACAGCGGGAATTAATTATAAAATTAATTAATGCAACTTATATGTTTGGAATTTTGTAAAATAGACATCATTTTTGAATTCGGAATATCAATTATAGCTTAGGGTGAAATTTTGGCATTGTTCTGAAAAACTTCAATTTTTGATGAATAGTGAAACCACTAAGTGGTAGTTAAATAACTGATTTTTCATTTAAATGAAATATTACCACTTCTGTGATTTGATTTTCAAAAATCCGACATACATGGTTGTCATTAAGAAGTAAAATGTGATTCAATGAGATTAAAATAATTTTTTGGTGAATAGTAACTTTTAAGTTCTTAATCGCGATTAGAGGTAATTAGTGTAGTTTAAGGTACAAATAATGTTATAATAATATTAGATGAGCATGAAACTTGTCCTACTCCTATTGGATGAGTCATGGACAACCAAGACAACCCATGGGTCAACTTGGGGACCCCATGGAGCCACTTTAGTTGGAAAATGACATTAATATATATTTATTTAATGTTAAAATTAAATTGACACAAACATGAGTTGTTTTACTAAAACAGTTTTTAAGTGGGGTTAAACAAGTCCAAATTTTGATTATAAATATTCATTAGAAATATAAAATGATTTCCTACATCATAGTATTTTTTTTATAATTTTTAGACGTTAAATAAATTAAATTATTTATGACATCATGATGATGCAGCGATGACCTCATTATTTAACGATTTAAATAAAATGGGAAGATAATGAAAAATCCAAGGCTTAAACTTGTCCAAAGCCAATTGGATGAGGAGATTTCAAACCCTTATCACCTTAGCCTCGAATTATATAAGTGTGGGACCTTTAGAATCTGAAAAGCATTGTGTAATAATGTAACATTTCAATCTTTCCAAAAGAGCCCCTCCTCTCCACTTATAAAAGGCCCCCACCTCTCCCACCTCATTTACACTTTCAAGCAATTTGGATCGTCCAAACTCTGCCCAAATACTCTCCCAACATCCCTCTATTACTCCTAGAAGCCTCACATTGGGAAGAACTCTTCCCAAGGAAGCCTTTGGCTCAAATCAAAAAGAGTTACCCGATTTTGAGGTAATGTCTTCTCTAATGTTGTTTTGTTTTATTTTTCTTCTCCAACCCCCTAAACTCTTTTTATTCATTTCTTTTGTAACAACACCAGTATCCTAAATATACTAGGATGTTTTGATAAGAAGTATTCGAGCTACACTTACACACACCTACATCTAATGGTTAAAGAACATACGGTTTCTGTGGATGGCGAATTTCTGCCTCATGAAACGATGATTGTTCAACACTCATATAACACCTTCAAAGGTGGCCATTAAGATGTAAATATTTTTATATATGATATATAATATGTTTATGTTTTACTTATGCTTCTTTATTTCTCATTTATGACATACTTTATGATTTCCATTATGGGTAAAACGCGATAATTTCATTTTAGGAAGTACGGACTACCGCCCCCTCAAAGTGATGTGAATCATTAATGCCATACGTGGGATGTATAAAGGATGGGGTAAATGATATTATATATGATATTATACTGGAACTATATTATACCTTTATATAATTATGATTTCACTACATTAAATACGAAATAGAAATGAAAGTAGCGTTCATGCGTACGTACGGCTTACCGTCTCCATGAACGGTGCATTTCATTTCTTACCTCTAGATGTTACGTAATATTATGAATGAATGTATATACTGGATATATATGATATATATGATATCTACATCATTAATATAATTCTGGATATAATGGATATTTCACCACATGAACAACTTGTAATTATAAGAAGGTTATTGTTGACTCAAGTACCAAAGATCGACAAAACGACCGTTATTAACTTAAATAATTAAATAATGTTCATAACATGGTAATAAGTGATATAAATGGAATAATGAACATGAAAAAGGTTCTTAATTAAATATAAATTAACTCTAGTTTATTATTCAGGAGGTTAAAGAACGGTCGAGTCAGGACAAGACGCAAGGTAAGGGAACTTCTTAACCCAACTTCCATTCTTTGAGTTAATCTCCTACTTTCCGATTATGTCATGATATTATTATGTATTATTTTGTATTTTTACTTTATTTATGTGTACCTATAGTGAATACACATAATAGATCTATTTTATTCTAAAAATGATCTTTTTAAGGACTTCGTCTCAATCACCATCCATTGAGACATATTTTGTTTTATACACAAATTTCTTTTATACGGTGTATAAACCCCTTTGAATTTTACGTTTATTCAAAAGGAATCTTTTTTTATACGAAGCGTTTTTCTAAATGACAAAAGGGAATGTTTTTCTTTCCATACTTATGCGGCGACAACGACTTCTCCACCACCGTGACCATTATTTGAGTTTCGGCTTCCTCTACAAGCCATCATTTTTTTAATGAAAAATAAATACAAAGTTTTAACTTTCTTTTATTTTGGTATTGAAAATGGTTTTGAAATCTTTTTTATTATATCAATGTGTTGTATTGATATCTTGTGATTGAAATGTGGAAATTTTATGTTTCCTTTATGCATGTTTTATGTGATATGATTATGTTATGGTTTATGATATGTTTAAACCTATTCATATGAGGAATGTATTGGACTTAATAAGTGACGGGTGGAGCCTGCTATAGCTCCTCGATGCATCGGTAGGTATCATGAGACAACTAGACGTGGAATTGGCCGAGGCCCTTTCCCAATTTGATTTATGGTTTTGGCCGAGGCCTTAATAATTTTAGACGTCTTGGCCGAGGCCTTGACAAAATGTTTCAGAATGTCCGGCATTATACATCCCCTCATTATGAAAGTGGTTATTGATATTGCATGTGATTATTCGACCAGTAGAATATCCATGTGAAGAAGTGAATGACATTATCTCATTTTACTTTTTCCATATTATGTTGATGTTCAAGTTTAAAAGGCTTTTGTTTTAGTTATACATTGCCTTAAATTTTTATGTTTATTTATGAAAGCTTCCGCAATATTGTTATCCTTACTGAGCTTCTGAGCTCACCCCTTTCAATGTTTTAATATTTTACAGGATGTGAAGAAGTATTTTATGAATGACCTGCAGGGATTGTGAGAAGAGGATATGAGTGTGGACTATGGAGACTTTGTTATTGTAGTTTTTCACTTTATGTTGTATTGTAACGTTTAAGAATGTATCTAGTGTTTCCAAGGCTACTAAACTAATCGGTCTTTCGAGACTTGATCTTTTGTGATCATGCCAATGTTACGAAGTAATGCACCGACTCTGGGTAGCTGGGGTCGGGGCGTTACAATGGTTCTTGGGTAATGTTTATGAAACCGGGTTGTTCCGTGATAAGCTAAGGGTGGGTGAGCCCCATATAGCTCTCCAATGCATTGGGTAACTCGAAGGAGTTAAACAGTAAGGTTTCTCCAAAGATATTTTGGGAATATACTGTGATGGGTATTCCAAATGTAACCATGAGGGTTACTCCCTACGTAGGAATGTTATGAATGCCTCACGTTACCTTTACGTCTTATGATTTCTATGAGTTATTCATAAATCTTATGATTTAATGTGGTATGTTAAAGTGCTTATGTTTTATGAGTAAAGTACGATTTCATTTATTCTTATGTACACATGGACTAATGTTTTCTTTCCGTATTGTTATAACCCATACTGATATTTTTGTGCTCATCCGAAGTTTTTGAAATGTTTTTCACAGGACATAAAGTGGAATAGGGTCAAGGATGGGATCAATGAAATGTAAGGTTGTCTAAAAAAAGGAACTAGACATGACTCTTTTGTCAAGAGTTTTTATTTTGTGAAAAAATGGAAAATGAGTAGATGTGCGTACTTTGTAATCTTTGAGATGTAATAGTTATGTCCTAATTCTCTAAAACTCTAAACCTGAAAAAGATCCTCAATGTTAACTATTCAATTTAATTCAATATTAAGTAATGTTTTAAGGACAGAGCCTTATAGTTGGTATCAGAGGTCGGTTTAGATAAATTTAGACTTTAGAGTGTTGTTTAAGCATAAGTGACAAGTTGTGTATAACCACACTGGTTAATATATTAGATAGAGTCATTGTTATTTATGAAAGCTGTAATGAGTTTGAGATAACTTGTATAAGTATATCGTTGGGTTTATCTTCCTCTTTAGTACATGATGATTTTGTTTTTATACTCTCACTGACATTTTTGGTTTTAGTAAATGGATGGATCTAGCAGGCACCAAAGTGAAAATGAGTTTGGAGGAAACTATGGTGGTTCTATGATTAAGAGACTGGATGAAATGGGGGATTCAATGGTAAATCTTGTGGTTATTCTAAACCAACTATCAAGAGTCCTTATCAAACACTTGAACCTTGGTGAGTCCTCTAATGCATCAGGTACGAGAGAACCAACTTGATGTGGAAGTTCAGGTAATAATTATAAAGGTAACAATTAGGGTTTATATGATCCTCACTTTTGAGGTAATTATGGGTTACTACATGATATGATGGAATATGAAAGGCATGAGATAAACTTGAGGTTAAATTATGTTATGGTTATTTTTGAAGATTTTATCGCTTTTTGTGAATGTTATAAGAATTATGTAGTTTTTGAAAAAGGACAACACGTAGACCGTGTGACAACCTGTCACATCGGACGGAGCAGTGGGAATCGAACCCACAACCAAAGTGCGACTGGTATTTATCACCTACCACTGGACTACGTGAAGTCCCTGGTTATTTTGACTAATTATTTTTAGTTACATGATCTTATGAATCTAGAATAAGTTGATTTTGGGTTATCTATGGAAATTATTAACATATCAGGGAGGGTATGTGATTAGATTAATTAATTTTCAGTATGAGACTTTAAGAGTAACGAATGTTATTTGGAGATAAATGTTAATATTTACCTTGGAAGACTATGTGATTAAATCCTTCAAAGATTTGGGTTTCAATATTAGTTTGGTTTATAGACAATTGTTTATAGAGTGGTCATTGTTGAACTTTGGGTTTTGTTGGACAAATTTTGGAGATTAAGAATAGATTTTATTTTTATAAAGGATTATTCTTTTTGGGTATTATGTGATCTCGTACTAACAATTTTGGTTTTGGTTTTGGTCTAAAGACATGGGAAATATATAGTTCTCATTTCTGGATTATGTGATTCTCTAGAAGTTGATTATAGCGCTCTTAATGTGAACAAGTCATCCTAAACACTCATCTTTTGGTGACAATATGAGTTTGTGTTAGAAATATAGTAAAAGTTGAAAGTCTACATGACAAGTAAGTATGTTTCCTTATTATTTAGTTAAGCTCATAAATAAATTCCTCAATGAAAAGTAACTTTAAACTAAAATGTTTTCTGTTAACTTTTCTTACTGGGGAATCAAATACCGTTTAACCCTTCTTTAGTTTGTGATTTTCTTGGGGTTAACTTTCTCAAAATCATGTTTTTTATCACTCTCCATCAGATATGACCCTTTTTTTCCTCCTCAATATCAATGTTTTCATGGAATCCTAGTATGGGTTAACTCGGGTGACCTTTGTACTTCTCTTTCTTTCTTTTAAAGTGATATTTTAATTGACTCCTTTTCCGATGTGGGGATTTCAATGAAATTTACAAGCCCAATTTTAAAATTGCGAGGATGCAATTCCCCAAAGGGGGGAAGTATGTAACATCCTAGTTAAATAAATAATATTAAATTTTCATATTTATTAATATTTTTGAATAAAATATTAATATTACTTTAAAGGGAATGCTATGCCCGATGGCGTACCCAATACGCAACAATGAGTTTGTTTGAAATATTACGTTGCACACTAATAATATAATAATATTATTTTAAATAGTTAATGCCTAGCCATTGTAATGGCATGAATGAACAGAACTAACAAAAAAAATGATTACATATGTTTGTTAAATATTTTTACATTTATCCAATAAATGTTAAAGGCTTAAAATGCAAATGAATCCAATTTTACGAATAAATACTCTAATATTGTTAAAAGATTGTTTTACCGCCTTTTAATGGAGAACCTTTTTGAAATCCAAATTTTGACAATTTAATAATCTCTATTTTTCAAAATAAACTTATTCTTTAGAATTGGGATATTTAAATTTACATTGGATAAATTTTTGGTATATTTCTGACAAATGTTCAATTTTTTAATGAATTGTGAAAAATACTGCATTTTACTTCAAAACTGCTTTTTCATCTAATTTAATTATATGGATAGATTATATTTTTAATTGGTTTTAAAGTCTAAATAGAATATATTTTTACCATTTAATACAATGGTGATCATTGGGATTAATTTCATTTTGGAATTGGACATAAACAATTTTCAAACTTTTGATAAATATTGTTTCTGAAAAACATGCTATTTGTTTTGACAGCAGGAATTAAATATATGATTTATTAATGAAACTTCTATGTTTTTAATTTGGTAAAATGGATATCATTTCTGAATTTGGAATATCAAATATATCCTAGGGTTAATTTTTGGTATTTTTCTCATAATGTCTTTTTTTTAATGAATAGTGAAAAATACAACTTTTTAATTCAAAATTGCCTTTTCATCCAATTTATTTATATATTTAGATTGTAATTTTAATTGTTTATAAAGTATAATTGAATTATGTTTTTATCACTTAATACAATTTTGTTCATGGGAAGTAATTTCACTTTTAAATTGGATGTAAAAACAAGTCAATCTTTTGATAAATTTTACTTCTTAAAAACCCGTCTTTTGTTTTGACAATGGGATTTACTTTTAAATTAATTACTAAAATTTCAGTGTTTTGAATTTGATAAAATTTATTCCATATTATGAATCCAAAGGTCCAAATTATGTAATTAATACTCTTTTGTTTTTGGACATTATGACTAGTAACAACGGTAATTATGTTTAATTATCGTGATTAATTAGTAATCGGGTAGTTAAGGGTATTAAAATAATATCATAATAATAACAAATGACCTAAAAATGTGTCCTAATTCTACTGGTTGTGTCATGGACGACCATGGAATGCCTTTTTCCAAACTTTGAGACCACATGGAATCACTTTTGGGGTGATAGTGACACTTTTAAATTTTATGTTTTTAAAAGGAAAGTATAACCAAAGTATGTATCACCCAAGTAAAACAATTTTAGTTTTATCTGTGTAAATTATCTCTTGGAGTATAAATATTAATTGTAAATATAATACTATTTCATACATCATAGTATTTTTTTATAATTTTTAGACATTAAATAAATTAATTTTCTTATGACACCATGATGATGCAGCGACTGTCTCATTAATGAACGATTTAAATAAAATGAAAAGATAATGTAAAATCTAAGACTTACTCTTGTCTAAAACCAATTGGATGAGTATATTTAGAACCCTTATCTCTTTATCCTAGAAATATATCAATTTTGGATCTTTAAAATCCAAAAATCATTTTAATAGAAAGTAACATTTCTTTACTTTCCAAGAGTGCCCCTCCTCCCACTTATAAAAGGCCCCCACCTCTACCTCCTTACCCACACCTCTCAAGCCATTGGATTGGCAAAAATCTGATCATTTTATCTCTCCAAATCCCTCTCTTCATCCTATAAGTCTTCCCTTAGGCAGAACTCTCTTCAAGAAACCCTTTTGTTTAACCCAAGGGGAGTTACCCGATTTAAAGGTAAAGTCTTCCCAAATGTTCTTTTGTTTTATTTTGCATCTCCAACCCTCTAAACTCTTTTTATTCCTTTATTTTGAAAGAAAACCAGTATCTTAAATATACTAGGATGTTTTTATGAGAATTATTCGAGCTACACTTACACACACCTCTGTCTAATGGTTAAAGAACACACTGTTTCTGTGGATGACGAATTACTGCCTCACGAAATGATGATTGTTCTATCTTCTCCTACCACCTCTCATGGTGGACATTATGATGGAAATATTTTTATATATGATATATATTATATATATTTCCTCTATATGCTTCTGTATTTTATATTTAAAACATACCTTTATGCTTTGCATGTTGTGCAAATGCGATAATTTCATTTGAGGAAGTGTGGACTACTGCCCTTCAAGTGATGTGACTCGTTCATGCAATACATGGAATGTATAAAGAATAAAATTAATGAACTTATGTAAACCATATAACATATATATTATACTGGAATTATAATATATATATATATCTCATCTAGTTTTAATTCCATTAATGTGCCAGAGCAATAAAAGTAGCGTTCATGCGTATGTACGGCCTACCGTTTTCATGAACGATGCACTTCATTTATTTTTATCTCCAAATATTATGGAATAAGTATAAAACTAATATATACTGGATATATATGATATTTAAATCATTAATACTATTCTGGATATGATGTACTTACAACTACATTGACAATTCTTTTCAAACAAGATCATTTTTGACTCATGTACCGAACATCAAAAAAATGTATGATATGAACTCACATAATTAACTAATTATTATAACATGATAATATATGATATTAATTGAATAATAAAAATTCAAGTATGTCCTTATGAAATTATAAATTTACCAAAGTTTATTATTCAGGAATATAATGAAATGAACAAGACAAGTCAGACTTGAGGTAAGGGATCCTACCTCTCTCTTTCTTTATACGTACTCTCCTTTATGTCATTTCTTTTAAGCTCATATTTATTATGTTTGGGGATGTTATTTTATATTCCTCATTCTGTAATTTTTATATTCATATTATGAGAGACCCTATTTGATCTCATAAATCCTTTTTTGGAAGTTTTAAGTGGTGTCGTTAGGCTGTCGAGTTTTCATAAGGGATTTTTCATCTCACTTTTATTCCCATGAGATTTATGCTATATTTGCCTCCATTTCCTTTGAGTGGTGTATGTACTGCCCATTATTCTACTCTTTGTGTAATATACTTTCATTTATGAGTATTTAGATCAATGTTTTATAGTCCTTCTTTCATGGGGTGTACGTTTCGAAAGTTACCCAAGTCGGTAAGGGAACCTTTCACCCTCCCCATTTAAAAAAACTTCTTTTTGTTAGGTCTTTTAATCTTATTATGATGGGATATGTTCTTATATATCCTTACTGTTGTAAATTTTATGTCCAAGTGATGAGATACCTAATTTTGTCTCTCAACATCTCATTTTTTGAATTCTAAAGTGACGTCGTTAGGCTGTCGAATTTCTATAAGAGAACTTCTTAACCCAATTTCAATTCTTTGGGTTAAACCTCTACTTCTTGTTTTTATTATGCCAAGATTATGTGTGGAATCTCTATGATGTAATTTTCACAAACCTTTGTGTGGATATACTATTTCTACACATAATCATCTCATTGATAAATTCTTACGTCATTTATACGAACTTGTATGGGAAATTATAACCCAATATCATTTCATTGAGTTAAATACATATGTAATTGGTTTTTTTCCAAGAGTATGTGTGAATGACCTACTATTGTTTTACACTTGATATCCACTTATATTGGCTGTATTTATACTTGTCACACATAATTATTTCATTGATTTATCCTTGCACTAATGAAATGATCTTTTTATGGGATTACGTCTCAATTCCTCTTCCTTGAGACACTTCTTGATGATATGCACTTTTATTCTTTTTAACGTGTATATACAACCCCTTTGAAATTCCATATCCATATTATGTCTATACTCAAGTCATTTAAAAGTTTTGAAAATGTTCTACTTTCATGTGGCTTATAATTTAAACGTTCAAAATGTAAAAGGACTATTTTATTAAACATTGTTTTAAATGGTTTTAAAGATTTATTATTTTAAACATTTATCATCCATGTCCATGTTTTAAAAATGGTTTTAAGGATTTATTTATACGGACATGAATGTTTTAAAACCCTTTAAAAAGTTTCGAAGTGGTATGGGACACTTTGATTCTAAAATCTCTTTTAAATGTATTCTTTTAATATTTTCAAAGTATAAAGGGATTTTTATCTCATAGAGTTTTAATGATTTTATTAGATGTCTTTATTTATGATAATATCATGATTTGATCTCTTGTAATTGAAATGTGGAAATTTTATGTTTCTTTTATGCATATTTTAAGTGTTATGATTATGTTATGGTTCTTGGGCAATGTTTATGAAATCTGGTGGTTCCATGATAAACTAAGGGCGGGTGAGCCCGATATAGCTCTCCAATGCATTAGGTTATACGAAGGAGTTAAATGGTAAGGTTTCTCTGAAGCGATTTAGGGAATATACTGTGATGGGTATTCCAAATGTAACCATGAGGGTTACTCCCTATGTAAGAATATTATGAATTCCTTAAGTTACCTTTACGTATTATGATTTCTATGAGTTATTCATAAATCTTATGATTTAATGAGGTATGTTAAAGTGCTTATGTTTTATGAGTAAAGTATGATTTTATTTGTTCCTATGTACACATGGACTAATGTTTTCTTTCCGTATTGTTATAACCCTTACTGATATTTTTATGCTCATCCCAAGTTTTTGAAATGTTTTTCACAGGACATAAAGTAGAATAGGGTCAAGGATGGGATCAAGGAAATGGAAGGCTATCTAAAACAAGGAACTAGACATGACACTTTTGTTGAAGAGTTTTTATTTTGTGAAAAAATGGAAACTGGGTAGATGTGACTACTTTGTAATCTTTCAGATTTAATAGTTATGTCCTAATTCTCTAAAAATATAAACCTAAAAAGATCCTCAATGTGAATTATTCAATTTAATTCAATTTTAAGTAATGTTTTAAGGCCGAGGCGTTATAATGGGAGTCTTTGGATGTCCCTTATGAACCATTTTAATTTCCACCTCAGTGCTGTGCTCACTTACACTATGTGTACCCACAAGAGGAGGGTCCAAAATACTATTAGATATCTCTAACTCTGAACAGATTTGAACCCATGAAGATATCATTGAAGGCTGAGGATTATCCAGTTTATTCCTCAACTAGATGGAGTTATAATCCTTCTCTAGACCATTGTCACTAGAACCAATTCCTAAGCGCACTACTGCAGTGTATAAAGTAGCCACGAGAGTCTTGGATCCTCCTTCACCCACCAGTTTCGGAACTACTAAGATAAGACCACTACCATGTCACTTTATCTATATAGCATGACCTTATGGACCAAAAGGAATAAGTATAAGTGCTTTAGGATCACCCAGATCCCTTCTCAAGTGACTAGAGATTTTGTCTATGAGTGGATTCTATTTATGTGATCTACTCTTCACATCCGTTGCTGATTTAAGCACAGAATCCACGCCCTCAAACTCTTTTATAGAGAAGCACGACTCTACATAGGCCTCTGGTCCCTTAGCACTATCTGTACCCATTTTCTTATATTCTCCTATCTTCTTATTGATATTCTTAGACCCTTGATGATAGGTTACAGTTGAATGGCCAATACACTTACAGATTGAACAAAAATCAGACCATGATTCATATAACACCAGATGCTTGCACCATTACTCTCCACTAACTATAATAAAAAAAAATCGAATGAACCCTAGAAAAATGAACTTTCACATATACATGAGGTTTAACATGGTGGAAAATAGATTCAATAAATCTTTCCAAACACAAGTATCTACCCACAACATTTCCAAGCAGTTTAATAATAGAGAGATTTTGAAATGGTAGTTTAAGGTTAGGAAAACTCACCCAAATCACCATAGAAGGGAAATCATGATTCATATGGATGTCATAAGTCCATATAAAGTGGTAAAACTAAGATCCATTGAAGATATGAGGAGTTCTTGAGTAATATATAGTTAAATCATACTCCGATTCGAATCAAATAAATAATGTATTTACTGTCGATCAAACCCACACTCGCCCACTCCTATAAATCCCAAGATTCGAATACATGCCTATCAAATGAGTAAACTGAGGGACATAATTCCTTGATCCATTCTATTATATTAAGACGAATAAGAACCAAAGTTTTGTTAAACTCTATGATTGATAATGAGAGTTCGGGGACCCCATCGAGCAAATCTTTGACTTTCATACACAGTGAGGCTTGAGGGAAAGGGGGAATAAGATCAGGGTTAGAAAAGGGAGAGAAAGATGGGCCCACTCCCTTTCTGGATGTTGGAGGTCCTACCCCCGCTATATGGAGAGGGACTATCTCGAAGTCCTTCACAGTTACGGAGGAGCTAGTTTTGTAGCTCCCCCAGAATGACCAACGTTTTGAGAGGCCGCCATTATGGGTTTATGTTTTAATCTCATTTTTAATCGGTATTATTTATGATTGAATATACTTTGGGGGAATTATATTCTATTTATCTCTTAAACCCCACATATTTTTCATATCCAAATTTTATTTATAGGGTTTTCATGTTTTCCTTTCATTAAACTCTTTATGGTAGTTAAAACGATAAAGAAATTGTTTTTAAGAAAGGTCGACCTTATTTCCTCTTTGGTCGATGAATTTTTTCTTCTATGCACATATATTTTAAACTTATTTCAATAATATTATTTTATATGAAAATAATATTATTTAATTACATTTTAAAATATATTTTACTGTTTTTAATAATTTAAATTAAACCATTTTTTTGTTTTCTAAATGGGGCACTTTTTGGACATTTTTAGAAAAAGTTTGAAATGAATATTTATTTTAACATTTACCTCATGAACATATTTTATTTTCATCATTAATATTATTTTATTTTAATATTTATTTATATGTTTCCATGTTTGTTTTCATAGAAAATATTTTCCATCAAAATTTTTGGATTTTTTATTTAAAATGTTATCAAAAGAAAAGGATATTTTTCTCATGTTTTTAAAGAAAGTTTCAAACATTATTTTAAAGTAATTTTTCATATATTTTAATATCCTTCTATATTTATTATACTTTAATGGGGTTATAATATAATAATATCATCCAATTTCTTTATCTGGATGGAATTTGATTATGTTATGTGAAAAAACATTATTAATCTTTTTTCTTTTTCATGAGTTATGTTATAATTAATTGGTGAATGTTTTTGTGATCTTGTAGAACACATATTTATGGTTTTAATTTTATGATAGGTGGGTTCATTAAATTAATCTAATTTATTGGGTAATTATTTATAACTCATTAGATAATTTTTACTAGAATGAGGAGTGAACCTAGTTTAGTACGAGACTCAATACACTATGATAGTCTTTGTAGTGAACCTTGAATAAGGAAATGATGGAATGGGAAGTGAAACCAATGCACTATGGGAGTTTATCCACTATGATATTCTTAGAAGTTAACATTTACTAATGAAATGATTTTATATTATTATGATTTTGATATAATTCCTATGATATATTCTTATGATTATGATATGCATTCATATATCATGATTGATTAATGATGACTCCTCACTCTTATTACTCCTATATTTTGAAATGCTAAATATTTGGGCCATGCTTCATGATTTATGATCTATGAATGATTTGGTATGAACTTTGTATGTTATATTAATTATCTTATATCCTTATTGTTATAATATGATTGCATACGATCTTTGATTAACATCTCTAATGTTTATCCTTATCGAGAATCTAAGCTCACATTTTCTTATGTATCCAGTATTACCTAGATTATGAAGAAAGGATTTATGTAGGATGTGTCTAAGAAGGGTACTATAAGAGAACAACTTTATAGAAGATATTTATGTTATTTTATTAATTTAATTATAAATATCGTATTTAAAGACACTAAAATATTTTACTTCTCAACTCTATATTATTACGAAATATATTTATTATTAATCTAAAATGATAAAATATTTATATAGGTCAAGATTATGTTACCTTAGTTGGTATCATAGGGGAGTTTAATTATTTTTAGAGATTAGGTTATAAATATTATGAGGTTAGAACTTATGACAACCTTTCGTGAATTAAAAGTGATATAGGGTGAAAATTTTCATCAACCAAAGAAGAAATAAGGTTGAATTTTCTTAAAAAAAATTCTTGAACATTTTAAGTGTCGAGTCAAAAGTCTTATTTTGACTTTTCTATTCATTTTTGTTTTGGAAATCACAAACTCCCTTTTTAAAAGTAAATTAATATACTGTTTTATCGTACTCGCTTTAAGTATTTTGTTTTACCTTTCATCATTGTGATTTTTCATATATTTTTGATAATAATCGTTCACATGAGTTTCATAGAAATAGGTTATTCCATGATTATCGTAATAAGTCAGGATAATTTTTCAAACATACAGCCCACATACGATTATTTATAGTACACACTATTCAGTTTTCATACTGAAAATATTATTGTAATGATAATCATCATACTGACTCTCAAAATGAGAATAATAAGATCCATTCAAA
This sequence comes from Viscum album, assembly GCA_963277665.1. Classification (NCBI taxonomy): domain Eukaryota; kingdom Viridiplantae; phylum Streptophyta; class Magnoliopsida; order Santalales; family Viscaceae; genus Viscum; species Viscum album. Next base: position 1,823,408,363 of record OY728132.1, on the reverse strand, counting down.
CTGATTTTTTTGTAACTAGAAAGATATATCGTAATAATTAGAAATATTTATATAGTAATGATGACCATTGTAAAATGATGTCATTGTTTCAATTATAAGATGATCATTATAGTTCAAGGTGTCCAAGTCCCACTGAGATTTTAGGAGATAATTTGACCATTGGAATCCAATATGACCATTGGGATGAAGGCCTATAAATACCAGGTCATTTGAATGAGCTCATAACTTTTGAAAAATTGGAGACACTCTGTGAGAGCTCTGTCAAAGTGCTGCTTTGTGTGAAAACTTTGAAGAGTACAAGTTGTGAACTGGTCATTTCACATACTTGTTACTTTCAAGAGTTTTTACTAGCTTAGTATGATTTCAATAATTGTGATTAATATTGAGGGATTCTATGTATAAGAAGACAACTGTGCCGATCTTTTTCCGATTGAGGGATTCCGTGGATATGAAGACAGAGGTGCCGATCACCTTCTTGATGGAGGGCTTTCGGGGATTGCAAGATAGAGTCCAATCATCATATCGAGGGATTACCCTAGTGTGGGTAAGACATAATTTCTTGAAAATATAAATCGACAGACCTCTATCCAAGGTTATTGGACACCATTCTCTTTGGGTTAAAATAATTGTATCCATTTAGTTGTTTTACTTTCCCACAACATTTTAATAGAAATTGAATTATTTTCTATTCTCTATTTTGTGATTACAATATTTGTTATTATGATTTTTGGGATTATGATCTATTCATTTACCCAGTATGATTCTACATGCATTATGAAAGAATCATTAATTATTTTACTCTATTTATCGTAACCATTGTGATTATGATCCATATCACGCTTACTCCGATTAAATAGTTTTCTTACTATCAATATGATTAATTTAAATTACGACTTGTGGTATACTTATTGTAAACTACCTATTTTGATAAATTATCCATCATACTTAAGGACCCGTATGATTACTATTCGAACACAATTAAGAGGTTTTTGAATTTAATTTATTTAAATCCCTTTAAAATAAATTCTTTTAGGGATTAAAAAAAGTTTTTAAACCTACAATTCACGCCCTCCTATATTGTTCCATCTAAATATACATTTCAATCCTATAATTGGTATCAAATCTAAGTCTCTATAATATTGATACTCACATTTGGTATCAAAAAAGGATTACACTTCTATTACTTGCTATTCTTTTTATTTGTTTTATTTTTCAAGTTAGATATAAACTATTTTTTTCTAAATACACAATAAACTAACAAGTATTGTTGAAATAGTTTTTTATTGTTTTCAAAATGGAAGGATTAAATGATGTTACAATTTACAATCTCAATCTAAATAGGCCACCAATTTTTGATGGAGATGATTTTTAATACTTTAGATGCATAATAAAGCTTATGTTATAAATACTGGAGTAGAATTTTTTTTCATTCTTATTGGAGATTACAAAATTCCTGAGAAGGATTTGAGTGCTTTCAAAAATCAAGAAAAATAGGAATACCCGATGAATTACAAAGTGAGAAATAACTTATTATGTTCTATGAATAGAAATATTTATAGTCAGTTTTTGTTTTGTGAAGCAGCAAATATTATTTGTAAAAAATTAGAAATTACTCATTTTGGAACATCAAAGGTTGTTGAGACTAGAATGGAAATGATTAGAGATGACTATCAAGCATTTGAATTTCCTCATGAAGAACCAGTTACAGAGGTACCATAGAGATTTTTTACTATAATCAACATCTTACATTCTAATATAGAGAAAGTTTTGGAAGATGAAATTCTTGTGGAAAATAAAATTGATGAAATGTCCAATGAATGAGAATCAAGGAGGAAAATGTTTGATAAATCGAAGAAAATTAAAAAGAATTCTCTTAATGATATTTTTGAAACTATTTTATGGTATGAAGGAAGATGGAAAATATATGCTGAAAAAGTCAAGAAAAAGAAAGGTGGAGTTTCTTTTACATATAATAAAAACTCTATTAAATCTCCGACAACATATATTGTTTTCAAGTCTTCTAGAAAGAAGAATGTTTTTATTCAATAAGATTCAATTGATTATGAAAAGTATAAGAATGAATTAGCCAATCCTTATCAAAGGACGAACTAGATAGTTGGAAATAAATATTTTCAATATCAATATGAGTAGAGTTACACGGATAATGGTGATAAGAAATATTCTGAATTTACATGTTTTAAATGAAATAGAGCAGGACATATCAGACATGATTTCCCAAAAAACAAAAGAGAAGATAGAAAGGAAAGAAATTTTGGTAGAAATCATAAAAATTATTTCAAGAAAAAAGGAATTAATGTTTTAAAATCTAATGAATAATTAAGTGCAAGAGGAGGATATTCTGCTAATAATTATTTAGATGAATAAAGGTTAAATCAAAATAATATTGGTCTCTATGCAAGAATACATTTAGAAAGTCAATGTTTTATGTCTAAGGTACATACTTATGATTCTTTAACAAATATGTCTTCACATGGTAATTATGTTGAATAAAAATAATTCTATATCTTCTGATGAAGAATCCTCTTCATCTAGTGATAATAATACTTTAACATCATATGCTGAAGTTTCAAGATTTGATAAATTACTTGAATATAAAAATTTTAAATTTAAAAAGAAACTTGAAAAAGAAAATTATAGAATAAATGTGTTGAAAAAACAAGGATGAGATCTTTCTAAAGATCTTGATAAGAAAATTTTAAATTAATTTAATATCTAAAAAATTTAAGAAAGCTAATTCTGAAAAGGATATGATTTCAATGGATTTTGAAAAATTCATTTAGGAGAAAAATGTTTTAGAAATAAAATCCACTTCTAAAATTAATACTAATATGAATAAGAATATATTTGTAAAAATAAAGTATGAAATTTATTCTCTTAATAAATTCTTATCTAATTTCAATTATGTATGGGAAAGTTTTGATAATATGTAGAAACAAATTCGTTCTCTTAAGAATAGTTATGGAAATGGTTATTCTCATTCAAAACTTGTTTTTAATAACAACTATTTTGTTCCAAAAAAGTGAACCATTCTATACTAAATGTAAAATGTTGGTCATTAGAATAAATTTTTTTCTTTAAATAAAATTAAATATTTAGGGTTCTACAAAGCACATTTTTCAAAACAAATGTGGATTCCTAAATTTTTTCTTTCTAACATTTCTTTATCCAAAAAGTTTGAATTCCAAAAGTCTAGTTATTTTGTTTTCAGAAAAAGAAAGTAAGTACCAACAAAAATTTTACTTGGTACGTGGAAAGTGTTTATTCCCAAGATTTCAATGGTTACAAAGAATATTTTGAAAATATTATTGAAATGAAATGTTGAAGAGTCACCTTTACAGACAATGGTTGAGGAAATATTTTTGTTTTATGTAATATTTTTATTCTTGGAAAAAATTTGATTTCAAATGATTTATTTTTAAAATTTCTTAAGAACAAACTTATAAGTAAATGTAAATTATGTGATGAAGGTTATCTTTTTAATTTTAGGAATGATAAATGTGTAGTAAAAAATTCCCTGGATGAATTCATTATTTCTACCCATCGACATGAAAATGTTTACACACTTAACTTAGAAGACCTTAGGAGCCAAGAATTAACTTACCTTGGTGAAATGGAAGATAAATCTTGGTCATGAAATAGAATATTTAGAAAATTTAACCTTAGAAATTTATATAAATTATTTAAGAAAATACTTGTAGAGTATCTAACGAAACTTTTTTTGATTCTTCAGAAGTCTGTGACCCTTGTTAATACAAAAATCAACATAAGTCAAGATTAAAATATATTAGTGAATTATTAACTACTGATGCTTTATAGTTAGTAAACATGGACTTATTTTGTCCTACACAAAATAGAAGTATTAGAGGAAAATACTATGTATTTGTTTTGGTTGATGATTACACAAGATACACATGGGTTTATTTTCTAGCAAAAAAATATGAATCCTATTTTCATTTTAAAACTTTTATAGCCAAATTCAAAAATGATAAAAACCTTACATTTATAACTTTTCATAGTAATCATGGTGGATAATTTATAAATTATTATTTTGAAACTTTTTGTAGTAAGAAAGGAATTACACATAACATTTCATCCCCTATAAATCCTCAACAAAATGGTGGTGTTAAAAGAAGAAATAGTATTCTTCGAGAGATAAAAAACCATGTTGACTAAATATTTTATTACAAAACATTTCTAGGCTGAATCTATTAGTAATTATTTTTAAAATATAAATCGAGTTTTAATTAAAACATTTATTCATAAAACACCCTATGAATTTTGGACTGGTTGAAAACCAAAGTTTTCATACTTTAATGTGTTTGGATGCATGGTATTCATATTGAATAAAATAGATAATTTAAATAAATTCTCACCAAAATTCAGTGAAGTTATTTTCTTAGGATATTCTACTACTTTTAAGGCATATAGAGTTTTAAACGAAAATTCTTGTACTGTTGAGGAAACAGTACATGTCAAATTTGATTAAACTGACCCTTTTGTTTTTAAACCATCTCAAACTACAAATTCTAATGTGTTTTCAAAAACTAATTATCAACATTTTATGGAAGACTATTATATTATGTAAAATAATAAAGAAAATTTTTATGAAGTATTTTCTCTAGAATACTTTCTACCTTATTTTTATGAAGAAGTTTTACAAAACTCAAGTGAGTTGTTTCTTAAGAATCATTCTTGTGATATTATCATTGGTGATGTAAGTAAATCTGTATGGACTATAAAATATTTGATAAATGATATAGAAAATTTTTCTATCTTATCCCAATTCGAAAAAAATCATTTTTGGATTTATGTGACGAATATTGGATTATAGAAATGCAAGATGAGCTAAATGAATTTAAAAAGAATAAAGTATGGAACTTGGTTGAAAGACCTAAAAAAACCTCTGTAATTGGAGTTAAATTGGTATTTAAAAACAAATGTGATGAAAATGGAATTATAGTTAGAAATAAATCAAGATTAGTCTCTAAATACTGTAATCGACAAGAAGTCATTAACTATGAATAAACCTATGGCTCGATATCAAGACTCGAATCTATTTGAATTTTGTTATCCTTTGCAACATTCTCCAGTTTCAAACTTTTTTCAAATGGATGTAAAGTTTGATTCCCTTAATGGATATGTACAACAGGAAGTTTTTGTTGAACAAACTCCTAGTTTTAAAGACACAAAACATCCTAAATATGATTTTAAACTTTGTAAAGATTTATATGGGATAAAACAAGCCCATGGATCCTAGTATGATATAATTACATGATTTTTGTTCCAAAAAAATTTTGTTAAGGGAATTAATGATCCAACTATTTTTATAAATAAATAAAACAAAAATGTTTTGATTGTTCAAATTTATGTTGATGTCATTATATTCAAATCAACTCAGTAATCTTTAACTGGTTCCTTTTTGAATGTTATGAAATATTAATTTGAAATGAGTTTGATGGTGGAGTTAACATTCTTTCTTAGTTTTCAAATTTCTCAAAAACCTGAAGGAAATTTTTTGTACTGAAATAAATATATTTAAGATATTATTAAAAAGTATGGATATGTCAATACTAAAAGTATTAGTACTTTAATAAGTACCTCAAATACTATTGAACTTGATGAATCTATTCAACCATTAAACCAAACAACTTTTATAGGTATGATAGGAAGTCTGCTATACTTAATAGCTAATCTTCTAGACTTAATGTTTTCCGTGTGATTATGTGCAAGGTATTAAGAAAAAACAATAATCCCATTTAAATGTAATAAAAATAATTTTTTAGTATTTAAAGGGAACTATGGATTTTGGACTATTCTATTCTTCTGGAAATGATTTTTAATTAAATTTTTTTGGATGCTAAATTTAGTTGCTGTAGAATGGATAGAAAAACTACATCCAAAACTTGTAATTTCTTAGGTGATTCATTAGTTTTTTTTCTTTTAAGAAACCCCACTCTATTGCACATTACATTGTTGAATCCAAATATGTGGTAGATGGAATTTTTTGTGCTCAAGTGTTCTGGATGAAACACACACTCACTGACTATGGCATGTGTTTTAAAAAAATTCAAATGATATGTGATAAATCTTATTCCATAGCTTTAAATAAAAAAAATTCACATCACTCTCATGAAAAAATATAGATATTAGGCATCAGTTTCTTATAGATCACACACTTAAAGGAGATATAATTTTACAATTTATTGGAACAAAAGAAACACTTGATGATATTTTTATAAAACCGTTACCTTCTGATATTTTGGAATATATTAAACAGAATCTAGGAATGATCACTATAAGGTAATCATGACCATATACTTCTTGTTTAAACCATATCCTTACATTAAGTTACTCATTTCAAAAGGGGAGTACGTATATTTTACAGTTCAAAAAAAAATTCCCTGAAATTTTTTTCATACCCATAAAATTTTTTGTAACCAAAATTATCGTACCCAAAAATTTTTGTACTCTATTATTTTCGTACTCATATTTACTGTTTACTTTAAATTCTTTTCGTACATATAAAATTATTTTTGTAACCATTTTTTTCATACTAAAACATTTTCATGGATAGAAATTTTCAAACATGTATTTTTCAAACTCAAATTTCTTAAAACTTTCATACTCATTTTTTGTAATATTCAAAATTACTATTATATTTTATTTTAATGAATAATTAGTCGATACCAATAGTTCTATCATGAGCCTTTGAAAGGTAAAATTTTTAATCTCATTTTTTCTTTTCAATTCCATTCAATTTTTTTTTATTTTAAAAAAACCTTATCGAATTTATCATAAATACGAATTTTTTTTAATTAAAACCTCAAGAGTTAAATTTTTTCAACCTTTATATCTTTTTGATCTAAACTGTGTCGTATAATATCAATGTTCATATTTTATTTTCCTATATAAAGGGACCCCTACCCTATCCCACATAGTTTGTCTCTACTTTATGTCAAAGCTTTGATTCTCCTCAAATAGCCTAGTCCAAAAGTTTCTATACGAATAGGATTAACATCATACTCATGTGAGAATCATAATCGACTTATCCAAAATCAATTCCTCTGAAATATTTCAAAAGCGTGAAGTTATTCAGCAAAAGGTTAGTCAAAAGAGAGTTTTATGACAGCTATGATTCTTCATTTAAAATAATTATTCAATTCAAAGGATGTGAGTAATTTTGTATTGAGAAAATCAACACCTATCAAGATTTCATTATAGTGGATGAATTAAGATAATTTTATAATTTAGTGAAAGTTGATATTGATTAAAAATTAACTTTTTCTATCTATGATAGAGAGATAATCTTGTATAAAAAAAAGAGGCAAACATATTTGGTGTAATTTTATAGGGAAATGACTTTTTATCTTATGACAAGTTGACAAAAGAAAAGGGAAATTTAATTTCGATTAGATATAAAAAAATATTTTTCAAGTTCATGAGGACAAAAAAAACCACTCATATTTTAGAAGACAATAAACTTATAATCCTCTATATTCAAGGGGTTTTAATCCCTATAGGTAGTGATCAATAATCCTTAAAAGTATTCTAGGTATTTATTCTAGATTACCTTATTAATTTTAGAAATCTGAATTTTATGAGTTATATTTTTGTAACCATCAAAAATTTGAAATCTAGTGCTGTTAAGTGTCAACTAGTTATGTTTCCATAAATTTTGAGTAACTTCATTTCAGAAATCTTTATGTTTTGTAATATTTCAATTAAGTCAGTACCCATGAATATTAGATTCCCTTTAATTAGTGATGATACAATAAAGAGATTAAAATTTAATTTTGATCCTGAATAAATGAAGTTTGTTAAAGGAATTGAAACCGAAGCTCCAAAAGAAAGAGTTGGAGGAAGGAAATGAATCCCAAAGAAATCAGTGCCAATTGTTTCTTATAAAGAAAATAAATCAAAGTCTGAATCTACCATAAAGCTAAAGAAGAAAAAAAGTAACTGATGAGATTGAAACCAAATGGAGAAAAGATCTTTCTGAAAGGAATGAAGAAGATCCAAATCTCAATCACAATCATGCTGAAGTTCTTGTTAAAAAACTCCAGACCAAAGAAAATCTTAAATACGATTAAAAAATAAGTTGAGAAAGAGAAAGGATGATATCCTTGATATTGTTAAATTTTTGAAAAGTTTTGAAAAATCTAGCGATGGAATTGATTTTAGGGAAATAGCTCAAAAATTATCAATCACTCTCTCTATCCTAGTAAAAGGAAAATGAAAGAAAATAGTTGGTGAATCAGTATCACCAAAATTCTCTCAAGAAATGTTTTTAGAAGAATAGGAGGACTCTAAAATGAGAGATATTGATCAATATCTTGAGGTATCGGTTGATATAGAAGAATAAGAACAAATTTAGAAAAAAGAAACAAAATAAAAGAAATAAGAATATGAAGAAAAATAGGTAAGTGAAAAAGATGCTAGTTAGGATCAAAAGTCTCAGTCTGATAGAATTCTAGTAAGGTATTTATAATACACATCATGAAAGATACCATCATACAAGAAACCATCATATTTTCTATGTATTTATGTAAAAATTGATTTTTTTGTAGGAAAAAAAAAACAAGAGACCAGATTCTATTAGGATTCTAAGGAGATGACTAATTAAACATGAGGCTGATTTCAAAGTTTATAAAGAAAGTACTAAGGAGAACAGAAAGGCCTATAATAAAGTGGTAAAATGGTTGAATAAAACTGATGGAAGTATCAAACTTCATTAAGTTTCAATTGATGATATTATAAGTATTATGAATTAATTGATAATTGATTTCAATATGTTATCCAGTGATACTGCTCGAAAAATGAAATAATTCAAAAGACCAGATGATTCTAAATCTAGAGAATTTCAAGAGATTGAAAAGAAGCTAACAATTATTAAATCAGAAGTATAAAGGTTTTTTTAAAAAATATACGATAATCAATATGAAAAAAATGTCTTGTTGACTGATAAAATTGAATTTCAGGATCAAATGATCAAATATAAGGGAGAAAAACTTCATACTCTGGAAGAAAAGGTGAAATATGAGGAAGAAAAACTTCATAACCATAACCAGTTGTTTGAAGAGCAAGAATAAGTGTTTCGATCTTAGAAGGAATATCATTATAAGTTGATGGATGATATAAAAGAGTTAAATAAAATGAAGAAAATTTTCGCAGACCTTTTGAAGATGGAAAATAAAAAGGGGAAGAAATAAATTTTTGAACTCTTCTTATATTATTTTTTAAAAATAATAATAAATTCATTTGAAATATATATGCTTTTGTTTTAATGTTTTCTAAATATTTTATGATTAAAGTTCCGTTATTAATTTTATGTGATCAAATTCTTTATTTCTTTGTTGATTTTGTTTCTCTAACTCTTTTCATGTATTATAAGACTTTACTTATTCCTTTTTGTAAATCACAAATGAGGAGAATGATTTAAAATGGGGGAAAAATATTTATAAAGTGGGAGATAAATTTATAAAGGGGAAGAATGATTTATAAAGTCGGATAATATATTTGAAAGGGGGATAAATTCTCATAAAAAAGGGAGAATAAAATTTTTTAAAGGAGAATGTCGTTAGTATGTGGGAGAATTATTTTAAGGAAGAAGAATGGGATCCTTATGGATTTTTTCAACCTAAGTGGGAGTTAGTTGTATTTAACTAAACATTCAACAGAGTTTTTAAAACTCAATGGGTGATAAGTATAAGTGTTCATCTCTGAATAAATTTTTTTCCCTTAAGTAATATTTTATTTGTTTTAACTTGTGGTTTGGGATTTCCAAAAAGGGGGAGATTTTTGAGCTAATAGTATTCTTTTGACTTTTCTATTCCTTTTTTTGGAAATCAAAAACTCTCTTTTTAAAAATAAATTCATATATTGTTTTTCTATACTTTCTATAAGGTTTTAGTTTTACCTTTCATTATTACAATTTTTCATATATGTATGATAATAATCATACTCATGAGTTTCATAGAAATAATTCATTCCATGATTATCATAATGAGTCTAGATATTATTTCAATCATTCACATTGAATAAAATTTTATTTTATACAAACTGTTCAGTTTTTGTACTGAAAATATTATCATAACGATTAACATTGTACTTAATCTCATAACAAGAATCATCAGATCCATTCAAACTCATTTTATCATAACTCGAAAAATATATTATAAAAATTTAAAATCTTAAAATCAAAATGATAGAATGTATTCTATTTCAATATTATTTAAAAAACAATGTTATTTTTTCAATTATAAGATGACCATTGGAGTTCTAGGTGTCCAAGTCCTTTTGAGATTTTAGGAGAAAATTAAACTGTTGGAATCAGATATGACCGTTGGGAAAAAGGCCTATATATACCAGGTCATTTCAACGAGATAAGTACTTTTTAAAAATTAGATGCACTCTGTGAGAGATCTATCATATTTCTACTTATTACGAAAACTCTGAAGAGTACAAGTTGTGAACTTATCCTTCTATATAATTTTGAATTTCAAGAGTTTTTAATTTCTTAGTGCGATACTGATAATTATGATTATTATTGATGGCTTCCGTGGATAGGAAGACAATTATGACGATCTTTTCTGGATCAAGGGATTATAGGGATTGGAAGACAGATGTGTCTATCACCTTCTTGATTGGGGGCTTATTGAGATAGCAATAGATATTACTATCATCTTATCGAGGTCTTACCATGGTGTGGGAAAGATAGACTTTCTTAAGAGTATAAATCGAGTGACCACTATCCAAGGTTATTGGATACTATTTTCTTTGGGTTAAAATAATTGCTTTCATTTACTTGTTTTAATTTTTTCATGTATTGTAACAGAAAGTGAATTGATTTGTATATTAATTTTTCTATTCTCTATTATGTGATTAAGATATCTATAATTATGATTTCTATGATCATGATCAATTCATTTTCCCAGTATAATTCTATATGGTTTATGATATAATCATTAATTGATTCACTCTTTTTATTTTAACCATTGTGATTACGATCCGTATCGTGTTTATTCTGATTAAATCATTTTTATTACTGTGAAAACGATTAATTTAAATTATTACCTGTGGTATACTTATCATAATGTATTGATTATGATACTTTATCCATCAGACCTAGGGCCCTGTTCGATTGTTGTTATAATACAATTAAGTGGTTTTGTGAGTTGAATTTGTTTAAATATTTGTAAACAAAATTATTTTAGGTATAAAAAGAAAAGTTTTTAAACCTACAATTCACCCCTCTTATATTGTTCCATCTACATATACATTTCGATCGTACATTAAGTTCCAATTAAAAATAGGATAATGAAAAGAAATAAGGTCAATTTTAGGGGACTAAAACCAAGTCTTTGAAAAGTGAAAACCATAAGGGAATTAAATATCTATGAATAAATTCTTCAATGTTCTCTCAAGTTAGAAATATAGAGTGGATACTCCCATATTTCTCGTAGTTATGATAAGAAGAGAAATGTGGATTTTTTAGGAAATTATAATAATAAAACCCATATAGTAAAGTAAATTAATTCTAATTTATTCCAGAAGTGTGGAATGAATTATGAAGAAAAATTGTTTTTAAGGTACTGATAAATATTTCATGTGTAGAAAGGAAGGACAACGAGCAACTGAGTGTGAAAGAGATATAAATAGGAATTCCAATGGAAAGAGTAAGGGTAAATATTTGTTAAATTCACCACCCACACACTAATTCTACAACTTCAATTAGTATGGTAATTATTCCAACCAGTTCCTGAATATAAGGTTTTGTGATGGTGATCAACATCAATAACCTCTTAATCTAATATATAAGGGGAAAGATCATGCGATCACTACCACTAAAGTGGCTCACAAGAATGAAGTAATGAAAGTTAGACTTATTATCCATTATAAAAATGGAAATATCTTATTTTATTCTGGTTCTACCCACTCCATTATATCAGAATAATTTTTAAAGGATATCATATAACCACCTAAATGATTATATTTTGAATTATTAGTGAAAAATTCCAATGTTATGATGATAACATCTCAAGTGTATCAGTTCTCTTTGAGAAAATTTTATGAGATTTTTCGTCCTATAAATTATGTGATTCTCTCTTTAATTAAATTTGAGGTGATATTGGGAATGGATTAGATCTATCTATATAGAGTGAATATAAATTTACAAAGAAGGAATGTCATGTTTGATATTTCAAATCAACCGATGATTATTTTTTGGCGTGAGGATAAATTTGTACTTCCAATGGAAACTAATTTCATTGTATGGGTTTTATTACCTACTCCAAGTCCATTTTTTCATTCTCTGAATAAACCAGTTTTTCATTGAGTGGGAACCTCATTATCAAAATGCCTCATTCGATAGGACCCGACCCAAATGAAAACCAAAAAATAGAACCAACACAAATAAAAAATTCAAAATTCTGCCACATACCACCTTTGAAGATTCAAATTTCAAATTGAAAATTTCCAAGAAATAATAGAGAGAAGTCCACTGCATGTCATTCCTTCTAGAACACCCTATTTGTCACACAAAACATCCCAAAAAATCCTAAGAAACCAAACCTCCCAACCCAACTAGAAATTAGTAATTTACCTAGAAGCCATAACAGTGCAAGCGTGGAAATGACCTCCATAACGAGCCATGATGAAGATAGTACCATCAACCCCATAGAAAAAAGCATCATCAAACCAACACTTCAAATAGTAAGAAATATGGATGCAATCAATATGTATGCTTGAAAGTTTGACCTCATATCCACCAGTTGAAATTCCAGTATCCATCCACAACATGGAACCATGGGAAGAAAATTGTCACCCAACTGTAGTAGAAATCATTAATGCCAACATAATTTATTAAAGAAGCTTCCAAATGATGATAAACATCATAACTACAGTATATGATCCAATCTTCATTCGATCATCATTTGACAAAAATCACACCAGCTACAACTATTTCTAGAGAGTGATCTGTGGATGGACTAATACTGGAGAGACCAAAACAAGGACATAATAAATCCCATAAATAGAGATTCTGAAATAACTATAAAATATAGAAGGGAACATCACCAAGAAAAAATATTGGAAAACAATCCAACAAATGGTGAAATTTAGTAAATCGGAATTTTAGAATAATAAAGTATCATTCTTGGGTCACATAATTACAAGTAGGGGTATATTGGTAGATCCCTCAGAGACCAAAGTTATTGATCAATGTCCCAGACCAACCACGATTTTTGAAAACTATAGTTTTCTTAGATTGGATAAATACTATCAAAACTATGTGAAATATCATGAATATCAAATCCACTAGTGAAGTTTATTTGGAAGGGATACAAGTTCCCTTATAATGATGAGTGTGAAGAAAATTACAAGGAACTAAAGAGAAGGATAGTCAGTGAAACTATGATTACACTACCCTGTAGGAGATAAGAGTTTATAATCTATTATGATGAATCAAAAATGATAATGGGAATTTTTCTCATGTATAAGAAATGATAGTTTCTTATACCGCATTATAGTTGAAGTTTCATGATAAAAATCACCTAACTCATGATTTGGAACTGGAAAGAGTGATTTTTATTTGGATATATGGAGGAATTATCTTTATAATGATAATTTTGAAATATATATGGTTCATTAAATCTTTAATTATATATTTTAATAGAAATATATGAATATAAATTAGAGGAGATGGTTGGAACTAAGAAATTATTTTATCTTATCAATAAATCAACACCCTAGGAATGTAAAGAAGGTGGATGGTGCTCTAATTCGGAAGGACCATTCTAGTCTATCCATGATGAGGAATAAAAAAGATGTAATACTTATGGATTTTCATAGGATAAACCGTTCAAGAATACATAAGGGATAAATATCCTTTTTTCCTAGATGAATGTTTAAACATCAATTAATGTGATGATTAAAAATTCATAAAAGGAAGACATTGATCTATAATAGAGTATGAGATTATTCTTGATTTCAAACTTTACCAAGATTTAATGATAAGGTTTACAAATAGAGTATTTTTTTACCAATACCAAAATTGAAGGAGTTATAGGATGAAGCTCATAGTTCATCACTCTCTATTCATTATAGAAGAATGAATATGTGTATAGATATTAAATAAAATTAATGTTGGGACAACTTGAAGAGAGATATTTCAGAGTATGTATCTTAATTCTTGGGATGCTTGAAAATTTTATTTGAGAGATAGAATTATAAGGGGATATATCAACCATTAACCATACCTGAGTGGAAATTGGAAAACATCACCATGGATTTCTTCATGGGACTTCCCAAGATATCAAAATTTCACAATGCTAATTGGGGGGGGGGGTATTCGGCAACCTTATGAAATAATTTTTTTATTGATATCAAATAATGTTTCTCTCCTCATCAAATCACCAGGTTATATGTTATGTAAGTGGTATGCTTTAAAGGAGTACCACTATTTATCACATATGATCAATATATAATGTTTAACTCAAAGTTTTGGAGAAGTATTTAGAAAAATTTAAATAAAGAGTTAAAATTTAGAACTGTATATCATCCTTATATATATGGATTGTCTGTAAGGACCATTCAAACCCTATAAGATACGATTTGATCTTGATTTATGGATTTTAAAGTAGTTTTAGATTAACACATTACTTTAGTTAAATTTTATTATAACAATAAATTTCACATGAGAATTTATATTTCTCCTTATGAAGGCCTATATGAAAATAAGTGTAGGAATCCAACATATTGGTATGAAGTTTGAGAAAAAAATCTATTTGGACTAGAGTTAATTAGGGAAATGACAAATATAGTTAGATCCATTCAGTAGCATATTATGGAAGGCTAGAGTTCATAAAAAAGTTATAGTTACAATGTTCAATGATATCTAGTATTAATAATTATAGATAAGGTATTTCTTTTAATAAATTAGTGTAATAATTTTATGATATTTGAAAAGAAAGGGAATATGAACCCAAGATATATTGGTCCCTATGAAATTCTTGATTGCATTATGATAGTAGATTGTCGCTTGGTTATTCTAACAAACCTCTATCACATTCATGATATATTCCATGTATTGATTTTTAGAAATTAAATACCAAATCCTTCAAATGTATTAGAGTTATAAGTCATACTTTTGGGACATGATATTTGTTATGAAGAATAATTGGTAGAAATTTTGAACATGGAGATAAAGTGCTCTCGAAAATAAATACTCATCTAGTTATGGTTATTTGGAGGAATAATTTTTTTTGTATGGTATATGGGAAGATAAGGATGTGATTAGGTATATTAATGCTTAGTTTTTTTATTGAAGTGAAAAAATTTTGAGGGTGAAAATTCTACAAGTGGGGTAAAATGTAACACCTTGAGATTTTAGAATATATTTATATTTACGATATTTGATGTTTTTGAAAGTAAATGTAGCATGAAAACCTAAAATTACAATAATAATGATTATAAATAATAAAATAATTCACATAATGTGTATTTAAGATGAAAATAATTATTTAAATTAATTTGTAATTCAATATGAAAATAATATTTATTGAAAATAATTACTTTGAAGTATTTCGTTAAAGAGAATTGTTTCTATAAAAAGGTTTAAAAAGATTAATTTAGAATATTGAACTTAAGAAAATTAATTTTTTTACACAATAGTACAGTTAATTATTTGATTATAAATTGTTTAAGAATGAAAATAAATGCATTTAAATGTAAAAAGTGATGTTTTTTGAAAAAATAATTTTGTTCATGCAATGTTTTTTTTGTTAAAAAATTAAATTATTCACTATTTATGGAATATTTTAATGAAAATAGAATATAATATATTTACTAAAATAATTCAAAAATCATTTTATGGTTTTTACTAGGTTATGAATTGGATGAAATTCAGTTTTATGCTTAAAAATGCATTTTTCAAAAAAGATTTTCATTTCATTTTTCACGCTTATTTTTAAATTTTTTTTAATACTTAAAGAAATTGAATTTTATAAAATGGTTTCCATATTTAGAATAAAAATATACATTTTTTTATTTTTTTTCCAAACAAATAAACCACAATAAAAATTTTCTACCCAGGTTAAGGTTAAAAACGATTAATAAGGGTGTTAAACTAAAATAAAAAGCTTAAAATATTGCATAAAATTTTATAAATTGGATTGGTTGAATATATTTTTAACTTAAAATTTATTTAATTTTATACTTTTTAAATTTGGGACCACTTTTAATAGATTATAACTTTATTATATTTTAATGTTTTAATTATCTACAAGTTTTCCACCCACCTCACTTAAAAAAAGAGGTCCCCTTACCCTCACCCATTAACACATTTTGATCCACCTAATTCAGTCATGAACTTAAGAAATATCTTCATAACTTCCTTTTATATTTCCTAGGTCTTCTTTTATTCTCAAAATATCAATATTTTAATACTTAAGGTGTTATCTAATATTGGTTTCTGAAAGAAGATTTAATTGTATTTACCGATCTATTCAGAGTTTATTTATTCTTTAACATCCTATAAATATTATATAACCATATTAACATGATTTTATAAGTATAATTACTGTACTAAAAAATATTTATGCTAATTTTATATCCATTTTATTACTCATTTCTATCCTATAAGAAATGATAACATCGTTCGTTTGTACTTGTGGATTACCGCCTCCATGAAGCAATGCGATTTGTTTTTCATGGACGCTATACATGGATGGTTATATTAATGTATTTAATGAATATATATGATATTAATTAAATTATTATGGTTATTTAAATATATATTACTATTTATATTTATTTTTTCCACTTTTTGAAAAAATGAAAGCATTACTCATTCGTACGTATACACTACCATCTCCATAAAGTGATGTAATTTATTTTTTATCACTAGATTATATGAATGGGTATAAAAGTGTATATAATTTATAAATACTATAATTTTAAAATTATTAATATTCTATAGATTTTTAAATCATGACCAAGTTTCTAGAACCATAACTTTTAAACTGAAACATGAACATAAAACCAAGCAGTTTTTTCTTGAATGTTGATTTTAATGAAAAATTATTAATAAATGGGTAATTGAAGATTATAAGGGAGAGTAAAATTGTAAGAAAAAACTTAAAATATTTCTGTTATGGAAGTATAATAAATTTAAATTTATTATATATGATCTTATTAGTGCATACGAAGAAATATTGGATTCGAGTTAAGGGTTTATGTTGTAATCTCGTTTTTAATTGTGACTGTTTACGCATGAATCTCATTTAGAGGAATTATAAAATATTTAACTATTAAAAACCATATATTTTATTATTATTATTTTATTTATTAGGTTGTTATGTTTTTCTTTTATTCTTATCTCTTTGTTACTTAAAACAACCAATTTTTTTTTAAGAAATTTTAACCATATTTCTTCTTTAGACGCTGAACTTTTTATTCCATGTCATTGTTCTTTAAAATGTTTTCAAGAACAATTTTTATACAATCAAATGTTTTTATAAATTAATTTTAAATTATAATCAAGTTTCTTTTAATTTTTTAAAATGAAATATTTTTTTATGAATGAGTCACTTTTAGAATTTTTAATAAAAGTGTAAGAGGATTCTTTATATTAACATTTGCCACATGAATGGGTTTTCTCACCATAATGATTATTATTTAATTTAAAGACTGCTTTAAATATTTTCATGGTTTTTTAAAATAAAATATTTTTTTATGAATTTTCTATGAATTTTTATTTGAAATGTTAACAAAAGCAAATAATTTGTTTCTCAGGTTTTCAAGGAAAATCTAAAATGTTATTTTAAAGGTATTGTTCATATATGATAACATCCTTTGATATTCATATGCTTCCATAGGGATATGATCTAATGATACCACACATGTTCTTTATCTAGATGGAATCTGATTATGAGATAAGAAAAAATTTATGAAACCTATTTCCTTTCCATGGTTTATTCTATGAATAATTGATGAATATTTTTATGATGTTGTTTCTCACATATTTATGATTTTCATTATTTTGAGGGTTGTTTTATTAAATAAATCTAATGAAATGAGTAATTACTGATTTATCATGAGTTAATATAGACCTTATTGGGGAGTAAGCCTGGTCCATTAGTGGACTATGTACACTTTGATAGTCTTGGGAGTGAACCTTGTATAAAGAAATGATAGAATGGGGATTGAACCCAATCGACAATGGGAATTTGTCCACTATGATTGTCTTGGAAGTGAAACTTGAATAATGAAATTATGTTATATGATTATGATTATGACTCAATTCCTATGACATTCTCTTATACTTATGATATGCTTTCATGGATCATGATTGATTAATGGTGATTCTTCACTCTTATAACTCATTTATTTTGAATTACTAAAGATTTATTCCATGATTCATGATTTTATCTAAAAATTATTGAGTTTAAACTTTGTAATTTATTATGTTTTTCTTTTACCCATATTATTACCTTATTATGGTATATGATCATCTATTTATATCTCTCATGTTTACCCTTATTGAGCATCTAACCTCACCCTTTTTTATATTTCCATTTTTTCCAGGTTATGAAGAAACGTTTTTAGTTGGATATGTATAATATGGGCACAATCAGAGAATATATTTGGGGGATATGTTGAATATATTTTATGAAATAAGTTTATTATGTATCTTGTTTTCAAATACACTAAACTTTTAAGGTCCCTGAGAATGTATTATTATAGAATGTATTGAATATTCATATAAAATGATGAAATATTTTTGTAAGTTATGATATAGATGCCTCATGAATGGCTCTATCCTTATAAGGAATAGGGTTTGTTTGATTTCACTAAGTAATTATGATAAATCATAATACAACTAAAATGATAGATATATAACTTTCTTGATATTAGTTACACATGTTAAATTTATGTTCTTCTTATTGAATGTTGATTTTTAATGATTTATCAATCACATTATATGGGTTTATTTTGATTCCATGATCATGAGATAATATTTCAAAACCCATCACATGTAACTACAGATCAACTATCTACCACATGGTCTTTTCCTTTAGCCAAATCCTAAAATGTGATGTTTTCATGGGTACCAAGATTCTTATGGAGTGCATGATCAAAACTCTATAGAACAATAAAAATTTTATCCCTAAAAAATAATATAAATAATTGTTCACGAATGATTTGATATTATCATAAATAAATAATAAATTCCACCAGCACCAAAAATAATCATTACCTCCATGGGTGCTACACAATCCCCCTGATGAGTGACCATATTTACTATGATTAGTGTCGAGGGTGTCTAAAAACATCACATTTATTATCCTAGTTTTATAATGACATCTGCCTAGGCATAATATGAGATATCAACTGAACATATTATACCAATTAATAAACATTAATCAATGGGAATATGATCTTTTTATAACATAATATCCTATATAGAATCAGTACATCTCCGAATGGCCTGAAGGCCTTCTTTTTATTTTATTATAGATAATCCCCCTTTTAAGGGTTGAAGGGGAACCTGTACATGACCTGTAGGCCCAAGGCACAAAGCCCGACATGACTCATAATACATGACCTGAAGGCCCATAAGCATACCATTCCCATAACATGACCCGTTGTCCCAACCCACTAGAACTGCCCCTCCCCAGATTCTGCATCAAATATAGAAGTAGTACATACTAACAAAAAAAGTCACCTTAGTGGGAACATTATCCTAGAGGAAAAAATAAATAAGACAACATAAAACCTTAGTGTAGTAATATATAAATAGTTATAAAATCTTACAGATATCATCATAAGAAGGAATAATATAAAATATACAAGAAACATTATAAGTGGGAGAGAATCCCTAACTTCGGGCCACAACAGAAGAGTGCTAATTCCATCCCAATTCATACTCCATACAATTGATATAAGCATTGTTTCCCCTTCTATATAAGGAAAATATATAGAGTAGAATATCCCCATTTAATAGTAATGCACATAGTGGGTAGAGTATACCAAGAAACATGCATCCAGGCAAGTGGTAAATTCACATTGTACCTATAAACATATCCTCTCAATGGGAATGTTACCCCACACCACATGCATAATCAAAATAATGGTTACATGGATAGTTCATCCCATACCACATCAACCATGTAATACCAGGAATATCATCCCTTACAGAGGCCAAATTAATATAATTGTAATTCCACCCCACATCATAGAAAAATACAAAGTAAGTAGTGATGTCACCCCATACTCAAGGAGGTATCATAAATATGTGGAAAATTATTTCACAACAACCAAGTTAATAACACTATAATCCCATTGAAAAAACCACACTAAGGCATAGAAATTAACACAAAAATTATATCACATACATATATCATCAAAGTTAGAATTATATCAGACCATATTTCATAACTAATATTGGGTTAGTCTATACTTTACTTACCCATTTTAATACATAAAATACAAGGTATTAGGTATCCCAAACCCCTCAGACTAAAGTTTGAAATCTCACACCTCCCCAACACTTCAAGATAAACTGAAAGGATATAAGGTAACTTAAGGATTCATTAATAGGAAATTATCATGATATATTATTATGTTAACATACATATCATTTACAAAGGAGTATAACTTGAATCTATTAATGTCTATGAAGTTATAATATATCCACAGACACCTCTCATGGGACCCCATTTCAATTTCCCAGCTCAATTAATTTAGTTGAGAGTCCAATGATGAACATAGAACTAGAATATATCAAAAGAGGGAACAATCATAGTCATAATTTACCCAAGATTCTATTGAGGTGAAAAAAATAAATTTATATTTGTTTAGGGTTACATGCTTAGAATTGGTGTAATCCATATATCACATGCCTCATGAAATTTTTATAAATTGATGAGAAATCTATGGGAAAACGTTTATATACTTAGTAGATCCCCTATCATAAAATATCATCACATAGATGATTCAATAAATGGAATTTATAAAATATTACAAACCCCCCAAAATTAAGGATATATATGAATGAATGATAAAATATAAATAAAAAATAACAACACATGGAGTATAAAAGATAGACTTTCCTCTATAAATTCACTAGGACTGCTAGAACATAAATTGATTGAGAAATTAATGAGGAATCAATGTCAGATAAGGAGAGACCAAAAAGGGAAGGGATATAGTCATGTGGTTGTTAAGGTAAGAAATAGGGATACACATTTATAAGGCGCGTACTTTTAATTCCATATAAATAAATTATATAAAAAACGACACATGAGACCGTTGCGGAATGACCCCATGGGTTGCATCATAATTAATTGACCCATGGTCATGTTGTAGGGTGACCCCTTTGATCAAAGTGAAATATTGTTATCTAGAGTGGCAATAAAAAATTACAGTCAACACTTTGAGATATGATCAATGTATTCATGATGCAATCCCCACTATTATAGTGTGACCTACCTCCTGCTACAAAAATTTGTCTAACGTTGCATCTCACCATGTTCCAACACCAACTTTGGTGGCTTGATCTTTGAAATATAGTAAAATTTAATCCAATAACAATGATAACTCCCTAATTAGATACTTACACCTTCCCCAATTCCTATAACATAAAAAAAACATTGAGATACACAAGGTTTGAAAATAAATATAAATAAGTCCATTCCTCATGATATGTTGGTTGTTACAGCCTCCCCAACTTATAGAAACTCATCCAAAAGATGTTTCATCAAGAAATTATTGATAAAATCTTAAACCATTTCACTCACATGTAAACCTTTGGTTACTATGTTTCATCCTAGTTATGCCTTTGATACCACTACATGTATATCATGGGTACCATATTCCCGCATAATATCTTTATACTCTGGTCTACTATAAAAACATTTAGTTCATAAAATTGATATGAAAATATAATAATACTATTGAAAACCTAAAATAATCTCACATACCAAGGAACCAACTTCCCTTTATTCTATATATGTTGGTGTCTTAATCATGGTTTCACTCTCTATAATACACAATTACCACTTGAAATTCACGAGTATGGTGTCATTATTCTATATATTACTACTACCTACTCTAAGTTGTCACCAACCACTTTTAAAATAATCATACATGTTTCAGAGTCTCCTATTTGAGGCTTAGATAGATAATATAAAACATTCTTACCTCAAAACAATAGAGAAATGATCAACACAATCTACCATCCAAGGTCTTAAAAGGATTCATATGAATGGACACCTGATAACTATTGTTATAGGTAATCCCGTATAAGGCTACATGGTTGTACTATAAAAAATTGAAATAAAGGAAACATTCTCAAAACATATCCTCTAACACCCAGATAATACACTTGGACTACACATTGGTCTAAGAATGGTATGAATTACTCAAGTTCACTTGAGTATCATGTGACTTCTATAAACCATTAAAGTGAAAGATGTAAATTAGACATATAAATCTAACATTATGATCCTCAATTCACCATTAAATCATACTATCTCTCTAAAATATAAATTCCCTATCTATACAATAGACTAGATCTCCATGATCAATAGAAAATGAGTCACTTTGGTCTGTTAATTAAGTATAACACATATCATATCTTTTCCTTGAGGCGACCTAATTAGTCTTTCCATAAATTACATCATCACATTATTTTATTTCCTATCAGGATTAGAGAGATAATGAATAATATCTATAGGTATTTTGTTCTCAACCTTCACATAATAGAATTTCAGGAATTATGAAATGAACCTCAAAATTTCATTCTTCATCTCAAGACACCAGTACTACTTGAAAATGTTTTGGTACATCTTGGTAAACCTAAAATGAAAAAATATCATGAGGAATGTGAGTCCTATACCAAATCCATACACATGATCGCATGGGTATCAAATCAACCTTGTAAAAAAACGAATCTCATCATCATGTTGGGTTAAATCTAATAGTCACTCCCCTCTATATATGGAATCTATCATATTATTATAATATGATTCAACAACTATCTCTCCTTAACTCTTTCAAGTATTGAAGAGGAAACTGATGGATTTAGACACAAAAGCAATAACCATGATGTGGTGGTTTATACCATGATTTGGTCAATCCTTTTATGCATGAAAATTTTTGTATTACACCATTTTGTGGTGGCTCTTTCTTGGTATTATCATGTTAGAGGTTAATGTGTGAGAATTGATCCTATTCATTTCCTTTGACTGTCAATATCTATTATACATAATTTGATGATGATTATGAGAAGTTAGTGGTTTACCAAATATTTTTCAAACATTTAACAATCAATGGGAAATTTTATCAAGAATTTCAAAGTGTTGAACCATATAGAACGTTTTTTAAAGGTTATAATCAATATTAAATGACCATTTGAGGTTGTATAAGGCATATATCAATTGATTTATGCCTCATGAAAGTTATTAAATTATATAGTGTTGAGACTCCTAATCTAAATCACAAAACTGCGGAAATCATCACAATATCCCATATATATATTCTATAAAAACAAGGTTCTAGTAGAAATTGAATATAGAGAGATCCTTCCTAAGAATTAGAATATTTTTAATATCCATGAATACCACCAAAGTAAGGATTTTTTTCCTGATTTATAATGATCTTGATAAACTATTATTTATAGCATGGATAGTCTAAATAAACATTGTGAAATTTATACTATTATTATTTTTAATTTTGTATTTATTCCTAACATATAAATATATTCTGGGTTTAATAAGGTTTTGGAGTTTTTGTTACATTTATTATTAGATGTTAGATATTCCTATTAAACCATTCAGTGGTATCAGTCAAAATCTATCTATATTTGGTTTGAAATTTAAATTAAGAAGGAAATTAGAAAAACCAAATTTCTAGGTTCTATTGAATAAGTAAATGTAGAAAAACCATTTATGTTCCTCAGAATTCAATACCATGGAACATTCCTTATGATAATGGGTTTTTCAGTTCATAATGGTGATAGACAATGGAATAATTCTACAAAAACAACTATTTTGGGTATCACCAGAATGTTCTCTGAACTAGAGTATCATATTTGATGCCACTATACCATGGTTTTTACATCTATACTATATTGGCCTTTAAAATGAGTACCAAAATTTAATATTTTAAATGGATATTCTCTTTTTTAAATATGAATTCTTACTAGAAATTCCAGTTTGAACTAACAAGGCTAGGTAAAATGACTACAAAAAATTCCAATTGTCATGGTATAAACATAACTATAAATGGCTTCCAAAACGTTCAAAACACATAGACTTTAAGGCTATAAAAATGGATTCCACTAAGTTGTGGGGTAATCCATCTTTTGTTTTTCAAAATTCTCAAAATCCTTCATTGGTGTGGGCCCTTTGTCCCCCCACTAATTCTAAATAATGTATTTAAACTATAATAAAAATATTTTTTAGATATGGAAAAGGTTTAAATTATATTCACTTGATTGTATAATTTTTAAAGTGATTTAAATTAAAAAATAAGATAAAAATATAAATGGTTTTATATTTTTAATGATATTTTCATAAATGAAGACATAAAGCATTTACATTAATGTTTAAAAGGAGTTTTTTTATATTAATATGATCAATGTTTTATATAAAATTCAGTGTGAGATATCTAATTCGTGTAAATTATTTACAAAATTATGAACTATTTATTATTTAATAATAAAAGGGTTCATAGATTATGTCATATTATGAAATATGAAGGAGTTCATATTAAGACCATGTAAATGATAATATGAAATTTTCATATTTGATAAATGTTAATTCTTCAAGTTTATACACACTTAAATTATAATGTGTTTATAATTTATTTATTTGTTAATTTTTAATAAATTATTTATCTAATTCTTAAATATATGAATTATTCATTAATTTATTTATTTCCTAATCAATTCATCGATATAAAATGTTATTATATGAATTAGGATGTATGCTTTAGTTTAAAGTGATAAACTATTTCTAAATTATCACACATGAATCTAATGAGTTACATGAAAGGGGTGATAAATGACTAAGTTTTCTTCTAACTTGAATTTTGGTGGTTCATAGATTATGGGATTGAATTAAGAGGTTGATTATAGTTTATACACATCAGGTTTTATAATTATGAGGGAGCTGGAGTCTCTGTTGAGTAAATTATTCATGGGTAGAGGGACTTTGGGTTGGACTACTCACTATCTTTATGGGTTATTCCTTTTCTAGTAAAATGAGGTTGGCTATGTGTTGATCCAAGATTACACTTTTTAGGATTTCCAATTTTTTATCATTATAATCCATTACATGAAATGGTTTCATATACCTTATGCATGAGATAAATTTGGATTTTTAGGAATATATTTTCTTTTTTAATTTGGGATAGTAAGACAAACTATGAGTTATGTAAATGGATTCACATCAATATGGTTTGACCCTATTAATTTTGTGTATGAAATAATGTTGTAAAATTAATCATTAGAATCGTATATACATGTAAATGGAATACCTGATATGAGATAGTGAGATTGAATCCCCTTAAAAACACATTGTGTTTTATTATTTCAAAAGAGTACACTTGGAAATATCCCAGTCATTCAATTGGGTAGTTTCACACTAAATTGAGGAACCTCTAGAGTATCCTTTGTAAGAAAATAAATTAATGAGGTAACCATAAGAGTTAGGTTACTCTTTTTCATAATTTTATTTTAGTTACACTTAGATGGAAAACCCTAATTGTTTAGACACTAAAAGAATAGTGTTGAGCTTATCCATGTGATGGATATAAAAAAGAGTTATCCACTCGAACATCTAAGAGTAATATATGATAGGATTTGAATTATGTCCTATAGAAATAGCTATGTAGTGAGTTTCATGCCAAAATATGGCCATTTGAATAGTGAAATTTGGATCTTGGACCACTGATGGACATTATGGATTTTAAGAGGGGTCATTATTTTAGTAGGAGAAATTTTTTTAAAATTTATTATTAAATTTATGTAAAACTTGTTTCTATTATGATAAATTATTATTTTATAGAAAAATAGCTTCATAATAATTTAATATAACTTAGATATTAATATTTATAGAAAGAGAATATTGAAATAAATTCTTTGAATGATACAAAAAAAATATTCTTAAGAAAATAAAATTATATGTGTTAGAGAAACACTTTCCCTAGTAATTTTTTTTGAAGTTTTTCAAAACTTTAATCTTGATTCCTATGAGAATAATTCAATTATTCACTTAATGTTTCAAATACATTAGATTCAAAATGAATTAAGGAACTTTTGTATCTAATATTATACTCAATGCAATTGAGTATTACTAGGAATAGGTATGATTGAAGATATAATCTAATCCTTGTTTTTGTTATATAATTTATTCATATGGTTTCAACAAGATGAATAAGTTTGAGGCACGATTGGTTTGATGTTTTATTTATTTTCAACAAATTTTTTTAATGTAATAATGAAAATGTGATATCTTGGGATATGGATTGGAGTATGTACCCACTAAATAATAAGAATATGATTTACCATGCCCCATGAAATGGAATAAAGAAGCTGTTTCCCTTGAATATATATCTAGATAAATTCAATTAGGAAACCCATGCATTATAAAATTGTTGTGAAAATTATCATGTAAAATACAATTTCCAAACCTCATGGAATAACTTTCTATATTAGTTACATTGGATATAGAAAGTATAAGGGGGATTTAACTACTAGACTTAAGTTGTAAACCATGCATAAGCTATATTAAACAATTAAAAGTATTTATTATATCTATTTGTTCCTTGAGAATCCATTCATGGAGTTTATAGTATATCATTTATGTGTTAGTATTTTATATCTCATGGATAATGATTTATAAAGGATGAAATGAATTTGAAGTTGACATGAAATATGAAGGAACAGAAATACTTCAACTTGAGTATTTATTTATTTTACAGTACTTTGGAACAATCTCAATTTTTTTTGAAATTATTTTTGTAATTCTCATAATAATTTGGATCAATTTTGAAATGGTATGAATTGACTATGAAGCCCCATAGAACATTTAAATAAGTTTGATAATATTTTTTTATATATTATAGATTTCCTATTCTATATCAATGTTGCTGAGAAATGGAAAATGAATTTCTCTCACACATAAGATAATTCATATACGCAGATGATATTCTATCTAATTTGTATGAGATTGGACATACGCATAAGACATTTTGAAAAAAATAGTAGAGTAAATTAATGTTCTTAAAAGATATATTGGACAATCAATAATACATTTGATCAATGCATATGATATTTTTCCTAACCATAAGTGAATTTTTATATGATATCCACCCAAACAAAAAAAATTTATGTCAAAATTTTAAAAAGGTAAAATTATTTCACCATATGATTTCTAAATAGAGTATTTGAGTTTTTATAGCCACATAATAAACTTGAGAAGTCCTTAAGATAATTTTATTTGTGGAATAGTTCTACGAAACACATAATAATATTGATATATTCATATGATAATTTATATTTGTGTATGATATTTATAGACCCACATAAATTTTGGAAGCCTATATGTGATATTTGGCTTTTAGAAGTTATGTGATTCTACTGGGTTAAAATTGTGAGATTTTAGGATATAATTTTCTGAATAAGGAAGCGAATCATGATTATTCTGAATATATTTGATCATGTTCAAAAAATTCAAAAATATTTTTAACATTGTGATCTAATAATGTGTTAAATAATTAAATGAGTTGAAGATTAGGATCCACAATTGGCTAAATCTATGATTCTAAAAATAGAAAAATAAATTGTTTAATTTTCAAGCATAATGTAAATAAAAATACTTTGAATCTTGATATGTACAATGAATTTTAAATGTCATAGACAAATTCATGATTTAATATTGAGATAAGAAACATGATTATAATAATTCACTTCGTAGTGAAGATCGCAATGCATGTAAAATAAGAAGATGATTATCAACATACTATAGAGATGAATATTTTATTTGAAAGGTAGAATTATAAGAAACTAAAAATTGAAACACATCATCGTTTAAAATTTATTACCAATTTGATAATAATACTTATCGAGAATAAAAGAGATAGATATTCCTCCATGTATGGTGAATTTAATAAGGGTATTATTAGAATATACCTTGAGACTAAATATAGTGAAAAAAGGATCTCAAATATGTGTATTTAATCATGGTGATTTTTTGATTGGATCTATGTATATATACTTGAATTCCATTAAAGTATATATGAAATTAAATAATACATTTAATAATTATTATCATTTATGTGAATATGTGAGAATATTTGGAAGGAATAAAAAGAAGAAGACACTACTTTTAAGGGGGTTTAAATCAGATAGTTCAATACCTGTGATGAAGAAGAAGATCTAGAGACTCTCAAGTAATAAGAATAAAGAAGATACATTAAAATAAATAGAGAGTAATAAGAGGATAACAAAGCCTATGTAACTGTATGGGATTTAAAGAAATATAAGAAGAAGAAGGAGTTGGTTGATATAAGGTGATCATATAAGTGTGTCTGTTTAGTGAGAGTAAAAAGAAAAAAATATTTGAGGACCGACTAACCTTCTATAAAAGTTATAATATTTGGTGTTTATTATTTCAATAATTAATAATTGAGTGAGAAAACTATGTGATCATGTTCTGGAGGATAGTTAAGATGAGCTATAAATGGTGACTATATTGCGTGTATTTTTCCCAAAAATCCACTAACATTTATAGATTATAAAATTAAAAGGAAAGAGTTAAATTCTTGGATTATATTTCATCTATGTGGTAATGGAGACAAGATTCAATAATAAATAGGAAGGAAAAAAATTATATATACTTGGTGGGTTGTTTTTGATGTTGTTTGAATCAGTGAATATGAGGATAACATAATGTGAAGCTTCGATCATAGTGAGAAGCAATGAGAAGAATTACAGTGTGAAGTTGGAAGGATAATTCTAGTGATAGGTTGAAACTTTTTTGAAAAATGAGTCCCTATCTAGGTGTGGGAAGCACTATACATAATATTCAATAATCAATTATTATGGAGAAACCATGATTGGGGGGAACAATATCCATATAAAGGAGTATTTCTTAGAGTTGAACCTTATAAATCCTTGTATCCATGTTCCTTTTTTATTGAATTATCCTAGTAAGTATGAGTGATGCAAAGAAGAGTGGATCATCACTGGGAATAATCTAGGAGGTTGAGTTAAAATAAAAAAATTCATAAAAAATTTAAGTGATCACCAATTCATCCCCCTTGTCATTGGTCAACAGATTATAGGGAACTTTGATTGGCATTAAAGAAAATCTCAGATCCATTCAAAAAGATCCTTAATTAAGGGTAGATTTTAGATGTTAGGTTAAATATTAGATTAAGAGCTCTATATATATTCAAACAAAATAAAAAATGGTAGTTTGGACCAATAAAGTTCAAAAAATAAAAAATCAATAGGAAAGGAATTAAAATTAGAGTTCAAGTAAGATAGAGGAATCACCACTATATGAGGCTATTATGAGTGGTAGTTTTCATTTAGAATCAATTGATTATTATTCTTCCTGTAATGAAAGTATAATATATGAATAAGTATGATTCAATAAGTCAATTATTTAACTTTTTTCTAAAGTGAAATAATACTTGAAGAAGTTTACTATTTAGGTGATCACATATATATTTTTATAAATCAAGATAATTTATAATGATAATTCACAACTCTAAGATGAGACTGATGAAATGGAAGAGGTACTGGCCTTGAAAGTAAGCTATTTTTAAAATTTCAATGACCTTTTAAATTTCAGAGAATAAAGTGTCACAATTTGTAAGGAAATAATTTAAAACACTGATAAAATCTTGAAAAGGGTTAAATGTGAGAAGGAATTATAAGAGAAGGTTTTCTTGGAAGTGCTTCAATAATGGGAAAAGTTTAATCAATTCTATATGAATATATAAAATTTTCAATTAGAAGTGAAGGTAAAGAGGATAAATAAAATAGATTATTCTTTACAAGAGAAAAATTATATGCATGAGAATCAATTGGAGAATTTGAATAATTATTTTGAAATGAGGCAATGTCACTTGAATACTAAATTTTATTTCTCAAAAACAAATTTTTAGAGTGGGATATCTTGTTGAGAAATATGGAATATACCAAAGAAGGAAATTCAAGATCTATTGAGAAAAAACTATCGGTATAAAAACTTTAGAAGGTAAAAACTAGATCATGAGATCTTGAGAAGAAGCATCCACCTCAGACTCTTACCAAAAGGTTTCCCACTATTTAGTAAAGTTTGAATGTGCTAAATCTATTTTTCTTAAAAGTTTAGAATAAAATTTTAAAATTTTTACAAATTTGGATGATTAAAATTTATAAAGTATCCGTAAATATGTAAAGAAAAGATGTGATAACGTAACAAAAATGTTACCCCTTAATAGATACCAAAAGGTTTGGATTTTAGATTTAAAATTGCAAGCATGTTAGGCTGGACAGACCTAACTTTAAGAGAAAAAAAATGGTTAATTTGAAGATATTAGTTTTGGTAGATATTTGATCATATAGATAGTTCTTACTAGAATAATATATCTCTATTTTTAAGTACAAGAAGTCAAAAACTTATGGGTAATAGTGTTATACAAAGAGGGAAAAAATTAACAGAAAGTGGGTGATTTGTCCATGAAGAATATATTTAGGTGTCATGAAAATTTTCGTGAGATGTGTAACATTCATGGTCATTCCTATGATGAATACTGGTACAAACCATAAAGGTATCAGCCATATATGGAAGTGAATAGAGAACCACTGTAGATTGAGAAGCAGGTGAAACAATAAATTGTATCTTCCTTTATAAAGAAACCAACAGAGAAGGATGATAAGAAAAATTCACTCAAGATCATAGTGAACAAAATAAATCTTGGATCAAACCTACATAAAATATTTTCTTATATTTTTTGAAAAAATAGGCAACAACATGGACCGTAAGATTACTTCCTTAAATTTTAAGAAAAAAGGGATCAATCTCAAAACTAAATGGGAATCAATTCATGAAGGAGGTATATGTATTGGTATGGTTTTTTATTCTAATAATAATGAGGTTAATGGTACCCAAAAATGGAACTCTAAAGGTTAAAAAGAGGCAAGTGGAAAGTTAAAGAATGTAGAAAAGAGAAGTAACTTGTGACTACAATTTCAAATAATTATTATACACAAAAAAAGAAGGTAGGGCATAATAATAAAGATCACCTGACCATATGGCCATCCCAGTTTGAAGATTCTAAGAAAATAGATGATGCACAAAAGAATGAATGTTCCTTGATTTATTAAGTATAGTATCCTATTTAAATTTTGAATAATAGTGGATTCAAGAATAATTATATAAATCCTAAAGAGAAACAAACAATGAAATCCATGTCAGAAGATATCATGAAGAGTTAACAAAATGTTGGACCTTCCTAGAAAAAGTTTCTTGGGTTGAAAAACAAGTATCATCCCCACTACTCTAGGTAAGATATTGAATATTATTCCTTATTCCCAAGTTAACTATATTTGTGTTCCAAAGTTTTTAATTGAATTTTTTAAAGTGAGGAAAGCATACCTTGAGGGGGAGCTCTAAAAATACACGAATCTTCTAAAGTTTAATCAATTATTCTGGTGTTTTTAAATCTATATATCCCATTAAACATTGAAGGATAAAGTATGGTTATAATTATCCCATCCCTATATTAACTAAAAAACTATATATTTATAAAGGGGTAGTGATTATCTAACCAAAATGGGAAGAAACATACTTTATCTTGAAATTTTTAAATGTGTGTATTAAAGTGAGTTCACTTTATTAAAATTTATTGAAAATATATTTGGGCAACCCAAAAGAAGTGAGCTTTTAAATTGTTATCACATGGTGTTCAAATTATATAAAACATTGTTATGATAATTATTCACTTTTTTTTTTCTAAAATGGTTTATTTCACATTTAATTAGAGGTGATTAGTTGTTGGCTCATTTCTAGGGAATATGTGGATCCACCCCTCTCTCATGAGTTTTTGGAAAATGTCAGAAGTGGAGGAAATAAACTGGGATAAGATGAACTTCTTAAGATTAAAATAGTTTTTTTATGACATACAACCCTTTAAATTCTTGAAATCATCAATTGTGATAAGAAAAAATTCATTCGTGACCTACAGTTTCAATGGGGGAGAAGAACTTTCATACCTTCATATTCATTATGAATTAGAGGGAGAATAATTACATTGACTATTGGAGAAAATTTTGGAATTGAAAAAAAGTCTAAAGTGGGTGATTGAAGTACCATGAGGTTAAGTTTTTATTTTATTTCTATCTATATTTTCAATATATTAATTAAAAGGTGATGTCTTAGGTGATGTATTGGAGTATCCTCCCATTCAACAACAAGAAGAGGACATCCCCTACCCTTGGGTAAGGGAAGAAAGTAGCTGGTTTCCCTTGAATGCCCCACTATATATATTCATGTGGGAATCCCATATATTAGATTATTTTAGAGTTGTTCATCATGTCAAAGGCATGTTACAAACCTTGGATAATAGCTGTCTACATTTTTTTCATTGGACATGAAAATTTGAAAAAGGAGCATGTTGTGGAACTAAAATTGGATAGCTTGTATAAGCTATATTTAAAACTTTAAAAGTATTTAGGAGAGATAAATAATGCTGGACAATCCATCCATGGAGTTTATATTATATTAGTTACAATGTTATGTGTTTTATGTCTCCTGGATGATGATTTATATAGTTTGAAATAAATGTAGATTTGAGATGAATAGGATCTTATAGAAATATTATATCTTGAATATTTATTATACTGTGGGTCTTTATAACAAGATTTAAGGAATTTAGAATAATTTTAATAATTCACATAATTATTTGTAGATTTTTTGAAGTGATTTGAGTTGATTGAGAAGGCCTGGAGAATATTTTGATAAGTTTTTTCTTTATTTACCTATATTCAAGAGTTTTTGTTATGGAGCTAGTGTGCTGAGAAATGGAAAATTGATTTCTCACACACATAAGAGAATTAATATATGAGGATGTGGTTTTGGCTAGTTCATGTGAAATTTCAAATATTCATAATAAATTTAAAAAAATGTAAATATAAATTGATCTATATAGAATAAATATGGGATATCCTATAATACATTTTTACTGCATATTGTAGATTTGTCCTATGAATAAGTGAATTAAGAAACACAAGTTTCCCATATGATAATTTAGTGTTATGAAATTTGAAAAAGGAAAAACTCATATAGTGCACGATATTATAATAGGTTGTGTGAGATTTATTATCCATGTGGGAGACTAGAGAAGTATTTACAACATTGTGTCTACCCAAAATAGATTTATGACATGCATTAGAAGATCGATCTACATGTAAGGGAATCTAATTTTGCATAAGTGATATAAAATAGTGTATAAAGTGTTGGAGCATATGTATAATATTTAAATTAGAAATTTTTTGAGATTCTTCTAATGAAATGGATTCTAAGGCTACTCAGGACCTCCCCCTCATGGAGTTTTGTTCCTTAGGCTCCCTTCCTATGGAATGTGTGGACTTTGTTATTGGGTATGCTATGGAGAACCACTTCTTTAGACCCCCGTGACATATGATTTAATAATTATATTAATAATATGAAAAAAATTTCTATAATTTTTTGAATATTTTTAAGGTCATTTATTTAAGGAATTCTTTATTTTGAACTCTAAAAGGGAGCATTCCAGATTTAATAATATGAAAAAGGATGTGAAATATGATGATGTTAAAGCTATTTGATCATGTTTGAAAATATAATGAATATTTGGAAATCCATTATTCAAGTATGTGTTTGAATAATTAAATGAGTTGAATATGATAAGATCAATTTTATCTAAATCTGTGATTCTAAAAAGAGAAAAATAAATTCTTTAATTTTTAAGAACAATGTAGTAGAAAATACATTGAAGCTAAAATTTTACCCCCAGGATGAAATATCATAAATAGAAGTGTGATTCAATTTTTATATAAGGAAGAATATGAGAATAATATATGTCATAGGAAAGATTGTGGCGTTTCTAAAATAATAATAAGATTCTCATAGAACTATGGTGATGAATGTTTTATTTGATAGGTGCATCTACAAGAAAAAGAGTATTTAAACACTCTGTGGTATAAATTTGATGACTGTTTTGAGTATTATCCTACATGGGAATAAAAAAAATATCCAGTTATGTGAGGTTTATTTAATAAGGGTTATAATGACTCTGTATTAACGTACATTGACATTACATTATTTTTTCTGAACATTTCATATGTTACATAGACAGATGCCCAAAGACTGTATTAGTATAGTGCCTTTGGAAACATGGAAACATAAACAACTAGTTCATAAAAAATCTCTATTTTTCTCCTACCTATTTATTCATAACTATAACCCTTTTTGAAATATCAAAATCAATACCATTCTTTGTATCCTGGGAAAAAGAAACATAATAAAGGGTGATCTCAGATTCTCAGTAAGTGTAAACAAAAGTGATATGTAATAATAACATGAAGATATGAAAATGAGTACATAATTATAACATTTGAAGATAATACCATATATATGAAAGATCAAATAAATATTTGATGGTATAAATTTTGGAAGTTTATAAGACATAAATCATAAGGGAGTCAAGATATTAAGTAATGAAATCATAACATAGAAATATGAAATGGAATTGTGGTAGACATATATACATGTAAAATTATTTCCAAAGTAGCCAAGTTTTCACTGTAAAGAGAATACTATTAGTATTGGTTCAGTCCCTTTACCATATTGGTAGTCACAGTTCAAATCCATTACCATCATAGTAGTCAAGTTTCACTCTCAAGTCTACCTTAGTAGAAATAGTTCTTTACTGAACTAAGTTTACTCCAAGTTCCAGCCATTTCTATGTCATGATATATAAATAATTACCTAATTAATTGGAGGTAGATTTTGGTTTGACCAGTCAGATAATTAAACTATACATATTTGTGCCACATTAACATAAATAATTCATCAAATCATAACCCATGGAAGGAAAAAGGTTTCATAAACATCGTTCAATCATACCATAACCCATGGAAAAGAAAATGGTTTTGTAAATACCATTACATCATAAACATTAACCATTTTTAGAAAGAATAATAATGGTATAATTGAACAATATTCCTAGTAAAACAAAATTAAAATCAAATAATATTATCTTACACAGAAAATAATTTTTAGAAATCACTTGGAAACAATTCTTGAGGAAAATACCATTTTTGCTTTGAAAACATTTTTTTAACAAAATTTACTACAACTTTAAAAGAAAAAAATTTATTTTAAAATAAAATTGAATTTTTTTAAGGGAATATAATAATCATTAAGGAATAATGATGACATAAATTACATTCATTACGTATAAGTAAAAAAAATATTTGTATTTTGTTGGAAAAGTCAAAATTCTCCTCATTTGGAAAACAAGAATTTTTTTATTTCAAAACAGGAAGTGAAAAGTAAAAAATGGGTAAAAATTTCCTTAAACAACCATAGATTACTAGTAAATATTTTGTTTTAATATTTTTTAAGAAAAAATTGACATTACAGATAAATATTCTCCAAAAGTGACTTAAAATAAAACAATTCTAAATATTGATGATATTGTGAAATAAATACTCATCACTATATAATCATTACAATAATATACCCAATGGAAGAAATAAAATTATATCGATATGAAAATACCATAATATTCTGGAAAAGACTCATAAAATACATTCATGTATAGTATATATACCACTTAGAAGAAATAAGTTGTGTATTAAGCATGTGTCTCACAGAAATAAAGGTGAGACAAAAATCCCTTACCTTTAGACTCGACTTCTTTTGCACACATTAAAACATATTATATAATAAAAATAAGTTTATTATAAATATACCATAGAATCATATATATATATATATATTCCATATATGATTTTCTTATGACATAATATTACCCTTTTACTATAAATTCCATGTTAATGTTATGCTTTGGGTAATATCCTCTTTGTTTTCATTAATGTTTTTACTTGTTATCCTTGATTCTATTATATAAATCATTATTTAATCATCTATATAATTATAATCATGATATATATATATCATATTTATATTTAGTATATATTTATTCATAGTGAATCATAAAATTTAGTGATAGAAAATAAAGTACATTGTTCTTGGAGATGGTAGGTCGTATGTACACATGAACGCTATTTTTATTTTTTGTGAGGTTAAAAGAAAAGAAATTATATGATATATTATCATTTTGACATCATTTTTATGTCATATATAACATATATATTCATTAATTTCATTTTTATTTCCATACATGTGAAATATAGATGAAAAATGAATCACATCACATCATGGAGATGGTAAGCCATACATACGCACAAGTGACATTATCATTTCCCATAATATTAGATGGTAAAAAGGGTAGATATGATATTATCATTAAAGAAGAATACTTATGTCATAAATATCATATATATCATAAAAAATTATCATTTCTATTATAAATACCACTATGATCGGTGGTAAAGGAAAAATAATCAATCATCATTTTGCAAAGCAGTAATCCACCATACACACAAAAAAAATGTTCATTTCTCATTAGACAGAAGGTTTTGAATGGGTAGAACCCTTAATATAATAAATTATTAGTATATTTATTATATTTAGGTTATTATATAAACATTAAAAAAAATTCGTGAGTTTCAAGGAAGAAATAAAACATAAACATTCATTGATGAATGCCACATCTTCTTTAGGTATCCCATTTTGGATTTTTACAAAATATAATGAGTGGGGAGGGGAACTTTTTGAGACTCTCATAATGATAATTTATAATAAATTAAATCTTAATAAAAATAAATCCAAAATAAAATTTATTCAAATATAAGATGATATAAATTTTTAATCTCATCAAAAAGTAAATTTTAGATATGTTTTTATGTAATTTTAAACCTTATCTTTTTTATTAACCCTTTGTTAACCTATTTTAATTTAAACTATGCTAACAATGTTTTTAATTTTAAGTGGGTGAAATTTTTATATATAAAGATTCAATTAGAAAATAAATGGAAAATTTATGATAATTTATACCATATATCATCCCATTGTCCTTATTTAATATTTTTATGATTTTTAAATAATTTAATAAAATATTACATTCATAAAATATTATTAGTGTCAATTTTGAAACTATTCATTATTTTTATTTTTAAAAATATCATAACATTATATCTTAAAACCAACTATATTAACACATCTATAACATGTCAAATTCTTCCATAAAATTTTTAGATGACATTAATTAAATCAAATTATATTTATTTTAATATTTTTAATATCATTTATTTAATATTCCCATAAATTCAACAATTACGACATCATCATTGAGTAAGCCATTAAGGTAATTATTTATTTTCAAAAAACAAAAAGTAAATTTCCATGATAAATAAAAATAATTTATATTTTAAATTAATATTTATAGTTGAATTTATTTTTCATATAACCCTATATTAAAAATTATATAGTTGTTGAAAACATGAGTATGAAATTGTTTGATTTTCTTTAAATAAAATATAATACATTTCATACTCTCATAAAAGTGGATTATAAAGTTAAAATATTTTAAAAGTATGATTTTGGTCTAAACCCACTCATAAAATGAAATTAGGATAAGTTTTAGGATAATTTTATAATATTTATAAAATTATTTTTTACCTTCAAATACCCTATTCACCTTTTACTGTTTCAATATAAAATCACTAAAGATACTATTCATAATTCCCAAAAACAAAAGAAACCTATTTACATAATTTGATCCTATTGAATTCAAATATGAAATAATTTTTTTAAAATTCAAAACACATAGGTTTTTAAATTAATTTATTATTAATCTCATTGATGGTACGGGAAAACAGGTTTTAAAAGTTAAAACATTCAAAAGGTTGAAATGTTTTAATATCAAAAATAAATTTGAAATTGATTACAATAATATTAGTTATATTAAATTATAAAAATTTATCTAACTATACTTTAAAACCATTCAATAAAATAATTTAAAAATATAAATAAATTTGATGAAAAAATGTTTTCAATTAAAATGCAGTAGTTTTCAATATTGGAAAAAACATGAAACTTTTCTGAAAATGCCAAAAATTCAACGAAAGTAAATTATTATATCCATATTTAAAATATGAAGTTTATTTTGTAAAATTTTAAGGGACCAAACCTCTTTTAACCATTACTTTGTGAAAATTTAGTTTTTGAAGTGTTTAGGGAGGTCACGATGACTCATTTCATGGGTTTTCCAAAAATACAGTTTTTACAATAGTGAGTCAGGACTGGTTGATTTCCAGTGGAGACATGCACCGGTTACTCATGACAGTGAGTGAAGAAGGGTGGGTGAAGATTGGTGAGTTAGGACCGATGAGTCAAAACTGTGACTAGCACGAGTGACTCGCAATGGTTGGTCTCGACAGTGTCTTGTGACGGTGGCTTTTTTTGATATTGAGTCACTCATGGTAGCTTCGAACAATGACTTGCACTTGTGAGTCACAATGGTATCTCACCAAATAATTAATCTCATCGGTAGGTTTTCCCTAGTAGCTCATCCACAGGTTTCTCGCATCGCTAACTCATCCCTAGGTGACTCATTTTCAACAGTTTGTCAAATTCAATTTTTTCTATTTTTTTAGTTTCCTACAGTTTCACCGCTTTAATGTTTTATTTTTTCTAAAATGAGTTTAAAACCGGATTTAATGGTTTTTGGATCCATTTTTAATCATATGTATCTTCTATAAACTTTATGTTTTTTTACGTCCAAACCATCTGGTCTTAGTCAACATCCTCCTTTAATAGATTTTAAAAACCATTCCTCTCGTTGATTTAGGGTATGGGATTTCTAAAAATTAGATCTTATCTTGTGAATTTTCTTTTCTCATGGAATTAGGTACCCAAAACCTTTATTCGACAAAGAATTGTGCGTATATTCTATAGAATTTGGATTTCATTTTCCCTGTAGGTTCTTCTTGTT
Organism: Viscum album; assembly: GCA_963277665.1. Lineage (NCBI taxonomy): Eukaryota > Viridiplantae > Streptophyta > Magnoliopsida > Santalales > Viscaceae > Viscum > Viscum album. Next base: position 1,823,369,180 of record OY728132.1, on the reverse strand, counting down.
TCATGCCCACCCCCTATTTCAACACAATAAGGAAGTATTGATCATCTGTTCTTGGAGGTAGGGATACCTTCATCTATATTTTATTTATGTATCATGTGGGGTGGGTGTCTGGATTTATCCTTCATGAGGATATCATAATACCAAATTAATAAGGTTAATTGAATCTTCTTAAGTCCAATATGTGGGGTTGGGAAAAAGTGATGTATGATCTTTTTATTTTCTGTTTTTGGTTATTGTTTTGAATTATAAAGGCTAAACACCCTACTAAAAATCATGGTCATTAGGGGTATTTGTTTTCTCACTAAGTAAAGATTATAGAATTCATGATGTTTTGTTTTTATTGAACAATTTTTCTGAAATAAATTAACTACAAACACTCAGTTAATAAATGGATACCCCATTATCAAACTATTTCTATAGTAACCAGAGAAGTTAACAAGAGGAATTAAAGAACAAATGAGTTGATAAATCTGAATATGTTTTTTTTGGTTTGTGTGGTGGTATGATTTTGAGCACCGTTATGTATTTTGGGGTGGTTCATAAGGCATAAGGGAATCTTGGGTTGAGAGATTTATTGATTGTCAAATGGATGGGCAGTGTTTTGTGGTGGTGTTGTGATCAGGTTGTGCTATGTTGTGTTGTTGTGTGTGATGGTTGTGGTGTGGTTATGAAGTAGGTATGACGAGAATGGTTATGATGGGTGTGATGTAGTTTTGATGAGATGTGTTGTTGGGTGTGGCTGTGAGTTGGGGGTTCACTCTTTTGAGAGGTTAGATTGGGCTGAATGACTTTGAAGAATAAAGATGGTAGTGGTTGGTACGCGTAATTCTCCTAAATTTTTTCGATGAGTGGAATGCCAAAGTTTCACTCAGTGTCTTAGGATTAGTTTTTTATGACATGAATTGGTGTTAAATGGAGTATAAATTTGAATTGGGTTAATTTACCGTGGTTCTTCTTCCCCTATGTGACTTTTTATGTGTGCATTTTTGTGTGCTATACTAGGTTGTTTCCCGGATAATTATGGTGAAAATAAATAATTAATAATATTAAGATGGAATGAGTTGGCTTGGTAAATGGGAAGGATTTTTTAAATTAAATGTTAAATGATGGTTTTCAAAGTCAACTATAGTTAGAGATAAATAATTAAATGAATGGGTGTTGAGCAAAAGAGCTCCGTGAAACCGCTTTAATTTTATCAACTTTAGAAGTGACCACTACTGATACTGATTTAGGCTTCAGTTGTTGTGAAACCTTAGGTTGGGATTGACTGTATGGTATCATATATGTAATAAATGTATTTTCATAGTGATTTCTATGCGTACCCCACCCTAGTTGAGCACCATGTTCCGAAACCCCCGTTGTCATGGGGAAGGGTGTCTTTCCCAAACATCCTAATGGGAGGATGGATAGATGGAAACATTCTCATACCTACTCCTACTTCCATGAAGTGATAACCCAAGATTTTTTAGGTATGTTGTGATCTGTGGGCCTAAGGTGTGTGCGGGAATGTTGTGTTTTCCCAAGAGACTTTCTGATGAGACGTGTTATTTTTCCTCATGTGTATTTAGGATAAGATTTGTTGTTATTTCATAGGTGTTTTCAGGATGCAACGTGGTATGAGGAATAAGTGTATATGGGAGGGATGTGATTTGATATGTGACCCTGGTGTCTATGGGCGAGATGTGATGAGCTTTATTTTTTGGGTGATGGGACTAGCTGTGAGGCCCAGGTGTGTGTGGGAAGGTTGTGACATGGTTCTTTTGGAATAGGTGGGTGCTCCAGGATGTTTTATATTAAGTTATGACAAAGTATAATCAATGGGAAAGTGGTGCGGCATACCATATCATCAATTTTCTCACTCTATTACTTTAATTTACTTGCATTATTTTGTGAGAATGCCTTAGTGATGCGGGGATGGTTAGTATGCCTTATTAGGTGCTGTTGGTTCTCTTATTTTCTCACAGGAGCATTAGTATGATTCCACCACTTGTGCACAAGAGTCTTTGGTTTTTCTTATTGAGTATACTCGTATGCCCACCCTACATATGTAAAACTCTTTTTCGGTTTCCAGGAGGACAACATGGACCGTGTTGGGCATTACTAGCTTAGACTTTGGGATAGTTGCTGGGTCACTGCTTATCTTTTCTTTTGGTACATAACTTGTAGTTTTTCTACATTTGTAACAGTTTTATTTCTAAACATGTATGTGGGATAGATTTTTTCTTTCTTTCATATATGTACTGGAGTTGTTTTGAGGTTGATACATCTTATCTCCCAATATTGTTTTTTATAAAGGGAAATTACTCTCATATTGTAAGATATTTGTACCGTTGGTGCTAGTCACCACCCCAGGGCCTACTGGAGGTAGGAACCAGAGGTCATTATCTCCCTTTATTCATTTCTAGCTTAGTAGGGGAATCTTTGGAGGGAGGTGGTTGTGACAGAATGGTATCAGAGCTGATAGTTGAGAGATAGGATGTGTTTTTGGGCACGATGAGGATTGCATGGGTTGGTTGGGAAATAGTGTCAGGTGACCTTGGTACACGACTTAGGATAGGGAATACTGGTTAGGAAATTAGATTTTAGGGCCCCCCATGATTTGATGCTATGAATTTGAGCCTTCTGAACGACTAAGTGAGGCTATACCATTTGTAGGGTAGATACCTTAGGAAAGGTACATTCATCATAATGACTTGTGTTCTTGTCTAAATTGGGTTGTTTTTAGGGAATTTAAAATGAGTAACAAATGGGTTAAATGAGTTAAAATAAATCTTTAATAAAATTACATACTTACTAGGACTAGGAATTCCTTATTTAACTTTTTTAGCTATAGCAACCGGTCATCGTGCATGTGTGGATCAGATTGTTGAGGCTCCGCAAGCTGACCCAATTGACTGGTGGGGGGTTGATATAGTGGATTAGGACGACCAGTGGTAGATGACGTTTTGTGTTTTTCAGCGGAAGACCTTGGGAAAATATTAAGGAAGTGTTTCTGACACGGGGATGGAGAGATGTATCGAGGAACTTGAGATCAACTGTAGCTTTATCCAAGATCCGACGAAGTATTGGGTTCCTTTCCAATGAGCCAGATGTGAGGAGTTGCACGTTAGTTGTGGAATTTTTACCTAAGGTACAAGAAAGAGGATGATGTTCTATGGGTTGATTTCAAAAATGATTTATGGGAAGAATTCCTTTCATCAACCATGAAGACTAAGAAGATATAGGAGTTACTCTCCCTCTATTTGGGTAGTATGTCCTTAAGGGAGTTGGGGATCAAGTTCAAGGATCTCCTTCTTTTTTCTCTAGATCTCTTTCTGGATGAGGAGTCTCATGCGAGTTGCCTATAGGGGGAACTTCATCCTTCTATCCTATATCTAGTAACTACCTTTATGTTGATGACATACTCAGAGCTTCATAAGAAGGAGAAGGTGATTGATTGGATGCATTTATGATGAGTTCCCCATGAAAGTTTAGTCATCAGAGTTCTTAAAAGGGAAAGGTTACTAGTAGTAGCAGCTATCAGGTGCCAGGTACTTTGAGGTTTGTACCGGTGGGGATTCGACCTCAACAGTTTTCATTTTGACTTTATGGTCCTCATTCCACTACTATGGGTTTGGGAATGATGTGTTTATTTTTTGGATTTTCTGGACATATTCAGAACTAGTTCCTAGTGGCAGTTTGAACTTAGTTTAGTGAAGATGGGTAGGTTCTGCACATGCCTTAGCAGCGGTTTCTGGCTAGGTATGGTCTTGGAGGCGGTCATCAGTAGAGGGGCAGAGGAGCTGTTCGTGGCCAGTTTTACGCCATAGACGTAGCATTTCCAACAGCGTTAGAGATCGTTAGAGGTATGATCAGCTTATTTATTACCCTTTCTTGTGGTTTATTTAATTTTGGAGCTTTGCACTCCTTTTTTTCACCCATTCTAGACCATAATCTTGGACTAGACATAGAGAGGCTTCCCATTACCCTGGTGTTTATTACACAAGTCAAAGGTTAGACCAAGTTATTTGATGTGTTATAGGGATGTAAATTGATGATGGGACCACACCAGTCCTATGGGAATCTCTTCTTACTATTGATACAACCATACGATTTCATTCACATCATTTACTAGTTATATTATGTGAATTTTGTTATCAAATTCTTCTGGAGAAGAGTTGGATTTTCAGACATGCATAACCGGTGTGTGGCTTTGGTTGGCAATCAGAGTTGCCAGGTGGGTAGTCGGCCTGCATAGATTTTTCTTTCCTTGTTGGTCGTGGTGGCAGTAGGGTTAGTGGATTTTGAGATGGTGGAGATTCTTATATTTTTTGGGGAGTTCTTGGATATTTTCCTTAAAGAGGTTGTGACTCTACTTCCTGATGTGATGTTGAGTTCATGATAGACTTATATCCCGGTGCTTGTCTGATTTCATTTGGTTCTTATCAGATGGAACCTTATGAGTGGTGGGAGATGATGATTCATATTGATGATCTAATGAAGAAGGGATTCATCTGGACCAATGTGTCACTATGGGGGTGCTATAGTTTTATTTTCAATGAAGGCAGATGGTTGTATGAGGTTGTTTATAGACTAAAAACTGTTGAATCAGGTGATGGTAAAGAACTGTAACCCTATCCTCAAGAGAGACAATATTTTAAACCATATTAGAGGAGAAATTTGGTTTTATTAGATCAATATGTGGTCTATATATCACCAGTTGAGGGTGACAGAGAGAAATATCCGAAAGAATACTTTCTGATGTAGGTATGGGTACTTCCAGTTTGTGGTTCTGTCATTCAGTGTTACGAATTCACTTGTCTTCCATGAGTTCCTACACTAGATTTTCATCATATGAATGGATGAAATATTGATCTAATCGAAGACAAATGAGGATAATACCAAGCATCTCAGGAATATTTTTCAGGTCATTCGTCCCCAAGATCTCTATAGAATGTTATCCAAGTTAAGGTTCTAGACATGAGAAGTACATTTACTTGGTAATGTGGTGTCACGGTAGGGTGTAGCAGTAGACCCATCAAAGTCTGAGATAATTTTTTCTTGGGAATAACTTAAGTATGTTGTTTAGGTTTGCAATTTTCTCGTTCTGGAAGGCTATTACTAGAGATGTGTACCCGATTTATCTATAGTTCCAGTTCCATTGACAACTTTACTAGAAAGGAACATGCTTTTTTGTGGAGAAGCAGTTCCATACAATGTACAAATATCTGAAGGTGTAGTTGGTCTGTGCTCTAGTCCTCTTTTTTCTTAAAGAATGGGTGACATTTGATGTATTTCTTTGCTTCCCATATGGTATTTGGATTCATGTCGATGTAAAATAGGGGAGTTATCTCTTATGGGTCAAGGTAGTTTTGTCCCCATTAATTTAAATATGCCACCCATGATCTGGAGTTGGCAATGTTAGAGTTTGCGCTGAAGTTGTGGACATTACCACACTGTGGAGCACTTTGTGACCTATACAGATCACAAGATTTTGAGATATATATTTTCCCAGTGATATCTAAACTTGTGATAGCTAGGGTGGATAGGTTTTATTCAAAACTATGATTTCGAGATATCCTAGACCTCATGGAAGGGGAATGTCATGGCTGATGCCTTGAGTAGGAAGTTATAGAGGGAGGTAGTTTGGGAATCTGAGGATGCTTGAAATGTGATGGAGGAGTTATTAGTCTTTCACTTAGATACATGAATGGTTGGCAGTAGAGGATATTTTTTAAGATGATGGTGAAGTCTTATCTGATGCATCATGTTGAGGTGTCTTAGTGGGGAGACTCAAAGGAATAGGTGATGCACGATCGTGTTGAATAATGAGATGATCTAGAGGGATGGTTGGTGGATGGTAAGAATTGGATGATGTTCCATGGGAGGCTATTTATTATAGTGACAATTCATGGGAATTTCATTTGTGAGTTTTATATCTCACCATTAACGGTGCACCCGAGAGTTTCCAAGATGTACTCTAGCTTGTGGGACCAATTTTGGTGGCGTCAAATGAAATATGAAGTAATAGAGTTTGTGGTGAAGTTTTTAGTGTGTCAGTAGGTGAAGGTTGAGTACCATGTTCCCAGTGGTTTGTTGCATCCTTTAGAAGTCCCTGAGTGGAAGTGAGATGACAAATAGATGGATTTCTCCACAAGGTTTCACATGTCTTAGGGAGGCTGTGATGCTATATGGTCAGTAGTAGATCAGCTGAAGAAATTGGCTCATTTTTTGCAATCAAGGAGTCATGTGTAGTGGATAGATTATTAATTAGGTTTGTGGATGAGGTAGTACATTTTCACTAAGTTCTGAGATCCATCGTCTTTATTCGAGATACACAGTTTACCTCATGAGTCTATAGAGGATTGCATCTTGCCTTTGAAACTCAGTTATATCTTAGCACTACCTTCCACCCTTTGATAGATGGGTAGAAAAAAAGAACTATCCATACACTATAAGATATGTTTTAGTCATTCATCTTGGAATTTTGTGGATGTTAGGTACGATGCCTTCCCTTGGTAGAGTTTTATTGCATTAATATCTATCAATATTCAATTGACAAGGCTCCCTAAGAAGACTTGAATGGAAGACCAATTTTTTCACCTTTATGTTGGAAAGAGGTTTGGGAGATAAGTGTTATTAGCCTTGAGGTTGTGCAAATCACGATAGAGAAGGTTCATCAATTCATGAAAGGATGAAAGAGGCCCAAGACCAGTATAATTTATATGCTGATCGCAGGAGAAGGCTATTGGAGTTCATGGTTGGGGACCACATTTCATAGATGTGTCCCCTTGACATGGGAAACAGAGGTTTGGTAGAGGGAGTAAGCTCTCTCCCTAGTTCATTATACCCTTCAAGGTGTTGGGGTGAGTTGGTAAGGTGGCATAGCAGTTGGAATTTCCACCATAGTTAGACAGGATCCCTAACGTATTCCATATCTCCCAACTTCATCGGTATCTTCACGATGACTCCCATGTCATTGACTGGGGAGAGTCAGATATAAAATATGAAACAATGTACAATGAGCATCTCATAGAGATCTAGGATCATTCAGAGAAGGTGTTACATAGGAAAACCATTCCTTTGGTTCATTCTTTATGGAGTCATGGTGAGTTAGAGGAGAGTACTTGGGAGAAAAAAGTGCAGATGCATACACAGTACCTAGAGTTGTTTTGAGTTTTTTTCTATTCATTTTTTCCTTGTGCTTTTCTTATTGGAAATATAATGTTTGAACCTTGTTTACTATGAGATGAGTTGTTTCCTTGTTCCATAATATGTGACAAAGTCCTTACATGTTGTAAAAGGGAGGACTTGATTCCTAATTAGGATGTATTGTTTGAGACGCGATTAAACCTATGCAGGCGAGTCAGTGTAGTCCAGAGAAGATAATATCTAGACATGAAGGGTGGAATTACCTAGTTCATGTGTATGGATAGTATGATTGTTGTGCTTGTGTGGTGTTCCTTCTGGTATGGTGGGTTAACAGATGTTGGGGGATGTGTTCTTGGATATTGAGGTTTCACTCCATCTTTTGAACAATGCAAGGTTTTTTATTGTTGAACATTGATGTGTTTGGTTGTTAACAGTGCTCCCAGTGTAGCGAGGTATTTGAGAGGTATCTCTTAGGGTGGTTTTCTAGACCCCTATTTTCCTTCTATGTTTTTTTAGAATTATTGAGGGGGAAAATATTTTGAGAGGTATATGATGTAATTTCACTGACCTCTATGGTCCATAACATTGTTAAAATTCAGTGTTTGAAGTGTTTGGGGAGGTCATGATGACTCATTTAAACAGTTTTCCAAAAATGCATTTTTCCAAAAGTGATTCAGGACTGGAAGGTCACGATGGTAGGTCGCTAGTGGGGACTCACACCGGTGAATCGCGACAGTGAGTCCAGGATGGTGGGTTAGAACCAATGACTCAGGACCGGTGAGTCAGAATGGTGACTCACACTAGTGACTCACAATGGTAGGTATCGACGGTGGCTCGCAATGGTTTCTTGTTCGATGGTGAGTCACTAATGGTTGCTTCCAATGGTGAATTGCATAGGTAGCTCGCATTAGTGAGTCACACTGGTAGCTCACGCCGGTATCTCACTAAATGGTGACTCGCACCAATATCTCTTTACCGGTAGCTCATCCACTAGTGGCTCGCATCAGTGAATCATCCATCAGTGACACATTTTCAATAATTTTTCAGAATTTTAGTTTTTTCCAATATTTATAGTTCCCTACTGTTTCTCAACTTTAACGTTTTATAGGACATAAATTGAGTTTAAAACCTTATTTAATAGTTTTTAGAGATTCCTCCTATCATATCTAACTTCTAAAGACCCGAAGATTCCTATAACTTCCAAACTGTGTGGTCTTTGTCAAGATCTGCCTTTAATGTATTTTAAAAACTGTTTCTCTAATTGATTTAGGATTTGTGATTTCTAAAGTAGAGATCCTATCTTGTGAATTTTACATTCTCTTGGCATGAGGTTCACAAAAGCTTTCTTCCCTGAGTAATCATGTGTTTGTGTGGTAGCCTTTGGATCATGTTTTCCTGAAAGGATCTTCTTAATACTTGTGAACACCCTGTTTTAGCACAATAAGGAAGTACTGATCGTATGTTATTTGAGGTTTGAATCCTTTCATCTCTATTTTATTTTCATATCATGGAGGGTGGGTCTATGGATGTATCCTTTGTGAGGATAACATAATACCAACTTAATAAAGTTAAATGAATATAATTAAGGAAAATATTTAGGGATGAGGAAAAGTGATTTATGATCTTCTTTTTATTTTCTTTTGGCTGTTTTTGTGAATTATATAAGATAAATTATCCAATAAAAATAACGGACATTGGGGGACTTTATTTGTGCACTGAGTAATGATTCTAGAATTCATTATGTTTTTTTTACTATCTAATAATTATTATGAAACTTAATAACTACATACAATCAACTAATAAATGGATTCCACTAGATCAAACTATTTTTATGGTAACCTAAAAAGTTAACAAGTGGAATTAAAGAATAGATGAATTGTTAAATATGAATATGTTTTGTTTGGTTTGTGTGGTGGTATGGTTGTGAGAACTATTTTGTGTTGTGGGGTGGTTCATAAGGCGTAATAGAAATTCAGGTTGTGAGATTGATTGATTGTGGAATGGATGGGCAGTGTTGTGCAGTAGGGTTGCGATCTGGTGATTCTATGTTGTGTTGTTGGGTGTGATTGGTTTGGTGTGGTTATGCAGCAGTGCTACCAAGAATGGTTGAGGTGGGAGTTAAATGAAGCAAGAATATAAAGTGGGCTAATATACTGTGGTCCTTCTTCCCCTTTTTCACTTTTTCTATGTACCTTATAGTGTGCTATACTTGGTAGTTACTTGGGTAGTGAGGAGAAAATAAATACTTAATAATGTTGATATTTCATGAGTTGGATTGGTGAATGGGTACGATTTTTTAAATGAAATGTTAAACAATGGATTTCACAGTTAAATATGGTTAATGATAAATAATGAAATGATTGGGTGTTGAGAAAAAGTGATTTGTGAAGATGCTTTAATTTTATTAACTTTCTAAGTGATAGTTGCTGATATCAATTAAGGTATCAGTTTTTGTGAAACCATAGGTTGGTTTGAGTGTTTAGTATCATATATGTGTTTTCCTTGTGATATATATGTGCACCCCACCCTAGTTGAGCACCAAGTACCGAACACCCCCATTTTCATGGAAGAGGGTGTCTTTCCAAAACATCACAGTGATAGTATGGATGGACAACTGCTCTTCCTTGATCCCTCTTCAAGGTGGTGATATACTAAGATTTTTTAGGCAAGTTGTGGTTTATGGGATCCATGTGTGTGCTGGTGAGTTTTTTTTCCTAGGTGTCTTCGAGATGAGTTGTGTTGGGTTTTCCCAGGTGTCTTCAGGATGAGATCTGTTGTGTTGTCCAAGGTGTTTTTAGGATATGACATGGTATAAGGATTATGTTTCTGCATGCGGAATGTGATGTGATATGTGGCCCATGTTTCTTTGTGTGGGATGTGATGAGATTTGTTATCCGAGGTGAAGATACAAGCTGTGAGGCATAAGTGTGTCCGGGTGGGTTGTGACGTGGTTCTTTCGGAAGAGGTGGGATCACGAGGATGATTTTCATTAGGGTGTAGGAGCAACTGATTAATGGTAAAGGAGTGTGGGATCCCTTATCATCTATGCGCTTACTATGTTAATTTACTTGAATTGCATTATGTATTAATTCCCCAACCCCAGGTACCTAGAGTCGGTGCATTATTTTAATACATTGGTATCATTAAAAGGAATCAAGTCCCGAAAGACCGATCAGTTTAGCAGTCTTGGAAAGTAGATTACATACATGAACGTTACAGTACAAATTAGAAAATAAAGCAGAACATAAATGATCCTTTTAGAATACCATTAATCCTATAGCTTAACCCTGCTTATCAATCACAATACACTTCTTGTAATCCTGAGAAAATTAAAACATAGAAAGGGTTGAGCTCAGATTCTTTGTAAGGATAACAATATAGCGGAAACTTTCACAAATAAGCATAAACATTTAAGGAAATATATAAGACTAAGAAAAATCCTTTTAAACTTAAACTTCAACATAATAAGGAAAAGACACAATAAAACAATTCCATTTACTTATTCACATGGATATTCTACTAGTCAAATAATCACATGTAATATCAATAGCAACATTCATAATGATGGAATACATAATTCTAGAATTCATAACCACATAGTCAAGCCCTTGTGCCAAGACTACAAATAAGATTTTGTCAAGGCCTTGTTCCAAGACACTAGTTTGTATCATGAGACCTACCGATGCATCGAGGAGCTATATCAGGCTCCACCCGTCACATACCAAGTCCAATGCATTCCTCATATGAAAATGTTTAAATATAACATAAACATTCATATTAAAACTAGCATACGAAATGTCAATAATTTATCCATAAACCATGAATGGTATAAAAATAACACATCCACAGTAAAACACATCACAAAACCTTCAATAAAATATGGAAGTTCTGTGTCATAATAAATCAACTTCAAATAATCTTAAAATCCATCAAAGGATGTTGACATAGATGGAATCAAAACCTTTTTAGAGAAATATCTCCTTTTATTTTGAAATCATTTAAAATTTATATAATTATAAAAGAAAAAATTTAATTTGGAAATATTCCTATAATCTTGTAAGGGAAGCTTTAATGATGTTATAATGGCGGAAAATAGCTGCACCCACCATATAAGTTAAAAAAAGAAAATCTTACCTTAATTTTGTCGAAAAGTTTATAAAGGACCTTGTTTGGAAAATGATGGAAAGATTCCTTTATAAACATCTTATAAAAGTCAAAAAAGGGTATAAATGACTTTAACCCATAGATTATAAAATGTTAAATGTGTTTTGAAATAGATTTTTAAGAAACATGAATGTGGATGATAAAGATGTCCCAGTAGATACAAACATTAAAACTACCTCAGCTAATAAAGAGATTGTAGAATTAACCCTTACCTTGCACTTTCCTTTAGTCGAGAGTACATTTAACCTCATGTATGAAGACCGTAGTATGTCATTAAATTATACCAAAATCATATTAAAATTTATGATATCATACATGATTCATTTATGACTTTATACTACCCATTTAAAAATAATTTCCATGTTAAATTAACATTTCAGGTAATAATCGCATTCTTTATTGTACGTGTTTTAACTTGTTACTATTGATTGTGTCAATTAGATAAAGATTTAAATACTTCTAGAATATAAAATATGATTTATATATCATATATATTTAGAATATATTTATTTATAATAGACATATATATGAAATAGAAAACATCGTTTATGGAGGCGGTAGTCCATCCGTACGCATAAACAATGTTTCCGTTTTCATATCATATTGATCGGTACTAAGTGAATAAGATATATGTAAGTACACACACATATATATATATAGAATAATTATTATGTAATATATTACATACTTATTAATGATATATATTTTATAATCATCATTGAATGGTGAACGTGGAAATGAACCTCATCACGTCGTGGAGACGGTAATCTGTACATATGCACGAGTAAAAATATCATTATATTGATGGTGAAATAGTATGTAATTGGATGTTAAATCATATATAAAGAATCATTAACATTTTATATTAATTATTAACATCAGTTATACTCATTATTATACCCATCCAAATAATGAAGTCTTTGAATAACAAACTACACCACGACATGGAGACGGTAATCCGTACGTACGCATAGATGGTGACATTGTCATTTATAGGTTGGAAAAAATAATTAGTATGGTTGTACCATTTATATAATAAAATCATAGTATATAGAAGATACTGGAGTTATTTTTTTAGAATGGGAACAACAAAGAAAGTATAAGTGGAAGAAGAAAATAACTTGAAAGATGTGATGAAATATTTACCTCTTTTTCAGGTTCTTCCTTTTGATTTGATCAAAAGAGATCCTTTGGTTGGATTTATGACCAAATGAAGGCATATAAAATTAAGGGAGGAATTTTGGTAGGATATTTGGTCTGGGGCTGGCTGATCCAAATGGCTTTGGATGTGTGAAATTAAGAGAAGGGGAAGTTCCCATTTATAAGAGAGGTGAATGTTAATTTAGGAAAAGTTTGAAAATTTATTTTATAATAAAATCATTTTCGGTTTATAATGGCTCTAAAATGAATTATTTAAAGGAAAAGGTGGAGATTGGGCAAATAAATCTCAACCAATAGGTTTTAGTAAAGCTTAGGTTACCATTCTAACCATATCTTTTAGATTTAACTCTTAGTTAAATAGTTTAACTTTAACCGTGTATTCTTGTATTTCTACACTATATGGTTAATAAAATTACTCTAAACTTACAAGATAACATCAAGTGGTTCATTAATGACATATATAAAATTATTTAAGCCTTTTTTTCATAACCTTATATTTTTATGAATTTTACATCAACCAATAATATAGTATTTTTTTTAAAACTATTTTATGTCAATTTTGACATTATTTGGTATTTGTTTTTTTGTAAAAATATTAACAGCATGATTAATTTGAAACAAATTGATTGAATCAACCCTAAAATGTCATATTAACCTATAAAATTATTTTAATTCATAAAAAGTCTAAAATTACATTTATGTGGTTATTTATAATATCAATTATTTTAATCTTTCATTAATATGGTAATTACTGCATCATCATTTTTTCATAAATAAATTTAATTATTTAATGTATAAAAATTATAAATAAAATACCATTATGTATGAAATCTTTTTATCTTTCTAATTAATATTTATATTCAAATTTTTATTATGTGTATCCCTATATTAAAAATGGTATAGTTATTAAACTTTGAATTTAACTCGTTGAACTCTTCTTTAAATAAAATAATAATAAATGTCCTAATCTAATTAAAGTGGACCAAATAGGTTCATATTTTATTCCTAAGGTGTTTTTTGTTCGAATTATACTTATAAAATATAATTAGGACATGTGTTAGGGTAATAATAATATCATTTTTACTCTTAATTACCCTATTTACTTTTAACCGTGGTAAATAAAAGTAAAAAGTTACTCTTCACCAAAAATTATTTTCATCTTACTGAACCAAATTTTACTTACTGTTATTAATGGTGTCTCTAAGATTTTTTAAATTCAACTCATGGAAGTGGTAAAATTAAGTTTTATGCAAATTTGAAAATGCTTCTAGAAGGTGGGTAAAAGACAGTAAAAAGTTAAATAAAATTTTTATATGTCTAAGATTATTATAAAATGACTCCAATGAATTATATTGAACTTATATAGCTATTACGTATCTATTTTGACCTAAAATAAATTAAAATATAATACATAATTATTTAAAAATAATTCGGTTTTAACCAATAACTCAGTGTGTTTCACTATTCATCAAAAATTGAAAGTTTTAAGAAAAATACCAAAATTTCACCCTAAGATAATTTTGATATTCTGAATTCAAAAATTAAGTCTATTTTACTAAATTAAAAATATAGAAGTTGTATTTATTAATTTAAAATTAATTCCCGTTGTCAAAACCAAATAACGTGTTTTTGAGAAATAATAACTAACAAAAGATTGATACTTGTTTTGTTCAATTTCAAAGTGAAATTATTTCCATTGAATAAAATTGGATTAAATGGTAAAAATATAATCTATTTATACTTCCAAACTATTAAAATGTATAATTTAACACTACAAATTATTTTATTAAAAAATTTGTTTTCATTTAAAATATAGTATTTTTCACTATTCACCCAAATATAAAAGTTATCAGAAAAACACCAAAAATTTATTGAAACTAAATTATTATGTCCCGATTCAAAATAAGAATTTTATTTTGTCAATTTAAATATATAAAAGTTTAAAATATTGGATTTAAAATGGGTTCTCCATTAAAAGGCAGTAAAATTGCATTTTTTTAAAAAATACTTTTTTTATCTAAAAAAATGAATTTGTTTTTTCATTATGTCTAAGAAACTCATAATATGAATTCTAAAATTATATGTATTATATAAAGTTCAAAATTTAGTTAATACAATTCATAACCTCTTTTGAATGGCTAGTTTGGTAAGTCGTAGAGCACTCGAACTCGGTGGTGCATGTAGTGCAAGTTATTGAATTACTTTAAAAAATAATGTGTTGGTCGGAGTGGATACTCAAGAGGGGGGGGGGGGGGTGAATTGAGGTCTAATTGAATATTTATTTTCAAAAGATTTTTATTAAAATCCCCCAATTCATAGAACAAGTTAAACTGTAGTGAATTTATAAATATTGTAATTGTTGAATTAGTTTCTCTAAGATTAATTTCTTCTCAGTTAACTTAATATGAAGACTAAGTTAGATTTTGAAACTAACATACTGGTTCACAATAATTACAAACACTTGAAAGTTCAACTATCATAGTTTCTTTAAAACAGATTTGTATTTAAAGTACTTATCAGCGGAATATTCAATATAGTTTTAACAATGGAAAAATACGCTGCAGTTTTGAAACAGGAGGTTTAGTGTCAAGATGAGACTTAGTCCTCTCAAACAGTTTATATAAACTATGATCCACACCCTGGATCGAGGTTTTACAATAGTACTCAGTCTGTTCAGATCCTCAGACCTCTCCCACAACTCTTCATGGGTAAACAAAAACAACAACACTCAGGATGTCCAGGTCACACTTGACCTCTTCCACAAATCACTGTGGGATACAATAAGGTGTAAAAGGTTTGGTGTGAGGAATTAGTATCCTCCAATTCAGCCCAGGAGTTAGTGTGTTTCTAAATAGACAGATGCACACACACTGCTCAAAATGTTAATCAAAGGTACACTATAGAGGAAATAAATGGATAATGAGTTTACAATGCTCTAAGTGATTGCATATGAGCTCTGGACTCGTTTGGATGTTGCATATGTTATTCAAGTCCTTTCTGGTAAAGATGGAACAAAATAGAGTGTCATTGTTATTCTCAGCTATAGTTATCCAGCCTTGTGCATATGATGTTTAGTAGGGCACAACAACTCGACTTTAGTATTTGTTGTAGGTGAATGATCTTCTTGAATCTCTCTGGTTTTTACAGGTGTTCTTCAAGTTATTCTTTTGTTTCGTGAGCCTTCACAGACATGTACGCTCTTCTCCTTTTCTTGTGTGTCGTGTTGTCTCCTCACTGCAGATAGATCTTCCTTTTTATTCCTTGAGATCTGGCAAAAAGAATGATTACTTTTTGACAGGCCCGAGGTATGGTTCCCTAACATCCAACAACCAAAATTAATTAATAGAAGGTGCATTAAATTAAGCAAATATGACCGTTGGAATTAAATAAGAGTTATTAAAAATTCAAATCACTTTCATGACTATCAATGAGTCATGAGATCGATAGGTCATTTGAATTTGCGTCGGTATCGGTAGATCATGTGATCAACATCGACTTCGGTTGGTCATTTGATCAGCATCAGTTTCAGTAGGTAATTTGATCAACATCGGTCTTGGTAGGTCATTGGATCATCATCGGTTTTGGTAGGTCATTTGATCAGCATCGGCTTCAGTAGATCATTGTATCATCATCGGTTTTGGTAGGTCATTTGATCAGCATCGGCTTCGGTAGGTCGTTTGATTAGCATCAGTTTCAGTAGGTTGTTTGATCAGAACCAGTTAGACAGTTGTATCATTGGTGTGACCGTTGTCATCGGTGCGACTGTTGTCATCGGTGTGACCGTTTTCATCGGTGCGACCGTTATCATCGGTTGGCCACATCGGTGAAACGTCCATCAGTTTTTCACATCGGTGTCTCATTCCTTTAACTATCAGTGACTCAAGAATATAATTAACGGTGAGTCAAAAATATAAAATACTCACAAAGTGTCTGTTTAATTCAAAACACTTCCAGGTCAATAGTAAACCATAAATAATCATAGATAAAAATATGTAGACATGATTAAACATATATAAACACATTTAGAAAAGATTGAATAATAGACTAAATTAACTTATAAAAGAAAACAATAATGATTTTTGATTATTTGAATAATTATTGCACAAAGGGTTCACCAATCTCCCCCTTTTTGATAATAAAAAATCTATGGCTTAAATGAAGAGGGACGATGATATAACATTTAGTATGCTCCCCCTATATAAAAATAATATATATCTAAAGGTAAACATGTCATCAGAGCATGGCATCAGATCATAAACAATGTTAGAGTATATCAACATAGCATCAGAGATAGCAAGATTGACATCAGAGCTAAGAATAAATCAGAGCTATATGCCTATTGGAGCTTATATAATCAATATCAAGGAATTTGAGCTTAAATCTTATTTAGAGCTTATATATTGTTCTCCACTTGATTTTACATATATATAATATTCTCCCCCTTAGATGAGTATATCTATATGATTCCCCCCCATAGATATATATTTATATTACCCCCCTAGATATATATGTATACTTTTCTCCCCCTTTGGGATTATCAAAATGAGAAAGAGAAAGCAGAGAGAGAAAAAGAAGAAATTTTCATTGAAATAACATTTGAAAAGTTACAAGAAAAAAATACACCCTATCAAAAATGACAGACACAGCTACTTCTGAGGGTGCAGAGGAGCTTTCCCTTTAGTAGAGGGAGGAATAGATGGGCCAGAAGGTGGCTTGGTGAAAGATTAATCTGGCCAGATGGAGAGAGGAGGTAAGACAACTCTGGCCAGAATCCCACTTGGTGCTAAGGTTACTTGCTTTTGGCTAGAAGATCCTCTTGAAGGTGGCTACTGAATGACTGACCGAATATTGGATACAGCTTGAGAAATTGAAATCTGACCAGGAGAAACACTGGATAGACTGAGAGGTTCAGTAGTAGGAAGAACAATTGTCTTTTCTTGCACATAAAGATATGGTTTGAGAAGATTGATAAAATCCTAAATTACTTCACCACCATATTTCATGGCCTTCTCAAAATCATCTTTGTTCTGCCTAAAACTCTCTAGAGTGGGAGTAAAATCCTTCAACTGTTGGACCTGAGCCTTAAAGGCTTGAGTGATTGGAGGTAGCTTCAAATTATCAGCCAAGACTTTAAACTGATGGTTCAACTCATGCTTGGTATAAATTTTAGGAGAATAGTGATCCACTTTTTCTTTGATCACTTTATGAGATTTAGGAGCATCAACCGAATACAGCTTCACCATCTTGTGAATATGATCAATATTTTATTTCATCTTTTTCAAATAATCCAAGTCCAGAATCTATCCAAGGGACGCTAACTCATCCATTAAAACATCTTTTAAGGTGTTAATATCATGTCCAATTATCTTGGTCACTTTGGAGGTGCTCTCCTGAGCAGAAATTTGAGTTATCTCAGCCTTCAATCTTCTTAAATCATATTTCTTCAGGTGTTCTTTCAAATTTCTCAAAACTTTCATCATACCAGTGATAATTGATCTAAATTCTCTTGACATAGACACTAAGTCACTACTCAAATCCTTGAGCGCTTGATTCAGAGAAGAAATGTTACTGCCAATCATCTAACCAGTATTGCACATGTCTGGATTAATAATATTCACCACTCTTTGAGTTATATCATCTATAGGTGCTTCAGATAGATTGACAAGAGCATGTGCATTAGATAATTCCACTTTCATTGTTTCTATGACTGCGTGGAGCAATTATTATTTTAACTTTTCAAAATCAGATCGAGAAACAGAAGAACCAGGTCTTTCTACAGTCACTTGCACTTCCTCAACAACTTGTCCAGCCTCAACTGGATGGCCTGCTCTTGCAATATTCACTTCCTCTTCCTCTTTCTCTGAATAATCCAAATCTAGAACAACAAAACCTGGGTGTTCTTCCCATGTAGCTTTACAAGAGGTATACCTAGGATTTACAAAATCATCTTTACCTGAATTTTCAAGAGTCTTACCCATTTACATCAATCACAGTTTTCACTATCCTTTTAGCCTCAAGAATAGTTTCTTGCTCAACTGATTGTGGTTATAGATCAGCTTGAATCATATCGTGACCATCCACTGGTTGAGTTCTTGCATCATCATCATCATCATCATCACCATTACTATTTCAATTATTATTTACCGAAGTCTAATTGGAATTGTCTTTGTTACTGGATTCATATTGGTCAGAATTTCATACTTCAGTGTCAACCACTTCTTGATCACCTAAAAGGAGTTCTGACTAATGTAACTTAAGGGGTGGACTTTCTGGTCCAAATTCCATTCTTTTCTTAGGACTTACTGTATCAGGGTCACTCCTATCATCAAAAGGCGACTCAGGTTCTTTTTCAGTATCGACATCATCATCAGCTTCAAATTCCCCTATTTCCTTCATACTGGACTCTCTAGTGTCCTTAGGAACTTATGTCTCTTCTTCCTCATCAGAATAAAAAACATCCTCATCAAGTTTTAAACCGAGATCTCTTATCCACTTTAGTCGCTTAGAGTGGTCAGAAGGATTATAAGAATCACATAACCTATCTTCAACAGCAACCCATGTCTTCTTCCATGGATTCCAGTTAATCTTCATTCTTTTTCAGATATCCTTTATAATAAAAAAACCACTAATAGATGAGATACACTCATATCCATATTCAACACAGCCCAAAGACTTTAGCAAGGCAGCGACTTGCTTAGAATAGAACAAGGTTGTATCCTTCTTAGATGGATTTACCATCTCATCAATATGAACAGTAATGTATCTACACAAGTTGATTTTATCATCATTTATCAATAAAAACAACAAGAAAACATCTTGATACTTTACATAAGAAAAATCACCCTTCCTGGGATAGATTTGGTGCTGAATAAACTTAAACAAGATTCTAATTTCTCCATCTAACTCAACAACTGTTATTCTTCTGGATTCATATTTTCCAGTCAACATCTCCAGAGAATACTCATAAAAAAAATATTCAGTGGTGGGAGGAATATTACCAGTTTAATCCTCATATCTACCTTTATGTGGTACCCCCATACACTCCTCCCATTTCTTTGATGAAAAAGTTATCTTTTTGCCTTTAATCACTAAAGATAATCTTGCAGATTCTACTCCATCCAATGCAATACTCAAATTCAAATAAAACTCATGCACCAGCTTTGGGTAGTAGACTCAGTTATTATTACAGAACCAGTCTTTCCATCCTTGCATCTATAACACTTTTAAAAGCACAGACTTACTGGATAACACCCATTCAGAACTTAATTCTTTTTCTGCGGTGACCACCTGAGTCTCTAATTTTGGGTTCATAGACTTTTGAGTCGTGGTGATCGATTCTCCTCGAGCGCGTTTCACAGGTGAGGAGTTTTTAGATTCCTTGTCTTGCAATTTTTTCTTTTCCATTTAGAGGTTCGAGAGATTTCAGAGTTTCAAAAGTTCAGGAGTTAGAATATGAGGAGTTCAGTGGGAGATGGAAGGTCAACAGTCCTTAGGAATTTAAATAGCCACGGGTCATTAATTTTATCATATAGGGTTACAATATATAATATAATATCAATTAAGTAAAAAAAAGTCATTTTGATAAACACTAATGGTTTCATATACTATATAACTCAATTGGTAGCAGTGATCAGTTTCACTGATCAGTTTCACTAATTGGTTTCACTGATTCGTTTCACTGATCGGTTTCACTGATCAGTTTCACTGATCGGTTTCACTGATCAGTTTTATAGATCGGTTTCACTGATCGGTTTCACAAATCAATCATACCTAACTCTTGTTTAATAAAATATCACCTTTCAGAGCTTAAAGGAAAGGTGAAAATATCATCCAATTGATGTTCAGAGTCAATAAATTCTAGAGAAATATCACCCTATTGATAATGATCTCTCAAAAAGTGATGTTTGACATCA
This sequence comes from Viscum album, assembly GCA_963277665.1. Taxonomy (NCBI): domain Eukaryota; kingdom Viridiplantae; phylum Streptophyta; class Magnoliopsida; order Santalales; family Viscaceae; genus Viscum; species Viscum album. The sequence continues at coordinate 1,823,348,811 of OY728132.1, read as the reverse complement.
ATGTGCTTAGTCCTAGCGTGAGACACAGGATTCTTAGAGATATTAATTGCACTAGTGTTATAAAAATTTATAGTCACATGTCTAAATTGATATCCATAGTCCAATAAAGTGTGTTTCATCCATAGAATCAGTGCACAACAACTACTAGAAGCAATGTATTCTGCTTCAGCAGTAGACAATGCAATAGAGTTCTGTTTATTACTACACCAAGATACCAGGGACTTTCCCAATAGATGACATATTTCAGATGTGCCTTTTCTATCTAACTTGCAACCAACAATGTCAGCATCTGAATAACTTATTAAGTCAAAAGGTTGTCCTTTTGGATAAAACAATCCTAAATTGGTAGTATGTTTAAGATATTTGAAAATCCTTTTAACATCAAGTAAATGATATTTTTTTAGGATTATCTTGAAATCTTGCACACATGCATACACTAAACATGATAGCTGTTTGACTAGTAGTAAGGTAAAGTATGCTTCTAATCATACCTCTATAATTGGTTTGATCAACTAGTTTCCCAGTTTTATCACTATACAACTTACAGGTGGTACTCATAGGTGTATCACTTCCCTTATTACTATCCAAACCAAAACTTTATAAAAGATCCTTTTTATATTTACTTTGATTTAAAATAATACCATCTATCTTTTGGAAAATTTGAAATCTTAGAAAATACTTGATTTCTCCCATTAAACTCATTTCAAATTCATTTTGCATAATCTTTGAAAAATCAGTACATAAATTTTTTTTAGAAGATCCAAATATAATATCATCAACATAGATCTGTAAAATCAAAATATCCTTATAAATTATTTAAAAAAAAGGGTCGGATCAGCGGTTCATTTAGGAAAACCTTTAGAAATAAGAAAATTTATAAGTCTATCATACCATGATCTTGAAGCCTGTTTTAAACCATATACAGCTTTAGAAAGTTTAAGAAAATGATTTTGATAATGAGGGTTTGTAAATCCAGGTGTTTGTTCAACAAAAACATCTTCAATTATAAAACCATTTATAAATACACTTTTGACTTCCATTTGATATAACTTGAAATTCAGATGAGATGCATAAGCAAGTAAAATCCTAATGGATTCTAATCTAGATACAGGTGAAAAGGTTTCTTTATAGTCTATTCCTTCTTCTTGATTGTAACCTTGTGCAACTAATCTAGCTTTGTTTCTAATGATGTTTCCTGATTCATCAAATGTATTCCTGAACACCAATTTAGTACCGATAGTCAAAGGGTGCTTAGGTCTTTCAACTAGTTCCTAGACTTTTTTTCCTTCAAATTGATTTAACTCTTCTTGCATAGCCATTACAAAAAATTCATCATTGACTTCATCATTGATATTTTTAGGATCTAGCTGTGAATGAAAGGATTGATGTTCAACCTGATTTCTTAGAGAAGCTCTAGTTTTTTCCCCTCTATCTAGGCCTCCTACTACAACATCTAAAGGATGATTTTTGAGGGTCCTAGTTGGTCTAGAAAAGATAGGGCTAGAGATTTCAGGTTCGGGTTCAACAGAAGCAGATTCTAAAACATTTCCAGAACTGGTTGTCTTAACAACAGGTTCACTTTTTGTGTCATTAAGGTTTAAAATGGACATATCTTCTTCATGATTTTTAAGAGGGGTCTTTGGTTCATGTGGATCAGTTTCATCAAATTTGATATGTACAGATTCTTATACACATTTTTTTCTCTTATTTAATACTCTATAGGGTTTTCTAGTAATTGAATATCCTAAAAAGATTCATTCATCACTCTTTGATGCAAACTTGTCAAGATTATCTTTAGTATTAAGGATATAGACTCTGTAATAAAAAACTCTAAAGTAGTTAAAATTAGGATTCCTATTGTTCCAAAGCTCATAAGGGGTCTTTTTAAGAATTGGTCTAATCAAGAATCTATTGATAATTTAATAAGATATATTAACAGCTTCAGCCCAAATGTAAATTGATAAATCATATTCATTGAGCATTGTCCTAGCAATTTCCTGACGGGTTCTATTTTTTATTTCAACTAAACCATTCTATTGAGGTGTCCTAGGGGTATAAAATTTGTGATTATATCCATTATGTGAGTAGTAAGATTCAAACTCATGATTTTTAAACTCACGACCATGGTCACCTCTCAAGGTTTTAATCTTAAGTCTGCTAAGGTTATCTACAGACTTGGAGTATTTAAAAAAGTAAGAGAAAGCTTCACTTTTATGAGCTAAAAAGTATACCCATGTATATCTAGAAAAGTCATTTAGTAGAACATAAACATAGTGCTTTACATTTAAACTAGAAAGTCTAGAAGGTCCAAACAAGTCCATGTGAACCAATTCGAGAGGTTGAGAAGTTGAAAATTATTTCTTTGATTTAAAAGAAATTTATGTTTCTTTCCCTTTTGATAGGGATTACAAAATTTATCACCTGGGAAATAAAGTTTAGGTAGGTCTCTAACTAAGTTCATCCTAGTCAGTTTTCTAAGTGAATGTATATTTCTGTGTCCTAATCTTCAATGCTAAAACCAAGATTCTTTGTGGAAATCATTTAAACAGGTAATATTCTACTTAGCTAAAGAATTCAAATCTACAGCATATAAATTTTCATTTATTAAGGAAAAAAATAATAAAACATTTTTCGAATTAAAAACATTACAAGAGTCATTTTCAAATTTAACATTAAAACCATCATCACATAACTGATAAATACTCAACAAGTTATATTTTAATCCATCTACAAATAAAACTTTATAAATTAAAATTGAATCAGTGTTACCAATTCGTCCTAGGATGATGATTTTCCTTTTAGAGTTATCACCAAAGGTGAAATATCCTCCATCAACCTTGATTAAGATTTTGAAGCATGAAAAGTCTCTAGTCATGTGTCTTGAACATCCACTATCGAGATACCATGTATTCCTAGAGGAACTTTTCATGCAAGTTTCCTTCAAAACAATTTTAGATAGAAAATTATTTTGGTACCGAGATTTTCTTGGGTCCAGACAGGTTAGAAAGCAAAACTTTTGGTACCCATATTTGCCTAATGGGTCTCATATAATTAATAGAATCATGAGATTATGATAGATAAACCTTGTTTGATCAAAAACCATGTGAATATCTAGTTGAGGCATATGAATTTTCAGAAGTAGAACTAGCAACATACTGTCCAGATTTAGGAATAGATTTATTCTTTGTAATCTGTCTTTGTCTAGGATGATAACCTAAACCAGTAGTATACTTTGGTGCCACTTGCTTTCCTTGCATTTTTTAAGTGTGTACTTTCCATTAGTAAATTTTTCCAAATCTTTCATGAGTTTATCATTTAAAAATTTCAGTTCAGTATTCACTTTTGAGTAGTTGAGCATTCTTTTCCTTTTCTACTTCTAGTGTAGATTTGACAATGCTAGTTAAAGAATACTATTTATTTAAGGCTTTATACTTATCTTTCATCTCACTGCAGGTATCCTCTAGCATATTATAGTATTAAAATAAATCTTTACTAGACATGTTTTTATAATCATAATTATCTCCTGAATAATATGAGTTTAAAGAAAGAGTATCCAATGTTACCTCAGATGTGTTTTTCATGAAACACATATTATCTTTTTGATATTTTTCATCCTGAGTGGAATCAGAATCACTTGGACTATCTTTTGAAGCACTCCAGGTTGCTTTCATAGATTTCTTGTATTTGCTGTCCTTATAGTCATATTTCTTCTTGAACTTTAATTTTGAACAGTCATCTTTGACCTATCCTTTCCTTTTGCATTCGTAGCAGACTATGTCATCACTTTTATCAGTCCTTTTCCAATCTTTCTTCCAATGACCTTTATTGTCATAATTTCCCTTATAATTGGATTTTCTAAAAAACCTATTTTTCCTATAAAATTTCTTAAATCGTCTGGATATCTGAGCCATCTCAGCATCACTATCTGATGCACTTTCTTTACAGATTGATCTATCACTCTCAATTTGAGTTTTCCCTTTATCCTTAATTTTTGATGTTGAAGTCTTGAAAGCTACAGAATTCTTCTTCAGTTCATCATCTTCTTCCTTGTTTACTTTCAGTTCTTCCTCATACATCATTAACTTACCAATGATTTCCTTGAAAAGTAAAGCACTAATGTCACAAGATTCTCTAATTGAAACTGATGTGACTCTCCATTTTTATGGTAAGCATATGAGTATTTTCATGATTTTCTCCTTTGCTGGGACAACTTTTCCCAGTGAGCTCATTGTATTGACTATCTCATTAAACCTGAGATAAATATCAGAAATAGATTCATCAGGTTTCATTTAATAATTATCATACTTAATAGTGTATGTGTTTAGTGTCATTTCTTTAACAATGGTTGTTCCCTCATGGGAAATAACCAGAGTATCCCATATTTCATAAGCTTTCTTACAAGAAGATATTCGATTAAATTATTCTTCTCCTAAAGCACAATACAGGGCATTCATTGATTTATAATTATTATTTTAAGCAGCTTTAGTAGGTTAATCCCAAGTAGTTCTAATAGTTTTTGGAATCTTATACTTAGTCTCTATGGCAGTCCAAATGTCAAATCCCATACTTTCTAGATGAAGTTTCATTTTGATTTTCTATTTGTCATAATTAACACCATTAAAAAAGGGTGGCATGTTGGTAGCTACACCTTCTAATATGTTATCCATAATTATATTTTGACAAATGTATTTAAAGAGATAAAAATTTTGAAATAACAGAAATTTTAATATATTTAAGATACAAATAAAATCATAGTTTAAAGCTTTTCACAAACAGAGTGTTTTGAATCCCTCCGATACCAAAATTTTGGTTGGAGTGGATACTCAAGAGGCGGGGGGGGGTGAATTGAGTTCTAATTAAAAATTTATGTTTAATAGATTTGTATTAAAATCCCCAAATTCATAGAACAAGTTAAACTGTAGTGAATTTATAAAGATTGTAAGTGTTCAATCAGTTTTTCTAAGATTGATTACTTCTCAGTTAACTTAATCTGAAGATTAAGTTAGCTTTTGAAAATAAATTACTGGTTCACAATAATTACAAACACTTTCTAGTTCAACTATCAAAGTTTCTTTAAAACAGATTTGTATTTAAAGTACTTAGCATCGAGATATTCAATATAGTTTTAACAAAGGAAAAATGCGCAGTAGTTTTGAAACAAGAGGTTCAGTCTCAAGATGAGACTTACTCCTCTCAAATAGTTTATATAAACTATGATCCATACCCTGAATCAAGTTTTTACAATAGTACTCAGACTGTTCAAGTCCTCAGACCTCTACCACAAATCTCCGTGGGTAAACAACAACAACATCACTCAGGATGTCTAGGTCACACTTGACCTCTTACACAAATCACAGTGGGAGACAATAAGGTGTAAAATTTTTGGTGTGAGGATTTAGTATCCTCCAATTCAGCCTAGCAGTTAGTGTGTTTCTAAATAGACAGATGCACACACACTTCTCACAATGTTAATCAAAGGTACACTATAAAAGAAATAAATAGATAATGAGTTTTGAATGCTTGAGTGATTTCAAATGAGCTCTGGACTTGTTTGGATGTTGCATATGAAATTCGAGTCCTTTCTAGTGAAGATGGAAGATGATAGAGTGTCTTTATTCTCAGCTATAGTTATCCAGCCTTGTGCATATGATGTTCAATAGGGAACAACAACTCGACTTTAGTATTTGTTTTAGATTAATGATCTTCTAGAAGCTCTCTAGTTTTTACAGGTGTTCTTCATGTTCTTTTGTTTCATGAGCCTTCCCACACACGTAAGCTCTTCTCTTTTTTTTTTTGTGTGTCGTGTTGTCTCCTCACTACAGATATATATTCCTTTTTATTCCTTGATATCTATTAAAAATAATTATTACTTTTTTACAGGTATGAGGTATGGTTCCCTGACATCTAATAACCAACATTAATTAATAGCAGGTTCATTAAATGAAGAAAATATGACCATTTGAATTAAATAAGAGTTAATAAAAATTCAAATAGTTTTCATGACTATCGGTATCGGTAGGTCATTTAAATTTTCATTGGTATTTGTTGATCATGTGATCATCATCGGCTTCAGTAGGTCATTTGATCAACATCAATTTCGGAAGGTCATTTGATCAGAATTGATTTCAGTAGGTTATTAGATCATCATCGGTTTTGGTAGGTCATTTGATCAGCATCGGCTTCGGTAGGTCGTTGGATCATCATCGGTTTCGGTAGGACATTTTATCATCATTGGCTTCGGTAGGTCGGTTGATCAGCATCAGTTTTGGTAGGTCGTTTGATCAGCATCAGTAAGACAATTGTATCATTGGTGTGACCATTGTCATCGGTGCGACCATTTTCATCGATGCGACTATTGTCATTGGTGCAACTGTTGTCATCAGTTTTCCACATCGGTGACTCATCCATCATTTTGTCACATCGGTGTCTCATTCCTTTAACTATCGGTGACTCAAGAATATTACTAATGGTGAGTCAAAAACATAAAATACTCACAAAGTGTCTGTTTAATCCAGAACACTTCCTGATCTATAGTAAACTATAAATAATCATAGATAAACATATGTAGACATGATTAATCATATATAAAAACATTTAGAATAGATTGAATAATTGACTAAATTGACTTATAAAAGAAAACAATATTTATTTGTGATTCTTAAAAAAATTATCGCACATAGGGTTCCACATAATGTACTATGAAATCTTGGGGTGTTACATTCTTCCATACTACAATAAATTTCATCCTCTCAATTTGAAATTGTTCTTTGAAAATAAAAGGTTGAAAATATAAAATATATTTGTTGGAAAACCCACTTTGGAAATTGGGTAAATAAAATTTAGTCTTAATAAGAGGAAAAAAATTACATATATATATATACTTGAAAAGTAGAGTTTCATCCTTTAAATAATTCATACCAAAAACTCATATTTCACTCCAAAAGATTTCAAAAAAATATTCTATTTATCCTAATTGTATAGGGTTCCAAAAATAATGAATTTATAATTCATTTGTCACACTATTTAAAAAAAACTAAATTATACAAACCAGTACATCATGTAGTCTAGTCATAGGTGATGCACCCTTGTCGCTCTTCGGTTGCGGGTTCAAGTCTTGTGGCCTTTCCGGATGCGACGGGTTATCGCCTGACCTCCAGGTTGTCCTTTTTATGACAATCCAAAAATAATCTTGAGAAATGATTTAACCTTAACAATAGTATCCAATGTCAAACTTAATCAATTCCAACCTTTAGACTTGTCCAAAATACTTCTATCCAAACTCACAGTCCAAAATTAATAAGGAAGGTAAACACAGTGAAGATCCTTTTTCCCATGTAGTAACATGTGAATAACTTCTTCATGTATTCTTTTAAAACATAGTAACACCCTAAATTACCATAAAACCTTATTGATTACATTCATTCTCCCTTATTTTTTATAGAATACTGGATATACTCTTTATATCAAAAAATGTTTTAAACTCCAACGATGATGGAATATACAAATCATTAATCAGTTTCAAGGTATTCAAGAATATCCAATAAAATTTACCCAAATCAATCTCCTCTTATTTCAAAACCAATACCTTAGTATCAGGACCATATTAAAGATTTTTTTCCTTAAACCATGTATTTTCCAAAAAGTTTAACCTGCCCTTGAGTCACTTTTCTTGGTTCCACACAATCTCAAGTCCTTAATGAAATAGTACTATAGTACAATACTTTTATACTGTATAATTCTTATAACATGTACATCATTAATACAATACTAAAATTACAGAATACTTTAAAAAGAACATACGAACTCTTAATCATTCCTCTTTATCTTTTGGTAGTATCATAACTTGATTATTATCGAATAGCAGCATTTGGGGTATACTCTGATGATTTAGACATTGATTCACGTAGTGTCCAAACACCATCTAGAAGAAGTATTGTACATTTGGAACATTTTTTTACCTTTACAATCACATACTTGGTGTCATTTTTCTCCACAATTATAACAAACTCCCATTCCCTTCAGGCATTTACCAAGGTGATTCTTTCCACAGTTATCACATATGGGAAAATCATTCTTTCCCTTATTACCTTTTTCCATCTTTCTTTCTACCATCCTTTTCTTCTCTAGCTTCCCTTCAAAGCCATAAGACTTAGATAATTCTTTACTGATCTTATTAACACATGATAGTATTTCTTCATATGTTGATAATATATGGGAGACTATTTCCTTTCTAAAATTTGGATTAATACCATGAATGACATGACCCATCTTACTCTTTAGATCATACGTGTTGTTGGAGTTCTCATTCCTTCTACTGGGCACCATTTATAAACAATGACATACACTAGGTCTATTTATGAATCACAATTCATAATTCCAAACATGTAAAATACCTAACGTAAATTGAACAGTTTATGGGTATAATCCATAATCAAAAAATATTTTCTTTGAGGAGGTATATACTCATAAAAACTTTATAGTTGTTTCTAAAGAAAATGAAAATTACCCTAAGCATATCCCCTGGGAGGGTCGTACCCAAGAGTGCAGCAAGGCTTGTTGTTGTGCACGGGTTCCCATTCGAGTCTAGCTCAAAGTGGTGTTTTTGGGTTTTACCCCTAGGTACATCTGTGCCAGAGCCGCCTCTACCTACTCATATCCAGAAAGGGATGTATTTCTTAGAAAACTCACACAATCTCTACAATACAAAAATTCTAGGAAGTTCTTCTATACTAATCCTCAAAGTCTATCTTAGGGTAATGTGATCTAATCAGAGTTTATCTAAATCTAGTTTCCAAGGTTATTTCTAAACTTCCTCTGATACCAAATGTAACACCCCAAACCTAGTTAGCCAGAGTCAGTGCATTATTTTAATACATTAGCATGATTATAAGGAATCAAGTCCCGAAAGTCTGATCAGTTTATCAATCTTGGATAATAGATTACATACATGAATGTTACATTACACATTAAGAAATAAATCACAACATAAATGATCCTTTTAGAAAAACATTAATCCCCTTGATTAACCCTGCTTATCAATCATAATACACTTCTTTTAATCTTGAGAGAATTAAAACATAGAAAGGGGTGAGCTTAGATTCTCAGCAAGGATAACAATATAGTGGAAACTTTCATAAATAAGCATAAACATTTAAGGTAATGTATAAGACTAAAACAAAAGCCTTTTAATCTTAAACTTCAGCATAATATGGAAAATATACAATAAAGTAATGTCATTTATTTATTCACATGGATATTATAGGAGTCAAATAATCACATGAAATCTCAATAGCCACTTTCATAATGATTCAATGCATAATTCCATAGTCCATAACCACAGAGTCAAGGCCTTGTGCCCAGAATACAAATAAGATTTTGTCAAGGCCTTGTGCCAAGACACTAGTTTGTCTCATGAGACCTACCTATGCATAGAGGAGCTATATTGGGATCCACCCATCACTTACTAAGTCCAATGAATTCATCATATGTAAAGGTTTAAACATAACATAAACATTCATATTAAAACAAGCATATGAAATGTCAATACTTTATCCATAAACCATGAATGGTATAAAAATAACACATCCACAGTGAAACATATCACAAATCCTTCAATAAAATATGTAAGTTTTGTATCATAATAAATCAACTTCAAATAATCTTAAAATCTATCAAAGGATGTTGATATAGATGAAATCAAAACCTTTTTTAGAGAAATATCTCTTTCTATTTTGAAATAATTTTAAATTCATATAATTATAAAAGAAAATATTTACTTTGGAAGTATTATTATAAGCTTTTAAGGGATGCTTTGATGATTTTATAATGTCAGAAAATATCCGCACCCACCGTATAAGTTAAAAAAAAGACATCCTTACCTTAATTTTGTCGAAGTGGTTATAAAGGACCCTGTTTGGAAAACAACGGAAGGATTCCTTTATAAACATCTTATAAAAGTAAAAAAATGGTATAAATGACTTTAACCCATAGAATATACAATAGTAAGAATGTTTTGAAATACATTTTTAAGAAACATGGATGTGAATTATAAAGAGGTCCCAGTAGATACTTACATAAAAACAATCTCAGATAATAAAGAGATTGTGAAATTTACACTTACCTTGCACTTTCCTTTGGTCGATAGTACATTTAACATCCTGTATGAAGACCGTTGTATGTTATTAAATTATACCAAAACCATATTAATATTTATGATACCATACATGATTCATTTATGACTTTATACTAGACATTTAATATTAATTTCCATGTCAAATTAACATTTCGAGTAATACTCGCTTTCCTTATCATATGTGTTTTAACTTGTTACTGTTGATTGTATCACTTAGATCAAGATTTAGATAATTTAAGAATATAAAAAATGATTTATATACTATATAAATTTAGAATATAAGTATGTATAATAAACATATATATGAAATGGAAAACACTGTTTATGGAGACGGTAGTCCGTACGTACACATAAACGTTGTTTCTGTTTTCATATCGTATTGATCGAAACTAAGCGAATAAGATATATGTAAGTATGTATATATATATATATATATATCCAGTAGAATTATTATTCCATATATTACATACTTATTAATGACAAAAATTTTATAATAGTCGTTGAATGGTGAATGTGGAAATGATTCTCATCACGTCATGGAGATGGTAATCCGTACGTACGCACGAGCGACAATATCATTATATCGATGAAAAAATCGTATGTAATTGGATGTTATATCATACATACAGAATAATTAATATGTTATATTAATTATTTACATCAGTTATACTCATTATTATACCCATCCAAATAATGAAGTGTTTGAATAATAAACTTCACCATGATGTGGAGACGACAATCCATACATACGCACGTATGGTGACTTTGTCATTTATTGGATGGATAAAATAATAAATATGGTTTTAACATTTCTAAAATAACATAAAAGTATATGGAAGATAATATATTTATTATTTTATAATGGAATGAACAAAGAAAGAGGATGTGGAAGGAGAAAAGAACTTGAAAGATGTGATGAAATATTTACCTCTTTTTCAGGCTCTTCCTTTTGATTTGATCAAAAAGGCTCTTTAAGTTTGATTTATGACCAAAATAAGGCCTCTAGGATGAAGGGAGGAATTTTGGGAGGATATTTGTTCAGGGTTTGGCCGAGCCAAATGGCTTCGGAGGTGTGAAATTAAGAGAAGGGGAAGTTCCCTTTTATAAGAGAGGTGAGGGTTACTTTAGGAAATGTTTAAAATATTATATTATAATAAAATATTTTTCAGTTTCTAATGGCTTAAAAATGAATTATTTAAAAGATAAGGTGGGTATGGTTTGAAAACCTCCCAACCAATAGGTTTTATACAAGTTTAGGTTACCATTTTAACCATATCTTTTAGATTTAACTCTAAGTTAAATAGTTTAACTTTTACCGTGTCTTCTTGTATCCTTACAGTATATGGTTAATAAACTTACTCTAAACTTCCAATAGAACCTAAAGTGGTTTATTAATGACATATATAAATTTATTTAAGACTTTTGTCCAAACCTTATATTTTTAGGAATATTATATCTACCAATAATATAGAATTCTTTTAAAAACAATTTTATGTCAATTTTGACATTATTTGGTATTGTTTTTTTTAAATATTAACAGCATGATTAATTTGAAAAAAATTGATTGAATCAACTCTAACATGTCATATGAACCTATAAATTAGTGTAATTCATCAAAAGTCTCAAATTACTTTTATTTGAGTATTTATAATATCATTTATTTTAATCTTTCATTAATACACTAATTACTGCATCATCATTGTGTCATAAATAAATTTAATTATTTAATGTCTAAAAATTATAAATAAAATATCATTATGTATGAAATCCTTTTAAATTTATAATGAATATATATAGTCTAATTTTTATTGTGTGTAACCCTATATTAAAAATGGTTTGTTTATTAAACTTTGAGTTTAACTCTTTTAACTCTTCTTTAAATAAAATAATAATAAATCTCCTAATCTAAACCAAGTGGACCAAAGTGGTTCATATTTTATTCTTAAGGTTTTTTTTGGTCGAATTATATTTATCCAATAGAATTATAACATGTGTTAGGGTAATAATAATATCATTTTTACCTTTAATTACCCTATTTACTTTTAACTGTGGTAAATAAAAGTAAAATGTTACTATTCACAAAAAAAATATTTTCATCTTATTGAACCAAATTTTACTTACTAATATTAACCGTGTCTCTTGTATTTTTGAAATTCAACTCACAGAAGTGATAAAATCAATTTTTATACAAATTTGCAAATACTCCTAGGAGGTGGGTAAAAGACGGTAAAAAGTTCAATAAATTTTTTATATATCTAAGCTTATTGTAAAATGAATCCAATGAATTATATTGAAATTAAATATGTATTATGTATCTATTTTGACATAAAATAAATTTAAATAAAATAAATAATTATTAAAAAAAAGCCGATTTTAACCAATAACTAAGTGTTTTTCACTATTTAGCAAAAATTGAAAGTTTTAAGAAAAATACCAAAATTTCACCCTAAGCTAATTTTTATATTCTGAATTCAAAAACTAATACTATTTTATAAAATTCAAAACATAGAAGTTTCATTTATTAATTTATAATTAATTCCCTTCGTCAAAACCAAAAAGTGTGTTTTTAAGAAATAATAACTAAAAAAAGATTGATACTTGTTTATGTTGAATTTCGAAGTGAAATTATTTCCAATGAATAAAATTGTATTAAATGGTAAAAAAATTATCTATTTATACTTCCAAACCATTAAAATTTATAATTTAACACAACAAATTATTTTGATTAAGAAAGTTGTTTTCAGTTAAAATATAGTATTTTTTACTATTTTCCCAAATATAAAAGTTATCAGAAAAACACCAATTTTTTTTAAAACTAAATTCTTATGTACCGATTCTAAATAAGAATATTATTTTGTCAAATTTAATATATAAAAGTTTCAGATATTGGATTTAAAAAGGGTTCACCATTAAAAGGAGGTGAAATTTCATTTTTTAATAAAATACTTCTTTTATCTTAAAAAATGAATTTATTTTTTCATTTTGTCTAAGAAACTCATAATATGGATTCTAAAATCATAATTATTATATAACGTTCAAAATTTAGTTAATACTATTCAAAACCTCTTTTGAACGGCTAGTTTGGTAAGTCGTGGTGCGCTTGAACTCGGTGGTGCGTGTTGTGCAAGTTATTGAATTACTTAGAAGATATAATGTACTATGAAATCTTGGGGTGTTACATATTTTATTGACCATGCCTTGGTGAGGTGGATATGGTTAGTAATCCTTGTGAGGTGCTATTGGTTCTGCTATTTTCTGATAGGGGCATTAGTACGATTCCTCTACATGTGCATGAGAGAATTTGTTTTTTACAATAGAGTATACTTGTATTCCCACCCTACGTATATAAAACTGTTTTCAGGTTTATAGGAGGACGATGTTGATTATACTGGGCATTACTAGCTCAAACTTTGGTATAGTTGTTTTTTCACTACTTAGCTATTCTTTTGGTACTTACCTTAGAGTTTTGCTGCATTTCTAAAATTTATATTTTCTAAACATGCTTGTGGGATTGATTTTGGATTCCTTTTATATAGGTCTTGTAGTATTTTGGAGGTTGATACACCTAATCTCAAGATCTTGTTTTCTTATAAAGTGTAATGGCTCCCATATTTTGAGATCATCATACCCTTGGATCTAGTCGCCACCCTGGGGCCTACTGGAGGTGGGACTCTAGGGTCATTATCTCTATTTCTTCATTGCATGCTCAGGAGAGGAATCCTTGGAAGGAGGGTGTCATGAAAAAAATATAATATACAAAATTTTCAAAAGATTAATTTAAAACAGGTTCTCCAATAAAGGGAAATAAAATTACCCTTTTGAAAAATATTGGGTTTTATGCATAAAATTGGGTTGGTTCTTATCTTAGACATATTAAACATATTAGATGAATATAAATAACATTTTATTGAATATATAACATATATATTTCATTAATATCATTTGATAATTATATTTAATTTAATTTATTAATAAAAAATAATTTGGGAACATAAAAATAAAAATATCCTCTTTATATTCAATTGGTATATATTTTCGTTTCTAATTAATTTTTACTGATCAATTCATCTTATAATGCATATATTTTCCAAATTTCGTTATTAATAAACATAATCTATAATTAAAAGGATATTTTATATGTTATTATATTAAATAACTATATTTTAATAATATAATATCATTCGGTAAAACTCAGTCTTACGTGTAATGCATGATAATCTAAGTTTTTTTATATAATGACATATTATATTGGTGATGCGTATAACTCAATCCAATCTTAGTGATTTCATATAACAAAAATATTTATTCTGTATTTTTTGAAATTCATAATATAAAAAAGAATAAATTAATTTTAAATAAATAATAATTCACCAAATCATGGGGTGTTACATTCTTCCCCCCTTAAAATAAAATTTCCCCTCTTAATTCGCTTGGGTTATCAAAGGTTGAATACTTGAAAGTTCCTTTAACAGATTCCCACATTATAAAAATTACTACAAAAACTCCCTTTTAAAAAGGAAAGTTGGAAACATAACTTAGATCTTTTTTTTAAAATACTAGACATGTGAACACCTTCATCATGTATTCTTGTAAAATCATATTAAATACACACATGGTTCTTAATTCCTTATATAAGCTATTTTCTTAAAAATATAAAAAAATCATGGGGATATTGGGTTCATCCTTCTACCAATAAAATATGTGATTTCATTATTCCAGAATCCAAGTAGATAATAACCTGAAATTTCTCTATTGGATGAACAATATGATTTTTATAGGTTTCATTCATAAAAAATCAAACATGATGTTCCCAACTAAGGAGAGAAGGATAAGTAGTACCCAATTATATTTGTTCAATTCATCCATTGTGAAAACATAAGCTTTTACTTTGTTTTTTTCTCAAAGGTTTTTGTGGATTATTATCCACATTAGTCCTTGGATTGGGGAACCCGTTTTTATAATTACTAAACTCCTTTTGATTGAAACAATAAATTGTTGGAGTTTTATTTTTAGAGATTTCTCATTATTCACATGATTAGATACCTTATTCCCATAATTTTAACATTTATCCACTCAATGAAGTTCCTTTCCATAGTTGTAACACCCTCTTATCCCTTTCAGAAATTTACTTGAGTGTTTCTTCCCACATTTATTGAATACAGATACCTAAAATTTCTTTTAACCATTTAAATTTTGATGAGAATTAATATTACTTTTCTTATCAATAATGAAGGAATTGTGGGAATATCCAATTTCGATTTATACTTTCAGTTCACATTGAAAAACTTCTTCATAGTTACTGAAGTCTCTTATAGACAAGGCCTTTTAGAGACATGGTTTCTAACCACCAAATAATCAATCAATTTTTCTTTTAGGGCTGATGATTAATCAATAAACATACCTTTCGAGTATTATAAAATTATCCTCATTTGTACCTATTGATTAATCATCCTTTTTCTTAATCTCAGGTAATTACTTATCCATATTTCTTCATAAAATATGAAGAAAGTACTTACTAAAAAATACCACCTTAAACTCTTCCCATTCCAGAGATTCAATTTATTCCTGCTCTCTAATTTTATTAATAAGATTACACCACCGATCAATGTCACCTTCCAAAAGATGAACAACCTACATAACTTTTTCATGTTTCAAACACTGAAGGATGACAAATATCTTTTCAAGGGTACTGATCCTTTTTTTTGCAGTAAGTAGATCAGAAGACCCACTGAAAGATGGTGGGATTTTCCTCACGATGGAATCAATAGAAATTTCTCACCTCCTTCACTAGTTCAGAATACCAATGTGGTACTTAGCTTGTGTGGGTATAGAAATAATATTTTACATTCCAACTCCCATAAAATTTTCTTTATCATGAGTATAATCATTTCATTTCCCACCACATTCGGCATTAACACAGTTCTTTTGGGTTCAATTCATTGACTAAAACCAAAATAATAATGCAAGAAACAGTAACCATAGTAGGAAAACCATATAATCTTGTGGAATTACATAAAAAATTCCTCTCTATGACACCATATGTTTAATTATAAATCATTCAAGATCATTATAAAAACTCCAGGATTGTAACATATAATTAGACTCATCCTTAGAGACATCACTATAAGTATGCTTATAATTATATCTAGAGATACAACTTATCTCATCCAAGTTTGAAAAGAATGACTAAACCTTTACTTTGATAACAAATATAATGATCCTATCTTAACACACATTGAAATTACCTCATTTTTTCATAACATTTCATACCTTACACAAACAATTTCCCAAATACTTTATTTGTTTAGTGCATTGGAAACTTGGAAACATAAAAAACTGGTTCACAACACATCTACTTCTTCTCCCACCAATTTCTTCAGAACTAGAGACCTTTTTGACATATCACACTCAATACATTTATTCATATCTTGGAAAAAATAAATATAATAAAGGGTGATCTTAGATGCTCAGTAAGGTTAAAAAGGGAGATACAAAAGCATAAAATGAACATTAGGGTACGAGAACATAAAATTAACATTTGAGGATTGTACCATACATACGAGAGATCAAATAAATGATCCATCTTCTAAATATTGGATGTTCATAAGACATAAATCATAAGGGATTCATGATCCCAAACCATGAAATTATAACATAGAAATAAGACATGGATTTTTGGAAGACACATAATTATATAAAATGATTTCCATAGTAGTAAATAAATCAATTCCAAGTCCATATTATTAGTGTGGGTTGACTACCTATAACTTATTGGTAGTTATGGTTCACTACCATGACCATATTATTAGTCAAACTTCACTCCCAAGACTATCTTAGTGGAGAAAGTCCTTTACTGAACAAACTTCACTCCCCATTCCATCCATGTTTATCTCATGAGATATAAATCTTTACCCATTGAATTGGAGGTAGATATAGGTCCCACATGTAATATAATGAATTCTATACATATTTGTCCCATAAGAACATAAATAATTCATCATATCAGAACCCATGGAATGAAATGGGTTTTATAAACATCATTCAATCATAATATAACCCATGGAAAATAAATGGGATTCATAAATATTATTCCATAATAAACATAAACCATTATTATAATGAATAATAATGTTATAATTGATTCATATCCCTAGTAAAACATAATTAATATCAAATAATGTTATATAAGATGGAAAATAATTTTTTGAAATCACTTGAAAACAATTCTTGAGGAAAATATCTTTTGTTACTTGAAAACATTTTCTTTTCATAAAATTTTTCTTGAAATTTTAAATGACAATATTTTCTTTGAAAATAACCTTGTAATCTTGGAAGGGAAGCTTCAAATAATTAAGGCATCATGAAGGTAGAAAATTTCATTCTTATATTATTAGTTTAAAAAAAATTATTTTTGTAAATTTTCCAGAAATGTCACAAAGTTCCTCTTTTGGAAAATGATAAAAATATTCCTTTCAAAACACGTAGTAAAAATTATAAATTGGGTAAAAATAATATTAAACATCCATATAAGAATATTATAAACATTTTTTGAAAACATTTTTTGAAGAAATAGTCATAGAAGATAAATATTCACCAAAAGAGAATTAAAACAAAATAATCCCAAATATTAATGAGACTGTGAAATTAATACTCATCATTTTATAATCAGTAGAATCATTTTCACCATGAAAGAAAGAAAATTAAATGGATATTAATATACCATAATCTTATGTATAAGACTCATAAAATATTTTTATGGTCAGTATATATACCATGTACCACATTCCATGGTTGCAATGGTATTCTATAAGTACATAGAAGCGACGTTATCATTTCCTAAAATATTAGATGGTACAAAGGTTTTATATGATATTATCATTACAGAAGTATAATTATGGAATAAATGTCATAAATATCATAAAATAAACAAATTTTATATCATAATTCCCACCATGATAGGTGGTAAAGGAAAAAAACAATCATCATTTCATGATGTGGTAATCCGATGCACACACGAATTGTTAGTTCGTTACCAATTAGATGGAAGTGTGTAAAAGTGTAGATAAAACCCTTAATATAAAAAATTACATTATATTTAGTATAATGATATTATTATATAAACATCAGATAAAAATAATTTAGGAGGTTCAAAGAATAAATAAAACACAAAAATTCATTGATGAACGTTACCTTTTGTTTGGGTATCCCCATTATGATTTTCACAAAAGAAATTATATAGTTAGATTGATGATGAAATTAAGGATTCTATGATGAAGGGAAGGAATATAAGAGTATATTTGGACATATTTTTTCTGATCCAAATGGATTTATGTGTGTGAATAAAAGGTAAAGGTAGGTTCACTTTTATAAGATAGGGGAGTGGAACTTTTTGAAACTCTCTAAATATTAATTTATAATTAATAATATTTCAATAAAAATACCTACCAAAGTTTATTTATTAAAATATAATATTAGATAAAGTTTTAATATCATAAACCAATATTTTTTATATATTTTTTTATATAATTTTAACCTTTATCTTTTTGATTAACCCTAAGTTAACCAATTTCAATTTTAACTATAGTAACAAATTTTTTAATGTTAAGAGGATGTAATTTTAACATATAAAGTGTAAATTTAAAAAAATAAATGATAAAATTATGATATTTTAGACCATATATAATACCCTTGTATTTATTTAATATTTACACATTTTTTAAATAATTTAATAAAATATTACTTTCATTTAACATCAGTAGTGGAAATTCTGACACTATTCATTATTTGTTTTTTAAAAATACCATAACAACAAGATATATTAAAAAATATATAATGAAACATCTATAACATGTGAAATAAATACATTAAATTATTTTATGACATTAATTATATAAAATTATATTTATTTTAATATTTTTAATAACATTTATTTGTAACTTCCATTAATTAAACAATCACTATATCATCATTGTGTAAGCCTTTAAAGTAATTCTTTATTTCCTAAAAATTAAAAACAAATTACAATGAAAAAAATATTGAAAATTAATTATTATAGAATAATTTATATTTTTTATATCCCTATATTTAAAATGATATAGTTATTAAAAATACGAGTTTTAAATTTTTTACTTTTCTTTGAATAAAACATAATAAATATCAAAATCTCATCCAAGTTGCATTGAAAGGTTATAATATTGTAATAAGGATTATTTTGTTAGAGAAAAGTCATAAAATTTAATTAGGTTAAGTGTTAGGGTAATTTTATAATATTCATAATATTATTTGTTTACCCTTAATTATCCGATTTACCTTTTACCACGTTAATAAAAAATTACTAAAGTTACTATTCATAGTTCCCAAAAAAAATATTTAGATAATTGGTAATAACTTATTAAAAATATGGAATCCATTGTTAAAAATTCAAAACACAAAATTTTCAGAAATAAATTTAAAATTAATCACGTTGATGGGATGAGAAAATGAGTTTTAAAAGTTAAGACGTTCAAAAGATTGAATTGATTTTATATGACAATTCAATGTGAAATTGATTCCAATGACCTAAATTAGAGTAACTGATAATTTTTTTTTCTAGTTATACTTTAAAACTAATCCCTAAAACAAGTGAAAACTATAAATAAATGTGATGAAAAATAGTTTTCAATTAAAATGCAGTATTTTTTACTATTTAATAGAAATGAAACTTATCCGAAAAATACAAAACAATTAACTAAAGTAAATTTTTATGTACCAATTTCAAAGTGGAAGTTTATTTTGTTAAATATAATATATAAAATTTAAAAAATTTAATTTAAAATAGGTTCTCCATTAAAAGGTGATAACATCATCCTTTTAAAAAATATAGGTTTTTATGCATAAAATTTTGTTGGTTCTTATCTTATGCCTATAAAACCTATAGATGAATATAAAAAACATTTTATTGAATATAAAACATATATATTTCATTAATATCATTCAATAATTTAAATTAGTTTAATTTATTAATAAAAAATGACTTTGGAAGAATAAATATACAAATATCATCTTTATATTCAATTGGTATATATTTTCATTTCTAGTTAATTGGAAAACAATTAATTCATCTTATAAACCATATATTATCAGAAGTTAGTAAATTCAATTCATATTTTCTTATTTAACGTCTAGGTTATATCTTATTATATTAAATTATAATCTTTTAATAATATACTTTTGTTTGGTAAAACTTAGTCTTGCATGTAATACCGGCTAATCTAATTATTTCTTGTAGTGAAAGATTATTATGGTGTTGCATATAATTAAAGAAAATATTAGTGCTTTCAAATAAAAAATAATTTTTCAATATTGAATGAAATGCATAACATCAAAGGATTAAATTAATTTGAAAAAAAATCACAAAATATTGGGGTGTTATAAGGGTATTCATGGAATCCCATTTGTGTTGAAAAACAGTTTACCAAAAAATTTGGGAACCTAAATCTAGGTATTTAATCATAATGATTTTGGGATAATAGTTTTGACTATTTTCATGCTTTCCATAAAAGGATATTGGAAATGATAGAATACAATTAATGTATTCGATCATGTATGTTTGTGAAACACTAATATTTTCATACAAATGTTTTTTTTTCAGTTATTATATGTAAAACAATTCTCATATGTCAATGTTTAAATAAAATATGAGAAATTAAAAGTAGATATTTAAAATAAATGTTGATGTTGGATTTTAATTATTTATTAAATATTATATTATTTAATTTATATTTTTGTTAAGAGTTTTGAAATTCAACCATGTTCTTTATATTTTTCAATTTTTTTACTAAAAATATGTACAAATATGGATATCCCTCTACCAATGGTAGTTAACCACTTAGCCAACCCGCATGGAGTTGGATAGAAAAGCCTACAATGGGAAGTCTAGTAGAGTTGGCAAGGTGTGAGACTAGAGAGGGGAATTAGGCCCATGTGGTGCGTGAGATTATGGAGGGAGCTCACATGTATAGTTGGGCCTAGTCCCACTCAGGCTACATAGTGTGTATGGCCCATGTTTTTTTGTACAAGTGAATCTAGAACCCCACCATGATTCAAGCTTCGTAGCCGAATACCAGATGAGATTTATTTTAAAAAAAGCGTGAATCTTCAATAGTCCATTGTGAGACCACTTCAAAAGATGTAATTTTCATTTTTTATTCTAATAACTTTGTACCACATTTTTTTTCATGTGATTGACTTTTAGAAAATCCCCCTACCACCCTCCATCATGCGCTACCTTATTCATCAATTTCCACTGTCTGAAAACACCATATATCTCCATCTTCACTGCCAACAAAGCTTGATCTAGATCTCTTTCACACTATTGAGGTATGCGACCACCATGGATCACCTCATGGGAATTATAAGATCCCTAGAAAGGCCGTTCATGATTAAATGAGCTTCCTACAACCACATTGAAGGCCAGAGGGTTTAATGAAGTCCATTTCAAATTGTTTCCATGCTTCCATACACACTCACCACTACCCCCATCCTATACTGGACTACTTCCATTACTGAAGAAGGGAGATGCTACCTAGTACATATGACCTCCACTATGAAGAGAAGCACTATTGTGACAATTATAGATAATATATACCATTTCCTTAACTATAGATATGATCTACCATTTCTTCAATGGTAGATGTGATATGCCATTGATAAAATAGTTTATGTTATCTACCATTGATACAATGGTTGATTTGGAAGGTAAGTCCACTACCACTACTGCTTATATGAAATGTCAAGTATGACCTCATAGAAGCTATGATCAAGCTAGATAATCACTGGTACTTTCCATGGATTCACCACCAGAGAGTTTAACCATAGGGAATCCACCATGGAATGTACCACATCCCTCATACGACCCATGCACTCCATTCATGAATGAACTGCTATATGTTATCATCCATGTGGGATGATAAAAAAGTGGATAAAATTATTGATCTACTTTTGATACTACCACACACTTGTGTAGCCTATTTAGAAAAAGATTTCATCATATAAGGGATGTTTCCACACTTGAATTCAAATAGTAGATATGATCTATGAGTAATTTAGTGGTAGATGTGATCTACAATTAAGACAATAGTGTATGTGATCCACCATCGTGATAATGATATATGTCCAATAGTGAATGTGATCTACCATCATGACAACGGTATATGTAAAATGACATATTCTATTACCATAACTATGGAATTTCATATCCACACTAGAATTTAAAAACAATCAAGAATTTTTTAGATTCAACATAGAATATCTTTAAAAAGATATATTCAACATTTTTGAATATGTATAAAGATTCAAACTAGAGATATTAAGAAGTTAACTCCCTTAATAAATAAAATTATGCTATACCAGTAAATGAGGATTAGAGGATCCAATTATTAGGAAAAGACTGCTGCACAATTCCCTTTTTTATTATCTTTATTTATTTTAGGTTTTATTATATATTCTATTACTAATACCTCCATTGATTCCATTTTAATGGAAGGGTATATAATTTTTGTGGTTTGTTGAAGGGGAAATGACCACTTTTGATTCTTCAGTCCTAGTTTTCATCAACTTATTTTATCTATTTTAATTTTTTAAATGGTTTTCAATTAAGGGTTTAAGAATTCTAATATGATACAATTGTATTTTTACTTCAAATATTCTTATTTTAAGTTGAATTGATTAATAAATACCCCCCTCTTATTGGTTTTTGATCACATTTATTGGGAGATATAGGGTCAAGTGGAGAAGTGTTTAGTGATTACTAAGCCTGTGCGTAAGAAATAGTAGACTAATTTGGACACTTTGTAAACTCAATACCATATTTGGTATTGCTTAGGTGATCCAAAATAGGCTCCCTATGACTTTAAAATATTATAAGAAGAATATTCAAACTAAGTAAATTGTGTGGAGTATTTTTATTTTCTAAAAATGTTAATAAAGTATGGAAGTAGAGAAAAAATTATTAAGCTAGTCAATTAAACAATTAATAAAGAAATAAGATTCAATTTTAAGTGACCATGATAGAATTAAAAAAGGGAATCTAAGACTAAATCCAATCAATTTTATCTAATATGATATTCACAGACCAAGTTCTTCACTTCATATTCATTAAATTTATGTTATTTTATTTACTTTTTTACTTCAAAACACATGATTAAAACACCACTATATAGAGACAACTTTGGTCACTACTAATACCATACCCTTAGGAGGAAAATGAATTGTCATGACCCGTCACCTAGGGCCCGTGTCGTGACTACCCCAAGCCTGCCTTCTATAGGCTAGGGGTTGACGACTAGCACCAGAAAGGAATATCCCTAAAACTGGAGGACATTGCCTTTAAACCTGTACAAACACATAGCCAAGAACGCAACACGATGAAACCACGAAGAAAAACTGCAGTAGAACAAGTGTGTACTGAAAGTAAGGGGTTGAAATACAAGCTGAAATGAAATATACAACTACAAATGAAAAACAGAAATATATCCTATGATTGTCCACCAAGGATCCTACATGAAGGGTAGGTACAACTCATCTCCACATATCTCCATGTCATCCAATCTCCACCATGTACCGCCTGGTCCAAGCTCCCTCAAGTCTCAGCCATGCTGCTCGTCCGCTGCACAAGACACAGTAAGGTGCGAGAGAAGCCCGTACAGGGGTGAGTATAAAAATACCCAATAGGGAATATAATACCCCTAAAGGTCTCTCATAATTTTACAAAGGAAAACCAAGAGAATTATCTCAATCACAAAGCACAAAGCAAAAAACTCAACTCAAAACAGATATACTCGTCTCATCCACAAAGAAACATAAGGTCTTGACCTCATTCCATTTTTAAGATTTCCAAAATAAGGCTCAAAGCGTAACTCAATGATCAAGAGTACACGTTCCATGAACTGGCCATCCCTGATGGAACCCATATGATAGATGTACTTCATCAGGTACAATTCAACCATTCCTAATGGAACGTCTGGAAGTATGTGCTCCCTCAGAATCTTTCTGCTAGAAATGCCTCTAGTACCCAACACTGGAGGTCTCACAGTTAGAGCCTTATGCCTAAGGAAAGGCCAAGGGAAACCAATTGAAGAGGCCCAAACTCCAACACTATGTCCTGCATTCGAGGGAGCTCCAAATCCCTTAAAGGACCCACTCCCTGTCGCTACTCGGAGACGGGGGATTACTACTCTATATGTGAGGACCCACACCCTACCTGGTAGGGGAGTACAACTCTGGTTATTCATTTTTTGTTGGGGACCTTAACCCTAGTACATCATGGGAGTACCGACCTCAGGATAGAGGACCTGCACCCTAGCACACCAGAAGAGTACCAACTCTATATGTTAGGACTTTCACCATACCTGGTAGGGGAGTACAAGTCTGGTAGTTTGTTCGCTGTGGGGGAACCACACCCTAGAACGTTGGGGGAGTATAGACCCCAGGATAGATGAACCACACCATATAATGGCAGGGGAGTACCGAATTTTCTGTAGCACTACATAAGGAGGACCCGTTCCCTAAGTTGATAGGGGAGTACCTACTCCTAACATAGAGGACTCGCACCCTACCTGATAGGGGAGTACCTGACTCCATGTGAGTTATGTATGAAGGACCTATTCCCTTGTACAATAGGGGAGTACTGATTCCAAATATATAAAATACAATTAGAGGGAAATGAACCCCCACTCATGACTTGGGGTGTCCTTTCTCTACCATAGAACAAGAGTAAGGAATACCCACGCCTTAAGTCACTAAGGGAGTAGCCATCCTAACTCTCACTACAAGAAAAACACTGGTTTGATTCTCTATTTATCAATCATACTTCAATCACCATGAAGTTCCACAAGGAAGTAACCAAATGACCCGTCATGTCATAAGGGTTCAAACCCAACATACAGTGCATAAACCAGACACCCAGTCTATAAGCTATATGCATTTTAGTGTTGAGGTCCGGGTTGGATTCGAGTACAATTGAACCCATCCAAACTACAAAATTCTTTAAAAGTCACGTGGAGTTTCTCAAAAATACTGTCTCTCTCCAAGGATCCCAGCATCACAGACGATTCATCAAACGGATGTCTGGTTTGCAAGATACGACATTTTAAGCACATCTCAGCTGTAGTGGGGTCCAGGTCCAGTTCGACCGGCCCGACCCGCCCTAGCTGGGCGGGGCTGAACTACAACGGCTCAGTCTGGTGGGTGGCCTGACCCCCATGGGGTCACACGATTTGCTACTCCAGAACGGCTCAAAGGAGCTGTTCGACTCCTTTATTGGCATCATCAGGTTCCGTTTCCTCGTCACCCATGGGACCCACAAGGAGCGGGTCCCCTGAATCATCACAGATTCGATCCATGACTCCATTCAGTGTGGCTCATGATGGTGCATCGCCTCCACCTCCATGTCCTGCCGCTACCGGCTTCCTGTCTCGCCACCGCGGTGCCCAGCGGCTCTACTCTTCCACCACGGCCGACGGTTGCCGGCATATGCCCTCGTCCGCTGGCACCGGTCGCCAGCACCGCTGCGCCGGTGCTACGCTGGTGCTTCTTCTGCAGGGCTCCAGAAACACTTTGGAGCTCCATTTTCAATTCCTTATGTGCCCACAGGCTCGTAAGGATGCCGCCGTTACTGCGCCACTCCCGGATTCCAGATTCTGATGAGTTGAAGAATTGTCCCCTTAAAAATGCAACAAGAATGAAGCGGTGGAGGGTCCGAGCGTTGTTAGTTTGGACAACACCCTCTAAATTAACATGATAAAAAGTGAGAAGAAATTTAATTCATTAAATAAAACATCAACAATAAAACCCTTACCTTTAGGACCACTGGAAGTGTCATGGTTGTGGCGAGAGGAGATTCCTCATCGGATGAAGTCTCCAATGTTCGTTGATCCCGGATCATCACCGCCTAAGATTCCGTTCTCCATTGGAGGAAGTTTCTATAGGACTTTTCCAGAGGTTCCTCTCTTGATAAATCTATGTCAAAACACTACCCCGAACTCCATTTAAATAGAAGGGGAAACCACCTGCGTTTCATGTCATTAATGTGGTTCATTTATGAACCACGCATAATGCTACTACTTTGAGGTTACAAAGTTGGAGGGTCAATCCATTAATTGGCATGAAAACCCATTGGTCCCACCACCGCCACTCATCTGCTGGAGAAAATGAAACAAAATAACTTGTCAAGTTATTTTATTATTTTTCTGTAAAGTCGAAAATTTCACTTTTTGTACCAACCTATTACGATTGAAGTGAAGCTTTCTTTAAGAGAATCCTATTACTATAGATTAAACAGTGCCCTCAAATTTCAATTCCAAGAAACAGTTCAAAAGTTAAAAAACATCTCTCGTACGTTTATAGAATGTATCTTAAAAAAAGTTCAAAATTTTTTAACAGTCACCCTCGACCTATACCGGTTGAGTTTAGGCTCCGCCTAAGGGAAAATAGTCCCCACAAATCTAATGGTAATCTCATATTTTCAATCCGAGTTACGGTTTAGAAGTTAGAGAATTTAACATTAAAATAATTGTTACTTAATTATTTTATTTACGTCCAAAAACTAACTTCCATTGTTGGCCTATGTCGGCCAATGTTATGGTCTGCATAAGGAAATAATACCCTCACGAGTTCAGTGGTGGTGTCATATTTTTAATCCGGGTCACTGTTCGTGACTTATAAACATTTGAAAAATAAAATAAAATAAAATAATTATTTTATTTATTGTTATTCCATTTTCATGTTTTCTCACTTGAGGCTTGGGCTAACTAAACTTAAGTCGTACATAGGGTAAAACCAACATCCTAAATGAAAAAGTGCTCTCAGATTTCTGATCTGGGTACCCATTTAATAGTTATTCTACTTTTTCAATAAAACCACTCACGCATACTATTTTAAAATTGACATTTTTCATCGGATCGTTTCGGGCACTCCGGGCCTCGGAATTACAAGCCGTCAAATTTCTCTATCTCGTAATAATTTCATATAATTATACAGAAATTCTAGGACACTAAATTCTACCAACATTATGGATTTACATCCCCGAATTCCAAAACAAGTCAAACCAAACAAATGAGGGTTCTGAGCATGAATCTGAGCCTCCCGCTCCCATGTTCTCTCCTTGAGGTTCCCATGCTGCCAACAAACTCACACTAGAGGGATCCACCATCCATGAAGGACTTGCTGCTATCGATCCACTATCTCCATCGTAAACTCTGTAAAAGTTTCCCCATCATCATGACCAAATCTCCCTAGTCGATAAAATGCGATGGATTATGCACGCATATCCTCATCTATGACACATGGAAAATATTATGCACCCGGTGCATCTCTGGGGGAAGAGCTAGACGGTAAGCCACCTCGCCCACTCTGCTAAGAATCTGGAGAGGTCCAATGAACCTCATAGATAGTTTTCCACCCCATCCAAATCTCCGCAATCCCCATCGAGGTGAGACCCGTAGGAAGACATGGTCTCCCTCCTCAAACTCCAGGGGTCTTTTTATCCTTTCAGCATAAGACTTCTATATGCTCTGTACAGTCTTCATCCCTGACCACTAGTATTGATGATAAAGGTCCTGGTACATCTTCGCCACACCAGCATGTACCGCCAAAGTGGATGTGTGGATCTCCCTCAACACCTCCTTTGGTAGAGTTATTGGTACCATAGTGTGTCCTATGAAAAGGATGACGTGCTCCCCACCTTCATAAAATTCTTTGGGAGCCTATCCTAAGGATATATGAGCCCATCAAGCCTCATAGTCCATGTCCCCAAGCTGTGCCTCCCAAACTTGCTGAAGGTGTGGGGGAGTGACAGTTATAGACCGGAGGTAAGCTACTCCATCACTATCCATGAAGGGTTTCTGTAACATGGCTATATTCTCTAATGAATCACTCAGTAGCTATAAACCAAACCTCATGCTAAGTGAATATACCACCATGTCCCCCTTCTAAACTCTCAGATCTCAGAGCTACATGGGAGCCATTCGATATGCAGTTATAGATATCGGTGTCGTCACTGGTTATAAGACAATGAATAAGTCCCTCTCCCTTTGGGGAGGTAATCATGGAAACATTTTTGGAAAAGATGTTCTGACATTCTACCACTACTGTTGGGAACTGAAAACTGAAAAATCCTGCTACCACAAGCGTAAGGATGGATGACTCAAGAGTTATCGGGTGCACCCTCCTATGCATGAGTTTATCCTGTGCTACCTTAGTTTTCTTTTTTTGGTGACAAAGGAAAACCCTATTCCAACGTTGTAGATATAGCACAACCTTTTTTCCTAAAACAGTCAATCTTATCATGAACTACGAATGACCAGTACTTACCCAAACTAATGTCGTAAGGCCTTGATGCTGCCACCAAGAGGTTCCAACCGAAACTATCACCTCAAGGATCAGATCACACTGTTGACATAAGTGTGATTATCAAGTATCATCCCATATGTATCTCTATAAATAAGGGTCAATTCAACAGTTTAATTGGAAACTTTAGGTCTTGAGCAAGATTTGTGGAAAGAAGGAATGATTATTACCTATTTCTATTAATATGGAAGCTAATAATAG
This sequence comes from Viscum album, assembly GCA_963277665.1. Taxonomy (NCBI): domain Eukaryota; kingdom Viridiplantae; phylum Streptophyta; class Magnoliopsida; order Santalales; family Viscaceae; genus Viscum; species Viscum album. Next base: position 1,823,320,094 of record OY728132.1, on the reverse strand, counting down.
ACACATATCGTACCTTGAATCATTCTAGGAGCCCTTGAGTCACACTCCTTGACCACATGCAGCTACTCCCTTCCACCGTCCTCCAGATCCCTAAGCCTAGTGGGGGCCACATTGGGGTTCTGGTTGTAACATATCGAAATGTATACCACCTTATGATGCTCTCCTAGCTCCTCTTCCACATCTCCTGTCCTGCAGATTAATCTGTCCCTATCACTTACTCTTCCCGAAACATTTTACATGCCCAAGTCTCTAAGACTGGCGTTAGTTTTCTGCTTTCCCATGACTAACATTAAATACCCATATCTTCTCATCCAAAGATGATTTAACCACAAAGGTTCTCTCTAGAACCCTAACATAAGTAGGAATGCACAGAGGAACAGTGCGTGCTCAGATTCCCTTAAAAACATCTTGCTCAGAGGTCTGAGCCCTGAAGCACTGTTCGTTTCGTATTCATCGAGTACTAGGAATGGTCGGTATGCCTTGAAGAATACTTAGCTACCGACATGCCATTCTTATGAAGCGGTAGAAGCTCTTGGGAACATATACCCCTTAAATTGTTTTATGGTAAGAGACACCCTTATTTGGGAAAGGTTTTAAATCTCTGTCCCTGGAAAAAAAGTCACATTATTGTATGATAGGGGTAATCTAAATATTACCATTGTCCTGATGATCCACATATAATGCTCACTGCTAGGACCACCATCTGATCTAATGGTTCCCTTGCAAGATGGAACTATTTCACCTCCTCAAGCCAGTCCTTAGCTTCATGTGAGTCGGGCTCGCCTCAGAACCTAAGGGTTATTTGTCACTAAAACTCATGTAAGGCACTGAGCCTATTGTGTCCTCTATCGGTATCTCCGGTAGTAACTGCTAACCAATGGGCAGTGGTATCACTAGGACACCACCCAAAGGTACCATCTCGGAAAAAATTCCTTGTTCTGAAGCCTCATCACACAGTAGACTATCTTCATGGTCATGCATTGGAATCCTGGATGGATGTCTATGCAGTGGCATCCTGAAAGAGTATCAAGATGAAGCACAATCCTTAAGTTATACCTGGTGAGATGACTCAAAAGAGACCAAGAGAATTTTTTTCCAAAACATACACAATCAGTGTTTTCATGCACCAAGTCAGAACTCAGAATTCAGGGCCCTGGTGTATTGATATGTTGGCCGCCGCACCTACAATAGACTCTCCAAACTAAAAACCACACTCAAAACACTTAACACAATTGCTCTAGTGGAAAGATTAAAGTCATAGTTTTTCGGTAGAACTGACTCCTTTGATACCACTTTGTCACAACCCATCCCCTGGGGCCCGTGCCATGACTACCCCAAGCCCACTTTCCATAGGCTAGGGGATGGAGACTAGCACTGGAAAGGTGTATCTCTAAAATTTGAATACATTGCCTTTAAACCTGTACAAACACAAAGCCAAGAATGCAACAAGATGAAACCATGAAGCAAAAATGCAGTAGAACAAGTGTACTGATATAAAGGGGCCAGAATGTAATCCCATCTGAAAGATAAACTACAAATGAAAAAAATAAATAGCTCCTACGATCAATCACCTAGGACCCTACCTGAAGGCTAGGTATAACTCACCTCCACATCTTTCCATGTCATCTAGTCTCCTCCGTATACCGCCTGGTCCTGGCTCCCTCAAGTCTCAGCCAAGCTACTCGTCATCTTCACAAGACACAATGAGGTTTAGGTGAAGCTCGTGCAAGGGTGAGTATAACAATACCCAATAGGGACCTCGAGGCCCCCAATGGTCTCTCAGAATTCCATAAAGGAAAACCACAAGCATGATCTCAACCACAAAGCACAATGAAAAAAACTCAAATCAAACCAAATATAATTGTCTCATCCACAAGGAAACATAAGGCCCTGACCTTAAGACATTTCCTGGATTTCCAAAGAAATCTCAAATCATAACTCAAGGATCTGGAGTATATACTCCATGAACTAGCCACCCATGATGGAACCCATATGAGAGATGTACTCCATCTGGTACAACTCAACCATTCCTAATGGAACGTCCGAAAGGATGTGCACCATCGGGAACTTTCTGCTAGAACTGTCTTTAATGCCTGACACTAGAGGTCTCGTAGTCACAGTCTTGTGCCTGAGGCCAGACCAAGGGAAAACATGTGAAGAGGCCCACTCCTTGACATTGTCTCCTCCAGTCGAGGGAGATCCAACTCTTCTGAAGGACTCGATCTCCATCGCTACTCAGAGATGGGGGAGTACTACTCCATTTGTGGGGACCCACAACCTAACTGGTAGGGTAGTATAAATTTGGTAGTTGTTTTTCTGTGGGGGACCCATGCCCTAATACATCAGGGGATTGCCGACCCTAGGATAGAGGGCCCGCATGCTGGAACGACATGGGAGTACGGACTCTATATGTGAGGACCCGCATCCTACCTGGCAGGGGAGTACGACTATGGTAGTTTGTTCGCTGTGGAGGACCCTCACCCTAGTACGTTAGTGGAATACCGAACCCAGGCTAGAGGACCTGCACCCTAGGATGGAAGTGAAGTATCAAATCTTCTGTAGTGCTGCATAAGGAGGACCCCACCCTATATTGACATGGGTGTACCTACTCCTAACATTGAGGACCCGCACCCTACCTAGTAGGGGAGTAACTAAATCTATGTTAGTTATGTATGGGGGAACCGTTCTCTAGTCCAATAGGGGAGTTCCAACTATAAAGATAGAAAAACCAATAAAAGGGAAATGAACCTGCACTCATGACATGGGGAGTCCTGTCTCTACCAGAGTAGAGGAGTAAGGAATACCCGTGCCTGAGTCATCAAGGGAGTATCCATCGTAACTCTCACTACAAGAAACAACCTAGTTCTGATCTTATGGTTATAGGTCAAAAATAAACCTCCATGAAGTACCATAATGAAGTAACCTGATGATCCGTCATGTCATATGGGTTCCAATGCAACAAACAGCATGTTAACCTGACTCCCAGACTGTAAGCTATATGCATTTTAGTGCTGAGGACCCAGTTGGATTCGAGTACAATCCAACCCAGTGAAACTAAAAATTTCTCCAAAAGTCACATGGATTATCTCAAAAGGACCGTACCTCTCAAAGGATTCCATCACCATAGATGGTTCATCAAATGGATGTCCGGTTCACAAGATATGATATTTTAAGCGTATCTAGGACCAAGAGGGGTCCGAGTCCGGTCCGACCGGGTCGGACCGAACCAACCTGACCTGAACCAGTTCGGGTCAACCCGATCAGGTCAGGTTCTGACCCGGCCTGGCCCACCCCAGCGAGGCTGGGCCGCAGCGGCTCGGCCTGCTGGCGAGCGCGACCCATGTGGTGTCGCACAGTCCGCTGCTCCCGAATGAATCAAAGGAGCTGTTTGACTCCTTTATTGGTGGCGCTAGGTGGCACTACCTAGTCACCCAAGGGACCCATAGGGAGAGGGTCCCCTACATCTCTACCAATTCATGCCACAACTCCCTTCATTGCGGCACGCCGTCACTACCTCCATGGATGGCAGCCTTTCCTGCCACCGCGGTGCCGAGCGGCGCTGCTCTTCCACCACGACCGGCAGTTGCCAGTCACTTCCCTCATCCGCTGGCACCGGTCACCGGCACCGCTTTACCGTCAAATCTTCCATGGGGTTTCTACAACACACTTGAGCTCCATTTTTTACTTCCACTAGCACCAACGGGCTCCCCGGGATGCTGCCATCATTGCACGACCCCCTGATTCCAGATTCTAATGAGTTGAAGGATTGTCTCCTGAAGAACGCAACAAGAATAAAGTAGCGGAAGGTCTGAGCCTTGTTTATTTGGCCCGATCACTTCGCGTTAACATGATAACAAGTGGGAGGAACTTTAATTCATCAAATACAAATTCAACAATAAACCCCTACCTCAAGGACCGCTGGAAGTGTTGTAGTTATGGTGGGAGGAGTGTCCTATTTAGATGAAGTCATCTGTGTTTTTCGATCCCGGATCATCACCGCCCAAGCCTCTGTTCTCCATCAGTGTAAGTTTCCACAGGACATTGCCCGAGGTTCCTTGTTTGATGAAGCTTCGTCGAAACCCCAACCCGAGCTCCATTTGAATAGAATCAGAAACCACCCATGTTGCTTGTCCCTAATGTGGTTCATTTATGAGCCGCAATTAATTCTACAACGTTGGGGTTACAAAAATGGCGGGTCAAGCATTTTATTGGCTTGACAACCCATTGGTCCCACCACCACTGTTCATCCACTGAATAAAAATAAATAAAATAACTTGTTAAGTTATTTTATTATTTTTCTGTAATGTCCAAAATTTAACTTTTTCTCTTGACCTACTATAGTTGAAGTGAAGATTCCCTTAAGTGAATCCCGGTGTTGTGGATTCAATGGTTCTCTCAGATTTCAATTTCGAACACCAGTTAAAACATAAGAAAATCCCACAAGTATGTTTACTGAATGTTCTTTAAAAAAAGTTCAAAAATTATTAACAGTCACCCTCAACTCATGCCAGTCGAGGTTAGGCTCCACCTAAGGGAAACTCGTCCCCACAAATCTAACTGTACTCTCATATTTTCAATCCAATTTACGATTTATAAGTTAGAGAATTTAACAATAAAATAATTTCTACTTAATTATATTATTTACGACCAAAAAGTAACTTCCAATGTTGGCCTTTACTGGCCAATGTTAGGGTCTTCCAAAGGAAAGCATACCCTCACGATTTCATTAGTTGTCTCAGATTCTTAATCTGAGTCACTGTTTTTGAGTTGTAAGTATTTGAAAAATAAATAATTTTATTTAATTACTTTATTTATGGTTATTCCATTTTTATGTTTTCTCACTCGAGGCCTGCACCGACCAAAATTAAGTCACGCCTAGGGTAAACACTCCATCCTGATTGTAATGGTGCCCTCCGATTTCTGATCCTGGAACCCATTTAAGAGTTATTGAACTTTTTCAGGAACACCACTCACACGTGCTATTTTAAACTTCAATTTTTTTTGACGGATCATTTCGGGCACTCCAGGCCCTGGAATTACGAACCGTTAGATTTTTTAGTCTTGAAATAATTCTATGTAAATAAAAAAGGATTTATACAGAAATTACGGGAAATTATATGAATGAATTTCCCCCACCCCATGATTGGTGTGTGTCAAAACATGGCGCCACTACTAGGGTGTAGGTATTAAATCAAAACCCTAACTTTCATGACTAGGACCTCCAATGAGAAACTATTTGATCTTAACCCTGAGATAGAGAGTAATTTTCTAACTAGGCTTAGTAATATTAAACTTGAAAACCACATTGAAGTAAATAAATTAGAGGGCCCAAGTGAAACATCAAGTGTTCACTCAGAGCCATCAAACATGACCCTTAACCAACAACAAACCCTAAGAGGCCTTTCCCCCCACAATTTACTAATGAGAATAATCAATTAATTACCCCAGTGCAACAAAATGATTTTGAATAGTGATTCAACTTTTTTTATTACCCAAATTTCAGAACCTTGCAGGAGAAGAACAAGAAAACATAAACATGAGTTCAACTATGTTTGTTTGAGCTTCAACCAAGAGAAGTAGTAGAGGAGTAGGTAAATTAGGGGGAATTTACCTTTTCACTTGAGGGATACTACAAAGATTAGTTGTAAAAAATACAACCTAGATAGATCCATGAATGAAATGATCTATAAAAAAACTACATGCATAGATTCTTCATTGCCTCCCAGATCCCCACAATAGGGAAGAATATCTACACCATCACACAAGATAATGGAGAAACCCTTTATGAATATTGGGAAATATTAAAAAATATGTGTGAAAGATGTACTATTAAAGATGTGGAAGATCACAACTTCTTGGTATTCTTCTAGAAATGGATAATTGACAATGAGAGAAATCTCTTGCATGAATCATCTAGAGGAGAATTGATTGATAATTCACCCATGTAAACTTGGAACCTAATCGAGAATATTGTACACAATTTACAATATTTTGGAACAAGAGGCATAATCACAAGAGGAAACTATGAGGTAAAGGCTTATGATTCGTACCCATGAATTGAAATAAGACATGAAAAATTAACAAGACTAGTAATATAGATTGATGTAAAAAAGGTGAATGAACAACTTACCCTACCTAAGGTATGTGGTTTGTACTCATCACCCCATCACTTAAATCATTAATGTGCTGAGGTATAGGTCATAGAGAGATGGGCAGCTACATTCCGTCCAATATATTTTTAACAAAACCAACCTTGGAGATAATGGAAATCCCAAAATAGTTTTTAGGGTTAACAAAGTTAGACTAGACCCGTTTTCCAATAGTAGTTCCAAAACCCAACCCCTTTTCAACAACTATAGAAGAAAAAATACCAACAACAAGCCTATTGGGCACCTAATTTTCCAAAAAAAATCGTATGGACAACCCTTATCTAGTTCACAATGAGTCAAATGATGGTAAGGAATAGACACTGAAGAGATAAAAACATAGTGATGGATTAATCAAATAAATTTGTGAATCTCATTGATATGTTGTACAAAACCATACAAAAAATTTCAACTTATCCAATACCAAATCCATATAGATGTGTAAGTATGATAATCGCAAGGAGTGTAAAGGTGATATAACCACTAAAACCAAAGGAAAATCAATATGAATTAGAGTAAAGTGAGTATGGAAATTCTAGAAATTCTAGATAGATTGTGGAACATGAAACCACTCACCCTTGAAAAGAAGAGAAAAAGAGAGCGGAATAACCCAATAAATCATTTAGTAAGTAAATACTAAAAAATCCATTATAATGAAAAACAAGGGAGAATAAATACATTCCCCTTTCATTCCCTTCCTGGACTATAGAATCCAAGAAGATTCATGAAGAACAAATTCAAAGAGAGATCCAAGAAACAATTCCAAAGGTTTAAATTAACATACACCTCTTGGAATACAGAAGAAAAATTCCCAAATATGCTAAATTCATCAAATATATTTTTACCAAAATGAAGAGGTTTGATGATAATGAAATAATAAACCTAGAGATAAGTGTCTCATCCATGATCATACCACTATTTCCTAAAAAAATTTAAGATCCAAGGAATTTTTATATTCCCTTCATCATTGGTTCTTTGAATTTTTATTCATTGTGTGATATTTGAGATTACAATAATTTCATGTATAAATATGCGTTTTTTATCTTTTAAAATAGGTAAAATTATTCCCAAACGGGTGGTTTTCCATCTGAAAATAGACCCACTACCATTCCAGCTAGTGTTTTGGAGGATGTGCTAGTAGGAGTTGAAGGACTAGTTTTCCCAACATACTTTTTGGTGATCACCATAGATAAAGATAAATAACTAGGATATTCACCATTATTTTGTTAATACCATTCCTAAATATGGTGAATAGAATCATTAATGTAAATGTATGAACCCTCATAATGGATCTAGGAGACAATAAGGTGTACTTTAATGTTCTTGAATCCAAGAGGAACCCTTCAAACAATCATTCAAAATTTTAAATTTTCCATGAAGAAGGTAACGATCCAATTGAATAATTAAGTATTCTTAGAGAATTTTTATTCTTCGGATATCACCTTTCTCTTAAAAATACCAAATAAAAAGTGAGTACTCATAAATATGTAAATTTTAATTTTAATGATCAAGAAGAAATAACATCTGAATTCTTTGATAATTTGGTAGAAGAAACTAATACGATACCTCTTCATAAAGAGATTCATGATTTTGAAGTAGGAAATTTGAATTTAATATAATCTCTAGAATAAACCCTAAATATGGAACTAATGACTCTTCCATGTGACTTAAAATATTTTTATCTTATAGATGAAAAAATATTTCAAGTAATCAAAGCTAACCACCTATCCCAAGACCAAGAGAAAATTTTAATTGAATTTTTGAAGAAAAATATCCAATACATTGGTTGGATCCTTAGATACATTCCATGAATAAGCCCCAAGGTATGTTCCCATATAATATTTCTAGAGGTTGATACTATACCTCTTAGAAGAACCCAGATAACACTGAACCCCACCATTATGGAAGTTGTTAAAAAAAGATTGAAAAACTATTGGCATCCCACATAATATACCAAATTTATGACTCAAAATGGGTATGCCCTATCCCTATGGTTCCTAATAAAATTGGTTTAAAAATAGTGACAAATGATAATAATGATTTAATTAAAATGAGAGTTCAGAATAGATGGAGGGTGTACAATGACTATAGAAATCTGAACCAAGTCACCCAAAAGACCACATCCCCATCCCATTCATAAACCAAATGAAAGAAAAGTTAGAAAGAAGAACACATTATTGTTTATTTAATTTATTTTCTTGGTATTTTTAGCTACTAATCTCCTCAGAATAGAAAGATAATACAATATTCACTTTATTTTTCGGAACCTTTTCTTATAAGAGAATTTATTATTTAACAGTAAATTCCCTAGGTATATTTAAGAGGTGTGTGGTAATATTTTTTTCAGATCATATTGATGACTTACTTTGGTATTTCTTAATGAATTTACTATATTTGGAAACTGCTTTGATCATTGCTTATGGAATCAAGGTTTTTTTTGAAAATATGCATTCAGAAAAACCTTGTTTTCAACATTGATAAGTGTCACTTTCTGGTTGAAAAAGGGATAATACTAGGTAATATATTTCCAAAAAATTTAATTGATGTGGATAAGTCTAAAGTTGAATTAATAAAATATTTTCCATATCACACTTTTTTGATACATATTAGATCATTTTTGGTCCATGTGGGATTATACAGAAGATTTATCAAGGATATTTGTAAGATTTATATTTCTCTTTCAAGATTAAATTTAAAATAGGTTGACTTTGTTTTTAATGATAATTTTAGGGAGTTATTTTATGAACTTAGGTAAAAGTTGATTGCCCCACTAATTATGAAACCCCCAGATTGGGAGCACCCATTTGTGTTTCTTTTTGATTCATCAAACCAAGCTATAAGAGCATTTGTCTCCCAAATAATTAAGGGAAGACTATAAGTAATAACATATTCCCCAATAACATTGTATGCAAATCAACTCAATTACATGACTACTAAAAAATAATTCCTTATTGTTTTATTTTCATTGGATAAATTTTGATCTTATTTATTGGGAACTAAAGTTGTTGTATTTTATAATCATGTAGAACTTAGGTACTTTATGAAGAAGGATCATGCCAAACCAAGGTTGGAGAGATGAATAATACTCTTGTAAGAGTTCAAACTATAGATAAAAGAAAATAATGGAGATAAAAATAAAGTGTAAAATTACATTAGTTTACTTTTAAACACTTTTGAAATAGAAATTCTTGATCTAAACCCACTAAATGATCACATACCTATAGAGAAAATCAACATAGTGTAAGGTAATGTTCCATGGTATTACAATATAGTAAATTATTTGGCCAAATATCAGGAACCCTCTCACCTTAACTATCATAAAAAAATTAAGGTTGAAGCTAGATTCTATATATGTAAAGATCCATTTTTGGGGAAAATTCTTAATGGTCAAGTCATAAGGAGGTGCTTATCGAAAAATAAAATAGAATCTGTATTTTAATTTTTTCATAAAATTAATTTTGGAGGATACTTTGGACCTCAAAAAATAGATATAAAATTATTGGAATATATAATTTATTGGACAAAATTTTTTAAAGGTAATCAGGAATATTGTAAAATATTTAAGAAGTTTCAATATTCTGGAAATATTTTGAATAGAGAGGATACAGATAGAAAAACCATCATTTTTTTGAATCATTTGAAGTGTGATGAATTTATTTCCTCAGACCCTTCCCAATATCTTTTGTTATTTTTTAAATTTTACTTATTCAATATTATATCTTTAAATGGGTGGAATCTAAGTCCACTGAGATTGAGGATGCCAAAGTTGTATGTGATTTTGTCAAGTATAGAATATTTTGTGGGTTTAGAGTGATAAGGGCTATCATCAGTAACCAAGAGACTCATTTTTTCAATAGAAATATGGATTCTATGGTTAAAAAGTATGGGGTACATCATGAAATATCTACACCCTACCATAATCAGAAAAATTGGAAATATAAAGTGTCCGAATAGTAGATTAAATGTATCTTTGTGAAAATAGTTAAACCAAACCAGAAGGTTTGGAGTGAAAGGATCTAATACACTTTATGGGAATACTTGACAGTATAAAAAATAGTATAGGTATGAACCCCAATAGGATGTTTTATGGAAATAGTCTTCATCTCTTGGTGGAGTTGGATAACAAACCATATTGGATTATAAAATTAATGAATTTGGATTTGGTGAGTGATGGGATAGAATGAAAACTCTAGTTATAACAATGATATGAAATCAGGATATAGGATTTTGAGAACTCAATAATTTATAAACAGATAATTATAGTGGCACATGACAAAATGATCCAGCAAAATATCTTTCAACCCAGAGACCAAGTCCTACTCCACTATTCTATAGTAAAGTTAATTGTAGGTAAGCTTCATTCCATGTGGGAAGGATATTTTATAGTTACCATTTTTTATCCCTTTAGTTCCATTCAAAATAAGAGATAATAATAATGAAACTCTTTCACTTTTAATGGTTATAGGTTGAAAATGTTCCATGGGAATCTAAATCAAGAACCGGTGGATAATTTTAAACTTATTTAAACTATCTACAAATTTATTCCCGTGAGGTTTGAGAGAGCCATTGAAATTTACCAAAGGTTATTATGGGAGGTAAGCTGAGATTTTCTTATTTTTATATTTAGGATCTTAGGACTAAGTAACCTCTTCCCTTCAACCCTTGAGATTTAAAGGAATATTTATTACCTTGGTATGAGTTTTTATATGACTAACATTATGAAATTCTATATGAATCCCCAAAAAATGAGTAGAAAGAAGATAAAAAGTTTTATTGGAAGAGGGAGATCATTATTTAATTCCTTATTATTACAACTTTGATCATGGTTATAAAAATTTATTTTAAAATGGAAATTCTAGTATCTAATTTTACTTGAAAATTGCATTTATACTTGAATCCTCACTTAAAATGAATTTTCTAGGATACAAGAGTTTATTAGAAACCATGTGATGTAATTATTTATATTTCAATGATAATAAGATTAAATGAGTAAGATGGAAAATTTACAGATTAGATTAAATCATTGATATTGAAATGAGGAATCATGATTTGAATGAACTAGTTGATTCATGTAAATAAATTTTGCCTAACATTTTTCATGCGTTGAATTTTTGAAATTTAGCTAAATTGATTTGTTATAATTATTCATGAATTGAGTGATTGTATAATGTTTTATATTCCATTACTGAGATTAATTATAGAGAAAACACTTCCTATTATTCTTGAGAATATTTCATGAGTGATATTGGTTCTTGCCACCTGCTAGAACTTGCGTTGGAATTTACTGAAGCTATGATGGTGAAAAACCAAATTTAAAGTTATTGAGGCATTTTTATTGATAATAAATTATCCTTAATACTACCATTTACATCAATCCTTGTTTATCCCATAGTGAATATGAATTACCATATTAGGAATGAGCAATGTTTCAAGCCATTTTTATGCATTCTTATGAACTCTCAGTATTTTCATGATATTTTAAACTTAAAGTGCGGGGTTGGGAAAGTCATGGTAAAGGAAATGAAATCAATTGTAAGGAAAAAGTGTTGGGGTTCTATTTCTAGGTAATGAGAAAGGTTTTTTATTAATATATTGTTCTATTTATTGTTTTTCCCTATTAAATAAAAAATGGGAAAAAATAATGGGTTGTTACATGGAATAATAAAAAATCACCAATACTAGACCGAGGATTTTTATCATATTTTCTTGGGTGGTGGGTGTGAGATTCATTCTAAACATAAATTTTGAAAAATAAAAAAAATTCAATGAAAAAAATAATACTTAAAAAAAATAAGTATCAAATTAGAATAAAATTTCAATAAGGTGAAAATTATTCATTATGAATTCGTTATTCATGACCATACATTGAGCTTGGAAAGTGATTGTTGTTATTTTAATGGGGAAAATTTCATTGACCTTTTACATTTGATACCATGATTAATAATTTAGAGATTATTATCCTCCTTGATCCTTAATTTTTAAACATAAATTCCCACTAACCTTAAGCATCAATGTTATTATAACGTTGAATAGATTTCATGATATTATCTTCCTTTTTCTCTTTACTAAGTGGGGAAAGTCATTCCTTTACAAGCTTATAGATAAGGATCATGTTCTCAGGATATAAAAATGACTCTTATTCAATTAATATCATGAGTGTTGAGAGGAATGATTCAAAGTGAGTTGAATAAATATTTGGAATGTTTAATAATTATGAATTAATAAGTTTTAATAAATGAGAATAAATTTACCATCATTTTCAAAAGTGAGATAGTAAAATATGTGGATTTATTGTTTCTTATAAAAATTGAGATATTGAATTGATATTTTATATGGAATTTGAGATTTTAGTCTATCATTGACAATTATTTATTTTTATTACTTTGAAATTTGAGTAATGATAACATTGGTGTCATATAATATTTAATTTTGAGATTTTATAGTTGATTCTATATATAGTTTAAGTGTGGGGGTATTTGACCAACTGATATTTTCATGCAATATTTTAAAAAAATTATTTTTTTCCAATGATTTTCAATAAAAAAATACATGCACTTAAATTTTATAATAAAATATGGTAAATTTGAATTAAATATTTAAAATTAATGTGGATGTGTGGTTTTAAAAATTTATTAAACATTATTTTATTTTGGTTGATATTTTTTGGGAGTTTTTAAATTGGACTAAGTTATTCATATTTTATAGTTATTTACTCAAAAAATGTGCTAAGTAGGATAGCCTTAAACCAATGAGATACAACCACCTAACTAGAGCACAAGGGGCCATACATCTAATACACCAATGGGAAGGCCACTAGAGCTGGCTAGGTGTGAGATTTCATGGGGGAATCAAGCTTGTGCAACATGGGAGGCCACAGTAGGATCCCACATATATAGGTGGTTCTAGGACCAATTGGTCCATAAAGTGCATGTGGAACATGTTTATATGTTCAAGAGAATATGGGATCCCACCCAAGTGTGGGATTATGAGATGATTACTGAATGAGATTTCTTATAAATGAATGCAGATCCATTTCTCCAGAAAAATGTGAGAAAACATCTTAAGTGGAATTGTTTATTTTTTATTCAAACAACATTGTCCTGTCGATTAGTTTTGTGTTCCCACCTCAGACACAAGGAACATAACTCCCTCTTACATGATCTACTTTAATCCCCAATTTTTATTATATTCAAACACTAGATATCACTATATCTGATAGCAATGAAGATCGAGATTGTGCTCTTTCACACTACTAATGACTGTGACCACCTTGGATAACCTCAGGGGCCTTGGGTGAGACCTATGAAAAACATTCATTCTTAAATGATATTTCTCTAGACACTGTTATGGCCAAAGGGTTTTATTAAGTCCACTTCCCACCACTTCCATGCTTCCATGCATGCTCACTACAACCCACATCCCACACTGGACCGCTACCATCACTGAAGAAGGTAGATGCTTCCATGTACAAACGACAACCACTATGAAGAGAAGAAACATTATGATAATGGTATATTTTATTTTCCATTTCCTCAATTATATATATGATATAGGGTTTCCTCAATTGTAGATGAGATCTAAAAATTGAAACAATGATCAATGTGTTCTACCATTGATAAAATGGTATATGTGATCTACCATTGATACAATGGTAGATGTGATATAACAATAATACAATGACATATTTTGAAATTATGTCTACTTATACTATTAATATGGTGGAATGATGAGGCTAACCATCTGTAAGTTCTTCTTGAGAAGGATAACTACTTACGATTTCCATGGATTCACCACCAGGGAGTTCAACCAAAGGGGTAACCACCAAGGGAACTTCCACTTACCTCATGTGACCCATGTACACAATTCATGAATTATATTATATTTTATTTCATCCAAGGGGGAGTTTGTGGAAGAGGATTCAATTCTTGAGCCACTGTTGATACTTCCACACACTCAGGCATCTAATTAAAGAAATAATTCCATCACTTAAGTTATGCTACTACACTCAACTGACAATGGTATATATGATCTATAAGTAATCCAATGGTATATTTGATCTACCGTTGAGCCAACTGTGGATTTTAATTATCATCATGATGGAAGTAGACATCCACCATTGGATGCGATCTACCATCATGATAGTGGTAGATGTCCAATGTTAGATGTTGTTACCATTACAATGGGATTACATCTCAACACTAGAATTTGGAAACAACCTAAAATTTTAAAAATCAAATGAAGAATATATTTGAAAATTTATATTCAATTTTTTTGAAGATATAGAATGATTAAAATGGGAGTGATTAATAGGTTACTTACCTCAATAAATTCAAGGATGTAACATCACTAAAGAAGGATTATATGATTAGAGGATTGGGATAGGACTACTATTGGATGTTGTGTTTTGACTCCTTTTAATTCTTTTAAATTTTATTATGGATTATATTCCATCTATCTCCACTGTTTCTCTTTTAATGGAGGGGGATAACCTTTTTGTTTTTTGGTGAAGGGGAGGTGCCACATATGAAAATTGATTCCATGTTTTTATCAAATTATTTTATCTATTTTTATTTATTAAATGGTTATCAATTCATGATTTCAAAATTTTAATATGATATGATTTTATTTTGGTTGAAAATCTAAATAATTTAAATTACCTTGTCTAAGAAATTTGTTCTCCCTATTCTTGGTTTTGGATCACAAAAATTTGGTGATCTAGGGTAATGTAGAGAATTGTTTGGTGATTACAAAGCATGTGCGAAATAAATATTACACTAATTTGGAAATTTTAAAAACTTAATACCTTATTTGGTATTACCTCAGTGATACAAAGGAGACCCAATATGAATTTTACACATTTGAAGAAGAATAATATAATCAAGAAATTGTGTAGATTATTTTCACTTTCTATTAATGTTTTTCAAGGATGATAAACTATAAATGGTTATTAATCAATTCATTAAACTAATTAATAAAGGAAATGGATTCAATTTTGATGGATCGTGATAGTATTATAGAAGGGAAGAGAAGCCTAAAACCAATCAATTTTCTCTAATTTTATCCTCCTAAACCAATTTCTTTATTGCTTAGTCATTAAATTCATTTTCTTTTATTCACCTTTTCACTCATGAAAAATTGATTAAAACACTAATCTATAGAGATAACTTTGGTCACTAATACTAATAAATCATTAGGGAAAAAATGAATATATTTTTCCACACCCCATGATTGGTGTGTATTAGTATGTTTTTGAAAATACCATGGAGGAAGAAATTAAAAAGGATAAGAATATACATCTTTTAATGGGGATTGAATTTGACAGTTGAGAGATTGAGATGAGGTAGAAGATCTATAGACTCTTAGGGAATAAGAAGAGAACCAATCCAGTGAAACCTACTGGTTTTCAAAGAAAGATAAGAAGAAGGAGCTTATAAATATCTAGTGATTAAATATTTTTGCGATATAGTGAGAAGAAGAATAAAGGCGACATGATAATAGACTAACCTGTTATGCATGTTATGATATTTGGTGTCTATTCTTTCATTAATTTATAATTTAGTTAGAAATCTATGTGATCAGGTTCAAAATAATTGTGAAGCTAAGATGCATGTGTAGATTTATTTACCGGTATTTTGACCAAAGATCTATTGGCATTCAAGAACTATACTTTTGATTATAAGGATATCAATTAATTCATATTATGAAATCCCGATGGTAATAAATATTGATATTAGGAATTTTTTAGAAAGATAAAAATTTCATATACACGGTGGGAAGCTATGGAATATATGTGGTTTCGAGTGTGTGGGGATAATGTTTTGTTAAGATATGATCATAATGAGAATCTATTAGAATATTTATAGTGTGAAGATGGCATGAGAAGTCTTGTGAGAAATTATAATTTGTACGTATTGTGTGTAATGCCCGAAGACTTAGGAACCATTATTATTATTATTTTTATTATTCTTATTTATTCCTATAATTTTTACATATTTTTCTCCATTCTTTTAAAAGTATTGAAACATGATTAGATACTGTGTCAAAAAATATATGAACCAGACTAAAGAAAATTTATTCATTCGTAATTGGGATATTACAAAAAGAACAAAAAATTAATTACTTTACTCCATAGATTAGTAATCACCATTTTAAATGAAATCAATTTAAAGTGTAAAAATCAATAAGGCCAATAGATAAAAAGAATAAAATTATAAAGACCCTAACCCTAGTACCCCAGAGTTAGTGGTTACTTTATTCAGTTGGAATAATATATAAGGCATTTCATATATAAGGATTGGACATTTAATTAGTTTTGTAAAAGTAGATACATAATTTTACCATACATTATAATTAAAAATATAAAATAAATTATATTGAATTTTTTTAGAACACCATTATTCTCTATTATTTACTTTGCTTATCAATCAAAAAACAGTTTGACTTCATGAGGGAAAATAAAACATAAGGAAGAGGTGAGTTTAGATACTTATTAAGGGTATGCATATAAATAAATCTATCATAAATAATCTTAAACAATTATTTAAAGGTAAACAATTAAAAAACATCCCATTTATTAAATAACTTGAGCTTTATAAGGATGGAAGAAAATTTGATCAAATAATTCCATATAAATAGTCACATGAGTAATAAATCATAAGCGTGGATATTAAAATAATAGAATAATCACATGGAAATTAATAAGTAATATCACAAGGATCGAATGAATAATATTGGACATCATAAACATACTGTCAAGATTTTGGCCACGACCCCGCACATAAACTGGTAAGACATCATCCAATACCCCAACTAGTTTGTCTCATGAGACCTACCAATGCATCAAGGGGACATAACAGTCCCCACCCATCACTTACTAAGTCAAATCATTTCCCCATATAAAATGTGTGAAATATAATAATCATATACTTTTGTATAGAAACTATCATAAGAAATGTAAATAAAATTTCCCAACCAGTAAACATAATCACAAACCATCCAGTGTAATATGATGAATGGTACCTAAATTGAAAATTCTCAATAAAACTGACCATAAAAAATTCAATAAAATATGATATATTATATCATAATAGATTAAACTCAATGAATAATAAGATTTAAAAAAGGATGTTGTCATAGATGAAAATACTTTAAATGAGATCATTAAAAAATTCTTTTGGAAAATAACCCTTTTTCACTTTGAAAATCACTTATGTTTAAAACACCAAAAAATTATAGAACAAAATTATTTCTTTGAATATTATCTTATAAAATTTTGAAGGAAAATTAAAAACATTATGGTATCATGACAAACGGAAAATCCAATCATGCCGTATAATATAAAGAAACATTCTTTTAATATTTTGTTCCCTAAAAGTCACAAAGTACCTCATTTGAAAACAAAAAAAATATTCCTTTAAAACTATTTTTTAATTGTAAAAGATATATAAAAATTAATTTAAACAATAATTGGATAATACTTAAACCATTTTTTAAAATATTTTTAAGAAACATTGATATGGAAGATAAATATTCCCCCTCTTAGACTTAAACAAAAACAATCTCGAATAATGATGAGATTATGAAATAAAAAGTTAACACTTTTTAATCAGTTGAATCATATATCACATGAAATAATAACATTTTAAAAAATATAAAATATCATGAGAATAAATAAATTCAAGATATAAATTGTCAAAAGGGTTTTATATACACCTTATAAGTTATTATAGGGGAATAACATCAAAATACGCCTCAAAAAAAGAAAACTGTGATGAAGTCCCATAGAAAATCATATCATTGTAGTGAGAATTAATAAAATTAAATGATTATGTTTATTCAATTTAAATACACATAAAAAGTGGAAATTTAATCATAAGATAATCAAAAGTAATTCTATATATAATCTTAGTATGACATATTCAATGAAGTAGAATTTTAACCTAACTAATGAAAATTGAGTTCAGAAATCCCTTACCTCACAATTACATTTAGTTTTGCATATTTAAACTATTGTAAAATAGTTAAAAAAATGTTATTAATTCATTAAATAAGAAAAATTAATATTTATCATACCTTATATGATTCTTTTATAACATAATACCACCATTTCATTAATAATATTTCATTACATTCATTGTTTAGGTTGCGTTCGTTTCATGGTTTGATGGTCGGTTCACTTGTGTATAATTATAAATTTTCTTGTAAAATGGTAATAAAACTATATAAGAGAAATGAATTTTTAATCAAGAAATTAAAGATGTTTAAATGGTCCCATACATTTTTTTGACATATGGATGATTCATTTGATAAAAAGTTAATGATAAATGTCTAGTTTATTTTTGCAGTTTTTTGGACCATCACAAACTTGGTTCATTTTCTTTAATATTATGACTATATATTAGTTTTAGAATATTATATAGGTTAATATATACTTATTAAAATTTTATTTAACCATAGAAATTCTTTTTTTACCTTCCTTGAAGTCCGTAATGGAGAACGAAAAATCAATATACACAGAGATGGTTGACCACCATAATTTAGACAATGGTTTCATTTTTTTTGAATAATATAAGATAATAAAATGGGTTGATATGTGATATTACATTAGAAATAAAAAATTCTAGTATATACATGACACCATAGTTATTATTATTTTTATGGATGAATGAGGATAATAGAAGGTAGAATAAGAAAATAAATTAGGAGATATTGTTTGAGAAAGTTAACTTTTGTATATCACCTTCTTGAAGTAGCTGTTAAGGAACATGGAATTGGTATTAGGGTGATACCAGAAGCATTTTGACATGGGTATAGTTTATAGGAGAGGGTTTTAAATATATTTTAATATATTAAAGTCTTGTGAGGATAATGGGGGTGGTGATGGGTCATATTTATACGTTAATATTGGTGGTTTTGAGTGATTAAATAATAATAATTTTATATTTAAAGCCAATCACATTTTTCTAGAATTAATTACAAGGTTTTTTTGTTGATAATTAATATTTTTAAGGCTTTTTATGATTGATAAACACATAAAACACCCATTTAATGTTTTTAGGTACTTTATGCTTTTACCTTTTAGGTACTATGTTATATCCTTTTTTTCCACGTTAAATTTTTTGTACCTAAAACTAAAAATGAAATTTTAAACTAAACTTCCTATCCACCAATATTACCCCCATAAATCTTCTATGACCCTTATAAAAGAGTTGAGACACCCTTTTTTGAAAATGATACTGACACATAAGGGTTTTGACTTACCAACCAAAGGCATCTCTTCTTTTCAAGAATGAATCTTTAATCATCATGAACCTCAAAAATAGCATGATAGAACTAATTATACTAGTGTGTGTTGAAACATTTCTGGCATGTCTACCCTATATCCTATAATCATATATTAAGTCTTGGAAGTAATAATTTAAAATAAATCGCATATGAAGGCCTGAGATAAAAAAATCTAAACTAAAGCTATAGAAGGTATGAACTTAGAGTCCCTAAACTAAAATGATAAAAGGTTTGAGCTAAAAAAACTTAAACTAAAATCATAGATGTTTTGAGAAAAATGACCATAAACTATAGAGATATAAAGTATAAGTTAATATTTCATAAGCTACAACGATAGATGGTCCGATCTAAAAGAACCTAAACTACACCGAAAAAAGATCTGAGCTAAAAGACATTAAACAATAATGATAGAATGTACGAGATAAAAGGCCATAAACTAAAATGATATAAGGTTCGATCTAAATGACCTAAAGCTATAATGATAAAAGTTCTATGCTAAAAGAACCTAAAATACAATGATATAAGGTTTGATTTAAAAGTTCTTCAACTAAAAAAATGGTCATTTAGTATGCAGGAATGGAAAAAATTGTAAGTCCCACCACATGGCTTTTGAAAAAATAATGCTATGCTCACCATGACAATTGACTTCAAAAAAATATAGATCACTCTCCCACCATGAATTATATTCTACACGATTGTGCTTTTTTGGAACAAGTAGTCTCAAGAGAATGGGAAAAGATACATCAATGAAGAACCACTTGATTGGTGGGAATTCACGTGAAATTATATGGAATAATCTTTTATGATTTATATATTTATATAAAAAATTTAGTTATACTTGTTTTTATGTAAAGGATGGGCATCGTTGGTGATTCATATAAAATCATATCGACAAAGTATCACGCACATCATGAATGAAATAAAACTGTGAAACAACAAGAAAGGCTCAGAAAATCTATTCATTGAAAGCATTCAATATGTGTAATCTTTAAATTTTAGAGTCACTCTAATAATCTCAAAAAAATAGAATATATTTCAAAAGTTGAACTACAATAATATTCAATTGAAAAAGCTGGCCAAGTTAGTAATGGTCAGGAGAGAAGCGCCAATTGAACTCCGAAGTGCTTCTTACCCCACCTCTTCTGATTTTTCCCTCAGTCGGAGGGTCTCGACTAAATTATTCAACTCCTTAATTATTTTTTAGTGGTTTCCAATGTGGATAATGGTGTTATGAGTTTAGATGTAACGAACATGATCTTGTCACCACCAGAATTGGTGCCCAACCTGATTCGTGGAAAGATCTTAAGGGAATTACCTATCCCCACATGCTAGAACAAGTGCTAGAATATCATAAATAAAGGTTGGGAATGATTTATAGAAATTTCTATTCACAAAAAACCCAAAATATTTAATAAAATGATTCTAAAAATTTAAACCACAAAAGTTTTAAAAAAATCAGAAATGAAATTTAAGGTTTAATAATAACATTTAAATGGGACACAACAAGAAGGAGAATCAAGTCTATCCTAAGAACCATCACACGACAAGGGGGTATCACCCTCACACCATCTCCACAACACCGCACCAAGAGACTTCTAGTAACTGAAACCACCATTTCCAAAAACATTACGCACACTTCCGTAAAACATTACCAAGTCTAATTATACCCAATGGTGTAAGTAGGGTGTGATCCTAATCCCAATAGGATGTCACCAAAAATATTCCATGTGATAAACATTTTAAGACCAAAATATTTCATGTTGTTTAAAACAAGAAATTTTAGTAACAATTTCTAAAATATTTACCTTTAAATTAAAACCGTTTACAAGAGGTCTACTTTAAAGAATGCACACATTTAAAAAAACACATATGCTACTGAAGTTTCCATCCAATCACACCATATTACTATGGTAACTACAATATATTTAACGAGAACTAGTCAGGGGAACACCCCCTAGACAATAGCTAGCTGTGGGCCCTAGGTACATCATATCTCACTGTAAAAGTAACCAGAAAAAATATATGTCTCATGCATGAGCCACTAGGAGGGAAAATACCAATGTAATATAGGTCCCCAATCATCATCATAGATTATATAGTGTTTCCATATTTAATCTCGCTAAGTGAAACATGGAAAATATCACTTTAGATCACTAGCATACTAGTCCTAGTCTGCCCACCTTGATACACAAGTTTCACTCTCTATTCTCAATCAAGTTATACATGTTATCAATTCACTTTTCAAATGAAAATTCCATTTCCAAATCATACACACAACAAAAGCCCGTACACATGTCACATAATACCCATTTTCACATTCAAATTCATTTTAACATCATACTCACAACAAACAACCCACAAACATGTCTCACACCTTTCCCACAATTTAATAAATCATTCCATAAATTTGTAAAACATTATAAAAAATGTTTGACATCACAAATCATAACTTTCCCTTTCAAAAACCCATTTTAAGAACATGAACCCACCAATATAGTACCTAAACATCTTTTACACACTTTCTGTAACCCAATAAACCATTTGATATTTTTATAAAACAACTTCAAAGAGTATAACAAGGTTTTGAAGACAAAATAAAATAAAAAACCCTCTTTCAAGGTGAAATGAACACCAATAACCAACCAAAATAGAATTATCATCCATAGAAACATTTAATAAACCACTTTCATGTGTTATAAAATTATCTCAAATGATACCACATGAGTTACACAAGAAAAACACACCTTTATAAGAAAAATTGAAACTTTAAAATTAAACACTTAACCAAATACATAAAACATGGTTTTCACACCACACAAAACATATAAAGAATATATTAAATAATTAAGTCAAGAAAATCTAACTCATCAAAGAATTTTTACACATGGAATCACCTAGATTAGATTCCAAAATCCACAAATCATTTTGCGGGACTTCAGGCACACCACAGCCGCACCACATGGGAATGAAAATGAACTTAATCCAAGATGATTGTACCCAAAAACCCCAGGTTAAACCATAAGGATGAATACCTAGGTGCTAGAAACATATAACTTCAAGAAAGAGTGGGAGAAACCCTTAGGGGAAGGAAGAAACTAGGGATAAACTCATATAATTTACGAACATGGATCTCTATTTAAGGTATGGATCTTTATTTAGGGTTGTTTTTTAAGAAAGGAAGAAGTGGGGTTTTCCTAAGTACATGCTGTTTACCCAGTTTCCACATACATCCATGTACTGGCTATCTAATAGCTAAGTACATGGCCATGTGATGACCTGACATACTGCTTAAGTCGAGGGATAGTTAAGGATACTACAAGGCATGTACATTTAATGAACACATCCTGTAGTTTTATTTTTATTTGATATATTGGAGTGGGGTTGCGTCTCATATACAGAAACAACTTCTTCTTCCCATATTTTGTACAGGAGTGACGAAACAGCCGATATACTTTGAACCCATCACGATTATCCATCTGACCTCTGATTGAGATGTCGTCAGGTGCGTTGGAATCCCACAGGTGAGTTCTCCAAAAACCTAGATCTTTTCTTCCCGATTCTACCTCTCTCTTGAGTTATTAAAGATTGGGTGTTTTCACATTTTCGTAGATCTATGCCGATCTAGGTCAATTCAATTACTGATGTTCAAGTATATCAATATTTAGACATTGAAGAAGGTGGTTTGTGCCTTTCCTTTTGTTGTTTTGGAATATATATGCTAAAAGTGAGGCATACCCATGTTTGGGGTATTGCTTGATATGGAATTTTAACCTTGTTTATTACCTATTGTGGTTTGATTGTTTAATAAAGGGTTGTTGGTTATGCGTAAGGTTGGATACCTTGTTACAGGACAACCAATGGGTGTGTTTCCCTTATTTGATCATTTATGGACATTTGGTCAAGGATGCCTGTTAGGCTCTCATTTTTCTCCATGCCACACTTTTTAGGATGGAGTTGATGTTTATATGTGATGATTGTGATATGCATTGTGAATGTTTGACGAAGGGGAATTGGACTATGAGATCTTCCTGAGGGAGGGTCATTTATGTATGTTTTCCTAATATGTGGCCCAGGGGTATTGACTGTGAGAGATGCCAGGTGGTCATCAAACTTTCGGTTTAGACTATGAGAGCTTTCCTAGGTGGTTGTTTATTTTTTGATAATATATTAGACCAAGGGGTTTAGACCTTGAGAGCTTTCCCATGTGGTCATTTTAAAATGATTAGTACTATGCTAGACCAAAGGTGTTTGACAATGAGATCTTCCCAGAGGGTCATTATTAAATGAATTGTTGTTATCTTAGACCAATGGATTAGACTATGTGAACATTCCCAAATGGTCGTTATTGAATAATTGAATGATAATGATGAGTTTTCAAAGCCAAGTCAAAAGCTTGGACTCAGTCTTAAATGATTGTTTAGATGGTCTTCAGAGACATCTATTTGATTACTTACACATGGGATACAGATCTTAGGCTAGATCCCTAGGTTTACATGATTCAACAGATTGAATAATAAATGTGAATGAATGTAATTGGAAAATATCAGATTTTTTACTTTTGATTACTTCCTAGTTTATCACTTCATTTTTTGTTATTACATGCAATATATATTCAATGATAGTTAGGAAGAGATGTTTTGGAAGTTGCCTACTAGGATTCCTATCACACCCTGTTTGGGTCATGTTTTGGACCCAAGAAGATTATAGGGTTGGAGGTGTAGAAAAGGGAAAGGTCCCTTCTTTATCAAGTACTTGATTGCTATTGGATCTAGAGAGAATGGGACTAAGGTGAGGCTTGCGATGCTATTGGAGTTTAATGTCCCTTTTGTACTTTGGTTTATGTATTTCTTTCTTGTATTGTGACTTGTTTAGATATTTTATTAGATACGTATTACAAGCATCATATATATATTATGGATTCTATTGTATATACTTTCATTGTTATGCAACTTATTTCTATTTAGTATTACTACTTCTTCTACTGTTTACTATTTATTTCCGCTATGTATACTCTGCCAATGGAGGCATAGTTTCCCCATTATCATACCTTGGTCCTCATTTCTAGCTGGTAGCCTCTGAAATTTGGGGAAATGTTCTTGAGTTCATGTGACCAACCAGGTTTGCGGTACTTTTGGGTGGAACCTAGATCCAGGATGTTACACTTATTTGCATGATTTTGAAGTTCCCCCACCAAATCCACCTTCAAAAAATGTGTTCCATGGGAGCTTGATGAATCTTGGAGACCTTCCATGGATTCTAGGGTCTAATGGGGGGAGAAAACGGTGTATTTGGTTTAATAATAGAAGGGAAAAACTAGAATAACATAAAAAAATTTAATGTGCTAGACATTGTGAATGGTTTGGCTGGCCAAACCATGCTGGCCTGTTCTGTCTACCCAAAAACATGCCATTGTTCTCCAAATTCAAGAGGAACCTAGGGGAAATCATGGGGAACATAGGGGGGTTCCAGGGGAACCTAGGGAGGGAAAGATAGGCTAGGGAAAAAAGGAAACGTTTCCCCAAAATTTCAAACCGGTCACACTTGGCTCTCGAGGAAATGAATAAAAATCCAAACAAAGTGAAAACTAAAAACCCAAGTGTGAAAATTATTTCCTCCATAAAGATTTCCACCCTAAAAAATCCATAGAAAGGTCAGATGAAAAAAACCCAAAAATATTTCTAAGGTCAAAGGGGAGTTCCCAACGAAAAGGCAATAAGGACACTAATAGCTAAAAAATAGGGCTATGAGCTAAATCAAGAGGCAAGACATACTCCCCCGATAAGGTTCACTCAGCCACAAAAGCCAAATCACCCCCAGTTGATCAAACATAGTAAAAGATACTCTCACCAACCAAAACATACACCACTGGCTTGAAACAAGAAATCACAATCAAAACACATACCAAGACAAAACCCCTTAACTAATACCCAACAAAATCTCAAGTAATTTACCTAAAATGAACAACAAATTCAAATGAGGTTACCACATCCTTATTTCAATGAAATCGTTGGGCACACACCAATCTCAACGTTTAACCAAGGATGAAGTTGGTGGTTATATAGATCCGAACAAGACTACCTACCACCAAGACAATACCAAGGAAAAAACTGAGTTACTGATATGGGGAGACCCAAATAGACTCCCCACCATAAGAGACAACTTAATTTCCTGAGACAGAATTGGGACACCAATAGGGGGCCTGAATGGACTCCCCACCATAAGGGATATTCTAACATTAGACTTATTCCAAAACAACCTACACAACACCCATGGTGGGACTTCCCACCAAAAGAACCAACCATAATAACCATCTAGGATGGGATGACATTAAAAGGACCCCATAAGACCTAATCCCCACTGCAAGTGGGGTCAATCAATGAAACCCAAACTGTAACACCCAAGACTTTTATAAGAAATATTTTGTTTTTATATAAATCATCAAAGGAATCTTTCACTACACACAACACTAGCTTGTCTTGCTTTACACGCAACGTGACCTTCCTTGATAGCTTGCGTCGTACACAATACCGAGTTTCACTAAACAACGATATGCTATTAAAATATTTTCAAAAATAGCCGTTATGAATAGTAATAACCACTTTTTGAAATTTTGTAAATTTTATTTTACAAAATGGACTTCATTTTTGGATTTGGAATATCAAAATTAGCCTAGGGTGAAATTTTGGTATTTTTCTGAAAACTTTCAATTTTTGATGAATAGTGAAAACACTGGGTTACTATTTAAAAACCGACTTTTTATTTAAATAATTATTTATTTTATTTAAATTTAATTTAGGTCAAAATTGATTCAAAATACCTATATAAGTTCAATGTAATTCATTGGAGTAATTTTATAAAAATTTGAGATATATAAAAATTTTATTGAACTTTTGACCGTCTTTTACCCACCTCCTAGGAGAATTTGCAAATTTACATAAAACATAATTTTACCACTTCTGTGAGTGGAATTTCAAAAATCCTAGAGACATGGTTGACGTCAGTAAGTAAAATGTGGTTCAATGAGATGAAAATAATTTTTGGTGAATAGTAACTTTTTACTTTTTTTTACCACAATTAAAAGTAAATAGGGTAATTAAGAGTAAAAATGATATTATTATTACCCTAACACATGTCCTAATTCTATTGGATAAGTGTAATTCGACCATAAACAACCTTAGGAATAAAATATGACCATTTAGGCTCACATGGATTAGATTATGACATTTATTATTAATTTATTTAAAGAAGGGTTAAAATAGTTAAAATCAAAGTTTAATAAGTAAATAATTTTTAATATAAAGTTATACATGAGATAAATTCGACTATAAATATTCATTAGAAAGATAAAAAGATTTATTACATAATGGTATTTTATTTGAAATTTTTAGACATTAAATAATTTAATTTATTTATGACACAAAGGTGATGCAGTAATTATCTTATTAATGAAATATTGACATAGTTGATGTTATAAATACCCAAATAAATGTAATTTGAGACTTTTTATGAATTAAAATAATTTTATAGGTTTATATGACATGTTAGTATTGATTTAATTAACGTTTTTAGAATTAATAATTCTGTTATGATTTTCAAAAAAATCAATTACTAAATAGTGTCAAAATTGACATAAAATAGTTTTTAAAACAAATATTATAATATTAATTGTTATTTTATTCATAAAAATATAAGGATCGGCGAATATACTTATATAGCGTTATATATATTACTAATAAACAACTTGGGGTTCTTTTGGCTTGTTATTGTAAGTTTATTAACCTTATTGTGTAATAACACAAAAAGACACGGTAAAAGTAAAATTATCTAACTTAAAGTTAAATCCAAATGATAAGGTTAAAATAGTAAACTAAACTTGTCAAAATTCTATTGGATGATAGGATTTAGACCCATACCCACCTTAGATTCTAAATAAATCAATTTGGATCTATTTAAAACCGAATATGGCTTTATAATAAAATAATATTTTTAGTTTTTCCAAAGGTGCCCCTCTCCTCCCTTTTAAAAGGGAACCTCCTCCCTCTCTTCCTCACACCACTTTTAGCCTTCATGCTCATCCAACCCCTGCCAATTTATATTCTCCACTTTCCTAGAAACATCCTAGAGGTCATGGTCTTCTTAAAAGACCAATTTTAGTGCCCTAAAAGGAGGTCTCAGAGAGGCGCTTCAAATAAGAGGTAATGTCCATTACCGATTGTTTCAACTTTATTTCCTCTTCCACTTATTCTTCTTTAGTTGTTTCATTATGAAGTAATAACATCAGTATCACTCATATACGAATATGTTATTATAATTATGAAACAACCCTATTTCACCATCTATCCATCCTACGGAAAATGAAATCACCGCACGTGCGTACATACGGAATACCGTCTCCACGCCATGGTGTAATCTATTTTCCACCACCACCTTACTTGGATGAGTATAATGGTGTAAATAATGAATATATATGATTATTTTAAAGTGATATTGATTCTGAAATAATATACATACACTCCATTACAATTTCATGATCGTGGGAACGATATCATCGCTCGTGCGTACGTACGGAATACCGTCTCCATGATGTGATGCGACTCATTCTACATGATCTTCATTGCATAATGATTATATAAATGAATTGAATGAATTAATATGATATATATTACACTAATATAATTCTTGAAATGATGTATCTATAACCCAAAAAGAAGAATAATACTTTACTTGACAAAACACGCATAAGAACAAAAAGTAATAAACACCCGAATAACAAGTACCAATGAAATATTACTAATAATAAGCTAAGAATATGACTATATATGATATCATAACAATGAGTATGATTCTGTAATAATTCAATGAAATTATTTAAATCATTATACAGGAGGTTCAGACACTTATGAAGAAAATCAGACCTAAGGTAAGGGAAATATCACAATCTCATTTTTATCGGAGATTGTTTATACTTTCGAATTTACTGGGGTGTATTTTATCATACACATCCATGTTTCCTCAACATGTAATACTATTTACATCCACCTAAAATTGTTTAAATCCAATTTTACCCTTCGGTGAGTTTTTAGTAAAAGATATGAAAGGAATCTTTTGTCATTTTTCGTATGAGTTACTTTTTGACTTTTTCGAAAAAAAGTACGAGAAGAATGTTTTTTTAACTTATACGGAATGAATGGATTTTTAAAAAATTATTTCCAAGAATCTTCCTTTAAAAGTTTTCATGTTTATTTTTAATCAACTTATTTTAGTTTAAAATTGTATGACATGTTAAGAAAGGAAAAATATTTTTGAAGTAGAAAGGATATTTTCCTCAAGAATGGAGTTCAAGTGTTTTGTAAAAATTATTTTCCATCTAAGATAATATATGATTATGTTTATATCCCTATTATTAAATTTATTTTATTATGTTGTGATGGAATTATTTTAATGAATTCCTTTATCTTATATGAATTGTTTTATGATATCACAATGTTTAAAAATCCCATTTTTATTACATGTGTTATGAAATGATGTATGATTTTTTTTGATTTTTTGGCACACATAAGAATGGTATCATTATGAGATGGGTGGGACCTATATCTTCATCCAATTTATTGGGTAAGGATTTTATATCTCAAGAGATAGACATGGCTGGAACGGCAGGTTGAACCGGTTCAGTGAAATAGGACTGAAACGAAGAATGAACTCGGTTCAGAAATGGACTTTGTCCACTAAGATAGTCTTGGAAATGAGTCTTGACTAATAAGAAATGATTCTATATGATTATGTGTGTATTCCACAAATTTTCATGTTTTATGTTATGATTATTGGGATTACATATCACTTCTATGATTTATCACATGATATGAAATTATGATTTCTTTTGCAGGTTACGATTTCCAAAATGTTATATTCATGATGTGATTGATTTTTCTTTTGTTCACCATTACTGATCATTTGAGCTCACCCTTTTGTATGTTTTCTTTCCACAGGTCAGGAAGAAGGTTATTAAGTAACATATTCCAAAAGGGACTATAGATATGATGAAATAAATGGGAGATAGTGTAGATGCTTTATGAACCAGTTGTTTATGTTTCCCAGTTTCAAAAGACACTATACCTATATGGTCCTTTCATGGTTTTGTTATATGTTGTAATAAGTGTACTTAAATTTTGAATTACTAACAATGTATGTAAAGTATGGATCGTTATAGTTGGTATCAGAGGCAAAGGAGGTAGGAATGAATCTGATCCTTGGGAACTCTCACATGTGAGTGTTGGACGAAGCATGGCTCTCCGCCCAAGGGCTTCATGAGAAAATGGATGCCACTGGGGATGGCGGTGTGTCCTGCCCAGGGGGTGTAGCCGCCCATGGAGTGCCCTGATAGGTATCAATTATAGTCCACTGAAAGTAATTTCAGACCGTTATAGTTGGTATCAGAGGAAAGGTATAGTCAACCTTTGGAAACTAGGATGTGAAAGCCTTAGTAAGAACCCTAAGGATAAGTCTAAGCATAGAACACAATATTAGTGCTTTATTAATGGCCATTAATATCCTAGGATAAGACCTTAAGTGTTAAATTTTATTATTTATTATGTGGTTTTCCTATTATAATTAGTGTTTCTCACACTATTCTTCTTGGTTTTAGTCAATGGCTGGAACCCGAAAGAACCGTGTTAATGCGTATTGCGACGGGCAATGCAATGATTATCCCCCTGAGCAACCAAATTTTATGGGAACTGGAATGTAAAATCTTGTAGCCATGCTCACACAACTTTCTCAAGCTATGAATCATACAGGACCACCAAACGAGCAAAGGAAGGAGCAACATTCTGTTGAATCTTTCATGAGGAAGCGTCCACCTTCATTCTGCGGGTGTACTGATCCATTAATTGCTGAACAATGGATTAGTAATACTGAAAATATATTTTTAGTTCTTCAATGTTTTGAACATGATAAATTCATCTTAGTAGTGTATCGTTTGGAAGGTGATGCTAATAAATGGTGGAATCTTATCAAGAATAAGAGGCAAAGAGATGAAATAGAGTCCATGGAATGGGATGAGTTCAAGAACTTATTTTTCAATAAGTACTTCCCTCGTATTCTTCGAACAAAGATAGAGAATGAGTTTCTTGAACTAAAGTAAAAGGATGATGAGTCTGTTGGTACCTACAAAGAGAATTTTACAAGACTTGTGAGGTATGCCTCTGGTATTATTATCCAACCTGAGAGTAAGATAGATCGATTCTTTAGTGGCTTAAAACCAAGTCTTCTATGGGCGTTAGCCATAAGGGACTTCAATAGCTATGAGGAAATCGTTCGATGTGCTCTCAAAGTTGAGATGGAGATTGGAGTAACCCATCAGTCATATGGGTTTGATAAGAAGAGGAAAATGGAATTCAAAGGAAAATCTAAAGAGCACACTGAAAAGAAGACGAGTTTTCCCTTATGCTCAAAGTTTAGAAAGAAACATGGTGGGAGTTGTATTAAAGGGACAAGTAAATGTTTCAAATGTGGAAAGGAAGGTCATCGGGCATTTGAATGCCGCAAGGATGGGAAGAAGATGTCTAGTGATGCGAACAATGAAAAGGCTACACAGAGTGCACCTCCTATACTTCAATGTTACAAGTGAAAGGAAATGAGGCATTATTCTAATCAATTCCCTAATCTAAGGGTTGTTGATGATGATTGACGTCAACAAACTCTTAAGGATAAAGACAAAGGAAAGTCGCCTGCAATTTCTATCAGCGATGTGGAGTATGATAACGAAGTGGTGAAAGGTACACTTACCATCCACTCTAAAGTAGAAAATGTTTTATTTGATTCTGGATCCACCCACTCTTTTATTTCTGAAGAATTTTATAAGGGTATCACCGTATTACCTCAAAAATTAGATGTTGAGTTAGCTGTGACAACCCCTAATGGCACAACAGTCGCATCAAAAGTTTATAATTCTTCTCCAATTGAAGTTTGTAGGAAAGTGCTTCCTGCAAATCTTGTGATCCTTCCTATTGTGGAATTTGATGTGATTCTTGGCCTGGATTGGCTTTCATTATATGGATCTCATATCAATTGCCAAATAAGGGAAGTCACATTTCATATTACAGATCAATC
This sequence comes from Viscum album, assembly GCA_963277665.1. NCBI lineage: Eukaryota > Viridiplantae > Streptophyta > Magnoliopsida > Santalales > Viscaceae > Viscum > Viscum album. The sequence goes on along the minus strand of OY728132.1, from coordinate 1,823,288,556 downwards.
TATGATCGTCTATCGATGCAAGGATGAACATAACCTTCCAGTGGAAATTTCTTCCATCTTATGGGTCTTGAATCCACTAAATGAAATTTATTTATCTCAAATGGTTGGTGAGAAACTTATGATTAAGAATATTCCCATTGTACGGGAGTTTGACGATGTCTTTCCGGAGGAATTACTGGGTCTTCCACCAAATCCTGAAGTTGAGTTTTCAATAGAACTCATACCGGGTGCTTTGCCTATTTCAAAGACACCTTATAGAATGGACCCAATTGAGTTGCAAGAATTGAAGAAGAAACTCCAAGATTATCTTGATAAGGGATTCATACGCCCTAAGGCGTCACCTTGGGGAGCACCTGTTCTTTTTGTTAAGAAGAAAGATGGATCAATGAGACTCTACATTGATTTTCGAGAACTTAACAAGATCACTATCAAGAACAAATATCCTCTCCCGCGTATTGATGACTTATTTGACCAACTACGCGGAGCTCAATACTTTTCCAAGATTGATCTTCGTTCAGGGTATCATCAATTAAGGGTGAAAAGGGAGGATATACCAAAGACAGCTTTCCGTACAAGGTATGGAAACTATGAATTTATAGTGATGCCATTTGGTCTTACTAATTCCCCTGCTATCTTCATGGATCTAATGAATAGAGTCTTTAGAGACAATCTTGATCAGTTTGTGGTAGTCTTTGTAGAATATATTCTTGTCTATTCAAAGAGCAAGGAAGAACATGAAGATCACTTGAGAATTATATTGAAGACCCTGATAAAGGAGAAGCTTTATGCCAAATTTACCAAGTGTGAATTTTGGCTTCAAAAAGTTGCATTTTTGGGTCACATAATCTCAAAAGAGGGGATATCTGTGGATCCAGCCAAAACAGAGATTATCGAAGGATGGTCGAGACAAACAACAGTAACTGAGATCCAAAGTTTTCTTGGTTTTTCTAGATATTATCGACGTTTTGTGAGAGATTTCTCACGATTATCTAATCCAATCACTAAGTTGACTCAGAAATGAGTTAAGTTTGTTTGGATGGAGGAATGTGAAGATAATTTCAAGGAGTTGAAAAGAAGGTTATCCAGTGCACCTATGCTCACACTTCCTTGTAGTGTAGAAAGGTTTGTGATCTATAGTGATGTATCCAAGAAGGGAATGGGGTGAGTTCTTATGAAAAATGATATGGTAATAGCTTTTGCCTCACAAAAATTGAAAATACATGAGCAAAATTACCCAACTCATGATTTGGAGCTAGCTGCGGTTATATTTGCATTAATGACTTGGAGGCATTATCTTTATGGAGAAAGGTGTGATATTTATACTGATCATAAAAGTTTAAAGTATATTTTCACACAAAAGGAGCTGAATATGCGCCAAAGAAGATGGTTGGAGCTGATTAAGGATGACGACTGCTCAATTCATTACCACCCTGGGAAAGCAAACAAGGTGGAATATGCATTAAGTTGACAAGACCATGCCATTTTATCCATGATTAGGATCACAAAAGATCCAATATTTATGGATTTACAAAGGATGGATCTTGGAATTATAATGGAAGGGGAAAAATATTATCTTTCTCAAATTAATGTTCAACCATCTATACATGTGAAGATTAAAGAGGCACGTAGAGTTACAAAAGAAGGTGAGAAATGTTCCTGAATTCAACCTTGATTGTGATAGGATAATAATGTTCAGGAATCGGGTTTGTGTTCCTCCCATCCCCTAAATAAAGAAGGAGCTGCTGGATGAGGCTCATAGTTCTTCATTCTCTATTCATCCTGGAAGCACGAAGATGTATAGGGACCTGAAAGAGTACTTTTGGTGGGATGGAATGAAAAGAGATGTTGCTGAATGTGTCTCTCGATTCTTGGTTTGTCAGAAAGTTAAAGCTAAGAGAGAGATCTCTAAGGGGATGTTACAACCATTACCCATACCCGAATGGAAATGGGAAAACATCACTGTGGACTTTGTCCAAGGACTTCCTAAAACATCCAAAGACAATAATGCTATCTGGGTCATAGTTTATCGTTTTACAAAGTCTGCACACTTCTTTGCTATTAGAGAGGATTTCTCTCTGGATCAGCTTTCCATGATATATGTAAAGGAAGTGGTAAGATTTCATGGAGTACCACTTTCAATTATATCTGATCGGGATCTGAGGTTTACCTCAATGTTCTAGTGAAGTCTTCAGCATACTCTGGATACATATTTGAGTTTCAGCACTGCTCATCATCCTCAGACAGACGGTCTGTATGAGAGGACAATTCAAACTCTAGAAGATATGTTGAGAGCCTGCTCTATGGATTTCAAAGGTGGTTGGGATAAACACCAACCTTTGGTGGAATTTTCTTATAACAATAGCTTTCACTCCAATATTCAGATGGCTCCTTATAAAGTTCTCTATGGAAAGAAATACAGGACTCCAACTTGCTGGGATGAAGTTGGGGAAAGAAAGCTATTATGACCTGATCTTGTTAACGAGATGGCAGAAAAGGTCAGATCTATTTAACAACACATAAGAGCAGCTCAGAGTCGACAAAAAAGTTATGTCGACAACCGAAGAAAAGACTTAGAGTTTGAAGTGGGTGATAAAGTGTTCTTACAAATATCTTCTTGTAAGAGAGTAATGAGATTTGGAAAGAAGGGAAAGTTGAAACACAGGTATATCGGTCCTTTGGAAATACAAGATCGTGTTGGGAAGGTAGCTTATCGATTGGCGCTTCCACCGAATCACGATGTGTTCCATGTATCTCTTCTAAGAAAGTACATACCTGATCCTTCACATGTACTTAGCTCAGAAGTTGTACCGCTGGAACAAGATCTTTCTTATGAAGAACAACCGATAGAGATTCTGAATCGTAGCGAAAAAGTCCTACGGAACAAGACCACTCGCTTGGTGAAAGTTTTATGGAGGAACTACCGATTAGAAGAAGCTACATGGGAGCTTGAGGATATGATGAGTGAGAGATATCCTCATCTGTTTGTTACAAAGTGATGAATTCCGAGGGCGAAATTCATTTTAAGGGGGGTAGAATGTAACACCTGAGACTTTTATAAGAAATATTTTGTTTTTATATAAATCATCAAAGGAATCTTTCACTACACACAACACTATCTTGGCTTTCTTTACAGGAAATCACGACCTTCCTTGATAGCTTGTGTCGTACTCAATACCGAGTTTCACTAAACAAAGATATGCTATTAAAATATCATTAAAACTAGCCGTTATGAATAGTAATAACCACTTTTTGAAATTTTGTAAATTTTCTTTTTCAAAATGGACTTCATTTTTGGGTTCGGAATATCGAAATTAGCCTAGGGTGAAATTTGGGTATTTTTCTGAAAACTTTCAATTTTTGATGAATAGTGAAAACACTAGGTTACTATTTAAAAACCGACTTTTTATTTAAATAATTATTTATTTTATTTAAATTTATTTTTGGTCAAAATTGATACATAATACCTATATAAGTTCAATGTAATTCATTGGAGTAATTTTATAATAATTTTAGATATATAAAAATTTTATTGAACTTTTGACCGTCTTTTACCCACCTCCTAGGAGAATTTGCAAATTTACATAAAACTTAATTTTTCCACTTCTATGAGTGGAATTCCAAAAATCCGAGAGACACGGTTGATTTCAGTATGTAAAATGTGGTTCAATGAGATGAAAATAATTTTTGGTGAATAGTAACGTTTTACTCTTTTTTACCACGGTTAAAAGTAAATAGGGTAATTAAGAGTAAAAATGATATTATTATTACCCTAACACATGTACTAATTCTATTGGATAAGTGTAATTCGACCAAAAACAACCTTAGGAATAAAATATGACCATTTAGGCCCACTTGAATTAGATTAGGACATTTATTATTAATTTATTTAAAGAAGGGTTAAAATAGTTAAAATCAAAGTTTAATAAGTAAATAATTTTTAATATAGGGTTATACATGAGATAAATTAGACTATAAATATTCATTAGAAATCTAAACAGATTTCCTACATAATGGTATTTTATTTTTAATTTTTATACATTAAATAATTTAATTTATTTATGACACAAAGATGATGCAGTAATTATCTTATTAATGAAATATTGACATAATTGATGTTATAACTACCCAAATGTAATTTGAGACTTTTTATGAATTCCACTAATTTTATAGGTTAATATGAAATTTTAGTATTGATTTAATTTACTTTATTTGAATTAATCATTCTGTTATGATTTTTACAAATATCAATTACTAAATAGTGTCAAAATTGACATAAAATAGTTTTTAAAACAAATATTATATTATTAATTGTTATTTTATTACTAAAAATATATGGTTTGGCCAAATGACTTAGATAAGGTTATATATATTAATAATAAACAACTTGGGGTTCGTTTGGCTTGTTATAGTAAGTTTATTAACCTTATAGTGTAAGAACAGAAAAAGACACGGTAAAAGTAAAATTGTCTAACTTAAAGTTAAATCTAAATGATAAGGTTAAAATAGTAAACTAAAATTGTCCAAATTCTATTGGATGAGAGGATTTAGACCTATCCCCACATTATCTGTGAAATAAATCAATTTGGAGCTATTTAAAACCGAATATGACTTTATAAAAAAAAATAATATTTTTCGTTTTTACAAAGGTGCCCCTCTCCTCCCTTATAAAAGGGCACGTCCTCCCTCTCTTCCTCACACCACTTTGAGCCTTCAAGATCATCCAACCCCTGACAAATTCTCTTCTCCATTTCCCTAGAAACATCCTAGAGGTTCTTGTCTTCTTAAAAGACCAATTTTAGTTCCCTAAAAGGAGGCTCAAAGAGGCGCTTCAAAGAAGAGGTAATGTCCGTTACCGATTCTTTCAACTTTATTTATTCGTCCACTTATTCTTCTTTAGTTTTTTAATTATGAAGTAATAACATCAGTATCAATAATACACTGATATGTTATTATATGTATTAAACAACCCTATTTCACCATCTATCCATCCTACGAAAAATGAAATCACCGCGCGTGCGTACGTACGGAATACCATCTCCACGCCGTGGTGTAATCTATTTTCCACCACCAACTTAATTGGATGGGTATAACGGTGTAAATAATGAATATATATGATTATTGTAAAGTGATATTGATTGTGAAATAGTATACATACACTCCCTTACAATTTCACGATCATGGGAACGATATCATCGCTCGTGCGTACGTACAGAATACCGTCTCTACGATGTGATGCGACTCGTTATATATGATCTTCATTGCTTAATGATTATATAAATTAATTGAATGAATGAATATGATATATATCACACTTATACCATTTCTAAAATTAGGTATCTATAACCCAAAAAGAAGAATAAGAATTTATTCGACAAAACACGCATAAGGACAAAAATTAATAAACACCCGAATAACAAGTAGCAATGAAATATTACTAATAATAAGCTAATAATATGACCATATATGATATAATAACAATTATTATGATTTTGGAAGAAGTAAATGACATTATTTAAATCATTATACATGAGGTTCAGACACTTAAGAAGCAAATCCGACCTAATGTAAGAGAAATATCAGAATCTCATTTTTATCCGAGATTGTTTATACTTTGGAATTTACTGGGGTGTATTTTATCATCCACATCCATGTTTCCTAGATATGTAATGCTATTTACATCCACATACATTTGGTTAAATCCAATTTTACCCTTCGGTGAGTTTTTAGTAAAAATATGAAAGGAATCTTTTGTCGTTTTTCGTACGAGGAACTTTTTGACTTTTCCAAAAAAAGTACGAGAAGAATGTTTTTTTAACTTATACGGAATGAATGAATTTTTAAAACATTATTTCCAAGAAGCTTCCTTTACAAGTTTTAATGTTTATTTTTAATCAAATTTTTTTAGTTTAAAATTGTATGACATGTTAAGAAAGGAAAAATGTTTTTGAAGTAGAATGGATATTTTCCTCAAGAATGGAGTTCAAGTGTTTTATCAAAATTATTTTCCATCTAAGATAATATAGGGTTATGTTTCTATACCTATTATTACATTTATTTTATTATGTTGTGATGGAATTATTTTTATGAATTCCTTTATCTTATATGAATTGTTTTATGATATCACGATGTTTAAGAATCCCTTTTTTATTACATGGGTTATGCAATGATGTATGATTTTTTTTGATTCTGTGGCACACATAAGAATTGTATCATTATAAGAAGGGTGGGACCTATATCTCCCTACAATGCATTGGGTAATGATTTTATATCTCATGAGATAGACATGGCTAGAATGACAGGTTAAACCGGTTCAGTGAAACAGGACTGAAACGAGGAATGTACTCGGTTCAGAAATTGGCTTTGTCCACTAAGATAGTCTTGGCAATGAGTCTTGACTAATAAGAAATGATTCTCTTTGATTATGTGTGTATGCCACAAAGTTTCATGTTTTATGTTATGATTATTGGGATTACATATCACTTCTATGATTTATCCCATGATATGAAATTATGATTTCTTTTGCAGGTTAAGATTTACAAAATGTTATGTTCATGATGTGATTGATTTTTATTTTTTTTACCCTTACTGAGAATTTGAGCTCACCCTTGTGTATGTTTTCTTTCCCCAGGTTAGGAAGAAGGTTATTAAGTAAGATATTCCAAAAGGGACTATAGATATGATTAAATAAATGGGAGATAGTGTAGACACTTTATGAACCAGTTGTTTATGTTTCTCAGTTTCTAAAGACACTATACCTATGCGGTCCTTTCATGGTTATTTTATATGTTGTAATAAGTGTACTTCAATTTTGAAGTACTAACAATGTATGCAAAGTATGGATCATTATAGTTGGTATCAGAGGCAAAGGAGGTAAGAATGAATCTGATCCTTGGGAACTCTCACATGTGAGTGTTGGACGAAGCATGGCTCTCCGCCCAAGGGCTTCATGAGGAAGTGGCTGCTACTGGGGATGGTGGTGTGTCTCGCCCAGGGGGTATAGATGCCCATGGAGTGCCCTGATAGGTATCAATTATAGTCCAATGGAAGTAATTCCAGACCGTTATAGTTGGTATCAGAGGAAAGGTATAGTCAACCTTTGGAAACTAGGATGTGAAAGCCTTAGTAAGAACCCTAAGGATAAGTCTATGAATAGAACACAATATTAGTGTTTTAGAAATGTCCATGAATAACCTAGGATAAACCCTTAGTGCGAAATTTTATTATTGATTATGTGGTTTTCATATTATAATTAGTGTTGCTCACACAATTCTTCTTGGTTTTAGTCAATGGATGGAACCCGAAGGAACCGTGTTAATGCGGAATGTGACGGGCAATGCAATGATTGTCCCCCTGAGCAACCAAACGTTATGGGAGCTGGAATGAAAAATCTTGTAGCCATGCTGACACAACTTTCTCAAGCTATGAATCATGCAGGACTTCCAAATGAGAAAAGGAAGGAGCAACATTCTGTTGAATCCTTCATGAGGAAGCGTCCACCTTCATTCAGCAGGTCTACTGATCCATTAGTTGCTGAACAATGGATTAATACTACTGAAAAGATATTTTCAGTTCTTCAATGTTCTGAACATGAAAAAGTCCTCTTATTAGTGTATCATTTGGAAGGTGATGTTGATCAGTGGTGGAATATTATCAAGAATACGAGTCAATGAGATGAAATTGAGTCCATGGAATGGGACGAGTTCAAGAACTTTTTTTTCAATAAGTACTTCCCTCAAATTCTTCGAACAAATATGGAGAAGGAGTTTCTTGAACTAAAGAAAAAGGATGATGAATATGTTGGTACCTATGAAGTAAATGTTACAAGACTTGCAAGGAATGCTTCAGGTATTATTATCCAACTGGAGAGTAAGATCGATCGATTCTTTAATGGCTTAAAACCAAGTCTTTGAAGGGTGTTAGCCATAAGGGACTTCAATAGCTACGAGTAAATCGTTTGATGTGCTCTCAAAGTTGTGATGGAGATTGAAGTAACCCATCAGTCATATGGTTTTGATAAGAAGAGGAAAATGGAATTCAAAGGAAAATCTTGAGAGCACACTGAAAAGAAGATGAGTTTTCCCTTATGCTCAAAGTGTGGAAAGAAACATGGAGGGAGTTTTCTTAAAGGGACAAGTAAATGTTTCAAATGTGGAAAGGATGGTCATCGGGAATTTTAATTCCGCAATGATGGGAATAAGATGTCTAGTGATGCGAACAATGAAAAGGCTACACAGAGTGCACCTCCTACACTTCAATGTTACAAGTGCAAGGAAATGGGGCATTATTCCAATCAATGCCCTAATCCAAGGGTTGTTGATGATGATCGACGTCAAAAAACTCTTAAGGCTAAAGACAAAAGAAAGTCACATGACATTTGTATCAGCGATGTGGAGTACGATAAAGAAGTGGTGAAAGGTACACTTACAATCCAATCTAAATTAGCAAATGTTTTATTTGATTCCGGATCCACCCACTCTTTTATTTCTGAAGAATTTTCTAAGGTTATCACCATATTACCTCAACAATTAGATGTTGAGTTAGCTATGACAACCCCTAATGGCACAACAGTCGCATCAAATGTTTATAATTCTTCTCCGATTGAAGTTTGTGGGAAAGTGCTTCCTGCAAATATTGTGATCCTTCTAATAGTGGAATTTGATGTGATTCTTGGCATGGATTGGATTTCTTTATATGGAGCTCATATCAATTTCCAAAGAAGGGAAGTCACATTTCATATTCCAGATCATTCTATGATCTTCTATCGATGCAAGGATGAACATAACCTTCCAGTGGAAATTTCTACCATCTTATGGGTCTTGATTCCACAAAATGAAGGTTATTTATCTCAAATGGTTGGTGAGAAACTCATGATTAAGAATATGCCCATTGTATGGGAGTTTGACGATGTCTTTCCGGAGGAATTAATGGGTCTCGCACCAAATCATGAAGTTGAGTTTTCAATAGAACTCGTACTGGTTACTTTGCCTATTTCAAAGACACCTTATAGAATAGCCCCAATTGAGTTGCAGGAATTGAAGAAGAAAATCCAAGAGAATCTTGATAAGGGATTCATATGCCCTAGTACGTCACCTTGGGGAGCACCTGTTCTGTTTGTAATGAAGAAATATGGATCAATGAGACTCTGCATTGATTATCGAGAACTTAACAAGATCACTATCAAGAACAAATATCCTCTCCCGCACATTGATGACTAATTTGACCAACTACGCGGAGCTCAATACTTTTCCAAGATTGATCTTCATTCTGGGGATCATCAATTAAGGGTCAAAAGGGAAAATATACCAAAGACAACTTTCCATACAAGGTATGAACACTATGAATTTATAGTGATGCCATTTGGTCTTAATAAGTACCCTGCTATCTTCATGGATCTAATGAATAGAGTCTTTAGAGACTATCTTGATCAGTTTTTGGTAGTCTTTATAGACGATATTCTTGTCTATTTAAAGAGCAAGGAAGAACATGAAGATCACTTGAGAATTATATTGAACACCCTGAGAAAGGAGAAGCTTTATGACAAATTTACCAAGTGTGAATTTTGGCTTCAAAAAGTTGAATTTTTGGGTCACATAATCTCAAAAGAGGGGATATCTGTGGATCCAGCAAAAATAGAGGTTATCGATAGATGGTCGAGACCAACAAAAGTAACTGAGATCTGAAGTTTTCTGGGTTTGGCTGGATATTATCGACTTTTTGTGGATGATTTCTCACGATTAACTAATCCACTCACCTAGTTGACCCGGAAAAGAGTTAAGTTTGTTTGTATGGAGGAATGTGAAGAGAATTTCAAGGAGTTGAAAAGAAGGTTATCCAGTGCACCTATGCTCACACTGCCTTGTAGTGGAGAATGATTTGTGATATACAGTGATGCATCCAAGTAGGGATTGGGGTGTGTTCTTATGCCAAATGATATGGTGATAGCTTATGGCTCACGATAATTGAAAATACATGAGAAAAATTACCCAACTCATGATTTGGAGTTAGCTGCGGTAATATTTTCATTAAAGATTTGGAGGCATTATCTTTATGGAGAAAGGTGTGATATTTATATTGATCATAAAAGTTTAAAATATATTTTCACACAAAAGGAGCTGAATATGCGCCAAAGAAGATGGTTGGAGCTGATTAAGGATTACGACTGCTCAATTCATTACCACCCTGGGAAAGCAAACAAGGTGGCAGATGCATTAAGTCAACAAGACCATGCCAGTTTATCTATGTTGAGGATCACAAAATATCCAATATTTGTGGATTTACAAAGGATGGATCTTGGAATTATAATGGAAGGGAAAAAATATTATCTTCCTCAAATGAATGTTCAACCATCTATACATGTGAAGATTAAAGAGGCACAGAAAGAAGATGTAGAGTTAAAAAAGAAGGTGAGAAATGTTCCTAAATTCAACCTTGATTGTGATGGGATAATAAAGATCAGGAATAGGGTTTTTGTTCCTCCCATCCCCAAATTAAAGAAGGAGCTGCTGGATGAGGCTCATAGTTCTTCATTCTCTATTCATCCTGGAAGCACGAAGATGTATAGGGACCTGAAAGAGTAGTTCTGGTTGGATGGAATGAAAAGAGATGTTGCTGAATATGTCTCTCGATGCTTGGTTTGTCAGTAAGTTAAAGCTAAGAGACAGAAGTCTAAGGGGATGTTACAACCATTACCCATACCCAAATGGAAATGGGAAAACATCACTATGGACTTTGTCACAAGACTTCCTAAAACATTTAAAGGCAATAATGCTATCTGGGTCATAGTTGATCGTCTTACAAAGTCTGCACACTTCATTGCTATTAGAGAGGATTTCTCTCTGGATCAGCTTGATAGGATATATGTAAAGGAAGTGGTAAGATTGCATGGAGTATGACTTTCTATTATATCTGATCGGGATCCGAGGTTTACCTCAACGTTCTGGCGAAGTCTTTAGTATACTCTGGATACAGTGTTGAGCCTCAGCACTGCTTATCATCCTTAGACATACGGTCAGTCTGAGAGGACGATTCAAGCTCTAGAAGATATGTTGAGAGCTTGCTCTATAGATTTCAAAGGTGGTTGGGATCAACACCTTCCTTTGGTGGAATTTTTTTATAATAATAGCTTTGACTCCAATATTCATATGGCTCCTTATGAAGCTCTCTATGGAAAGAAATGCAGGACTCCAACTTGCTCGGATGAAGTTTGGGAAAGAAAGCTTTTAGGACCTGATCTTGTTGATAAGATGACAGAAAAGGTCAGATCTATTCAACAACACATAAGATCAGCTCAGAGTTGACAAAAACGTTATGTCGACAACTGAAGAAAAGACTTAGAGTTATAAGTGGGTGATAAAGTGTTCTTACGAATATCTCCTTGGAAGAGAGTAATGAGATTTGGAAAGAAGGGAAAGCTGAGCCCTAGGTATATCGGTCCTTTTGAAATACTGGATCATGTTGGGAAGGTAGCTTACCAATTGGCGCTTCCACCGAATCTCTCTCAAGTTCATAATGTGTTCCATTTATCTCTCCTGAGAAAGTACATACCTGGTCCTTCACATGTACTCATCTCAGAAGTTGTACCGCTGGAACAAGATCTTTCTTCTGAAGAACAGCCGATAGAGATTCTGGATCGTAGCGAAAAAGTCCTACAGAACAAGACCACTCGCTTGGTGAAAGTTTTATGGAGGAACCACCAATTAGAAGAAGCTACATGGGATCTTGAGGATATGATGAGGGAGAGGTATCCTCATCTGTTTGTTACAAAGTGAAGAATTTCGAGGGTGAAATTCATTTTAAGGGGGGTAGAATGTAACACCCGAGACTCTTATAAGAAATATTTTGTTTTTATATATATCATCAAAGAAATCTTTCACTACACAAAACACTAGCTTGGCTTGCTTTACACGCAATCGCGACCTTCCTTGATAGCTTGCGTCGTACGCAATACCGAGTTTCACTAAACAACGATATGCTATTAAAATATGATTAAAACTAGCCTTTATGAATAGTAATAACCAATTTTTTAAATTTTTTAAATTTTATTTTTCAAAATGGACTTTATTTTTGGATTCGGAATATCTAAATTATCCTAGGGTGAAGTTTTGGTATTTTTCTGAAAACTTTGAATTTTTGATGAATAGTGAAAACACTGGGTTACTATTTAAAAACCGACTTTTTATTTAAATATTTATTTATTTTATTTAAATTTATTTTAGGTTAAAATTGATACATAATACCTATATAAGTTCAATGTAATTCATTAGAGTAATTTTATAATAAATTTAGATATATAAAAATTTTATTGAACTTTTGACCGTCTTTTACCCACCTCCTAGGAGAATTTGCAAATTTACATACAACATAATTTTACCCCTTCTGTGAGTGGAATTTCAAAAATCCGAGAGACATGGTTGATGTCAATAAGTAAAATGTGGTTCAATGAGATGAAAATAATTTTTGGTGAATAGTAACTTTTTACTTTTTTTTATCACGGTTAAAAGTAAATAGGGTAATTAAGAGTAAAAATGATATTATTATTACCCTAAGACATGTCCTAATTCAATAGGATAAGTGTAATTCGACCAAAAACAACTTTAGGAACAAAATATGACCATTTCAGCCCACTTGGATTAGATTAGGAAATTTGTTATTAATTTATTTAAAGATGGGTTAAAATAGTTAAAATCAAAGTTTAATAAGGAAATAATTTTTAATATAGGGTTATACATTAGATAAATTCGACTATAAATATTAATTATAAAGATAAAAAAATTTCATACATAATGGTATTTTATTTGTAATTTTTAAACATAAAATAATTTAATTTATTTGTGTCACAATGATGATGCCGTAATTATCTTATTAATGAAATATTGACATAATTGATGTTATAAATACCCAAATAAATGTAATTTGAGACTTTTTATGAATTCCACAAATTTTATAGGTTAATTTGGCATGTTAGTATAAATTTAATTAACTATTTTCGAATTAATCATTATGTTATGAGTTTCACAAAAATCAATTACGAAATAGTGTCAAAATTGACATAAAATAGTTTTTAAAACAAATATTATATTATTAATTGTTATTTTATTCCTAAAAATCTAAGGTTCGGCCAAATAAATTATATAAGGTTATATATATTAATAATAAACAACTTGGGGTTCTTTTGGCTCATTATAGTAAGTTTATTATCCTTATAGTGTAAGAACAAAAAAAAAGACACGGTAAAAGTAAAATTATCTAACTTAAAGATAAATCTAAATATTAAGGTTAAAATAGTAAACTAGACTTGTCCAAATTCTATTGGATGAGATTATTTCGACCCAAACCCACCTTAGCTTCTAAATAAATCAATTTGGAGCAATTTAAAACCAAATATGACTTTATAATAAAATAATATTTTTAGTTTTTCCAAAGGAGCCCCTCTCCTCCCTTATAAAAGGGAACCTCCTCCCTCTATTACTCACACCACTTTGAGCCTTCAAGCTCGGCCAACCCCTACCAATTTCTCTTCTCCATTTACCTAGAAACATCCTATATGTCTTGGTCTTCTTAATAGACCAATGTTAGTGCCCTAAAAGGAGGTCTCAAAGCGGCGCTTCAAAGAAGAGGTAATGTTCGTTACCGATTCTTTCAACTTTATTTCTTCTTCCACTTTTCTTTTTTAGTTGTTTCATTATGAAGTAATAACATCAGTATCACTCATATACTGATATGTTATTATAATTATGAAATAACCCTATTTCACCATCTATCCATCCTACGGAAAATGAAATCACCGAGCGTGCGTACGTACGGAATACCGTCTCCACGTCGTGGTGTAATCTATTTCCCACCACCACCTTACTTGGATGGTTATAATGATGTAAATAATGAATATATATGATTATTTTAAAGTGATATTTATTCTTAAATAGTATACATACACTCCATTACAATTTCATGATCATGGGAACAATATCATCGCTCGTGCGTACGTACGGAATACCGTCTCCACGATGTGATGCGACTCGTTCTACATGATCTTCATTGCATAATGATTATATAAATGAATTGAATGAATTAATATGATATATATTACACTAATATCATTCTGGAAATGATGTATCTATAACCCAAAAAGAATAATAATAATTTATTTGACAAAACACACATAAGAACAAAAAGTAATAAACACCCGAATAACAAGTAGCAATGAAATATTACTAATAATAAGCTAATAATATGACTATATATGATATCATAACAATGAGTATGATTCTGGAATAAGTCAATGAAATTATTTAAATTATTATACAGGAGGATCGGACACTTAGGAAGCAAATCATACCTAAGGTAAGGGAAACATCACAATCTCATTTTTATCGGAGATTGTTTATACTTTGGAATTTACTGGGGTGTATTTTATCATCCACATCCATGTTTCCTCAACATGTAATACTATTTCCATCCACCTAAAATTGTTTAAATCTAATTTTACCCTTGGGTGAGTTTTTATTATAAGATATGAAAGGAATCTTTTGTCATTTTTCATACGAGTAACTTTTTTACTTTTTCGACAAAAGTATGAGAAGAATATTTTTTTAACTTATACGGAATGAATGGATTTTTAAAACATTATTTCCAAGAAGCTTCCTTTAAAATTTTTCATGTTTATTTTTAATCAACTTATTTTATTTTAAAATTGTATGACATGTTAAGAAAGGAAAAATGTTTTTGAAGTAGAAAGTATATTTTCCTCAAGAATGGAGTTCAAGTGTTTTATAAAAATTATTTTCCATCTAAGATAATATATGGTTATGTTTCTATACATATTATTAAATTTATTTGATTATGTTGTGATGGAATTATTTTAATGAATTCCTTTATCTTATATGAATTGTTTTATGATATCACGATGTTTAAAAATCCCATTTTTATTACATGTGTTATGAAATGATGTATGTTTTTTTTTTGATTTTGTGGAACACATAAGAATGGTATCATTATGAGATGGGTGGGACCTATATATCCCTCCAATATATTGGGTAAGGATTTTATATCTCATGAGATAGACATGGCTGGAACGGTAGGTTAAACCGGTTCAGTGAAATAGGACTGAAACGAGGAATGAACTCGGTTCAGAAATGGACTTTGTACATTAAGATAGTCTTGGAAATGAGTCTTGAATAATAAGAAATGATTCTCTATGATTATGTGTGTATGCCACAAAGTTTCATGTTTTATTTTATGATTATTGGGATTACATATCACTTCTTTGATTTATCCCATGATATGAAATTATGATTTCTTTTGTAGGTTAAGATTTCGAAAATGTTATGTTCATGATGTGATTGATTTTTCTTTTGTTTACCATTACTGAGCATTTGAGCTCACCCTTTTTTATGTTTTCTTTCCCCAGGTCAGGAAGATGGTTATTGAGTAAGATATGCCAAAAGGGACTATAGATATAGTGAAATAAATGGGGGACATTGTAGACAATTTATGAACCAGTTGTTTATGTTTCCCAGTTTCTAAAGATACTATACCTATACGGTCCTTTCAAGGTTTTGTTATATGTTGTAATAAGTGTAATTCAATTTTGAAGTACTAAAAATTTATGTAAAGTATGAGTCGTTATACAAACCAACAGGGACATTATTACGGTCACCACTCCCATGAACCTTACCATCCTCAGATGAGTCCGAACAAAGACAATATCGAAAATAGCGTATAAGGTTATTCATATATGAACAAACATACAGAGAGTTTCACTTAAAGGGTTCAAGACCTGGGGGTTGAGAAAAAAACCACTCATCAACCTTTTAACCAAGGAGGGAATTTTCCACCAACACAGATTACAACTCTAAGGGACAGGGTCCACATGTCCCTTTACGCCACACCATACAACTTAGAATGAAACCAAGATATCAAAACCTCAAACTGTCTCCACATACCACACCAGATATAGGATTTAAACCGAGATACCTTACACCACTACGGTTTCTTGGCTACATGTCAACTTCACAGTGGGAACTACAATTGGAGTTTAGATGATTGAATAATATCCTACCTTACAGTCAAGAACTAAAACCCCCTGAATAGAACTTCATCCTCTTGTGCCACAAGAAACTACACAATGATCCAACCACATCAAAAGGAAACAACACATCCCAAAAAACACTTAACTTTTCATGGAAGCTTCACCAAGATAGGGAATTAGAATATGCACATTCATTATCTCTTTCACCCTGAATAAGAAACAATACAATAAATAACACACAAAAGACACCTTCACTCAGAAAAAGAAATTCCGAAATTATTTGAATATAAACACCCCTCTAGTTAAGAAAAATACCTCAAAAGGTTACGCAACATCCACATTTTCCCTTAAATGAATACACAACACACCAAGACACCACCACATATGAACCTTTCAACGGACACAGACATTTCTAGGAGTGAAACCTTGAATAGAGTTCCATGAAGCATGGGGTTACTGTAAGCAACCATAATAGCCTCGAAAAACCATATTTTCCACACTAGGGGATAAAATGAACCCCTTTCTTTGATGGGACTAACTAAATACCCAAAGGCCCTTTAGGTTGTCATCCCACACTTACAACATTGAAACGCTTTCACCTTCCTCACTGGAATTCCCCTTCACAACTTCCAAAGAAAACCTATAGACCCAATGGCATAAAAATTTACCTTTTATGATTCATGAAAATCAAGAAACCATGACACCTTTCAACCCCTTCCACATCCACTCTTCCACTGTGAGAGTATCTACGTAATATAAAAAAGAATATAGATAAACTCAATCTTGAAATCTAGGAGAGTTAGTATTTTGATCAATTGGATGACCTTCTAACTATGAACCACCCATGGATTCACTTGAATCATGCATTAGCACTTTATGGGGTTGTACCTTAGCCAACAAGAAAACCCAAAAACCTAACCAAGATAATCCATTGGTCAAAACATACCACAAACTAGAACCAAACACAAGGTGAAACTACTGCAAAGGCTTCCTGAAACATTTCTCATAAAGGACCACTAATAAACACTTCAACCCAAATTACCAATGAAACAAAAACCCAAAAAATTATTCAAACAAGAGTGGTTCTTGAACACAAAATATCCCATAACTACATTCCCAAAATCACATAAAATACACCATCCAAGCACTAGTTTTCAAAAAATTGAATTCTTATTGAAATTAATTTCTTTGAAAGTAAATGGGTTCAGTGGTTAGTGCATTCATCAATGTTATCCCCTAGACCTCACAGTGGCATGTTTCCATGCCCCACTAGAAATCCTCCTCATATCCATACCGACACTCATTTAGTTTTTCCATTGACCATCCATCTTCCCATGTAAACCCAAGCATGTGGTTACTCACAAAAATACCAAATTTTAAAACAAAAATTCTTTCAAGTTTTCAAAATGAAGAAATTTGACCCAAACATCCTTTTTTTTCTCAAAACTGATAGCCAAGAAATCAAAACCCAATTCAAATCAAAGAACCTTTTCAGAAAAGAACTGACCATTCAAATAAAAAATCACTTTCAAGTCATACAAATTAATTTCAAAAAATATATTCTCATTTAAAAACACATATTAAATTTAATTTCTACCCTTTCATTAATAAAACGATTTATTCTTAATTGGAAAATTATTTTAAAAACATCCAAACTTATTAAAACCAAGTCATTTTTACCTTAAAACCATGTCTCAATAATTCCAATATAATGGATTTTCAAAAGATTTCCCAAAATCAAAGAGACACAAGACACTTCACCAAATAAGGAAAATAGTGCCGGTTGGTGACTCAGGCATGAGGTTTGTGGCCATATTCCAGTCATAGAACCCTCACAGAGAGTGTTTTAGGACCATATCCCCGACTCCATATGGATATACAGTCTCTGAGAGCTCAATGGGATTGTTGGACAAACTCCCATTTCATTTCGCAAACAGTGAGATACCATAAGTAATAAAAGACTTAGATGGAACCCGACATCACTTGGTAACTAAAGTCCCACCAGGAGGTGTGCCGTCTAGACACCTTAGTCATAACCATAATAATGAGTTTTGAAAATCATAGCTCCAATATACCTATACTATTTCCCCAAGAACATGAACCTAAAAGAGATAACCTCCTCTGTTACCATTTTTTCATGAACCAAATATGGTCACCATCGGAACTAGCACCCTACCTAGTCTATTTCATGGATTGAAGGTCTGTCTTTATCCCCACGTGCTAGCATAAGTTCCTGTGTATCATAAACAACGTTTTGGAATTATTTACTCAAATTTATATTCATAAACAACCCAAAATATTTAATAAAAAGATTCTGAAAATTTAAACCAAAAAATTATTATACAAAATTCAGAATCAAAACGAAAGGTTTAATACCAACATTTAATAGGGAAAAAACAACAAGAAGAAAAAAATTTAATCCCAGGAACCATGACATGGCAAGGTGGCATAGCCCTCACTCCATCTCCACAACACCGCACCAATAGACTGCTAGTAACCCAAACCACCATTTCCAAAAACATTTCTCACACCTGTGTAAAATATTACCAAGTCTACTTACACCAAAAGGAGTAAGTAGGGTGTGATCCTAAACCTAATAGGATTCCACCCAAAAGATTACATGTGAGAAACATTTTAAGGCAAAATGATTTCAGGTTTTCATAAACAATAAATGCTACCAACAATTTCTGAAAGATGCATCCTTAAATGAAAACTATTTTCAAGAGGAATATTTTATAGAATTTGCACATTTAAACAAAATATAAATGCTACTAAACATTCTATCCAATCACACCATATTATGAAAATAAGTAAAATATATTCAATGAGCACTATTCACCGAAACACTCTATAAGAGCAGCTAGATGTGGGCCCTAGGTATATCGTATCACGGTGTAAAAGTAACCATAATAAATATATGTCTCAAGCATGAGAAACTAGGAGGGGAAACCCAATGACCTAGTGTTCCCCAATTATCATAATAGTTTTTAGTGTTTCCATCATCAATCTCGCTAAGTAAAAAAATGACGATACCACTTCGGTTAATTAGTATACTAGTCCTAGTCCGTCCACCTAGATACTCAGGTTTTCCTCTTTTTGCTAAATCAAGTTCCACATGTTATCAATACACATTGTACATGAAAATTATATTTCCAAATCACACACACATCAAAAAACCCACACACATTTCAAAAAATACCCATTTTTTACATTCAAATTCATTTTTACACTATACTAATGGCAAGACAACCCACAAACTTGTCTCACACCTTTCTCAAAATTTAATAAATTGTTCCATCAGTTTATAAAACATTCTCAAGAATTTTTACATCACAAATCACCACTTTATCTTTCAAAACCCCTTTTTAAGAACATATACCCACCAAAAAAGCACCTAAACATCTTTTTCACACTTTTTGTAACCCAATAAACCATTTTATATTTTTATAAAATAACTTCAAAGAGTATAACAAGTTTTCTCACACAAAATCCTTTCGAGAAACCTCTTTAAAGTCCAAATTCTCACCAATACTAGAAAAAATAGAATTTTAATCCCTATAAACATTTAGTAAACCACTTACATATGTTATAAAATGTCCCCAAATGAAACCACATGAGTTACACTTGAAAAAAAAATATTTTCAAGAAAAAATGGCACTTTAAAATTAAACGCATAATCAAATCCATAAAAAATGGTTTTCAAACCACACAAAATATAAGAGGAACATAATAAATAAGTAAATAAAGAAACTATAGCTCATCAAAAAATTATTACACATGGAATCACCTACCTTAGAGGCCAAAATCCCCAAATTTTTGTGCAAAACTTCTACCGCACCACCGCCGCACCACAAGGGAATGAAAAAGAACCTAATCAAAGAATATTTCACCCCAAAACCCAAGGTTAAACCATAAGGATGAAACCCTAGGTGTTGTAAACTTGTAAATTCAATAAATAGTGGGAGAATCATTAAGGGAAAGGAATAAACTAGGGAGATACTCACTTACTTTCATGATTTTGATGTTTCCCCACCAGACCCCCCTCAAAAATGAGTTCCATAGGAGATTGAGGAAGCTTGGAGACGTCCCGTAGCTTCTAAGGTTGAATGGGGGAAGAAAGGGACGTTTTTGGTTTATATCTGAATGGGAAAAATTGGAATAACATAAAAAATTTAATGTGTTGGACACTATACACGGTTTGGATGCATGGTTTTGTAAACTATGTGGCCAAACCGTGAGGTATGTTCTTTCCACCCAAAAAACATTCCATTTTTCTCCAAATTCAAGGGGAACCTAGCAGGAATTCAAGGGGAAGTTGGGGGGTGGGGTGGGGGTGGGGTTTAATGGGAACCTAGGGATAGAAATATAGGCAAATGAAAGCAGGAAAAGATGCCCCAAAATTTCAAACCTATCACACTGGGCTCTTGAGGAAATGAACAAGAACCAGAACGAAGTGAAAACTAAAAACCCAAGTGTGACATTAGAACTTAGGCAAGCTATGATTTACTCATATCTCCATATCTACATAGTCTAGGCTTACATCTAGGATTGTAAATTATATTTAAACTAGAAAATATACTCCAATGCCTCTCATTCCTCCTATATCTGTTCGGAAAGGGGAGATTAATTTTCAAGATCATACATGACATTCTCATTGGTGGCCAAATCTTACCGATTCAGGATAATTTTCCCGTGTTTTTTCACAATGGTTGGAAAAGGAATCCATACACTGCCAAGTCATAAAATAGTTGATAAAGGCATTCCCCTTCATCACAAAATTTTTCTAGAGGAGTCTTAGTAATCAAGGCATGAATATTCTCCCTGATTACCTTGTATTTTTTTTTTGAGATTCTTTGGATGTAGAAGAAGAAGGATAGGGAGTCTTGTATATTATTCTCTTAATAAAGGCATTGATCATCACATATGACAGTGGGATAATTTTCTCGACCTATTCTTCACCACTATTGGGATGGTCATCACTAGGACAAGGGTGCTTCTTCGAAGTCTAGACCAAATCCTGAATCAACTCTATCATTTCTATGGATAAAGGGATCAGTGAGGAAAATGGATTGTCTACATTACTAAATAGTCTGCTTAGAACACCTCTTAGAAAGGATTCTACTCAAACTTGGGAATAATCCCATGAAAGAAAGGAAGAAACGTTAGTAGAAAATAGAATGCTCTCATTATCATTGTATTCACACACCAACACTATCCAAATCTTACAGATGATCCTAAGGTGTTTCTATCCTCACACATAGAAAGAAGGAAGAGGGGATACCCTTTGAGTGATTTTGAACAGAAGAGAAAACTAATAAGGATTATGTGGATCATAGGTGATGAACTTGTTTATCCTTGCTGTAAGAAACACATCTCAAAGGGAGATCTTGTATGACCCTTCACCAAGAGAGATGTTGTCATTATCAAGGATTGGCTCAATCATATTAGGTTAAGGGATGAAATCAAATATATTAGATCGAATCAAATTATTTTTAACCATGTCAGAGCCTAGTGACATGTACACATACCCAGATATGTTTAGAAACCTAGGATGAGATATGGAATCAAGGATCTTGGTGGACTTATTGTATTTGTATCAATAGAAATGCTCCCCTATCCATACAAATAAAAATTGAAAGGTCTATTAATCTTATAGGGGTTTCTTCCTTACTAAATGTGGCCCAAGAGGTGGTAAAGGAATGTAAGGGTCAACACTTCCAAATTAAGGTTCCACCCCTCTACTAGCCATCATCACTAGTGTACTGACCTAGATTCCCTAACAAATATCCATAGATGGAAAAATCCTTCCCATTCAATAACATGTCCATGTATATCACTAGCCCAAGGCTTTTAGAGATCACCATATTCACTTAACATCCTCATGAAGTATGATCCCCCACTTCCAAAATGGCCCAATATGAACTGACAATGTCAGAAACCTACTGGGAAGGGCATCAATGGGGGAATATAATAGTCATCATATCTCCGATATGACAAATGATAATGTTGATCCAATATTTGAAAGATATAATCATGTATATAGTCAACTCATTTCTCAAATTTCTATTCACAATGGTGATCATGTACCTCACCATGACTGAAGTTTGCCAAGGGCCATCCCAGTAATTTGCAATTGGAAGGAACTCTTCATACGTATCTCCAAAAGATGGTATCAAACCTAGTTGGTAGATATCCCATTGGATGATTCCTACCTCTCAATGGGACAAATGAAATTATTTGGTTCTAGAACATAAAAAACTAACTATTTATTGAAGAAGATCAGACTATTGATAAACAATAAATTGGGGAATTCATACTGCTTCAAAGATATGAACAACGTATAACTGATTAGTGAACTCTAAGATGCTTTTCATAACCAATAATGTCCACAGCCCTTCATCAAAAAAGATACCACCAGGACTAAGAACCCATTTTGGGATCCATCCACTACCCATGTTGTTCAGATAAGAGATGAATATACTTGATTTGCTCTGAGTGATGGGATGGTCAGAAAATCACAGCCGTCCAGACCCAAGGAATATTTTTCCAACATATAAGGCAACCAATGTGTTTTACCTATGACCTATCATCCAACCTCAAAAATTTTCATCTAAATACAATCAAGAAAAGTTGACACCCTAGAAGATGAAAAATTATAGTCCAAATAAGGAATGAAGATGTCATCCAATAACCCAAAACCATAGTTCGGTGTCATAAAGTGTAATTATTGAACATGAATGAAGGAATCCATTTTAGAACCTCATTATCAAAATTCACACAGTATTGAGGGCTAGAATTAAAGTTTCTAGTAATCATGTCTCTTTTATTAGCCGTAAAAAAGGAACAATGAATGAGAGTCGAAAGCTATATCAACAAAAGTAAGTGGAATATGTCATGAATATATAAAAAATAAAATATTTCAAAAAAAACACATTAAATTACAAAAAATTCATGTACATCACATAAATCAGCAGGGAATTAATGAATTAGATAAAAATTCGAGAATCTCCTGGTTCAAGAAGATCTCACCGACCTCATAAAACAACAGAACATCATGAAATCATGTGAAACCTCAGAATACTCATGATTGTGTTACATTTACATACTCAAATGACCTAATAAATAGTCAATAGTTATCACACCATCCATCCAAAAGATCCCAAAAAACCTTCAAAGGCAGCCATTCATCACTATATCTGAAGTTCAAAAAATTATAAAAATTTAGTTCCTCATACATTTGAACAAGATCCTGGGTAAAATATATCTTGTGAATTAGTTCTTATGGGAAGGTCTCACAAATAGATATTTTGATTTGGTCTTGCGTAAGGGTCTTGCAAAAGGATTATGCAATGGAGGTATGAAGTAAGATCTATAAGAAGTTAAGCAGTTAGTGAATGAATCACTCTCCACTCCCCAATTTTTTGGGAATTCCCTGAAACTCCAAATGTTACCCAAAGGACCCAGCGTCACCCAAGATATCGATTTCTAACAATATCAAATCCTCAGGTATAAATTTACTTTCTTCAAAAGGGAGACTTTTTCCCAATAGAAATTTCTCTTGTGGGGGGGGTATTTTTTAATGCCTAAAAAATGAGCATCTAAAAATTCAGAAAAGGGATGAAATACCTGAATATGGGTGTTATTTTCTTGCAAAAGAAATACAAATGAAGGTGGTAAAAGTCACGCAGATCATGAGAACCCTTGAAATAAACGTGATCATGAGACCTTTAAAAAGGTCATCTGAATAAGCCATGCATAGCACATAACTTGTGAATGATCATGTAGAGACAATTATAATAGTCCTTCTACTTTTGTGAAGGTGTACTAGAAAATAAATGACCACACGATGGCTACTAGATGATCACCCCTAAGTGACGAAAATATTCAGTCTGTAGGATCTTGATAAGCTATCCATAAATATTAGGAAAATAAAGAGAAAAATATCCAAAATTCGGGAGCGTATTGGGGTCATAAAAATCATGCGACACATCCATATAGCTCATGAGACATGATAGAATCCCAGTGACATGTCCTTCTAGTTTCACAAGATCCCACTGAGATGTCACCCCCATCACGTGAAGGCCGTCAGATATATCCAGGTAGTCTCGTGGTCCCTGTTTGGATCCAAAAACAATCAGAAGGGTTTATCTATGAAATTCTTGTACATAACCATTAATCCCTGTTGTTGGTCACAAAACACATCATCTTTTAGGAGAATTATTGTTCTCGAAAACACTCAATAAAACTCATGAGACCCCATACTATTGTAAAATAAACAAGGAAATAAAAATTGGAAAATGAGGGAGCCTCTTGTAGTCATCAACATTATGAGATCCACCCTAGGTGGTTCACAAGACCCCAAAAACCCTTGGTCACATGTACACCTCACCACATGATAGCCTATTGGCATGTCACCATCACCACACAAAGGGATTCAAATATGACCAAGTGGTTATATGCTCCCCCTTCAGCCCCATAAGGAAAATAGAAGTGTTTTCCCATGAAATTATTTCATATCACTATGGGACACTTTTTTTTTGTCACGTGATGCATCACTAGTTGGGAGAGTGATTGTCTTAGATAACACTCATGTAAGATCTCAAGACCCATAACCCTTTTAAATATAATAGAAGTAAATAAAAGATAAAATGCAGGAGCTTCTTATGGTTTCAAACTTCTCACAATGTGCTCATGTACTCCACAAGATGCTGAAAAATCTCTTCATAATGATGGACTGAACTTGAGGAGGCCTCCTAGAAAGACATATGTGTCTATCTGAATATCTTGAACAAGGCATCAAAGATCACATGGTATCCTTTCATTAGCATCTTGATCTCATGAAAGCCCCTGGGCATGTCTTCCTGACAATATGGAAGTCTATAGGAATGTATGAATATTTAGAAAAGTCCCCATTAATTGGACATAATAAAATAAATGGGAAATTTGTGGGATGATCTTGAGGTCACTAAAAATCATAAGATTCCCTTGAAATGAAATACAACAGGATCTCGCGAAACACATGACATCAAATCCCTCCATAGTCTTGATCTTGGATTTTTGGGACACGCTCTGCACAAAGTGGAGAATAATTAGGGTGGAAAGGCCTAAAAATC
This sequence comes from Viscum album, assembly GCA_963277665.1. NCBI lineage: Eukaryota > Viridiplantae > Streptophyta > Magnoliopsida > Santalales > Viscaceae > Viscum > Viscum album. The sequence goes on along the minus strand of OY728132.1, from coordinate 1,823,263,416 downwards.
CTCCACCCTAACATCAAAAAATGCATCCTTGGATCCTCACATCGGCACAATGATGCATTAGAGTGGATTTCTCAGAGCATCTGATCTCACGATCATAAAGGTTTTCCGTCAATTAAAATCCAGGGAACCACCTAAGTGTTGTAATAGTGGGTTCTCTAGACCCAACTTAAACATTACATTTAATTACCACTACATGTATAAATAAATAAATATATATATATATGTGTGTGTGTGTGTGTGTGGGTGTGTGTGTGTGTGTTTATTCTAACCATAATAGTATTGATATCCTTCATCCACAATATAAATGATAATTTCCTTAGATTATGTGTCACATCAAAACATTATAATAGTTCCCAACTATAATGAGAACCTCGAGATACTATGAAAATAATATTAAATATATTTTTCCTATGGTCTAGATACATCATAATGATAACACACATATGATTTTTGACTATCAGGTGCCGGGGGCTCATAATTATTGAGACTTATTCTCATAAAGTTTTCACTTGTTGATATCTAGTAGAGGGATCACAGGGATAAAACTTCCAATAGGAAAACCACATGTTTCAAGTGTCATTAGTTGTTCTTATATATGAACTTGTGTCTTTGTGTCTAGACTTGAGATCATTATTAGTGTGTTCTATTTGATTGTGTACTTTGATGTAGGGTGAAAACCATGATAAATAAATCATGGTAAGGTAGTTTGTATTGGGTGCTTCATTGGTGGTTTGACATTGGTTGAATGGCCATAATAGAATTTTTTGCTTATGAGATGAGGGAGAGATATATCGTGGTCCCAGGTTGACAAGGATGGCAGTAAATTCATAAATCCATGACCATGGTACAAGATGGAAATTATTTCTAGTAATTTCATGAAATATATAATCCACAGAAAGATGATGAATCCAGTGTGCATCTTACATTATGAGATAACATGAGACAAAAATATTATATTAGAAAAAAAGTGTTCATAGGGGGAATTCATTAACATGAAATTCCTTATCCATTTTGGGGACATGATGGGCTTCTAAACTCTTCTCTTGGTACATGGGTTGGAGCCACTGATATTTATAAAAGTACTTATATGGTCACACACTAAGTGTATCCACTAGTTCCACCTATACAAATAAATATGAGTTTATGATGAAGTGATCCCCACATGCAGGGGATTGTGAATGTATGAGTATAATCAATAAAAAATAAAACTAATTCAATTATGTTATTGAAGTTTAGAATAAAGATTATTGAAATTATTTCTCAATGTATTCACAAGTTATTTATTATAAAAGTGAATAAGAGAAAAATATAATTTTTCGAATGAACAATGAATATTCAAGGTTCATTAAATTATTTGGAGGTATAAAAGGATGAAATAATGGTTTTAATTTAATCACCTAACATTTTATAGTTTTTCAACCATGTGATAAAATATTTCTATCATTTACAAAAAGTTTATTTAGTCATACATGTGTGCAAAGGTCTAATTTGAAGGTAATTACTTTCCAGGGACCAATGTGAAATTTTGGAAAGTATAACCTAAGTATAAAATCTCAATTTAGACTATTGAATTTTAAACTCCACCATTTTCACAAATTTAGTGATAGAATATTACTTCTAATAACCTCTCAAGTATTTAGAGAGAGATTTCAAAGGAAGAACAAGGTTAGATCGATCCCAATTTCTCGATCGAGTCCGAATTCGTCAATCGATCGAAGGGACATCATACAACAATTAAATTTAATATTCAATAACTTGAGAAACATATATTTATGATCTTACAGTTTTTTAACATGTGTGTATGATCTATAGAATGTATACTTTTGCATCTTTCATCCACAACACATCGATAATGAGCTAATCAAACTGGTGACTTCAAACGAATGAAGTACCATTTAGTCTTTCATATATTCTTTATTTTCATACTAAAATTGAATTAAATGTGATAATTTTAGAAATTAAGGAAATGGGTTACGTAGATTATAAATTTTTAACCTTAATCTAAAACCAAAATTTTAAATTGTACCTATCTCATGCTTCTTCTGCACCCCAAGATCTTTTAATTAGTATGAGAGAGAAAATTTATTTATATAACTTGAAAACATTGAAATATCAAATAAATTTTCTATTATTCTGAAATAGTATTTTGATTTGTTCCCATGATAACTTAAAACAAATAGATTCTAGTTTGTATCACTGATATATGTACGATAAAAGATCGAAGGGTTTTGAGTTAAAGGTGCTATGAAAATTGATGTTTTATTTTATGCTTAATTTAAATGGAAAATGTTTTGAAAGATCTTTAACTAGAGAATGATTTAATCACATTGCATGGTAAAATAATATATCTGATGTCAATTGGGATAGTCATTGGAAATATAGGATTTCTATGGAATCTTGTTTAATTAAAAATATAAATATTCCATTAGAAGCTAATTTATAGCTTCCATTAGAATATTGATTAATTAAAAGGATAAATATTCCCTTAGAAGATAGTTTAAATATTCTCATAGAATATAGTTTAATTAAATAGATAAATATTCCCTTGGAAGATAGCTTAAAGGTTATAATATAATCTTATTTAATTAAATGTATAAATCTTCCCTTAGAATCTAGTTTAAAACTTCTTAGAGAATCTTTTTTAATTAAATGGATAAATCTTCCCTTTTAAGATTATTTAAAGTTTCCCATGGATCTTTTTTAATATATATATATAAGGGAGAAATCTTCTATTGTAAGTTTTATATCATTTTATATTATATATATTTTCCATAAATGGATACCCCATATTTAGTTAGACCAATTCGGTCTTGGTCTGATCACCCTAATCCATTTAACTTATTACTAGGCCTAATTAATTTTTGGGGATCTACTTTAAGTCCAAATAGACGTGAAAAATTATAAAAAATTCAGAAATTAAATTTATTTTTCTAGGATTTAATTAAATTATTTTAGTTATTTTGGGACGTATCAATAATAAATTAAATATATTTTAATTCATGTTAATGCATTTAAAATAACCTCGAGTTGAATTTTAGAAAATTTAATTTTTCTTATGAAATATAATTTTCTATTGACTAATCATGAGTCGAGACACACCCTTGCATGTTTAGTTTATTAATTATTTAATTTCATTATTATATTTAAGATTTATAAAATGTAATAATTAATTTAATTTGACCATTTGTGTATCATCACTCCTTCATTAATTTGTATAAGGGCCTATGTTTCAACATGTAAGTGATAAATTTTAATTTCTCTCTTCGTGTTCTCCTCACCAGTGTGTGAGTATACAGTTTAAATATTGAATGATTTTGTGGTGATGCAGTTTGAGTTGGGAGCCAGTGTTGAACAAATAAGTGGAATGAACAAGACTTACAGGTGCTGTAATTCAAGTCAGGTAATGACTTAAGGAATTACCCTAGGGTTTTAGTTAATTCATTATTGGCTTGATGGATTAAATAATAGTCAATGGATCTTGATCATGTCATTAATTATTTATTTGATCATGTGAATGGTTTATTATTTTTTGAATGTGTATTTTTTTATGCCATAATGGAGTATAATATTAAACAAGTATTAAAAGATAAAATGAACATGTGTGATGAATGTTTTCTATTTAAAATAATTGTTAAATTTTGAGCATGATTACATAAAACAATAATGTTAAATATAAAATTATCTCATTCTCTAATAATATATTATCAAATCCTTCCAAGAAAATATTACGTTATTAAATTCCCCCACAAGTACACTATGATAATATTGGAATAAGAAAAGGTCCAAACTAGAACAATCTTCCAAATATTAGTATAGGAACTTGCATAAAGTACTATAACATCATAAATTCAGGATGTTAGTGTCCCTAATACTTTTTATGTTACCATAGGAAGTAAGAGCGTAAAAATGATTACAAGAGACTAATGTATAACTCATATGATGGTTATTTCATTATTCTATCATCAACATCTGATTTTATTTGTTTATAAAACATTAGGAAATTGATGATTTCACATGTCATATCATCTTCGAGAATCTTGCAAGGAGAAAGAAAAGTGAATATATGAATAGGTAATTTTTACAATGGATATGTGTAAATTGAAAGATGGATAATGATATTCTAATGGATCCCTTTCTCATATCATTTTCACCCATTCACTCCAGTTTTTTTTAAGATTAAAAAATTAATAGTATAGAGAAAATGCTTCCCAACCTTTTGAGTAAAGTTATCCAAGAAAAAAAACATAAAAAGGTTTAATCTTTAATTCTTATGGTGAATAAGACGAAAGAAAATAAAAAAAGTCCAATGGGAAGTGTCACTACAACGGAACTCTCGAAAAATTATTCCAAGAAAGTGGTATTAAACTAGTGGTTATTTTCTTCTCTTATAAAGAAATAAATCTATGGAAGTTTGAATGCAATGAACCTAATTGAAGAATCACGTAGTCACTTCTTATTTAGGTATATTCATAAAATATAAGTAATGGTTCAGTTTTACTTATTTGATATTAAATACAATATACTTATCACATATGTGTATTTATATACAATAACCCAGTAAGTAAAAAAAATTACTATAAGTAAGGTGTGTTCTCTAAGTAGCTAAGAAAAGGTTGTTCCAAAATCAGTGGTGAGAATTACACAACTTATATATTTCCATGTTTATGGATTCTATTTGGACATTTGATGTATCACCAAAAACTTTATCTCATGTTTCCATTGGACACAAGGAGATGTAGTTCCAGTTTCAGAATGAATGTTGATTGATGTGTTTAATACTCAAGTCATAGTTTAGTGATACATGTATCATTCTCAATATGGGATGAATATAAAATGTAAGACTAATATACCCTGTTTTGGTGAGAAAATACTCTATCAAGACAAAATAAATAGTTTTCAAGGATATTACCAATATTTTTGTTGAAAATTTTTAGTTATAGACCTTAGGTAATATTTACATACTTATATACATAGTTTCGGACAAATATACCTTTATAAATAATGGTAAGACACAAAGCTTTCGAAACTAGTTCAATTAGAGAGTGTGAACTATTAAAAGGGTATGATAATGGTAAGTATACCTGATAATATTTCTGTAAGTGTTTACCAATTGTGAACATGAAGTATGAAATATGCATGGTCAGAAGATATTAGAGGCTTTAGGCTATTTTGTTGAAGAATATATTGACAAATCATTCATCGATCAATATAAAGTAGTTTTGTGTTATTTCTAAACACACATTACCTTAAACACATAAAAGTTATGATGATAATAAGGAGGATTGAAGCCAATTATTACATTTTAACCTTGATCAATAAAATTTAGCATCTAGAAAGTCTTAAAAAACATTTATTTATACTAATTAGAGTCATTGTGTAAGTAAAAGGAACATCAATGTTAAAACTCATGCATTGTAGATACTTTCAATTTTAAAGAGATAATTCCCAAATAACAATGATATCCCATGACCATATGTCAGCTATCATGAAAATGGATATTATATGAGTAATAGTGTGATGAAAATCCATTTTATCATAAGAACACGTGTTTATTATAAAATAGTTTGTTAAGATATAAAAAAAATCCATCAATAAAAAAACAATGTGCATATACTATAATGATCCTAATGTTTTATAAGGATATTATAAAAATCCCCATTATTGAAAAGAAATAGTCAAGTTATACACTATATTTGTATAAAGGGGATCATATATCTATTTGAGATAGTGGGATCAAGATTTACTTGGGTTTAGTCAATGAAAAAGAAGTACAAGTAGTTGTGATAGGAACAAGTTTTACAAGAGCGTTTGGAAAATAATGTTCCAGAGACACATACTATGTAGGAAGGATAAAACCATGGTGATGGTTTTATATTCACCACAAACAATGATACATTATTCATCAAATAATAATTCCTACAAGTAAGTAGTGTATGACCATAAGATAATATTGACAAGATAAATTAAAATTCAATAATGTATTCCATGTATCATAGTATAAGAGGCTTATTAATTTCAATACTACAGTTGGTATTAAAATGAGACTATATAAAGATGGTACAAGTGTGGTACCAATAAGACTCAATTAGTTATACCAACTCATTATTTCTATTTTAATTATAATTTTACATTTAATTTCTAATTTATATGATCATTTTATAGAGCATTAGATGTCAAGAATACCAATCATAGAAGATGTATATATGATGCAACTACACAGGGATGGTCATATCATAAAATATCAATAAGGGTTTACATTAATAAAATCCAGTATATGATTAATGTAAGAAACTATATGATAAAATATTAATTTGGAATGAATTTGTTCCATGTATTTTATAAGGGTTAGTGGGAGTACCATTATTTTCCAAGTAAAATATGTTTTTTAACATGTGGAAAACATATATGGATCATAATGTTTTTTTAATACCGAGTTAAAAATAACTTTCCAGAGATTGTTTTAATGTAGAAACTAGAGTTTAGAGAATGATAATTACAAAGGTATATCTAATGGTTTCTATACTTAGTCAATCATATATATAATGACATAGTATTGAAAAAATATAAGTTGGAACAATTCAAGAGAGAATTGTTACTAGTGTCACTTGGAATTTATCTCTTAAGGTAGAAATGTCTAGGAAACAAGAGGATATTAATGAGGTGATACGAATTCCATATTTTTTTGTGATGGATATATCAAATATTACATGATATGTATTAGAATTTATATTTTTAAGGGATACTTTATAGTATAAAAATATCAGTTATAACTAGATGAAATATAAGGAATGCAGTGAGAACCATCTAATTATACTTGAATAAGTACAAAGGATTTATATCTGGTGGGTGGAGAGTAATGAATTCTAGTTTTGAGGGGAAACAAACTAGTCTTCCTTGGGTCAATGTGTTCTAATATCACATTTTGGATAAGGTAATGATCAAGAAAATATCATTAAATATGGAAGTAGATATATATACAAATACCATGTATGTTGCAACATTTTAGAAAGTTAAGAAGCAGTATACAAAACACAATTGTTTTTTCCAGTCCTTGAAATCACACGAGTAAGTAAAGTATTATCACAATGGAAGTTATGATACTCTTACTATCCAATATGTCAAATTTAAAGAGAGGAAAAATGATATACAATATGGGATTACATATCTCGAGGAGTTTTACTCAAGGAGATGAGGTCACAAAAAAAAGAATAGACAGGTCGTCGAAACATGGAAAACCCCTAACTAAAGCCATATCTCAGCATGCTATCATAGATCATGAGTGACTCCTCCTGCCTGCCCAAGAGAGCAAGTTAATCTGCCACAAAGTTAGATTCCCTCCAACTATGATGAATAATCCTCCCATGACTTGTCTCTGCCCTGCACCTTCAGATGAGGTAAGTCATTTCCCAAGGTGTCTCATGTCTCCCTTATAACGCCTTGACAAGAACCTTAGAATCAGACTCCACCTCTGTCACCTGCAACCCTCTTCGCCTACAAACTATCAAAGGAGAGAGTATCACCCAAACCTCCGCACCCAAATAGTTCCCTGGGACATAAAAAGCACTAATGGAAAGAAGAACAGATCCACAATAGTCCTGAAGAAATCCAACACCCCTCATGACTCCCCCCATGTAGGAGCCATCAATGTTCAGCTTCAAACCATGCCTTTGAGGATGCCACCTCACCCAACATCCCCTCCCTCTATGCTTAATTTAGGGACGATTAATTAGAGTGAAAACTACAACCGAGGATAGCCCACTTTTGACAAGCGAAGCCAGTTCCACAATGGGAGCTTTAAGATGAAACTGAATAGAAAACAGAGACCTTTTGGATCCCAGCCTAACCTGATTTCTTGCCTCCTATATTACCCAATAAATAGCAAGCAGGATGATGGTCCTTACAGTTTATTACATTGCTCTGGTTTCAATACCTAAGAGCCATACCAACATAACATCCTGGGCGGGCCAGGACTCACCATCAGGGAACAGAGAATGAGTGAAAAGTGACCAAAGAGAAGAGGCCCATTGCCCCTGTAAAAATAGGTGGGCCATCGTTTCTGACCCCGACTATTCACAGTAGTAGCATCATGAAACCAGGTAGACCCCTTTTCTCTGTATATTATCCTCCGTCGGTACTTCAATATTTTTAACCCTTCACACCAGGAAGTTCATTCTCACCGGAATCTCCTTGCACCAAGAAACCGGTCCCCATTCCTCCATTGAACTATCTCTTTGAAGAATTTTCTTGTAGTCACGAACATTGTACCTCCCAGAGCTTGCTTCCATGAAACAACACAAATCCCGATCATCACTCATCACGATGCCCTCAAACAGGTTTAGCTGGTTGGAGTTAAGTGTTGCATGAATGAAATAATACATGTCGGTTGCTTCCCTGAAAGAGATACAAGGAGACGGACAACCAAAAAAGTCCAACCCTTCACCAGCCCAGTTATCTTCATAGTAATTAATGTCCCCCAACCAACAATCCACCTGACATAGCCAGAAAAGTTCTCCATATGAGCAAAGATGCACTTGGCTAAACCAGTCACGCCCTCCTGTTAAACTACCCCTTCCAACCATACCGTGCTCTGAAAAATCTCACGCAAAGAGACTCCCCAACAAAGACATCCCAGGCTAACCAAGCCTATAAACCCAAGATGGTGTCTTGAATGTCGCGAAGACCAACACCATCTTCTTCCAATGGGCAGGCCATCTTCTTACAAGATTCCCAGTGACACCACCCCTCCATTTTTTCATCCCATAAAAAGGTAGTAATAATACACTGCATTCTCTCTACTATACCCTTCGATGGTTTGATAATAGAGAAAATATGCATGTGAATGGATAAAATAACACTGTTAATGAGCATAACCCATCCTCCAAAAGACAATATCTTGTTCTTCCAATTGAAGATCCTACCCCAAAGCCGATCAAGAATCTCATTGAAGTGAATTTTCTTGATTCGGACACAAGAGATCGGAACCCCAAGGTATAAAATAGGAAGCTGGTTCTGCTTGCAACCAAGGATCCCATGGATGACGTTAAATCTCCTTTCAAGGCATTTATCCAAAATAAAGACATGAATCTTCAGAGGATTGATAAATTTTCCACTAAACCTGCCATATCTATCCAAGATATCCTTGAGATGCCTCAAGGATCCACTACTTCCATTCATAAAGAGAAAATTATCATCAGAAAACATTAAGTGTGAAATGTAACCCGTATTCCTTCTTCCATAGTACAGTTTCAACTTGACCTCCAATAATATTTTCACCAAATTACTGGGCAATGCATCCTGAGCAAAGAAAAAAATAGTTTAGGATAGGGGATCACCCTGTCGAACACCTCGGACAGTTTATAAGAAACCAAAAACCTTCCCCATGATAGAGATCGAGAGACAGGGTGAGGAATAGCACCTGAAAAAAATATCGTAGAATCATTCCTGAAATCTGAAACCTCTCATGGCACGAATGAGAAAACTCCATTCCATTATATCGTAAGCCTTATCCATGTCAACTTGAAAATGATATTGGATCGCACTGCATGTTTGTTTAAGTCATGAACCAGCTCACTAGAAATTTCAACCACCCCTTGGATGATTCGACCTTAAATAAAAACATGATTCTCTGCTGAGATCACCTTTGGAATAATTCTGGACAATATCCTAATAATAACTGTGGCCAAAATATTATACGAAACATTGAAAAGACAAATGGGCTGGAAATGATTGAGGAGTCTAGGGTACTTGATCTTTGGAATAACCACCACCCTTGAAGAAGACACACCCATGATCAATGACCCACCACCAAAGAAATCCTGAATCGCCTGTACAACCTATGTGCCCACGACATCCCAGGATACACTGAAGAAGGAAGCCGGAAAACCATCTGGACTGGGAGCGCTCTCCTTCGGCATACTCATCAATGCATCCCAGATCTCAATATCCTGCAGAATAGAGGATGGACAATCATTATCCGCTTTATTCACCAAATGGAGTATACAGTTCAATAAATCAGGACAATCCACAACATCCCTCTCAAAACTCAAAGAAGTCCCCTCGGACAGGAGACCCTCAAAATGCTCCAACGCCATATTCCCAATGATATTATCGTCTGACGTGTAGGACCCGTCCTCCAACTTTAGTTTGACCTTCATGCTTCTCCTCTTTTTAATGCATGCCTAAAAGAAGGAGTTATTTCTATCTCCTTCCCTTAACCATCGCACTCGAGACCGCTCCCTGTAGACTCTCTCCATATCCAACAGTTTTTCAGCAAGGTCAACCTTCTTATCACTTAAAATAATAAAAGTGTTCTCATCCCTTGAATTCTGGAGGGAGTCTTCTAATCTTCCCACCTCATATTGCATACCAATCACCCCGGTGGAGATGTCTGGTTGGTTTGTCAGCCATCCCCTAATATCCTATTTAAGATGCTTGAGACAATTCACCAGCCCTCCCCATGACCGTCCTCTATCCTCCTTTAGCAAAGAAACTTGTAGCAGATGCATGAACTTAGGATCGCGATGCTATTCACTGGAATAATTGAAAGATGGTCCAATCACCACTTCATGCCTGACTTCAATCATAAGAGGAGAATTATCCTAGATAATATGTGTATGATGTGTGACTGAGGTTTTTGAAAAAAAGATCCAGACCTTGCATATTGGTTAGACATCTATCCAGCTGACTCCAGATATGATTAGAACCTTTATGGTTGTTGCACCATGTGTATTTAGATCCTAAGAATCCCAAATCCAATAGACCCGTGTGTGTTAGGCACTCTAAAACTCCAGAATACTCTCCTGGTGAAACCCAGATCCTCCCCTTTTTTCTGAAATATCCACAATGGCATTGAAATCCTCTCCCACGAACCATGGAAGGGAACCTTCTTGCATTGCCTCCAAATGATTCCAGAGTTCCCTTCTTCCAGAAACCACCGTACTCGCATCAACAAACTAGAAAATAAGACTAGATTTGAAAACCTCAATCTTTGTATCAATACACTGAGGCATAATATTCATAATTTATACCAAAATTCTGATTTTCCATCCAAACCAAATCTGTGAATTGATTGAGCCCCCATGAAAGGAATTCGGAAATCCCATCCTCTTATCAATGCCCGATAATTTGTATGGATCTTACTTTGGTTCCAAAATCACAACCAAAGGCACCCTAGCCTTCATGCCTTTTGATGCTAATAAAGCACACTTGTCTTGAGCACCAAGGTCGCGTGCATTCCATATAATGACTGAGAAAATTACAATGAGACCTTACGGGCCTTCTGATATGGAGAAAGAGGAAAAAGAGCAAGAGAAAACATACCTTTCTTTTTGGCCTTAGATCAGGTAATTGGTCCAGAAAAACTATCCTCACAATTTCTCTATTTTGGAGAAAGAATCACTTTCTTAAAAGAGCTATCCATGTCCTCCAAATGAGGTTTCCTTCCTAACGAAAGATTCTTCGTACCACCCGCCCCCCAACTCCCCATGAACTAAGGAGAACAGAAGTCGTCGTTGAGGAGAAAAGTGAGAGGCCATCAAATCTTTCACAGTACCCTTCAACAAGCCAGTCTTCTCTCTCAATGCATTTATGGATAAAGTCAGGCTACTCACCGGGGACATTTGAATCATCTCCGGCGACAAATGAGAGGATATAAAGATAGAATAATGAGGAAGATACAATGATCTGAACAAGATCCCTAAGGAAAATTCCATGAAGACCTCCGTATACTTCTGAAGATTCCCCATGCGAAGAGGAGACATTTCCTGAACGACCGATCCAGGAGACCAAGAAATAAGATCCGTATGATCCGATGCAGATGCCGACCACGTACTGATCATGTCAGTAGCCTTTTCCCTTCCCACTGTCTCCATTGAAAAAAGGCCACAAGAAATATTTGAAGTTGAAAGCGGGAGGGGTGTAACGGTAACTTCTCCCCTCTCCTTTCTACCGGAGGTGGGTGGGTCCACACCCGAATCATCAAATAGACCCCGATGGGAAGATTACGCAACCTCTCACCGTCTCTAGAAAGCCTTCCCCAAGTGACCATGCAAACCGCAACCAATGCAGAACCGCGACACCTGATGATAGAAGATTCTTTGCCTTTAAGAAAAACCATCGTTGGACTTAATCAGAAACATGGAAGGTCACTTCACCGCTAAATCAATCTCAACAGAAATGCAGGGATTAGCAGTAGCCCGAAGACATCTAGTGTTGTCATCAGCACAGAGAAATGCACCAATGGAGTTTTCCACTTCCTTCAACATCGTCAGGTTATGAAAAGGAAGAGGTAATCCTAGAAGTGATAACCACACTGCATCCGAAGGTGGCTCCCGCCCGTAGTGACAGTCCCAGGACCACCTCGCTAAGGAAAAGTGCCATGAGGCACAATACCTAGACCCCCTCATCCAAGCCTTAACAAATTCTTCCCTAGAAGTAAGATGAATGAAAAACACAACCCTCGATAATTCCGAAACTGCTGCCGGAATAGCCAGTCCCCATGAGTCCGCAAAGCTTCGGAAACAGCTCAAAGAGGGTTTATTGCGTCCAAAACACGCCACAAGAGAGAGATCATGAAAATAAGCCGCTGGTGTTGGGGGATCATAATCATTTAGACTTATTCTCAAGAAGTTCACACTTTTCAATCTATAGTAGTGAGATCATGAGGACAAACCCACCGATTGTAACCCCACATGTTTCAGGTGTCATTGGTTGTTCCCATCTACGGACTTGTGTATTGGTCTGTGGACTTGAGATCATTATCAATGTGTTATATTTGATCACGTACTTTTATGTAATTGAAAAAATTGATAATGAAAACATAGTGAGGTAGTTTTTTGTTTAGTGCATCTTTGATGGTATGTAATTGGTTTAATGATCAAGATAGAATTTGTCACTTTTTAGAAGAGGAATAGATATATCATTGGCCGAGGTTGACTAAGATGGAAATACCTTCATAAACCCATGGACATGGTACAAGAAGTTATGTTTTTCCAGTAATGTCATGAAATATAAAAATAAACAAATGGATGATGACATGAGTGTGAATCCATATGTATGAGATATCATGAGAAAAATAGATTATATTACATAATAAGTGTTCATAGGAGGAAGTCATAGATATGAAATTCCTTATCTACTTAAGGGCCAGGATGGGTTTCTAGACTCCTTCCTTGGTTTGTGGATTGGAATCACTACTATTGAGATAAAGACCTATAGAGTCACGCACTGAATATATCCACAAGTTCCGCCAATTCTAATTAACAGGAGGTTAAGATAAAGTGGGCCCCATGTATGGTGGCCGGTGAATGTATGAGTTTGATCGATAAAAAATAAAACTAATTCAATTATGTTATTCAAGTTTATGATAATGAATAATTCATTTTTTTCTCAAGGTATTCACATGTTGTTTGATCATAAAAGTGAATATGAGAAATATATAATTTTTTGAATAAATGCTTGATGTTCAAGGTTTGTTAAATTATTTGGATAGATTAAAGGCTGGGTAAATGGTAAATATTTTATCAAATAAAATTTTATAGTGTTATTAATGAGTTATAAAATATTTTTGACATTTATAACAAGTTTATTTAGTCATACGTGTTCACAAAGGTCTAAAATGATGCTTATTACTTTACAAGGACCATAGTTAAATTTTGGAATGTATAACCTAAGTATAAAAGATAATTTTAGTCAATTTAATTTTAAGATCCTCCACTATAATGACTTTTTTGAGACCATATCTCTTATCTTATTCCCTCATGTTTTTAGAGACATATTCAGAAGGAAGAACAAGATTAGATCGATCCCACTTTCTCGATCGAGTATGTGTTCATCAAGTGATCAATGGGATGTCATAAAGATCTTATATATCTCGAAATATCACATGAGAAACATATATTGATGATCCTATAATTACGGAGAATTTGTGGACAATCTAGAGGATGTCTAAATTGGTGTCTTTTAGGAAAGATACATCAATGGTGAGAAAATCAAACCTGAAACTTTAAACGAATGAGGTACCATTTCGGCTTTCATTTGGTTGTTATTATTTTTTATTAAATTAAATCCAACAAGATGCTTTTAGAAATATAAGAAATGGGTTAAGTGGATTATATTTTTTAACATGAATCCAAATCCAATATTTTAAATCTTCCCTATTTCATTCTTGTACTGCACCCTGGGTTCCTTCACTATGTAGCTCTTGTGATGTGCAAAGGAACTTCGCATGATCACTCATAGATCCCATTAAGGACTCCAGGGAGCTTATGCCTCAAAAATTCCACATACCTGATCCATAAAATGATAATTAAAAAAATTAAGACTAAACAAATCTAATGAATATAGAAAAAATATTTAGACAAAGAATAATAAGATGAGAGACTTATGTGAAGAACATATACACCGATCCTCATGCACTTCTAATGAACCACCCAGTTCATGCGATAACACTAGGAAATGTAGAAAAAATCAAGTGATGATCATTTGTTATACTATTTGGATCATATGAAGTTCCTTGGACATGTCAAAACAAGTCAGATGGATCCCTCCAAACATGCTACCCAAGTCTCGCAAAATCCTCCAGGATTACCATCCGGATATTGCAATTACCTTTATACCTATTTTCAAAATAATAAGGTGACACCATTGTATGTCATATAAGTCTCTTGATGGAATCAAGACATGTCAATTGGATTTTTTGGCAGCCTCTACAAAAGCTATCTAGATCTCATGATGACCTTTAGGGATGTCAGCTGACTATTGTGATGTCCCACATACATGTTAGCATGGTTTCATGATGACACATAGACAAATCATCCAGGAAATGAAACACCCTCCAAACATGTCACACTAAATCTCATGATTCCCTCAAATCATGTCATCTAGCATTCCTGATGACACCAGTGCAAGTTAGTTGGATCATGTGATGCACAATAAGCATGTCAGCTGAGATCATGTGATGGATTCCAAGATCAACCAGCCGAGTCTTGTGACATCCTCCAGAAAATTCATCCTTGGTCATGTAATGGATTCTAGGATCAACCAACCTAGTCTTTCGATTTCCCCCAAACAAGTTATCCCTGGTCATGCGATGAACTCTAGGAATTCCATCCAAATTATGCAATGTCCAATGGTATAATCAACTAAGTTATGATATTTTCTTTCGACATGTTAAGGAAACGTCCTCTGAATTTTCAGTATTAAAATCAAGGTGTGTTGGGATGACAATCAATGCATATCAGGATGAAAAGGAGACCAGGAAAAGTGGGCATCTTAGGACATGATAACCTTGTCCAACCTGCATGAAGGGGATCCTTAGTGCATAATAACTGACTTAATGAAATAAGATAACTATGATTACTACCTTAAATAGGATTTGCAGGATTCCTTCCAAAGGATATAGCTCCATATAAAACATCTGAAGGGTTTTCCTTGTGCATATATGTCGCATCCATAAGTAGTTAGACATATTACTTACTCTCTCTTCCTTCTCACACTGAGAAAAACTAATACAGGCTTAGGTATTTTCAATTATCATATTAGTTGTTTCGTAATCCTCTATAAATATAAAGTCATAATCAGTGTGTAATCCCAAATTATCATAATAATATATATAAGGGTAACCTCAGTGTGTATACCCTAACATATTGAATGATGAGGACTCTAATTCCTTCCCTAACTAGGATACATTAGACACCTTCCTAAGGACCGATCTCAACTGGGAATCCACTATAGTGTAAGTCCTTCCATGTATTCAAAATTTCAACCATTAGAACCTAATATATCCCATGGTTTAATCATCCTTACTCACACACTAATGAATTGAGATGTCACTAAACTATGAGGACTCAGATTTATTCCATAACCAAGATATGTAGGATGAATTCCATAAGAACAAGCTCTATATTAAGCATCCAATGGGTTGTCCCTGCATGTGGGCCCCATATCCATATGCAGTGATGTTTATTACTTGATATCCCTTGTTTCTCACACTGTGAATAGTCCACATGGTCTTAGAAAGTTTCAATGATAACCTCATTTGCATCATAAATCTCAAACAGCTAGGGAAACCTCTCTGCGTAATCCCTGATTAGTGGCATGCTATAACTACCCAAAATACAAGGGTATATATCTTGGGGAAAGTCCCAAAGGTTTGAAAAAAATATGGTAACTCTGATTCTGGATATAAATAGTATACATAGGATTCTTGGTTGTGGTTCAAGCTCAAATACCAGGTGACCATGTGCCCACATATTTGTCCATTACATAAAACAATAAACTACATAGGTTTAACGAACTATGTGGGTATTGATTCATGTTATACAACAAAATATGTAGGAAACCTTATAATGGATCAATCTCATCCTCTAAATATTAACTTCCTACCTCTATATCAGAAAACTTCATAGTGCTTGGTTATATGACTTCAACATATAAGCAGCTAACCACCAATGGGAAATGGATAAAGAACCTCAGATAAATATAGATGGATTCACCAACAAGACCCCCATCTATATATATATAAAGAGACTTAACCTAGGACCGTTTTTAGGGTAATCAATATCATATATGGATTAAGAGGATATTATCGAACATATATTAAATCTATAAGAGAATTTTAGAGTAGGAAACAATTCCCCCCGAAAGGGTGTAATGATACCAACCTCCCATCCACTCGACCAATGCAAGTTCATAAGCATCATTAGGTATGAAACTCCAACTGAACACCTTCCTAAAGAAATAAGGTATATACCTAGTTATGGATATAAACACCATTGCATGTTTTTGTGAATGATTAAAAAATGGTGAGCCTGTTGCGAATGATTGTGTAGAACGTTGAACCACCCCACAACAGACCCCCAGAAAAAATCCATCGACATCAATCTAAAGAAACAATCATAGTGATTAAACGTCATATATGTTATGTTTCCTCCCTTATCACACCAAGAAAATCATTATTTTAACCTCTATTCCCTCTACATATGATCTATATCGATACACTGATCATCAGAACTATGTATAGATTAATACCTATTATTACATGATATGTTTCAATGCCTAAACCATCTATATCAAGCCCATACTCAAATCATTATGCACTTCCACCCATGGAATTACTATAAAAAACCAATCCTAGTTAGTTTTGGAATGTAGTGCTCTGATCACCAATTTTTTTTCTATTTTTATATTCTAGAGTTTTTATATTTTGTTTTTGAATAATCAAAACACATTCATGGACTTTGGTAATGTGTGAATCTTATTCCAAAGGGAATCCTCTGTATGGTGATGACATTGTAGAAACATTATGGCCATATAACTAGATAAATGGATTCTTATTTAGGACATGATCATCTAACCCCATGGTCCATTAACAATACTATACTAGAAACTATCACTCAAAATTAGTTAGTATCCATAATCGACATTCACTTTTCATTTATTCATTCCCTGATTCAGATAACTACAAATATAATTTAAATAATTATAATCCCTATTCAATGTACATTAATCAATCCTAGATCTAAAACCCCATTTGGGGTTTCACACCCCTTTGGTACAAAAATTATAACCATAAAATACATGAACCCCTCCCAAAGTTCATCTATACTAATATGTTCCATTTTTCATTTATATCGAGTTTTACTCTCCCTTTTCTACATAGAATTCCTCACCATTTAGAAAACTATTTATGACCTTAAAACTCAATAAAATTTTCTCAAATCTCTCCTAACCTAAACATAAGTTTCATGAGTTTAACTTGAAAAACCTTAAAAATCCAATGTAAATAGACCTAAAATTCATAAAGTTATAATCCCATTAATGGAATCTTTTCCAAATATCAATTATCAACTCTCTAGGAATAAACCTTACATATCCCGAAGAAAAATTTTTATTGTTGGAAAAGTAAATGTCATAAAAATTACCAGGATGAAATCATTTTAAGTGTGGTGTGAAGAAAAATAAATTTCTTGCTCTCTAAGTATTTCCATCCATTTTTTAAACAATGTTTTGAGCTAAAATAAATTGAGAAAAATATTTTAGGGGCCAACATCCATCCTCAGAAAAGGTAAACTTTTATATCTAGGCTTATCAAATAAGCGAAAAATTAAAGCACCCTTATGTTCCTTTCTTATATTGGTTCAAATGATTTTTTCATGATAAACAAAGATATAATTTAAGGTTACTTGATCCCTTTTGATAATTTGTATCCTCATTGAAAACCCAAATTCATTATTTTTATTATATCTAGTTTTTATGTTTCTCATATTAAAATGGAAAAAACGTGTCTTATGGTGATGCTAAATGTGATTCATATCGTGATTTATTATATCCCTATAAGATTATAACTTTATGAGGATACCAATTTTCATATCAAAATGGATTAATATTGGATTATGTTAATGGTAAATATTGTAAAAATCCAACTCCCCAATATACAACTAAGAATACAATACTAGGAGGAAATCAAGTTTATGGTCTTTTATCTGATAGATTTCCATTTATTTTGATGATGAAATATTTACTTATCATCTAGTTTTCTTATATCTATATGAAGGAACATGTTTATAATATACTAGGATAATCCATTTATTTCATCATTGAATCAATCATTTGAAATTTATTATTCTTACTGGATCCATTTCTATTGAATGATAAAATGGATTTACTTATTATGATATTATTATTTTTGATTTTCATATAATATAATAAAATAATATTTTTGGAACCATTAGAGTCAAGATATTGAAAAAAATATGGCATAAAAATATATATTATAAATCATTGAGAAAAGAAAGTTGAACATCCAAAAATTTGAGTCTCTCTTTTATTCTCTAAAAAAGGGAAGGAACATCAAAAACATTGGACTTTATCACATAATTATAAGATAAGAATTAATGAGAAAATGTTAAAATATAACTATGATATGATTAATTCATTTTAACATTTGAAATAATATAATGTATGAAGGGGATTTTTGGTTGATTTCCAAAGATCATCTCCTCTGGAAGTTTCAGCTTCAGCTAGTGGATGTGTCTATTCAATTGATACATCCAACTATGGATTCATCCACTTTATGGTCTCAAGTATAACTTACAATTTCATCAGGTGTTTTTTAATAACTTCTTTGTGAGTATTATATTTTTATATTTTCATAGACTGAATTTCCACCCAGTCATGATGTTATGGATCTTTAGTAGTTTTTTGTTGAAAATCCTAATCAGTCCTCTCCATATATTCTGCATGTCGGTTTGTGATTTAAAATTCATGGATATCTCCCTATAGAATTTTAAATTGTTTCCAGATAGATATGATTCTATGGATGATATTCTACCATTATTGATATTCAAAGATTCCTATCCCCAGGCCCATGAAGATATTGCTAAGTTGACAAGCCTTTTTTTCCATCTCAACTATGGGAGTCTAAGTGAATAAAGCACAAACATTTTACCATTCCCTTTCTTTAATTATTCAATTAATGGAAACAAATTCAAGACCAAAGACCAATTCATCATCTGGAACTAGATTATAAACTCAGATATGGTTGCTTGTTTAATGGTCTTCATATGTTATGAAGATGCGATCTTAACTAAATTTGAGGCATTTGTGTTAAGATGTGATTTATTTGGAGGGGTCTTATTAGGATGGATATCATGAATATTTGTGAAAAAATGGATATAGGGGAGTTTTATAAGAATCTTGTTCCAAATGATCAAAATCTAAATTATCATGATCAAAATTGGAGGTCTCCCCTTCATTATTCATAGAGTTTAACTCGATGATATCCTATCCCCAATTTGATTCCTCCCAAACTTTCCCCTTATCCTGAAGGGGTGTCCTTCATGTCTATGGGGTGAGTCCTCTTAGAAGTATGCCATGATAAAATTTAGTCCATGATTGAGTGTATAACAATGATGTGATACTTAGAGAATCAACTCATAGTATGATGATTGGAATTCATATGTCTATACACTTCAACATCAAATAGAGTTTCTACCAATCCATTGTGTGATTCTTATCACATACCATATGAAAGAGAGATAGTATCATCTTATATATGCATCAATATTGTTGTCTAAATTGATTTGTTTTATAAGGATCACAGAAGGAAACTCCACCCACACTTTCTATAAGCACTCCATCTTATCTTGAGATTATAAACAAATGGTTTTCTATATATTTGTTAATATAAACCACCAATATCTTCATAGGATCCTTATATGGAGTGAGCATGAATTTGAGGAAAATCCCTTTGCAAATTTCTAGGGATTTGGAATCAATAATAGTTTGTATTATTCATATAATATCATGTATAATGGGCCTAGAGTAAAATTTAAGGGAAAAGACCATGTTCCTTGGGAAATAGTCAACGAGACACACCATTATACAGCCATGAAGAAAATAGATTGGACTACATCACCCATGTGGAATTTTACCCCATTAAACTTATTCCAACACTTGGTAGAGTCTTCCCATGATTGTTATGGTTGGATTTACAAGTCTCCAATATTGATACCAGGTTCAGTTGAATGATTTCATAGGAATATAGGGATTAATTGTCGCTTTTTAAAAATTATTATTTTTAAATAATCCTCTAAGAAATGTTAAAGACTTGGTCATATCAATCTAAATTACTCACCCACAAATAATTTAGAATTAAAATAAATAAGGCACAATTATTAAGGATTTACGTAGTTTAACAAGAAAATACTTCTCCTTTCCATGGTTACTTAGTCCCCCTAATCACATATTCTTTCTTTATATTCCCTTTTGGTTATACCAAGAACCATTCTAGTTTTATAAACATAATTGAACTACGTTTTTTTAGAGTCCCACTATAGAGTAAAAATTCCCAATACAAGGTATGATCAAGAAGAAGAAAGACCTCTATCTATTCTGGGATTCTTATACAACACTAGAAATTGTTCTTCCTCCATGAACTATCTAGATGAAATAGTTTTCTTATGTGCACTGACTTCTAGAGAATCCACTAAAGATAGTTATGATTATAATATGTTGTCTTAAATTATAGAGATAAAAACCCAAGTATCCCAGAGTCTGTTTATACCTTATTACATTGCCATAAGATATAAGTCATCACATCCCAAAATATCTAATAATTTAGTAGCATTGGTAAACAAGATATATATATGATTTTCCATATTACATTGAAATAAAAAAATTAGTTTTTTTAAAAGAATATCATTATTAAATCTAGCATATCATTGCATATCATTCATAGTAGTCTTCTTATATTCCTGGGAAAGGGAAGAAAATAAGGGTGAGATCAAGTTCTCTGTAAGAGTTACACAAAGAGGAAGCTATCGCGAATAAATAAATTATAATCAAAATGAAATTATAAATATGGAAATGTAAATATCTTAACACACATTCATTTTAATAAAAAAATGTGCTATCATGATTAGAAAAGGAGTAATTAACACATAATGGTAAATTAATAAACACACATTCCATTTAAATAACTTGAATATCATGAATAGATAATGAATAATCAATATAGAAAGGTAAATAACTGAAAAAATTCTATTTAATCGATAAACTGGTGAAAAGGAATCCTGAGATAATATCATTTAAAAATATCATGGATAATAATAACTGATTTATTAATTAATGAAATTATTAATTATTGGATGCCATGATACCAAGAATCATGATAAGTCTACAATCTGGACGTTTCACAAGACAATTTAAAATGATGGCTAGGTTTACACTAGAAACTCATTTTACTAAGGCTAGCTAACTAATTCATCTCATCAGACTACTGATGCATCTAAGGGCTATCTATAAGTGGGCCCATGTATTTTTTTCATATCTTAATCATTTAACACATATCGAATAATTAACTAATTTATTTTACAATATGCCTTGTCAACAAGCTTCCACACTGAGTAATGGATATGGATTAACTATAATTTCCCCAATCAATAATATAAATTTCAAGGTAAAATAACATATATCAAAATGATTTTTGGTTTACATAATAAATATATACCTAATAAATAATATGGATATTTAGGGAAAATTTAATATCCAGTATTGAAAAGAAGGTGAATATTTCAAGGGAAAGTTAATGTTTGAAAAAAATAATAAAGAGAATGTCCATGCTTTCTCTGGTCTATATGATTACAAATCAACCAAATAAATAATAATTATGATATAAATAAAACATGTGCCCTCTAGATCATAAGTACTAAAACATAATGAAATTTTTAAAGATGAACATCATATTAGACTGCGTATATGAAACACAACACAAAGCTTAGAAGATAACTTAACACATCAAGAATTTATAGTATAATTATTTTTAAATAAATTCAATCTCTTCGATATCTTTTGATGCATAAAACACTAGCATTAAACAAAACATGATACTCTATTAAAATATTATCATTTAAGAATGACAATTATAACAAAGACATTAAGTTGAAAGGTATGAATATGACTATTTTTTTTAGAAATTATATTTTTACACATTTATAAAATAAATTCAATGGATATCTATTGATAATAAATGAAATAAGAACCATTTGAAATAAAATTAAAAGTTTATTTTGAAAAAATGTATTTTTCTAAAAGGAGGACTAGTCACTCTTTGTGCACATAATTTGTAATTATTTTTTATCACTTTTAAAAAATTCATTTAAAAAAATAAAAATAATTTGTTAAATAATCATATCAATATTACCATAGGTTGAATGTCTTTGGATTTCTCTGATATGTTTTATTTTTTGATGAATAGTGAAATTACTGATTTTTTCTAATAAATTATATTTAATTTAAATTATATAAAAAGATATATATATTTAATTTTTTGAAAGTAAAATTATTTAAACTATATATCAATTAATCAAATTAATTACATTTTAATCAATTTCATAAAAAATTTTGATATAGAATCTTTTTAAACTTTTGCACATTTTCCCCTCGAAGACCGGTTTTCTCAACAAGTCTCTATGATAAAGTTTAAATTAAATTTTGAAAAATATAAGAATGAATTTTTGAAAAATAAAATATATATTTAGAATTATAATAATTTATATAATATCATATGGGCAACATAATTTTTTAAGATAATAAATTTTAAAAATAGTAAAAAATTATTTACCACGGTTAAGGTAAAAATTAGTTTACTTTGGGGTCAAACTAAAAAGATAAGGGTCAAAAGTGACCCAAAAATTATGAAACACCCATTTTATGAAAATATTTACACCTTATATTTCATATATTCCAATATGGTCCATTTTTTATCCTTTGTTTCTTGTAAAAAATGTGGGTTCAAAATGTTCATTTAAAAAATTACATATGTGCCACACACCTCACTTATAAAAGTCCACCCTTTTCATCTCCTCTTCATACTTTTGAAACCCATTGGTTTAGAAAATAGATTCAAAAATAACTTACATATTTCCATAATATAATCCAATAATCTTTATTTTGGTAATAAATCCAACATAGGAAGGATTGTTTGGGAAATAAAAAAGTAGTTGTGCAAAGAAGAGGTAACATCCCTAACCGATCGTTTTATTTTATTTATTTCTAAGAATTATTAAATTAAAATTAAAACATGATGATATAATAAAATAAGTATATTTAATATATGGATTTTTTTTCATTTTAATTTCATGAACTATATCCATCTACTCTTCCGTCAAATGGGTTATGAAATCATTATTTGTCTTTACGACAGACTACCGACTCACAAACCAATTTAATTCATTTTACATAACCACATTTAAAGGATGGATATAATGATGCATTTAAAATATATATATGATATTATTATAAATCAGAATCTTTATTATTACATATACCTTTATACGTTCCATTTCTTTTCAAATATGATAATGTCGACCTTTTGTATAGTGAACTACCCCCTCACAAAGCGATGTGATTCATTTTTTACACACTCTTTACATAGAATGTAATAAAGATAAAATTAATAAATATATGTTATTTATATGATATTATATTTATTCTATAACATTAGTATAACACCCAATTCCTTACCCTTTATTCATTAAAATAATGATATCACAGCTCGTGCGTACGTACGACATGCCCTCTTCATGAAGCGATGCGATTCATTTTCCATGAAAAAAATTCATAAATGGTTCTAAAAATATATCTATTGATTTAATGTGATATTTATAGCATTAATATAATTCTGGATATATATATATATATATATCATATTACCTAGAACCAAAACTTTCATGACAAAACACAGTTGAGAAAATAAGGTAATTAACACAAAAAACAATAAAAATTAAGAAATATAAATAAAAAGAGGTAGTAAAATGCTATAATAGGATCATATATGATATTATAAATAATATTTTGGTTTATGTATATATTAATAACATTATTAAGGCCTTTATAAAGGAGTTACAAACACATATGAATGACATCAGACCTGAGATAAGGGTTTCACGTCTCACTTTTACTTTTATAAGACATATGCCTTATTCACTCACCAATTATTTATTTTTTGGGGTGTTTATAATTCCAATTTGATATGTTATATCATTAATATATTTATATTAAATCTATTTATAGTTTAATTTGATTTTGTTTATCAATTGGGGCTTACGATTAAGATGGTACCAAAGTGGCGAGGGTTTATTTTACAATATCATTATTATTTGGGATCATTTATGTTTAAATATCCTTTTAGGGAATAATTTGATATTTATATATTAAATTAAATATATTTTATTCAAATATTGTTATTAATTAACTTTTTCAAGTAATTTTACCATATTCTTACTCTCTGTTACTTAAATGACTGAGAAATTGTTTTTTAGAAAATCTGTCTTTATTTTTCACTTTAGTAAGAAATATTTTTTCTATCAAAAACCTTTTTAAAAAAATTTAAAATACATTTTCAGAATTTTAAAAATTATTAGTTAATTAAAATTTCACCCATTTATAATTTTTAAATTTTATTTTAAAGGAATCTTCATGTAATTTTCAAAATAATGCCAGTTTTAATTTTATCACAAATATAAATGGTATATTTATTTTAATTGCATTACATGAACATAATTTTACTCCATAATGACCAATAAATTATTTAAAGCCTGTTTTATATGTTTTAAAAGGTCATTTTAAAATAAAATTATTTTAAAATATTGTTTCAACTTTTAGTTTTAAAATTTTTTCAAATTGAAAAGGTTATTTTCCTAAAAAATGTTTTAATGACATTTTTAGAGTATTTTTATTCAGCAAAGGCATAAAACCATTATTTTACTTATAATAAACTAAGTATATTTTATATTGATAAAATCCTTATTATTTATTAGAATGTTTTATGATATGTTTTACTGGGAATGTAAAATTTTAATACCACTCACCATTTTAATATGGAGGGTTTATGATTATGTTTATTGATAAGGGAATATAATAACATTTCATATGTTTGTTTTTAAATACAAATTTATAGACTTATTATGTATCACCAATTTCATATGAATAATGAATTGGACTTAGTAAGTGATGGCCAAGTTCCTCTATTGCCCCTTGATGCATCAGTGCATCTCATGAGTCAAACTAGATTGGGTTTTGGTAAAGGCCTTACCCATTTATTTATATTTATTATCACGAAGACTCTATGTAATGTTTTTGATATTTGAAATTATGAATTCCATCATTATGATGTTGGTTATTGATATTCCACCTGATTATTCAATTAGTTAGAATATCCATGGTTATGTTTTCATCATCTTATAATTATTTATAAAAAATTATTTGATTATCATTTATTCCTACCATATTATGCTCATGTTGTTGATTAATTCGAATGTGTTTTTTTATTTTTCTTTGCATATTTATTATGCCACTTTTTTAAAATTTGGGACTAAATCCATTTATTAAACCAAATAAAAGATCCTCTTATTTTTCATTGGAATAAGGAATCCATTTACATAACCATATAGGTCCAATAGGGAATTTAATCCCATAACAATTGACCAAATCCCAACTAATTTTCTCCAGATTGGATCCTACCACAACCCTCATTACACCACAGCTGCCTCGAGCCTCTAATATTGATTTTTGTTTTCCTCTATCACTAAAGCATCTAGTAACCCTCCCCACATTATGCATACATCTCTAAAATTTACTAAATCTACAGAATTATCTTGCCAGCACCCCGTGATAATACTGCATACTCCCCCCTCATCCTTCCACCATATCTTTCCTCGTATCCTGCCCCCATATATAATGTGTCGAGAGACTCGTACCGCCATCACCTATTTCTTTTGTTTTGTTTTCCCTAGGATACCTAGAAGTGTTTTTGGATTGGTATATGGGGATTCACTATAATGAATAATGGTGTTCCCAAATAAAACACATTTTTTATTTTTTATTTTCAAATGTATTATGAATTTCAAGTTTGTATATGTTTTAACAAGTCTAATAAACTATCTGGTCATTTGGGATGCGATTCCTTGAATCTTATTATAATTTAAACAGGTATACATCTAATTTAGTGTATTGGATTTGGAGTCTCTAGAGTTGGTTTTAGTGAATTCTTAGTAGAAACCTTGGGAACCATATATTGGAAAAAAATAGATTAGGGTACCTAACCCTATGATATAATCTGAGTATAATTATATAAGAACATCGTAAAGAGTTTTTATGGAAGATATTATGTAGTTTAGACTAGTAATACATACCTATCTATAAAATAAAAGTGAATTTGGTTCTAGAATAGATGTTCCTAGGGGTTATAATCCAAAATATTGTATTGGGATTAACCTAATCATCATATGGTGCATGAAAATGGGACTTATAACCTCAAATGGAAGAAAGAGATGAATAGGAAAACATAGAAAAATATAGTTAAAGGGAATAAGGGAAGGAATAATTCTACAACATATGATACTTGTAGAAGGAAACAACTTGGTACATGCTTAAAATGAAAAGGATTTTTCTTCAATAGTGGAGAAAAATTCCACCATACTCATGATGTTATGGGAAATAAATAATATGGTAATTTACAATTCTTCCGCTACAAGAATATGGGGCACTAATAAAATTAATGCTGCAAGCGTCAAGGGAATATACCTCAAAATAAGATAAGGAATCAAGCTTAATATTAGGATATTACCACATAAGAAGTTTAATGATTAATGTTCTTGTGTTTGGGTTCAAGAATTATGTGATAAGAGTGTTTTATCAAAGATATTTTGGTTATAATAATCTTTTAATGTTTAAGGATTTTAATATAGTTCTATTTCATAATTTATTTGAGATGTTTTGATGAATTATACACATGGCCATGAAATTTGATTTGGTGATAAGTTAAAACTCTTGAAAAACATGAATAAGGGAAGATAACCCTAAATATGTGATCAATGTTGAGATAATAATGATAAATATATGTTTATGGGATATAATTGGTGACCATGAAATTATTTAGTGATTTTAATGTTATATGTTTTCTTTATTGGAGTCCACTGCATGTTTGAATTCATGGAATATATTCAGAAACCTGAGATTTTATATTCGGAGGCTTGACTATTTTCATTATGGTTTTTTGGTGATCAATGTATTTAAATATTTTTAATTTGAAATTAAGAGGAATTTTATATTCTTTGGGAAATATAATGTTGATTTTGTGACCTTCCTTATAAAATTTTTCAGACATATTTTAGATTAAGTCTTTATTAAATGGTTTATGTTATTTTTTTGGAGTTATTATTCAGGTATTAGAGATTAATTTATTTTATTGGATAACTTGTTCAAGCCATTTTAGTTTTATTAAAGATAGGAGGAATAACTAGTTACTCTTTTATGGATCTTATGATCTCATATAAGTTAATTTAAGGTTTCAAGAATAAAAAAATTACTCTTGGATGTTAATTTATTAGAGTAAGAAACGAATTATAAATTGATAAATGAAAAACCAAATTATTAAGTCATGATTATAAAATATAAATATATCATGTAAGTTAATTTTCTTAAATTCTTATATAGTAAAATAAATCTACCACTCTTTGAAAATGATATTGAAACAAAAATGTTGTACCAATAATTTCATTTATGATGAACCAATAGTAAATTAATGCTTTATAGATTTATGGTTTTATGGTTTTTATCCTTATATATATAACTAATTCTATTATGATCAATGATCACTATCAATCTCTATAATTATTGTTGCTTTTTTTTCTGTGTCCATATCTTCGCTTCTAACCAATGTTCTTATACATGGAATCCTTTTTATGTAATTAATCTAGATGACCCTTTTAATTATATTTGTCTATTATAAAGAGGATGTTTTATTAACCCTTCTTAGGATGTGGTATTTAAAGAAGGGAAATATCAAATGTCAAACCCATTACTATTGAGATCAAGATTAAATTGTGAGGATGCAATTTATTTCAGGGGTAGAATGTCACACCCCAATATTTTAAGAGGAATATCACATTTGAGAGAGAATTTGTCATGAAAAACCATGATTAAAAGATAATGTAACACCTTAGGGATTTATAATATATATAATCTTTTATAAATTCAATATCTTTGATAACTTGTGATGTATGCAACACCAAGGATAAACAAAACATGATACTCTATTAAAATGTTATTATTTAAACATAACCATAATAACCTAACCATTATGTTGGTGGGTAAAAATATGAATAAATAAATTATAGAAATTATTTAGTGTACACATGTATAAAATATATTAAATGTATTTTTATTGATTAGAAACAAAATTATAACTTATTGAACAAAAATAAATGTTTTCTAAAAAATTGAATTTTTCCAAATGGGGGAGTAGTCGTGCTTTTCAAAAATAATTTATAATTAATTTTACCAAATTTTTAAGATTTATTTTCAAAAATAAACATGAATTTTGAAATTATTATATTAAAACTATCTTATGGTTATTTTTGTGATTTTTTTGAAATGTTTCATTTTTCAATGAATAGTGAAAATACTGTTTTCTACTAAAAAATACCTTTTAATTTAAATTATTTACAAAGTTAAATTATATTTTAAGTTATTTTTAAAGTAAAATGAGTTCATTTATGTATCTACTGATCCAATTTAGGTCACTTAATCAATTTTAAATTGAAATTTGATATAAAAATTTTGTGAACTTTTTAACATTTTCTCTTTGAAAACCCACATTCTCATCACATTGATGAGATTAATTTTAAATTATTTTTTTAATATATGTGAATAAATATTAGAAAAATGAATTAAATATTTGTAATTATCATAATTTGTTTAAATAATAAGGTCAAATTAATTTTTTTTCTATAATTAATAGTAAAATTAGTAAAAAAATATTTATCGTGACTAAGGTTAAAATTAGTTTACCGGGGAGTCAAACTAAAAAACAAGGGTTAAAAATGACCCAAAAGATATCCAACACCCATTTGTGTCCTTATTAAGACCTTATATTTTATATTATATATAAAAGACCATATTGTATGATTTATTCATGTAAAAAATGAGGGTACACAAATTTCTTTTCAAAAATTACAAGTGTGCCACTCGCCTCACTTATAAAAGACCACCCTCACTCCTCTCTTCTTAACACATCCAAAACCCATTGGTTCATAAAATAACAGAAAAAATAAATTCCTTAATTAAATAATCTATTTTTATAATCATTAATTTGATCATAAATCCAACCTTGGAAGGATTTTGGGGAACACAAAAAGAAGTTTTCTAAAGAAGAGGTAACGTATCTATCAGAGTATTTTATTCTTTTTGTTACTATATATTATTCAATTATTTTTTAAAAATTATAATATAATATTTTATGTATCATAAATATACTAAAATTTTGTTATGTTAATGGCATGACCTTTATCCATATCTAATTCCATGTAATGGGTTACACCAGACAAATGACTTTTTATATTCAAAAAACACTTTTGAGAAGAAAGTGTGAAATCAGGAAAGCCCAATATCAAAAAATAGTCAACACAGAAGGAAAGATCACAGTAATTAAAAAGAAGACTATGATTGTTAGACTCAAAAACGTGATATAATTCCCATTGGAGAGCATAAATCTTTGTACTCAGGTCAATTCGAATTATGTCTTCAAGGTGAGTGCCTAGCTTATCCAAAATATGGATGTACTCATTTATGTTTATCTTCCTTCCATTGATTCCCCATACTAAAATCTAATATTTCTGGTAGATCTATGCCGTTTTTTCCTTTACATTGTCATCTCAAACCTATATTTCTAAAATTTTATCCACCTATTCCTTTGTGGTGTTTCATTAGATGGTTTTTTCGTGCATTTATTCCTTAGAATGAAGGATTATCTCTAGAAAATTATTTTTTCTTTATCCCCAACCAATTTTCCCTTCATACCACCCTAATAAATTTTATAAACTTTACTCCCTATATTTTTTGGGCTGATCTCTTCTTACATTCCTGAGTTTGAACTAAAGGTCTACCGTTCTTCACCTTGGATTTGCTGGTGGACCTTGTATCTATCAATTTCGGTAGCTGAGAACAATCCTTCCAACTTTTAGCTCTTTTCACCTTAAGTACAGTACATCCCCTGTATCACGATTCCCCTTTTGTAATTTTTCTTCCTTGGTCTATGAAGTATTCTATCACATGTTCCTTCCACACTATCAACTGAGAGTTGCCTAGGTATCTTTGATTCAAGATAGAATTCAGATAAATCTTGGTCCACTTTGGAATTTTCAATTAGTAAAGGTGATTGTAGACCCAAACTAGCCTGCCACTCCCATTCCTTGAACGAACATGAGTTTTTAGCCTGAATTACATCCCTGTGTTCTTGTACTGGTTCTTCCTCAACTAGACCAGCAAATCAGTTACCCAATTTTACATAAGGGCTTCGGCTTATTGGCCTCTCCTTTCCCCCCTATGTAGCTAAAGATATTATCTCTGGGTCCTTAACACCTGGTGGAATGCATTTAGGTTCCTCCTGAACCTACTCCTCATGACTGGGTCCTATATCTAGGTAACCCACCTCTGAACCTGGTACCAGATAAGCCACCACACACCACTCCTTAGAAACTTCTGAGCGAGTTATTCTTTTCATTGACCAATTGATGAACAAGTATTGTTCTAGATGGGTATAAACTTTCACCACCATTGGATTATCAATCTTCGGTCTTATATTTCACTGATTGGAATCATCCAGAGCTAACCCATCATGATTCACCAGGTGGATTTTTGTTTCATTCCCACCTTCCTTTGGAAAACCTTCAGTATGTTCCTTATCATATGGACTATAATGATCCAATTAAAAGATGATATTAGTTCCCGACACCCTTTCCATAATGTATTACACCTATTTGTTCTGAAACCCACTATAAAATATGAATACCAAATTTCCTAACCATATTCATAGCACATAGGGGTATATCCACAATTCAAAGATAAAATCTTTCTTCCAACAAAATTACTCATCGATGATTATCTGAACCCATTCCACTAGAGCCTTTGTGACATCAACCTCCACGTAAATACTAGTACAGATAGGATGGATCACAAAAAGTGTTCAACAATCAGAGCACAAGAAGAAACCTACCAAGTTTTTGAGATATTGAAAAATAGTAGGGTTTTGGATTGGAATCAGGAGTTTTGGGAAATATACCAAAATCAGTGTAGTCTAATTATCTAGATTTATATTGAAAAAATAGAACCACTGGAGAAGATATAAGAATAACTCCTTAGATTTACATGGGGATTTGGACCAAGCTATAATCAGATAATCTATCTAAATGAATTAGATCATAATATGACTTTTTTTCAAGGATACCTACCACCACTCATTCTTGTAAACCCCAGGATGAAAAAAATGATCCAATGCATCAACTGAATGTTGGGGATGATGGAAGTGATCCCATAGTGTCTGGTTGAAGAGATCTGAAGCATTTTTGATCTCATATGGAGAAATTAGAAGTTGATGTGGTTATTAATATAGATTTAGAACTTTTAAAATTTTTTGGATCTCATGAAACAATGGAAGAATATATGGATTCGAAAATGAAATAAAGAGTCAAATGTGTTCCTTTGAAGAATATAGGAAAAAAGAACCTCTCTAATCTGGAGGATATGGGAGAGCCATAATTTCTGCCATAAATGCCTAGGGCATTGACAGGAGAGCACCAAGAAGAGGTTTCATGGTCAAAAAACATCATTCCCATGAAGAATCATACTATGGAAAGAAATTACATCCATCAACATGATATAAATGTTAATGGGTTGCAAAATTATCATTCGTGTGTATGGTGGACTACCACCTCACAAACATATGTAGTTCTTTTCCAATAACCACACTTCTCAGATAGATATAATGATGTATTTAACACATTCATTTGATATTTATGATATTAATATTCTTATATAATTTTAATATCAGATATACCTTTTTAAATTTTATTCCATTTCAAATACGATAATGTCTCTAGTGTGAAGGGTAGACTACCACCTTGAAAATTGATGTGATTCATTTTTCCATGGCTAAATTTCATAAATGGTTGTAAAAATTTATATATTGAGTAAACATCATCTTTATAACATTATTATAATTCTTTATATGATATATATATATCCTGTACAAAAAAACCAGAACATTAATGCCAAAAATCACATGAGAAAAAAAGTCAATTAACACCCAAAATAACGAAAGATATGAAATATTATTAAAAAATGGGTGGTAACTTGTTATAATAGGATAATATATAATATTATAAATATTATATTTTTCATGGTAAAAATTAATAACTTTATTAAAACCCTTATATAGAAGGTAAAAACATATATAAAGGAAATCAAACCTCAGGTAAGGGTTTCTCATCTCACTTGTATATTCGTGAGGCATATTCTATGTTCACCCCTTATTTATTTTGTTTCATGTATATTCAAAAACATTGATATGATATTTCATGAATATATTTTTATTCATGGAATTTAATTTTTCATTTTATGTTATTTATCTTATGGGGCTTAGGATTTAGAATTTACCAAATTGGTAAGATTTTATTTCACAATATCTTCATTATTCATTATTGTTTATGTGTTTATCTCCCTTGGGGTAATTTTATCATATTTATATCTTAAAATAAATATATTTTTCAAATATAGTTATTCATGAACTTTTTCAAGTAATAGTACCATTTTTCCAATCTTTATTACTTAAAATGATTGAGAAATTTTCTTAAAGAAAATATGACTTTATTTCACCCTTTAGTCAGAAATCCTTTTTTTTTCAAGACCATTGTTTTTTAAAAAAGTTTTATAAAATGTTTTTAACATTTTTAAAATAAATTATTAAATATATTTTCCTCATTATTTTTTTTTATTTGTTTAAAAGAATATTCATGTAATTTTCAAATCAATTACTGTTTGAATTTTAAAAAAATGTGAAAGGAATGTTTATTTTAATGTCCATGTCATGATTAGAATTTTTTAATTTCATGACCAATCAATGTTTTCTTTTTTGTTTTATAAGTTTTCAGATTTTAATTTCAATGAAAATTATTTTCAAAATGTTTTATTAAATTTTAATTTTAAAAAAAATTTCAAAATGAAATTTTTATTTTTCTCAAAAATGTCTTAATGAAAATTTAATGCTATTTTTATTCATTAAAAACCTCAAAACATTATTATATTTATGATCCACTAGAGATATTTTTTATTTTAACCATCATTATTATTTCTTGGGATCTTTTATGATCATTTTGACTAGGGATGTAAAATTTTATTTCCATTCACTATTTTACTATGGATGGTTTCTGATTACATTTATTGATTGGGGTAAATATTAACATTTCATATTTTATTTTTTCAATTCGAATGTTTTTTATGATTTTGTATCATCCATTTAATATGGGGAATGAATTTAACATATTAAGTGATATGTGGGCCATCTATATCCTCTTGATGCATTAGTTGGTTTCATGAGAAAAATTGGATTGGTGTTTAGTTAAGGCATTATCGATTTATTTATATATCTTAGTAAAATAATTTGATAGTATGTTTTAGATGTCCAGAATTATGCATTCCATCAGTATGAATTTGGTTATTGATATTCCATGCGATTATTTGATTAGTTAGAATATATATGATTTTTTTAAGATCATGCGATTATTTATATGGAATTATTTACCCTTTATTTAGCCCTTCCATATTATGCTCACATTAATGATTAAATGTTAGGCTCTTGAGTTATTTACATTCCCTTATTTATTATGCCTTATTTATATATATATTCTTCTATACACTTACCCTTACTGAAAATATAATTTCAGTCCTTTATTATGTTTTATTTTTCATCAGATACCAGGAAGTGTTTTGTGATTTATATATAAGGATACACTATGAGGAATAGTTTATTTCATAAAGAGAACACAATTTTTATTTTATGTTATCAATTTTAATGAGAATTTTGATTATGTATCTAGTTTACCAAGACTACTAAACATTTTATTCATTTAGAATATGATTCCTTACATCTTATTCCAATGTAATAAAGGAGAAACCTACTCTAGGTTACTGGGGTTGGGGTTGCTATACGTAAAATGAAGGGTTTATGTTCTTGATGAATATAAATACAATAAAATTGTCATTAAAACCATTCTTGAAGAAATTAAACTTTCCACTTAGATATTATTTTTATAAACTAAATGTTCATAGAATATTTTGAAATTACTTTTCTTTGAAAATAAAGTTTTAATATTTTTAAGTAATATTTGAAATATTAAGTGGAAATTATGGTGTAAATTCTATATATGAAGTAAATTTCTAAAAAAAATATTCCTTTCACATTTTTTGTAGAATAAAAAATGAAACTTTTTTGGAAAAAAAAATGAAGATTACTCTAATTTTTTTTTGTAAAAAGTAAAAAAGAATAAAAATTTATTTAATAAATCATTTAGAGAATGTTAGAAACATTTTTGATATCATTTTTAGAAAAATGGTTTTGGAAGAAAAAAGATTTTCTACTTAAGAGAGAAATGAAGTAGACATTTATTAAAAAGAATTTATCAATCATTTTAAGTACTAAAGAGTTAAATAAGTCACTTATACTTGAAAAATTCCTGAATAACCAAAGGATAATAAAATAAAATGTTTTTATTATAAAATAATAAAATAATTTCCTTTAATGTAAATTCAGGTATAAAAAATCTCAATTAAAATAACATTGTGAAATAAACCCTTACAAATATCATAATGTTGTAGTGAAAATTAATCCCTTAATAAATTATGTGTATCAATTTTAAATCCAAATAAGAAATTTTTAAATACAATATAATATAATAAAAAGTCATTACACATGTAATCTCAGAATATAAAAGACAATGAAGAAGTAATATAACCTAATGAAAAGAAATTGAGTTATGAAACTTTTACCACTTCATCATTTTCAAGTCAAATCCCCTTGGATGAAATAATTCAAATTGGAAATTAAATTATATTAATTATAAAGTATTACTGTTATAAAATAAAAAATGGGTAGCATGTAGTACATATAAAAAAAATACACACACAACACTACTATATGCCTTAAT
The DNA here is from genome assembly GCA_963277665.1 of Viscum album. NCBI lineage: Eukaryota > Viridiplantae > Streptophyta > Magnoliopsida > Santalales > Viscaceae > Viscum > Viscum album. Next base: position 1,823,227,876 of record OY728132.1, on the reverse strand, counting down.
GAAGGGAAATTGAGATGAATTCCCTTACACAAGACTTCCTTTTGGTTGAGCATAATTTATCCTCAATAATGATGATTTTAATAAAGTTATTAATTTATAAAAAAAATATTCATTTTATAATGTCATATATGATCCTGTTATAAAATTTTTCCACCTCTTTGTTAATAATATTTCATTATTTTCATTGTTTAAGGTGTTAATTACCCTATTTTCTTATACTTGTTTTGTCATAAAAGTTACGATTCTTGTTCATAGTATATATATAAATCATATAAAAAAATTATTAAAGTTATAAATATAACATTTATTCCTTATATATATTTTTATAATCCTTCTTGAAAGTTGTAAATGTAAAATTAATCACATTGCTTCACAGAGATGGTAGACATTACGTATCCATGAGCAACGATGTCATTCCATTAACGAGTGAAAGGGTAAAGAACTGGGTGATATATTACATTTATAGAAAAATTATAATTCATATATATCACATCTATTCTTTTATTTTATCTGTATAATATTCTATGTAATGAGTATGTTTATAAAAAATCACATCACTTCGTGAGGTGGTAGTCCACCGTACACATGAGAGACATTATTTTATTATATAAATCATAGAATGTAAGAATATATATGTGATATTAAAATTATAGAAGTATAATTATATATTAAATATCATATAAATGTGTTAAATCTATAATTATATTGATACTTGAATAGTGGTGATGGAAAATTAATTACATTGGTTCGTGAGTTAGTAATCCTCCAAACACACGTTCGAAGATTTCATTTCCCATTTGATGGAAGAAGAGATGGATATAAGTCATTAATGTAACATAATAATATCTTAGTATATTTAATATACTAGAGTTATTATATAATCACGGTTTAATAATATTTTAAGGAGATGGAAGAAGAAAAAAAAAATTCTCATTTAAGATTGTTAACTCTTCTCCAGACAACTTCTTTAGGTTTCCAACAAAATGATTCATATATTAGATTTATAATAAAAAATGGATATTTGATGTTTTTAAGGGACTAAGGAATTTATTTTTTCTCTAATTTGTGGAACCAAATGGTTTTGGATGTGGGAAGAGGGGAGTAGGGTGTGGTCTTTTATAAGTGGGGGAGAGGACACATATGTGATTTATGAAAAGAAATAATTACACCCACATTTTTAACATTAAGGAAAAATAAAAATTGGTCATTATGGAACCTTATTGGTGATAATCTCTAAACATTTCAATAATTTTTTTTTCATTTTTACGTTATTTTTACTCTTATCTTCATTGTTTAACCCTCTAGTAAACCTGTTTTTTACCATAACAGTGATAATTAAATTTTTACTTCTTTTACAATTCATAATGCTAATAAAACTGAACTTATTATATAATATTAATTATTCTGATTCCGAATATGGAAGAAATTTTTCCAAATTAAATTCACTGAAGGGGAAGTATCTAATTTAAAATTATAATGTAGATCTGATGAAAAGTGGGTTCCCTAAAAGAAAATTTTCATAATTTTAGAATGTTTTAATATTAAAATTTGATATGAAATTATCTCTACAAACCAAAATTGTATTTATTATAATATAACTTTTCCTTGTTAATTATTTTAACTAAAAGGAAGTTTTCAATAAAATCAGTATTTTTCAGAATTCATCAAAAAAATTGTCTTTTCATCAAAATCATAAAAAAATCACCCAAGGTTATTTTTAACATTTTAATCTTAAAAATTATTTTTTTTAAATTATTTTTTTTAGAAATTTTATTAATTATTTTTAAATTATGTGTGCAACGTGTTCGTGACCACCTTTTAGAAAAATAATGTTTCCCAAAAACATTTCTTTTAATTTCAAATGATTTTATTTTTTTATAATCAGTACATTACCAATGAACAGGTGCAAAACATATATGGTAATAAAATATTTATCCCTTTTTATACTCTCTAATTTAATAACAAGGTTATTATTGTCTCGTTTTTAATAAAAATAATTTAATAGAGTATTATGTTACATTTTTACATGGTTCTTTGTGTATCATAAGCTATCAATGAGATTTAATTTATTTAAAAATAAATATATCATGAAGTATTGGAGTGTTAAATTATCCACACCTTCAATAAATTTAATCCTATCAATTTAAAATTAATCTATGAAAATAAGGGTTTTACATTTGTAAATACCATTATTGAATAATCCACACCATAAAAGTGTGAATAAAACATCCTCTTGATAAGAGAGAAAGGGAAATATGAAGGTCATATAGAATCAAACATAACTAGATTTCAAAGTAGGATAGCATATGTGGGAAGAAAAGATATGGACTTTAAAGAAAAGATTAAATAACTATATAGAGAGATAGAGATCACTGATTATAAGAATGTGAATGATCGATGGAAAGTTAAAAATCCCAAAACCATAAATCTATGTTAATTTAAAAGACCATTTTATTCATCAGATATGATTTTAATAGGATAACATTTTTATTTAAATATCCACTTACCAAATTTTAGGAATTATTTTACTATCTAATAATAAAAAGAAATATATTTACTTGAATTTTTTTTCATTTCACAAGAAAAATTCCATCCTTTGGTTGTCCTTCAATAAATTCCCACTTCATGTCACACTTTATGAAATGAATAAAAAAAAATGATAATTTTATTCCAAAAATAGTAAAATTTACTTTTAACAGATTGAAATATAATAAATGATTGAAAAGTATTTCCATCTATCTATAAATATTTTCTAATACCAATATGGTTAGAACAAGTCATCCAATATAAAAAATTAATCTAGAAACCTCAATAGTAAGACCGTAGGTTCATCATTGATAATTATCCATCAAATGATTTAAGTAAATTCAATGAAATAATAACTAAAACATCACATAGTACATTGGTAGGTTCATATCCCTTATCACCCTCTAGTTATGGGTTCAATCCTCATGACCTTTGTCAAATGCAACATGTCTTCACCCAATATGTGGGTTGCCCTCTTTGTAAAACAATAATATCTTTTTTTCTCTTATAAAGGGAATTCCCTTGTGTGGACTTTTCGAACCCTCCACACAAGGAAACCCCCTTCCCACGAAGAGGTCACTCCGGAGAGAGCCTCAGCCGGGAAGGAGTCGTTGCCAGCCGAGATGGCAGAGCATCCCGGAGGTTGACAACCCAGGATTCGAAACCTGTACCTCCAAAAGAACGGCGTTGATGTACCCCGCTCCTTCACCACTATGCCACCGCCGAAGCGGCTAAAACAATAATATTATAATTAATATAACACTGAAAATTTCTGATGACCCATAATTACTACAACATCTATGATAATATGAATCTTAAAGGTTACCAATATATTTAATCTCAATTCTAAAAAATTTAAAGTCATTCTTCCTGAAATAAAACTTTCACTAAAACATATACTAAATTGATGGGTTTCATTAAAATAAATAGCACCCAAAATATCCTCAATCAGGGTAAACCCATATAACATAAAACCTTAATTTGGGTGTTTAATAATTTGATATTATGATCAACTCTAAACTCATAAACCCATTATGGTATCCATAATTTTAGATTGAATTTTTTATGAAGACATACATGCTTCCAAAAATTATTAAAATCCTTATATTTTTCATGATTCTTATAAAAAAATATGATTATTAAGAATACTTCTATTATTTAATTATTTATTCCGAACAAATAAATACTTCAATAATTTTATTTCAATATAGGTCCTTCTTTGGTCTAGGGTTTAACATTTAGAAGAGATATTTGACTTTGATTATTCAGAGCTTTTCCACATTTATGAAAATGAACTATAAATGGATCACTAGGTTCAATTTTTTTCTTTCCATCATAATCATTATTTCTCTTCAGTAATTCATTTCTTTATGCCCTTATTTTTTACATATAAAACATTTTACCATTCATTTAATGTACTTCCATGTGTGTCTCTTTCCAAATTTCTGATATGAATGAAATCAAGACTTTTTTCCACCCAGGTCTCCATCAATCAATCTCTTAGTGACCTCCATATTTCTCTTCTTTGTTTAGTCTAAGGATTGGTTGAGGTATATGTTGTTAATCATATTTTAGTATAACTAATTATACATATTCATAATATCTAAAACTCTTGTCATCATCCCATATTATGCTCATAGTCACCCCATTTTCCTTTATATTCTATTTTAACACAATTACTTATAGTTACACCCATGAACTAAAACCAAAAATCATATAGTTAGTTACAATAATCACAGTGGTTAAACTATATAATTATTTATATGATGTCTAAATCATGACACCTCATTTTCAATCTGTGACACATTAGGTTTAACCTAGGTCATTCATTGTCATCATCTATCCAAATCCATCATAATGCTCAATTCATGTTTTATGTACCTTTTTTGAAGTTATGAACCCTAGGTACAACTGTTCTAGAACCACATTTACTTATCGTGTCTGGAAAAGAATTTATTTATGGAAAAAACCAAAAATAAATTCTTTACTAAAATTTTTAGTATATTATTCTATAATTATCCTCAAGTTCTATCGTACAGTTATATTTCATAATCTATGTTTTCGTAAATCTGGTTACTAAGGTTTTTACTAAACTTGATATGATAGAAACTGTAGAAAACCTGACCCCAATTTCCTAGAGAAGGTGTATAATTTATTATATTGGTATAAGATTCAAGTGATCACATCCCAAATGACTAAATATTTTAGTAGTCTTGGAGAACTACAAACAAACATGATTACCATATTATCTGTGAATGCATAGATTAGAACATAATTTTTTAAATAATTTCCTTATTCCCTCTATAATATCCCAGTATACTATTCATAGTACTCTTCATATATTTTTTGGAAAGAAAAAAATATAAGGGTAAGCTCAAATGATCAGTAAGATTTATGTATATAGGAATATATCAGGAATAAATAAATCAAAATCAATAAGAAACAATCAATATAAAAAGGTAAATATCTGACCATGCATAAAATTTAATCAATAACTAGACTGTCATGACTTGATAAGGAATAATAAACATGGAAAGTTAAATAACTTAACACATATTACATTTAAATAACCTTAATATCATGAATAGATAAGGCATAATCAATATGCCCTGGTAAATTATTGAAAACAAATGACACTTAATTGATATAATGAGAATAAAAATGAATCCATAGATAATATAATTGTGAAAATATAATGGATTTTAATAACTGGATTATTAATGAAAAAAATAATTAATTATTGGATGTCATGATCTTAGTCATTATGATAGATATACTATCAAGAACTCTCATAATACTGTACAAAACTGATTGGTAGGTATACACGAGAAACCCCTTTAACTAATGATATCCAATAGATTCATCACATGAGAATACCGATGAATCATGTTTCAATATATTTCTAGGTCCCACCCATATCTTCATGTCCATTACATTCCTTATATATCAACTAATATTCGTAATTCAGGAACAATATTCCTTAACAAAAAATTTTCATATCGAGAAAAGAATAAAGATTAACAACAATTTCTCTAGTCAATCATATACCATTAAATGTAAAATACAATATATAGAAATGATATATGGTTTAATATATATATATATATATATGATAAATAATCTGGATATTTAGGGGAAATGTAATGTTTGAAGATTGATAAAAAAGTGAATATTTCAATGGAAAGCTAATGATTAAAAATATTAACCAAGAAAGAGAATATTGATTCTTTCCATAGTAAAATTGACCATAAAACATTCAAAATAATAATAAGGATGACACCAATACAACATATCATCAGTGGATCAGAATCAAAATAAAGGGTTAATGTTGTTGATGAATATAAATATAATAAAAAGGTAATTAAAAACATTCATGAGGGAAATAACCTATTTAATTTGATTTCTTTAAACTAAAATTTTAAAAAATATTATGAAAATATTTTTCATTGAAAATAACATTTTAAAATTAAAAATAAATATTCAATACATTGTGTGGTCATGATGGATGAAATTACATACATGTTGTACACGTTAAAACTAAGATTCCTTTAATATTTTCTCTAAAATCTAAACAAGGATTGTTTGAAAAAAGAAAAGGAGATTAATTCCAAAACATTTTTATAGAAATTAAAATATAAGTAATAATTTTGATAATAGTAAATTTTTATAATTATAAAAACATTTTTTAAAACATTTTTAGAAAACATGGTTTTGGAGGAAAAAGGATTTACAACCAAAGAGATAAATGACATTGGATTTTATTAAAATCAATTTCTCATTAATTTTAAGTAGCAAAGTGAAGAATATAGTACCATTTGTTGAAAAAATCATGAATAACCATGCGATAATAAAATTAAAGAGTTTTGTTATACAATTTTCAAATAATTTACTTCAATGAAAATCAAGTATAAACAATCTCAATTAAAATGTTTTTGTGAAATAAACCCTTATAAAGATAAAAAAAATTGATGTGATAATTAATAATTGAAAAAAAATATGTTTATCAAATTTAAATCCACATAAAAAAAGTGAAAACAAAACATAATATAACTAAAATTCATTTTACACATAATCTTAGAATACCAAAGACAATGAAGAAGTAATATAACCCAATGAAAAGAAATTGTGTTATAAAATTCCATACCACCTGGTAATTTTCAAGTCAAATCCCCTTGGTTTAATTAAATAAAATTGAAACTTAAAATCCCATGAATTATTAGGTATTAATGATATTATATAAAAATGGGTTATTATAATATTTCATTATAATATCATATATACCATAGAAATATTCATATTTATAATATGATTTAAACTCAGGTATAATGTTTTCAAATATGTTACTAATTTATACCATAGAAATATTCATATTTATAAAATCATATATGATCCTCTTATAATATTTTCCAACTAGTTTGTTAATAATATTTCGTTATTTTCATTATTTCGTGTGTTAGTTGTATTGTTTTCTCATGCATGTTTTTCCATGAATGTTTCGATTATTATTTATAGGATATAGATCCATGAAATACTAAATTATATTAATGTCATAAATTTTATATTTACTCATTATATATATTATTATTTTCATTCTAGAATTTTGTTTATGAAAAATGAATCACATTGCTTCGTTGAGCAGATAGGTCGTATGTATGGATGAGCGACAATATCATTACCTTAGTGAGTGAAAAGGTAAAGAAGTGAATGAAATATTTATTTTATAGAATAAATATCATGTCATATATATCAAATATATTATTTAAATTTATCCTTATTACCTTATAGGTAAAGTGTAAGTGAAAAACGAATTACATCGCTTGATGAGGCGATAATCCTCTACACTCACGAGCAACATTATCATATTTAAAATGGAATAGAATGTATTAAGGTAAAAGTTATATTAAAGTTAAAGAATTATAGTAATATAATATTTATCTTATAAATGTATTAAATCCATCATTATATATATCCTAGTAAGTTAGTGTTGGAAAATAAATTACATCACTTCGTGACGTGGTAGTCCGTCGTACTCATGATAGGTAGTTTTATTTCCCATTTTGATGGAAGAGGGGTTCAATATATGTCATGAACCTAACATAATAAAATATCATTATATGGAATATACTAATTTTAGTAGATAATAATTGTTTAATATTTTTTAAGGAGGAATAATAAGAAATAAAATAAAAATTCTCATTTTATAATGTTATCTCTTCTTTGAAAAACATCGTTAGGTTTACATGAAAATCATTCCTAGGATGGATTAATGATAAAAAAAGGGATATAGTTTGTTTACATATTCTTGAGTATTTTTTTTCATGTAATTAATGAACCAAATGGATTTTTATGTGTGAATACTTGAGGATAGTGTGTGACATTTTATAAGTTGGGGAGAGGACACATATGAATGTTTTGAGAAGAATTAATTACGCCAACATTTTTATAATGAAAAAGACATAAAATGGGTAATTATAAAAAAAAGATAATCCCTAGAGGAGGATTAAGTGAATACACGCTCAATATAGAAGAACTAACATATTTAGAAGAATGAGAGGGTATGGAAATTCCCTTAGGACCATCTTGTGTTGGCACAGAAGGCTTAGCCAGTTGAAAATGCGAAGGTGGAGAGCTACCATCAAGATCAAGATGTTGGGGAGGGGCAGTTCCTTGTAGTTATAGTATGGTTGAATTCCCTAAGACCTTCGGTTCATGTAATGACTCATAATCATATGGGACATAGAATCTCTAAGCCTAAGGGCCTAGTAATGGTTCTCCCTCATCCATAGAAATGAGGGTTATCAAAAATCAATAAAAAAGAAGGCATTCGGGCCATTAAGGATAAGTTAAGAAGTTTTTATTATCAAAATTATATATTAAATTTATTTCAATAAACTAAATTATATTTATTATAATATAATTTGAATAATTTTACATTAAAACCAATAAAAAAAATAATTAATTATTATAAATAATTTAAATGAAAAAGCATTTTTCAATAAAAATAATCATTTTTCGCAATTCATCAAAAAATTAATCTTTTCATAAAATTATCAAAATATAACCAAAATATAATCATGAAAATTATCTTTAAAAAATGAAGATTATTTTTCAAAAGAATTTTATAAAATATTTAAAACTAAATTATAAAATTTTGGTGAAAATTGCTACTAAAACGTCTTTTATAAAACATATACTTTTTCTAAAAACATTTATTCTACTTGAAAATGATTTTTTTATAATTAGTACAAAACCAATGAAAATGTGTAAAAAATATATTTACATATATTAGGTAGTCTATTTCATACCTGTTAACTTAAAAAATTGGTTATAATAGTTAAATTTTAAATAATAATATTTGAATAGATTATTATGTATCATTGAAAATCGGTGTTGTGTGCATAAAAAGATATCAAAGAGATTTAATTTATTATAAATGAAATATATCATAAAGTATTGAGTTGTTACATATAAAATTAATCTATATAATAAATTATTTTATTCTTTTGAGTACTCATGAATTCAGGTTTTCTTCTTCTTCTTAAGATCACATAGTTTCAGTCTCTTCTCCTTGATATCTCAGGGTATCAAGTTTCATTTAATTTTTATCAACACTCAAAACTCATATAGTATTCATGGGATCACATACCCAATTATTTATTATTTTCATATATTCATAATGTAATCCTAAACATTGTTTTAAAAAATTTATTTTAAAAAATCATTAATAACTAGCAATGAGAAAAATATTTTCTATTAAATCAACAAACAAATTTCTTATTTTAATCTTCAATTAAAACTCCTTAAAATACTATTTACGTACATAAAAATACATGGGATATTTATATCTTTGAAAATCTATAGAATTTATGCATTAAAAATCCTTTGAATTGTCTATATGTGTTTGACACTCATTCGGTTGTGATGTGGCATTCATCCATAAAGAGTGGAAATCATCTCTTACTCCAAAATATTCCTTGTCCAGTCTTCCTTCAATCCTGGATTGAATCAAAATCATATTAATCTGAATATAATATCTAAATCCATGAATATTGGGTCAATTAATCATCTTATTTAATTCTCATTTTCTAGGACAATTAATTATGGAATTTATAATATCTTAATTAAGATAAATGATCCACATATATGGTTCGCCTTACATTTATGAATTTGACATGAACTCTCCTACACTAGTTATCATTATACATCAAAGACTCACACATGGATTTACTCTTTTGTGTAGCTTCACGCATCTGTAGATCCTCATACATTGGATCCCTTAATATTGTGTATCATTGATAGATCCCCTTACTCTGATCTAATTTTCGAGATCCTTATATGCAAGTACTCCCTCATGCTTTAGTACACTTATTCTCTTACACTTATGCAATATATTCCAAGACTTAAATACCTCTCCGTGTACCAACACCTTATAAGGATCTAACTTTATTTCATAAGGTTTAGTTTATCTTATATGTTTAATAAGTATAACTAATTCTTAGGAAGTGTATATTATAAAATCACCATGTACCTTATGAATCTATTGTCTCAACTTTACAATGACTCACATGAACCCCCAAGCCACTTATCCCATCCTTTAATTAAGTTTGTCTTTACCTCACAATAATGGTTTTATAAACCTTAGAACCATTCAATATCAACATTATGATGAATGTTGTTTCATCCTTAATTGATTAATATTTATCCATATTTTTTAACGAGTACATAAGAAATCCCATAATTCATCCAACCACCTCAGAACCTTATCCACCAATTCTAAAGAATTCTCAATCACCCTAAAGCTATGTTTGATTGTGTATTCTCCACTAGTACTTTATATTTTACAATGAAGATGATCCCACTAAAAATCATTACATTTAAGGTATAATCAATTAAGGTTGTCCATCTTAGTTCTTTAAGAAATGTCAACTGAACTATCATCTTAGAAAATTTTAGATTTTACTTCTTACAACCTTATTAACAAAAAAAAACATCATTTATTTTGGAATTTAAATATATCAATTTTTTTCAAATATCATTTTAATATTAACCAAATTCAAATTAATTTTTCTCCCCTTATTTACAATAAATGCAATGGGAGTATAGAGGTGATCCACTAAAGTTATCTTCTTTTCATTAATTTTAAACATCTACTTCTCCCCCCATTATTTAGAATCACATATTGATATGTTTTTTTCAAGATAAGTATACCCAAAAACAATTTTCTTCATGATGTTAATAATTTAAATATCTAAATGGGATATTATGGTGTAGAAAACAATAGAACTTTGACAAAGGTGATTAGTGTTATTTACTAATTAACTTGAATTTAATACTAACTTAATTCTTATTTTGGGGTTGTTTTAAAATTATTTAACAATGAATATTTAATCATACACATATCTTATAAAAATGATCAAAATAATTCTTGTTCAAGGCATATAAGTCCCCATTTCATCATATTTTCTTCAAAAAAAAGTACTCCATCAGAAATATGTTTTATATAATAAAAAATAATGGATTTAAGTGTGTAGTTTTTTCCTAATTTATTAGATTTATAAATCTGTCAAAAAATTATAGATTTACGTTGTGATGAACCAAACCCATATGTGCTCTAAAACCAGTACTCAACCCAAACCAACATATACTTGAGTGATGTTCACGATCAGTATGGTTTGATGATGAGAACCCATGCACCAAGAACAACAAGTGATATTGAATTTACCCAAACTAAAGAAGAAAATATGACACATATATTTATATATATACACATGATGGAAAGAAATAGAAGTATAGAAAATAAGAATTATATTTCTTATCAAGAAGGAAATAGTAGAAGTGATACATCATAAAAATAGCTAAACAGTCTCCAAGAAACAAGTCCAACACAAAGGAAAAATAAAACTGAAATAGATAGTCCGTGTGATATCATTGGAAAACTCCCACCATCCCACTACAAGCGACCCAAACACAGCTGATAGAAACCTCATCCCCTCACTGTGATGCTTTTCCTTTCCCTATATTGAAAGAAATAATAAGCTCTATGAACATCCAAAAGGGTGAATAGGGGGTGAGCTAATAGGTTCAGTAGGATCCCACCCAGGTGTTCTATATCATGTTTTTTACAAAAATATGAACATATTCAATTTTAAGTAAAACAAGGAATGATAATCAATTTAAAAATTTTTATATAAAAATAATGTAAAAAGATTTCCCCCCTTTCCCACAGTTCTAAATAATCTAGTTAATATAGTTTCAAAGCATATCACATATATCAAAGTAGTTAAATCAAATCATGTTTCACATATCATATCAAATCCATTAAAAATCAAGAACATGCAACATCATGACAAATATCATTGCATGTTAGGATATCTAGGAAACTTGTACCTAGACATAGAAAATCATGCACATAAAGTCTATAGACATATTCATGAAATTTAGAGATAAGAGGGACACCCCAACAAGTAAACTTCTAAAAAGGTATAACAAGCCCCAAGATCAGTGGGTCTAGGGAGTAGAAGAACACACCATGAGTGAACCCCCTGATAGTATCAATGGATGATACCTAATACTAAACATTCCAAAAAATTAACCAAGGCTTTCCTTGTGCTACATTTTCCAAACAATTTAATCAAAATTATTCTTTGAAAACCATTTCATAAATCCATTTCACAATCATTTTAAAATATATTTTATTTTAACAAAAAAAGGAAAACCATATTTTATAAAAAACCAATTTTCAAAAACCCAAATCAATTATGAAAATTCATTTATAAAAAATTTATAAAACAAAATCAATATAATTCATCCTATATTGGACAAAGACGGACCCACCTACCTCAACTCAGGTCAAACTTATTCAGAATGTGATCCAACAACATGGAAGAACACAAGGAAAATAACATTGGAGCTAGAATCAATCCTTATATATAAAAATCAATTAAACAAGAAATTTGGTTAGTGGAGAAGAAAGATCACAACATTTATCAAAGAATGCTCTTGTCACACATCACCCAATAAAAGGGTCATCCTTAATAGGAATATCACACAAAATATCTACAAAAGATCAAGAAGATTACCATCATAGATTAAAGGATTCCTAAACATTGAGAAATGGTGCTACCATGTTCAATGACAGAGAGGAAACAAAAGGATCTCTTACCCAGAGAGATGTACCACAACTAAAATGAAGATTTATCCCTGAATGAAATAATCCAAAAGGTAAAGAGATCCCAAAAATATCATGAGAGAGATCATAGGTCTTTAGGAAAAATACTACGATCGAATGAAAAATTAATCACCAATACAACACCATAGAAATAAGATATACTGAAACATTCACAACATGAAAATATTTAAGGGCATAAATTTCTCAATTAATAAAGGACACTAAAAAATTAATTTCCTTGGATTAGATGTCCCAAATTTGACCATTTTACAATGCAAATCTGAAAAATTCAATCCATGAAACAATTAATGGTATCTTCCCAAAAAAAATTCACATCATTTAAAATGTTAATGATATGAAAACATCCATTAAATAGTAAACATTCCAAAATTTATATAGAAAACCAAACAATATCTAGTGTACCTCAAAATCTGTGATAATATTATGTATACTTTTACACATTTATACCCAAACTCCATTAATTAAATCAAACATACTCCCCCAAACTTTAGGTCATTGTTCCTATAAAAGGATCTCCATACAAAAATCTACAAGATGAACCCAAACTAATAGGGAAATAAAGAGAGAGAGGATAAATATTAGAAAGTTTATAACATGATGTTAAAACTTCTCACCATAAAACATTCATTCTCTCAGAATTCATGTGAAAGAATGGTGTCTCGAAATAGGTGATGCCACTAATCACCAATCAATGAATAACAAACCTTGTCTCATGAGAATATGATCTATGGAACCATAATACTTTGACCAATGAAATCAACTTCCCATGAAATATGTTTACCTGAGAGTCAATAGAATTTATTTGTTTCTCCACAAAAGAAATGACTGGATTCAAATCGATCGCTTTCCACCTAAAACTTCAATAGGGATTAGGATTCTAATTATTGAGGTGTGATATGTGGAATGAATCATGAATTCCAACCAAATGAACTAGAAATTGAAACAGATAAGAAACCTTCCCAAACTGCTTAGTGTCATCAAACAGTCCAAAATATCTCACATAAACCTTCCCTATTTTCCAAGTAGACGGTGACCCTATTGAGGAGAAACTTTTAAGAAAACCTAGTCAATAATAGGAAACTCCAAAGGATGATGCTGATAATCCACATATGATTTATTCCAATTTTTTCTATTATAAGATTTCGATGTATATCCTAAATCATCACCGAAATCTCTTGAAATAAAATTGGTCCTATGAGAGAGGCCTCACCGACCTCTACATAACAAATAGGTGACCTGCACATGAAGCAATAAAAATTATCAAAGGGATCCATTATGATCAATGAATGATAAATATTTTCATATGAAAATCTCATCCAATCCCATGTGGTTATCTGATGATCCACCAAAATCCAATACACACGATTGGAGCATATACTCTGAGAACTGAATAATATGATTTGTCTAACCGTCTATTTGTGGATGGTAAGTTTCAATCAATCTGACCCAAGTCCCCATCAACTCTTGGAGTCTCTTCCTGATCTGTTAGGTAAAGCTAGGATCCCTGTCTAAAAAAATGTTTGAGGGAACCCCATGTAACATCACAACCTTCTATAAATAAATCTAACCTAGGTCTTCAAATATATTATTGTCCCTAATTGGAATGATGCGAGTTGTATTTGTAACCCAATCAGTCACCAAATATATAAAATTGCTCAATCAGGGAGTCAATGGTAATCTTATAATGAATTATATTTACTCCTTATCCCATTTTCAAATTAGCATTAGAGGATGATAGAGAAATCAAGTGGGTTTTAGATGCATTTCCTTTATCTATTAGTAGGTGTAGAAATAAGACACATAATCTGAAATGTCACACTTCATACACAACCACTAGAATCATTGTACACTTCCATAATATATATTTTTAGTACTTGGTTTAATATACCAAGAATAAATATGAATTGTAAACAATATTGATCTCCATATAGATGCTAGGATGGAAAACTGATCCCCAAAATTAGTGAATATAATCTAAAGAGATAGACCAACCAGAAATAGTCTCCCCACTATATAGGATCTTTGAAATGACTCAAAATTTATCATCCTCTTACTGAACTTATATAATAGAATTAAAATAGAGATTATTATAATTAAACACTGGTCAAAACCATTCCTAAAAAATCATATTCAAAATCCAGATGCAACTGAATGAAGAGTCCTATAATGTTCCACCCCTACTTTGATTATAGAAAATCCTATGATGATACTTTCCTACTAAGATCAACAGTAATAAAATTACCCTTCTATAGGGTATAAGTGATCCCAAATTCAAATTTTTTATGGTATTCGAACCACCACTCATGTTTGAGATTCAATTATTTCGGAGAAAATATATCTCCAAAACTCTTTTGGTAAAAAAAGATCACAAAACCCTCCCAAAATGGATGGTATCACCAATATTTAAGCTCATGAATAACTATGAATAGATCTAAATCATGATTTGGGAAATTATTCTGCTGCGGTCAAAGATGGTGAGATATTAAAGCCACCACATGATCATCTTACATAACCATGCAACCGAGACCAGCACTAGAAGAAATAAAAAACCACATACCCCTTACTAGGGTTAGGTAGTAATATAATAGAATATGGTGTCAAAGAAATTTATCTCTTTGAATGAATATTGACACTTTTCATCCAACATTAATTTTACCCATTTTTGGTAAGGTAATTCAAAGATGATGAAAACATTAAGAAACCCTTAAAGAATTGTTGGTATTATTCAATAAGGCCAAGTAAGCTATGAATGTCAAAGATTTATGTGGATCTTCTAATGAAAATACAGTTGTAACCTTCACATGATCAAATAGTAATCCATGATTAGAAATAATGTGTCCCAAGAACATCACTTATTGGATCTAGAAATTTCATTTTGAAATATTTACATACAAATAGTGACACCTTAGGATTTACAAAACCAAAACCAAGTGGTACTTGTGCTCGCACTCAGATATAAAATAAAGAAGAATATCTTCTGAGAACACTACTATAGAGGTTTTGACATACTAATGAAATATACAGTTCATTAAATCTAGAAAAACTATAGGAGTATTTGTTAGAAAAAATGATATCACAAAATATTTGTATTGACCACACATTCTTATGAAAGGCATCTTTGGTATATTAGACTCTTGAACTCTGATATGATGATAACATGACCAAAAATGGATCTTTAAACTTTACTTTATGCCAATTAATTGATCAAAAAAATAATCAACATAGGGTAAAGGATATTTATTGTTATCCCTTACTGTGTTTAAATTATAATAATACACACACAATCAGAGTGGACTGTATGCCTTCTTGGTAAAGGAAAATGGAGTTTCCCAAGGTGTAATTCTAGGGTGAATAAAACCTTTCACTATTAAATTGTCCTAATGAATCTTGATATCTTTCAACTCCTATAGTACCATATGATAAGAAGGTATCGAAATATGATTTTCATCTTGCACAAGATCAGTCATAAAATCTACCTACCTCTTTAGTGGAAGACCATATACATTATTTGGGAAAATTTCAGGTAACTCTTAAACATTATAAGGAAGATCAATAATGGAATAAATTTTATTGGGATCAACTACTTCAACAGAAAAAAATCTCTTGAGCTCTAGGAGGGAATTTCTTGCGCGACCTAGCATCAGATCCCACTCTCCCTGAAACACATGATCACACCCAAAAAAAAGGAAAAATAACACTGATGATAAAAATTAACCTCTGCAAAATGAGTGATAAGACAATCTATCCTAATGATGATTTCAAATAGATCTATATTGAGAACAGGTAAATCCCATACTAACATCAAATCATCTATCAGAAGTAAAGAAGGACATAGAAACCCTTTCCCATTTTCTCTTCAAGAGGTGTTTATAACTCTGAAAAAATGGACATGAGTAACATTGGGAGTTAATTATATCCACAAAATTTCTGGATATAAATTAGTGGGAGGAACCTGTGTCAAATAATGCAGTCTCTACTGAAGATGCAATAAATATGGTACCTCTCACTATCGTTGGACCCATATCAACCTCCATAATAAAATCATCCACTTTATGGTGGTTATTTAATCATAAGGCCTCTGTCTAGATCCATATAGTCTTTAGAGAATATGACAACAGTAAAGTATTTTTAGATATGATGATCCTTGACCATAATTATGTGTAGAAATAACCTGATATGAACACCATAAATGAAATTAACATATAAAAATATTACCCATCATTGAATGTATAGAACAAGAACATCAGGTGTACCGAAACTTTCCTCACTGATAATAGGCCAGATGCATTCTTATATCTACAACTGATGGTGTAGAGGAGGCCCACTAATGAGAACTAACCCCATCACACCATAGATGACTATGTCACTTCCTCTTCTTTCTCTACATGCCATTTAAGCTTCCATCGAGTGGAATAATAGTGGAATAACAACCAAAATTTCCAACCATATCCATATATTCTATCACAGATCTATATAACACCTCTACATTTGTCAAAATATTTAGCTTAAATACCTATGATCAGATATCTAGTTGTAAAACATTCAGGAACTATTGATAATTTAGATGTAAATTATTTATTACATTTAGAGAAAAACAAACCAGTTCCATGAACTGATTGGTGTATGTTGACACAAAGTTCTCTCCCTATTAAAATGAGAGGAAATATAGATACATAGCCATAACAAAAAAACAAGAAAAAATTTCTCAGAGAAGGGAGTCTTGAAACTCTTCCAGTCTAAAACCACATGTCTATCTTCTGGAACCACAAAATCGGATCTTCTGTTTATAGAACATTCAAGTCTGAATTCCACACACTTTACTTAGATATTATCTGGTGTATCTAGGAATTCATAGATATGATTGATCTTGTGCATCCATTCCTCTACCTCTTGAGGTTCATATGCACATGTAATGTACAATGGCTTATTATGTAAGAACTATCATGATTAATCTATTTCTTCTACAGCTCCTAGAAGTACCTCAACAACTACGTTCTAGAATTTCTGTACATTTTGGTCAATATAAAAAACTTAATGAATGTTTTCCTTGATAATATTCGGATCTAGAGGTAGATTCCCTTGAGGAGAATCCATTTCACCCTCACAAGGAACCTATAGAATATTCCATGGAGGGATACCTCTTCACACCAAAACCGAAGAAATGACATATAAATAATACGACCTTAATTCAAATAAAAAACATAAAAAAACTAATATTATTATTAAAAACTCAAAACAAGAGACAAACATCACAATAACCCATTGTAACTTGAGTATCATCATGACAAGAGATGGCTAGGAACTCATGAGAAACTACATTTGAAGTCACATCCTTCCAATCTCCAAACTAACAATATCCCAAAACCAAGAAGAAACATGGCCTCTGAAACCAAAACGTGATGAACTAGACCAAGGTACACTCTTAAATCAGCACTTGAACAGAACCACCATATACATGCGGGGTGTTCTCTATCCCCATGGTTTGATGACTAGCACCCAAGCTTCAACAACAATAAGAGAGAATGATTTATCCCAATCAGAAGTAGAACAAATGGGAAAGACACACAAAAAAATATATTTTTGTTTATATATATATATAAACACACACGTGATTGAATGAAACAAATGAATTGATAATAGGAAATATATGTCATATCAAAAAAGAAACAAAATAAGTGATACAACTAAAAAGTTTCTAAACAATCTCCAAGATATATGTTAAATAGTAAAGGGAAAATAATTTTGAAAAAAAATACTCCATGTGATAGAATGGAAAAATTACCACCATCCCACACCCATCTACGTATATATAGAAGAAAAAACCTCACTTCCACACTAACGAACCTTTACTTTACCTGCATCAGAAGACATAAAAAGTTTTACACACCAACGAAGGGGTGCACAGGGTGTGAGCTAATGAGGCACTGCAAGATCCCACCCATGTGTTCCATATCACGTCTCTGTATGTAAATGAAAACACACATAATTTGAAATAAAACAATTATTTATAATAATTATTTAAATTAAAATCATGGAAACACATTTTCCCCCTTTTCCAAAGTTCTAAAAATTCTAGGAAAAACAATTTCAAAGAAGTCAAATCAAAGAAAGTATCAAATATCATATCAAAAATAAAAAAAATTAATCATAAATAACATCTAAACAAGGAACAATATAGGTCATACTAGATATTACCCTCATACCTATACACAGATAGTTGTGTACATCATGTCTCTAGGCATATGCATCAAATCTTGAGAGTAAATTAGTACCCCAAAAAGTGAATCTCCCAATATACCAAACAAGTTTCTAGATCAATGGGCCTAGTGAGTTGAGAAATAAATTTTGAGTGAAATCCTCAAAAGTATCAACAGATGAGGAATATTAATATAAATTATGCTTAATTACCCAACGATTCCCATGTGTTACATTTTCCAAACCATTTCATCAAAATTATTCATGGAAAACCATTTCAAAAATCCATTTAAAATGATTTGAAAATAATTTTTCTTTTACCAAAAGAGGGGAGAACTATATTTTCCTAAAAAACCATTTCCACAGACACAATTAAATCATTAAAATTCATTTATAAACAATTTATAAAAATAAAATGATAAAGTTCATCCAAAAAAGGCTAGAGACAGAACCTCCTACATCAAACATGGGTTGCGAACATTGCAATTGGATCCAAAAAACATTAATAACAAATGGACAAAATAGGGGGACCTAAGATCAATAGTTTCTCTCAAATTCATGCCAATAATGAAAAAAGTCCTTTGAGAGGATTGATCACAACATATCTTATAGAATAGTCCCACTTCACTCTAACCCACACAGGGGTCAGCCTCTTGAACAAGATCCTACAAAAGATCTAGAAAAAATCAAGAAGATTATCTTAATAGATGAAATGATATATAAACATAGGGAAATGATGGTACCATAATCAATGAAAATGAAGATGCATAAGGATCCTTTCACAGAAAGATGAACAACAGTCATAACGAAGATATATCATTTAACGAAATGATCCGAAAGGAGTGGAGATCCCCAAAGTCTATTGAGAGAGATACTAGGTCTGGATGAAAAATACTATGGTCTAATGAAAAATTAATCACACGTACACTATTATGAAAAGAAATAATCCTAAAACATTCCTAACGTGAAACTGTTGCATGACATTACTTTCTAAATTAACAAAATAACCTTAGTAGAAAATAATTTGCTAACTTTTGTATTATAAACTTGATTCTATTTCATATAATAGGAAACTTTTCCAAGTATCCCAGTATTAAATTTATATTATTTTTGATCCTCCTATAAGCATTTTACACACACCTATTTCAAAGAACCAAATCTATTTTTGGTTGAAAATTTTGATTTATTTGAGGTGATAAGTTTTTTTTATTCTCTCTACTACAACTATTTTAAGATCCCACTTGTTTTATGAATTATCTATAGAAATTGAATTTTGAATTAGAAGGACTAATATTTTTTGGTTTAATCTAGAAAATAATTATTCTAATAATAAAAATCATGGTTATATTACTTTTAATCCATTTTCTGTTTTATGAATGAAAACTATTTTTAGGGAAAAGAATATAAATTTCACTAATTCTGGGATCAAATACCAAAATAATAATCATCCATACAGTCACATAATGAATCATCATGGATATATGAAAAAGGAACAAAGTGGACATAAGATGAAACCAAGATACTGTAAGATAATCTCATGTGATTGAAAGAGAGACTAATCAAACGAATGCTTGATAGATTTGTTATATTTATCTCATAAAAAACTATTGTATCAACCAAAATATTAGTTAGATAAAAAAAAATTAGAAACCATGTTGAAAAAATCCCAAATGAAATAAATCATTTCTTAAATATGAAATTTCAACAATGTAAAGAATCGACCACATGATCACATGATCAAATTAAGTGACTGTGCTACAAGTGATCCACTGCACAACCTATCAACTAATCAGACCAAAATTTTCACAAAGTATTGATGTAAATATGGATGATGATGTGGAAAAAATCAAGTCAAATGTATCTAAAGGTATGTATTATATTATTATATTATTAAAAATATTTATCCAACCACTTTTTAATGTATAATTAAATACTAACCATGACAATTTATTAATCTTGGATTCCAGACAAAGTAAGAGGATCATCATCAATGTTTTTTAAAATGATATTTCTAGATAAATATTATTTTCAAAAATAATACCTAAGAAATAGAAAATATACATGAGTGAGATAGAAATAAGAGTGAAAAATTATATCAGAATTTCTTGTGAATAAAAAAGATGAATCAATTATCAATTATTTGAATGTCTATAAACATATTCTTTTCTAATATTCAACAACACATCCAAGAACATTTTAATGTATTAATATATCAATTACTAGTAAAAATATTACTATAATGTGAGAATAATCTCCTACATACAAATAAAAAAATTTTCATAAACATACCCGGGTTGACCCCAAACTAGTCAGCCATGCTGGTCCACAATAAGGTCCGAGAGGTGTTCTTGATCCTCCAAGGCTATGAAATAGTTCCATGAATCAAACATAACTCAATTGGGAATAATTTCACCCATATAAGTGTGGATAAATAAACTTGAGTTAGAATTATAAAATAAACAGTTGAAGTAGAATGAAACAAAAAACTTGACATACCACTACCTGAACTCTTGGTCACCACCATCCACAAGACCGACCCACACAAGGGAGAATATAAACAAAAGATTTATAAAAAAAGTTAGCTTTCCAAAAAACTTGGGTCTACTGATGTCAAACAGTATTTTTAATGTATTAGCATAAACCAACTTAGTAGGTAATCTCTACAAGATCCATACATGTCCTTTCATATAGCTATCCATTTACACTAGTTTGAAAATATAGATTTAAAATAATGGATTTAGGTTTAAAACAACCAAATATAATTTTCTCAAAATCCCCTTGTGAAAAAACATGGTTTTTATTTTTAAGGTGGATTTCCATACCAAAATCCAGTTATAAAACCAAAGGATGAATAGAAAAAAACAACCAATATAAATTCATATCAAGGGGGATAAAAACTAAACATAGGAATTAGGGAATATCAATAACAATGTAAAAATAAAGGGAATACGAAAAAAGTAATGAGGCATAATTAAGAATAACATGAAACTAAAATACCATTAAACAGTAAAAGAATATACAGATGAGTAATTATTGGCATGTCCTAAAAATCATGAAAGGGAATCTTGGATGTTATCATCTCATACCCATCTTCTAGCATATGATGAAATCCACAGTCAATAACCAAAATATCTACTCTAACTAGCCTAACTAGTGGAATAACCCACTTAGATCATTAGACTCTCCAAGGGTATAAATTTCATCTAATCATGGTATAGATAAAAACCATTACTCGAACCTCTAGATGACATCTAGGAATCCCCTGATAATAGTATGATGGGTTTGTAAAGATTTTATCATATTATTTTCATTAAATCTAACCCATATGTGAAACTGTACATGAATTTCCCACTCTATAACACTATCTATGAGAAGACCCTATCTAAGGTAGGAAAACCATAGGGGTGACCTTTGAACAAAAAACCTCTCTTAAGTGCTACTCTTGTGTAAACCTCGTAATATTTTAAATAAAATTTCCCAAAACATCTTAAATTACCAAATGAGGATTAATATTTACAATCTCGAACTGTTTCTAATGAAAACACCTACTTTTCCAAAACCATTTCAAAAAGCAAGATTATGGTCTTCCAAGGTTCCAAACAAGTCATGATTTAATAAAAGCATTTTAGGAAAAAATTAATGTCATTTGGAATCCAAAATAAATTTAAAAAACTTTTGGTGGTCGATGAAACCCATTTGAGATAAGAATAGGGTTTTGTAAAATGGGAATTCAATAGAATATACCAATTATATGAATGTGTACCTCTATATGCACACCCTATACACATATACAGCAAAACATACCCCACTAATATATATATTCATACACACACACATCCATGACTATGCCTAATATTTATTTTAATGTAATACAAGTGACATTATAATGAAACAAAAAGAGATTCACACCAAAGTACCAAAGTTATCAGATAAAGAACAAACTCCAAAGAGGAACCAAAACCCACAAAAAGCATATTTCTAAATGTGAAAAAATTACAAAATACCAGACAAGAAAAAATACTATTTCAAAATACCCAAAACCATGTTAAATTCTAATTTTTATTTTATCAGACACATTATAAATATATATATATATATATATATATATATATATGTGGCACATATAGGAATAACTACACAAATCCATTGGAAAACCCATTTTTAACTGAACAAAAATATTTGAAGGCATAATCAGTAAAATAAACACAAAAAAGCATGGAGAATACAATTTTAAAATAATTTATAAAAATCAAGAATCATATGGAATGTTCCAAGAAAAAAATGAACTATGATGACTTTTTTAATAGTGTGTGAACGAAATAAAACTCCAAAATGATGAAGAAGAAGACCCAAGGAGAAAAATTAAATCCCTAACATCAAAATAATAAACCCTCACAAGCCAAGAATCACCCTAGGGTTGGAAAAAGAAGGAACCTTTCCAACGAAGAACCAAGAAACAAGATAAGAAAAAGAGAAGAAAATAAAAGAGGGATAAAATCCAAATAAACATAACTAATATTGAAGAAGAAGTCACCCAAATCCAAGTGGAGGAGAGAAGGAAGACACACAAGGCTCTTAATTTGATATATGATTGAGTTATATAAGAGAGGGACCCATTTTTTGTAAAAATATAAGAAATTAAAAATCAAAAATAATGTTTTTAGGAGCCTAGGAAAGTCACAAGGTTTGTATGCATGATTTTCCAAACTGTATGATGACAATGTACACTCAATTGGAAGAAAATATAACCTCACATGGGCCGATCACATGGTTTGAGAAACTTTACATGAATTTTACAAAATAGCTCAATCAAAATGAGATATCCCATCACATGATTTTCACACGGTTTCCTGTAACTTCTCAAAATCCGGTCTGAGATACCCTAATAAGGATGGATGGTTACTCATTTTCCTCCCATGGTTTGGGCCAAATCATTTGAAGATCATTGAAGAAAAATAGTTAAAGAACAAAATGAATTGAGAACATTTTCTCCCACCAGCCACATGGTTTCTCACTAAATTGAGAACACTAACAATTAATAGGGGGAAAAAATAAAACCCTTAAAACAAAGAAACAACGATTAAGATCTAAACCCAAACATCAACCAAATGATCATGTAATAATAAAGAAATAAAATAAAATAAAAAATAAATTTTAGGTTGTGATAACTTTTAACTTCATAAGAACATTCTTCCTCCATAATGTCACCAATATGAAAATGAGAACACAAAAAAACACCACTTTTGTGACTCTAATATGAAAAATTCACACCCAACCAACTCTAGAGAAAACGTCAATAAGACACATAGTGTATATCTACAATATTTAATAAACTCACTATCCCAACAACCTTGAAAAATAATCCAATGAACGAAACATAAATTAAATATCGAACCAATCCTGATTCAAGATTTTTATTAGAAAAAATCATCCCCAAAAAAAGTACCACCCAAGCCCAAAATCGATCCACAAAAAGGATAAACATAAATAAGTTCACATCCACAAGGTTTGACTATAGATGTTTCAAGGAATGTGCCTAAAAAATTATTAAAACTAGAAGGATACTCAAAAGAGAAAAAATAAAACAAATGAAGACTAAAATAATCTATACTCTAATATTGGATATGTGATAACAAACTGTACACATAACAATTCCCTAAATGTATGAAAATATTTACTCTAGAACTTATGACTAGAGATCTATTGTCTTGATGTATCTTATTCCTCAAATTTTGGAGATGACATCCTCTGACTGAGACTTACACTTTTAGGGAAAAAAAATTCAAAACTTATCCAAATGAACCAAACAGTACACTATCAATGAGACTTCATATGATTATAATAAGATGGATTTGAATGAAAAAACAAACCATAATGGAAGCACATGATCATGTATCCTAATGAACAAGAAGTAGTAACTAACAAAAAATACTTCTCAGGTGTCGGTTCCTCTAGTTTACACTTCTCACAATATGGGGAACCTTCATGAGAGAAATGAAATTCTAGTTTCCAACCACCACCAGCTGACTTTTATGAACAAGATCTAATTGAAATGGATCATCCACTATATTTACAAAGAGAACTTAACTGGATGAAATAAATTGATCCTTAATAATTTTATGAATACCCCTCATGAAAATATGATATTTTAGTGGATTTTTTTATGTTATCTTCAAATAAATAGTAAAAATATTTTCAAAATGGTCAATATAGTCTTTCACTATCTATTGACCTTATTAAACACCCAAGAGATCTTCTAATTTCATCACCTTCACCTAACCTATTATAAAACATTTGAATAAAGAGTTATTAAAAACATCCCAAGGCATACCAACTTGTAGTAATGATGGGATGATTTCCTCCCACAATTCCTAGAGAAGTTTCTAAAAAAACCCAGAACAAATCACACCATCACAGCCTCAGGACTTCCCAAAGACCTAAAAAAACTTTTCATTTTCTATAAAAAAATCCACATCCTAAATAAAAACTATATCACCATGGAAGATATGAAAACAATGATAATATCATGTCTCATCCACTCCATTGGGAGCTTGGTAAGGGAAAATATCTAGAAGAGACCTAATAGAAACAATTGGGACATTTCTATATGGCATACTATATATAATATAAAAACCCAAATAAAAATTAATGTTGAACCAAAATCCAACTGAGAGAACACCCCAAACCAAAACACCAATATTATAAACCAAAACATCATAAAAAATAACTAAAAGTCCTCTTTCCAAAATTATTATTTACATTCCAAATTTAATACCATTTTTCTTCCAAGGTCACATTATAATTACCAAAACCCATTTACAAATTAAATTCAAACACAAAATCACAATATTTATATGAAACAGTGTCTGGAAATCATTTTCCATTTCAAAAACCATTTTTAAACACCATTTGCATTCAAAATCCACTCACACCATCCAACGTCAAGCCAAATTATCACCCACACTAAAACACCAGAAATAGGGGACTAATGGTCCTATATAACCCGGAGATATTGTTTATGAGGCCATTCAATAAGCATGAAACAACCACTAAAAGCATTTAAACCTTGAAATTATGCTCCCCGTGGTTCACTGTGCAATTTAATCTCACTATGTGATGCTTTATCACTTCCATTTGCATCCCTGAACATGCACAAACCGATCAAACTAAGCAAGAAGAAACAAAATAAAACCAAAATAAGAATGAAAGACTTATGCATAATGTATCCCTAGTAACTCGAGTCTTGTTAAAAATAAAAGTTCATGAATATCATCCCATAATTACATCTTGAGTTCTGAAAGTCCTATATCTAGTCTAAAAAAACCAAAAACAACAAATGGATCCTCAGATTCCATTTTTACATTAACCTATATGGGTTAACCCCAAATCGATCACCCAATCTGGTTTGAAACAATGTATGATATGTGTTTTTGATCCTCTCAGACTATAAAGTTGTATCAAGAATCAGACATAAGTCAATAAGGAATTATTTCACCAAATTAATAGTTGAGAAATAAACCTGAATAAAAAGTATAAAATAAAACACTTAACAGAAAGAAACAAAAACTATATATAGCTCATAATGACCTCTTGGATACCAAGAAACCATAGACTATCCAACACTAAGGAAAATTTAAACAAAATAATGATCAGGATCCTTTTCCCAAGAAATAGCTTGGGTCTACTGACATTTAGTGGCATAATTAGCGCATGAGTACACAAAAAATAGTTGGTAAGCACCATAGAATCTATACACTTCCTTCCCTAAAATAGTCCATAAACATTAGTTTGAAAATACAAATATAAAATATGACTTTAAACTTTAAAAAAACCAAACAAAGCATTCAAAAGTTCCCTTTTGAAAAAAAAACATGGATTTCATTTTTAAAATAGATTTCCATTCCAAAACCTAGTCTGAAAACCAAATGAATAATAGAACAAACCCTATATAAATTCATAACAAGAGGGATAAAATCTAAACATAGGTAGCTATGAATATTAAGAGAAATTCTAAAAAAAGAAATAATACAAGGGTAAGAAAGTGTAAGTAATAAGAACATGAAAAAATACCATAGAATAATAAAAGAATATATAAATTTGTAATCATGGGAATGTACTACACATAATGATAATAAATCGTGGATTTATTCAGTTCAAACCCATCTACCATTGTGTGATGTATTTCATAATAAAAACCAAACTTGGATACTGTAACTATCATCATTAGTGGCATATCTGACTTGGCTTATTTCACTCTCCAAGGGGATCCAGTCCTTCTAAATGGGACATAGATAAGAACGATCATTCAACCCTCTTTATGACATCTAGGAATCCCATGATAATAGTATAATGGGAAAATGATGTTTTTATCACACACTTGGCATTAAATATAACCCGGAGGTGCTATCGTGCATACCTTTCACACTATTCAATACCGTATATGAAAATACCCTATCCAAATAAAGAAAACCATAGGGTTTACCCTCAAATATGAATTTTTTTTAAATACCAACTAGGCCTACACATTATAATAGTTAAAATAAAATTTCCAAAAAATCTCAAAATACCATCCAGACGTTAAAAATAACAGTCCCAAACCATTTCTATTGAAAAAACCTTTCTTTCCAAAGCCATTTCCAAAATCAAGATGATGGTACAACCAAAACATCCAAGGTTCCAAATATGTCATGATTTAGGAAAAACATTTGAAAAACACATTTTAGTAATTTTGAAACCAAAATCTATTGATAAAACATTTTTAAATTTGAGAAAACCATTTTAGATAAGAATGTGATTTTTCAAAATAGGAATTAAATTGAATCTACCTTTTATATGAATGTATACCTCTGTTTCCATACCCCAAGCACATATAGAGTGGAACATACCACTCTATTATATATATAGAAAACCATTTTAATTTATAATATTCATTTTAAAGTAATTTAACAGACATCAAAATGAAACATAAAGAGCGTCACACTGAAGTACCAAAGTTCTCACATATAAAACATTCCCCAAAGAGGAACCAAAATCCACATAAACCAGAATTATAAATGTGAACCAAGTAAACAATGATTAAACAAGGAAATAAACATTAAAAAAACACCGAAAACCATTTTATAGTACACATGGTATTCTATGGAACACATTACATATATAAATGTGGCCAGTATAAGAATAATATTAAAAATATTTTGAAAATAATATTTTAAAAAAACACCAACATGTAAAAGCATAATAATTAAAATCAGCACATCAAAAGTATTTTTAAAACAATTTAAAACTAGTTTGTAAATATCAAGAACCATATTGAATGTTCTAGAAAGGAAATGGATGGAGACATGTACCTTAGAAATGTGTGAATGCGATGAAACTATGGAATGATGAAGAAGTAGAAGAAAGGAGAAAACCAAACTCCTTAGAATGAAAGTAATAAACCTACATAAAGAAATCCTTATCCTAGGTCTTTAATAATAAGGAACATAGATAAAGAAGAGCCAAGAAACAAGCTGAGAATAATAGAGGAAGAGAATAGAGGTCTAAAATCCAAATAAAATTACCTAATATTAAAGAAGAAGGAACCAAAATCCAAGAGGAGGAGAGAAAGAATCCACCCACAGATCCCAAGATGATGAAAGTATGACTAGTATATGAGAGGGATTTATTTTTAGTTAAAAAATAAGAAGGGGAAAAAATAGAAAGCCATGTTTTTAGGAACCTGGGAAAGTTGCATGGTTAGGATGAATAGTTTACTATATCATGTGCCAACTATGAACACCCTAGTTGAAGGAAAACAACGCCATAATGGGTTACCCAATAGCTTTGATACACCATGTGATAAGCCTAAAAACTAGATCTACCAAAATAAGATATTCCTTTCACACTTTATCTACAGTTCCTTCTAACATTGTGTAAGATGCGAAGAAGGTATCATAAAATTGAATAATTTTGAAAAATTACTCCTTTTTCTCACATGGTTTGGGTCAAACCATGTGAATAATATTTAGGACCAACCTAGAAAGAAAAAAATGAACTAGAAACATATTTTTCATCCACCAATGACATAGTTCCTCCTGAAACTATTCACACTAATATTACAAAAGGCCAAAAATAGACTAAAACCCACAAAATAAAAAACATCCATCCAGAAATCAATAAAAAAATCATCCAAAAGATCTTGAAATATTAAAATAATGAAATAAAATAAAAATCAAAGTTGGGGTTTGATAACTATATACTCTACTAAAGCTAATTATTTCTATTTTATTACTCTATTTTTCTTTAATTATGAGTTTCATATGATTTATTTTGTATATTTTGTAGAACTAACTCCTTTATTTTAGTGTTGAGTATGAGATAAACAATTTTATTTTTTATACGTTCTCCCCCGAAGAACTATGTAAGAGCCTATGTATCCTAGATTGCTTGCATGTCATTTTTATCTGTTTATTATCCCATACTGAACCATAGAAGTTGCTCTGTAAATCCTAGACAACCTTGTGATCCATTTTCTATAAATCCAAATAAATATTGTGTATCTGTTTATTTTAAATAATCTAATTGGAATTAGGTTATTCTAATGTGGAGGGGATTATATCTCGGATTTTTTACTTAATACGATATGTTTATTCCAAAGTGTGATTTTATGTTTTGTATTACTGTGTTTTTAAATAAAATTTTTTTTTCTAAAATATTTTAAAAAAATTAATTTTATAGTTTACTTTAATTTTTGTTTAATATACTGTGTTTGATTTTAGTAACAATGTTTCAAATTTTAAAAGATTTTTAATGTTATTCTAGCTGAGTTGTGATTGAACTAATAATTAGTTTTTTTAAAGATAAAATTATATATTTACACTATTTTAGTTAACTGGGATGTATTTTATAAATTAGGGGATTTGGTTGTTAAATAAATTTTAACATAAATTCAAATTGGAAACTCAATTCACCCCTATTGAGTTTTCCACTCCGACTAACATTTGGTATCATAAGATTTTTGTTTCTATTTGATTTATATTTATTCTAATAAAATTATTTTTGAAAGACCTTTTTAGTTTCAATTTTATAATATGATATAATATAGGATATGTCTAAAGGTTATGAGACCAATTTAACTACTTTTTTTAATGGTCAAACCTATTCTCAATTGAAAATAAAAAGGAAAATAATTCTTGAGAGTATGATATTTTATATTTGGGGATCTATTGAGGATAAATATTTGAGACACAAAACTACTAAAAAAGAATAGGATGGTACTATGAAAGATTATTATGATTCAAACTATAAATCTACAAATTATTTATTATGTGCTTTAGGTGAAGATAAATTTAATAGAATATCTTCCCACAGTACTACTTATCTTATATAAGATACTCTCTCTATTTATAATAAAATAACTACTAATAAATATGGAATTTATTTGAATATATATACTATTTAGTATGATGTATTAAAAATGAAACCTAACAAATATATTTCTAACATGTGTCTTAGGTTTAATTAAATCATAAAAATTATGATTATCCTTGGAAGAAAAATTAAAGAAAAATCCCAAGAAATGACAATATTGATATGTCTACCAGATTAATGGAGAGGTAATGCGGTAATTGTCAACAAATCATGTGAAATTAGAAATTTACTTTCAAAATATCTTATTGAAAATATCATGATGTACGAAGAAAAGTGGAAGTTGAACAATGAAGAAGATGAACCAAAATGAAATCTAGTTTCATTTAATGCATTACAGTTAAAAGAAAAATATTTTTTAAAATTTTTATGTATAAGTTGAAGTGAAGGTGACACTGGAAGTCATAAATAAATTCATAATCTCTTCAAAAGGTTTACCAAGAGTGGTAATTGGAATAAAAAATTTAAAAATGAAAAATCACATAATATAATCTACAGTCATGAATGAAAAAAATAGGAAACATAAAGGTCGTTTATCTAAAACAAAAATACAAAAAATAAATACGAAGATAAGGGGAGTGGAATAAAAAGATCAATGAAAGATACCTAGAGTGAATCTGAGGATAGCTCCAGCGACTCAGATTCATGTTGAGAAGATATTAATGAAAAATATAATCTATGATTTATGGATACTACCTTTGAGGTAACTTATATTATTTTTCATATTTCAGATTATTCTGAAAAATAAAAAGAAGAATCCACAAAATAATATACTATGATGGAATATTCCTTGAATGAGCTAAAATAAAAATATAAAAATCCAAATAAAGGATTAATTTTTTGTGCTGTGTAAAAATATTATATTATTATTGAAACAAAAAGAATTATAATCTGTTAAAATAAAATATTAATTTGAAAATAATTTCAATATTAAAAATATATATTGAATGTTTTAATGGAATAAAAGAAACCTGAGAAATATTCTAGGAGTCAGGATATACCTAAATTGAGAGCTAGTTTTGTTTGTCAACCTAGACAGAAAGATAAATTGTAAAAAAATAGTTTTATTCCAAGATCTGAAAATAGAACATCAGTTTTTAAAGTGATACTAGATTTGGAAACTATTATAATAATTTTGGAAATAAAAATGATTTTATTTCTTGATCTAATAAATATATTTCTAATAATCTTGCAAAATAAATTTAGTTTCCAAAAGATTTGATTTCTAACCTATCTGGACCCAAACAGATATGGGTACCAAAATCATTATGTATTTAATTTATTTTACGAAAAAATCATATATAGATACTATAATAATATCTATTATATTGATGGTGGATTTTATATACATATGACTAAATAATATTAGATATTTAAAAGTATGATATTTTTGGATGGTGGTAATGTCACTTTTGGTGACAATGCAAGAAGAAAAAAAATTCGATTTAGGAAAATTGGTAACTATGAAAATGTCTTTATTCGAAAAGTTTTATTTGTTGATAGATTAATTTTTTTACAGGGGAAATCCCCCTTTGATAAAGAAAGAAAAATCCCTCTTTTAGAATGGGAAAGGGAAAAACCATTACAAGAAGGACAAGAGCCTAAAAAACAGCAACAAAGTCAAAAGAAACAAACACCCAAGTGGACATTAGAAAATCTCATCGCCCCCTTGCCAAAAATTGCAAAGTGAGTCCCTTCTAGAAATTGTGTCACCCCCTCTACCATGAAGTTGCACTGTGCTAGCAGCACAACATGTCAGAGCACCTCCCTAAACAACGATGTGGAGAAGAGCTAAATGAAAGGTGCCATCGCACCTTTATCTCTTGCGAGCCTCCCAACTGACAAAGCATGAAGAGAAATTCAGCAATGTCAACCTGATGCAATGCAAAAAATATCCAAAGAGTCACTGAACATATGACATGGAAAGGCACCCATACGTCCATCAAGGAGATGATGCATGACTGGATGAAGGATATAAACACATACCTCCATCTTTTGAGGACGCCCACCCAACGATACATGCAAATTTCTATATCGTTCCAAATTTAACAAGGAGAAACAAAACCCACAAGGAATGCTGCTTCTCATGAATTAGCTTGTGCAAAAAAAATAGTAAAACTGAAGAAAGCATAACCAATGTCAAGATCAAACTACATAAACAAGGCACATCCCTCAACCTCAACCCAGAACCTCAAGAAACAAATGACACTATCTAAGGATCGTCAATAGTGAAACCAGGGGAAAAGATCCCAAACAATCCATTGAAATTTCAACTGATATTTTTGTAGAATCGACCACCTCCAAGTGCAGTTCCCTTTATTGATCCTTGAATACCTTCATTTGGATGATACTACGTAGAATAATCCCAACAAGATCACCGTAAGAAAGAAAATGAGCACTCTATATTGGGATGGAAAGGATCTGAAACCAGATCGAAAGTGGAGGGGGAAGCATTGTAAGGTGAAGAAAGACCAACAAATAGATCAATGAAAGAAAATCACTACCTAACGATGACCCGAATGGGCACTATACTGTACTACACCATTCCGGCTCACCTCCCATCGGCACCAAAAAGTCCACCATAGAAAATCTCTTATGACCCTCGGTTGTCGCAAGAGATGAGAACAGAACCTCCACTAAAGACATGCATCCAAAGAACCACGCAAATGCAAGAAATTCAGATCTGTCGCTTCGGAGAGACACCAGCCCCTCACCACTCGAAAACCAGATCACTACCACAAGAATGAACACTGATCGACACCTAGTCAACCTAAATCTGTACCAGATCCAGGAAATGGAGCTCAATCAGGATGAAAATGGTGGGGAATGAAGGATGAAAATGAGAAGCACCCGGCAGAGTTTGGGATTAGAGAAACCTCAATCAGTGAGATCAAGGGTAGGAGATCCACACTGCTTTCAGGAAACATTGAAAACCCTAGGCGTGTGTGGCCTAATAGGATAATGTGGAGCCATATCCTCAAAATTACCCCCATTAAATATTAAAATATTACATTCTTAATATTTATAAATTTTTTGATGATATTTATCATTTAAAATTTTAAAATTAATATTTAATTGTTTGATTCTAAGGATGCTTTTTTATTTACCACTTTTATAAATGATATTGTTTTTGTAGTTAGTTTTGATTCCTTATTTTCTAAAAATGTGTATTATTTGAGTGTTTTTCATCAATAATTTTAGCTATGACATAGAATAATTTTCCATAACAGTATACACCCACATAGAAAGTTAACTAAGAATGGATTAGTTAAAGATTTACCTAATCTAGAATTTTCAAAAGAAGAAGTGTGTAATCCCTATAGAAAGGGAAAGAAACATAAAATAAATTTTAAACCAAATAAAAATATATCTACCTCTCAATTACTAGAATTGTTTTTTTATAGATTTATTTGGACCATCAGGATTTTCTAGTTTAGGAGGAAAAAATTGAGCTTATGTTATAGTTTATGATTACTCAAGATATACAAGGGTATTTTTGCTTGATAAAAAAAGTGAATCTATTTCCTATTTTAATAGGTATGCTAAATCTATAGAAAATCATAGTGGTGTTTTCATAATGAAATTGAGAAGTGTTCATGTAAAAGAGTTTTAGAATCACTAATTTTAATCTCTCTACTCAAAAAATGGATATACTCAAAATTTATCTATACGTTGAACACCTACGTAAAATGGGATTATAGAAAGGATAAATAAGACACTTGAATAAATCACTAGAACAATTCTCATTGAATTTGAGACTCTAATCTTATCTATGGGATAAATACATTCACAAAACTTGTTATATAATTAATAGAGTTATTATGATACCTTTTCTTTAAAAGAATCTATATGAATTATTGAATGGTAGAAAAACCATTGTTAATTATTTTTGTTTTTTTGGATGTAAAGTGTATATTATTAACACAAAATATAATGTTGTAAATTTTAACAAAAAATATTTTAATAAATTTCCTTGGTTATTCAACCTCTAGTAAAGAATATAGGGTTTTTAAAAAGAAATTTTTGGTTGTGGAAGGAACTTAAAATAGAGCATTAATGAAAACCCAAGTGAAACATCACGGTTTTTTGTCACAACTTGAACCTAAGGACATAAATGAAGTAATTAGTGATAATCTTATGGGTAATAAAAATTTAATAAGAACTGAACTGATCTAAAAGAAATAATGTCTAGGAATTATTAGATATACTTAAATACTACAGAACTATTAGAACTAGATGGGTGTATGAAAACATGGTTCATTATTATAGAACAATCATTAGAAAAATATATATTTGTTGTAAAAAGGTCTAGTTAGTAAGAAGGTATTGACTATAAATAAATCCTTTCACAAGTAGCAAGACTTAAGGACTTCAGAATGCTACATTCATACACCACACATCTTAATTTCAAACTATATCAAATGGATGTCAAGTGTGTATTCCTAAATGGGTATTTTATTGAGGATGTACTTGTTGAAAACCCTCTTATATTTCAAAACCCTCATTTTCCAAATCATGTTATTAAATTAAAAAAAAGATTTATATGGTTTAAAATATGATCA
The DNA here is from genome assembly GCA_963277665.1 of Viscum album. NCBI lineage: Eukaryota > Viridiplantae > Streptophyta > Magnoliopsida > Santalales > Viscaceae > Viscum > Viscum album. The sequence continues at coordinate 1,823,192,998 of OY728132.1, read as the reverse complement.
TATAGCATGGTATGATATGCTAATCACTTTTCTTATTTAAAATGGTTTTAAAAAAGGTGTTTATGACCATAATTTTTTTTATAAAAACAATTTGAAATTATTTTTTAGTTGTTAAAATATATGTTGATGATATTATTTTTGGATCGTTTAAAAATTCTTTATTTAATTAATTTTACAAATTGATGAAAAAAGAATTTGAAATTTGTTTAATGCGTGAGAGAAAGCACTTTCTAAGATTTGAGTTTTTTTTAAGAAATAAATAATTTTTTCAAATCAAAGAAAATACACAAATGATATTTTAAAATATTTTTGGTTTGGATAGAACTAAAAGTAGTGATATACCCTCATGCACAATCTCTAATCTAGATCTTGATGATACTAAAAATTCAGTAGATAAAACTACTTATAAAGGTATGATTGGATGTTTATTGTGCTTAACTTCTAGGTGACCTAATATTATATTTAGTGTGTTTATATGTGCACATTTTCAAGAAAACCTTATATAACATCACTTAAATTCTGTTAAAAGGTTTTCTAATTACCTAAAAAATACATCCAATTCTGGATTGTTTTACTCTAATGAACATGAATTTGGGTTAGTTGTTTATTTGGATGCTAATTTTAGTGGTTTTAGGTTAGATAAAAATATAATATTTGGAATAATTCCTCTTTTGTGAAAGTCTACAGTTTCACGGGGTAGTAAGAAATATATATTTTTACATTATCTACAGTTGAAGTTGAGTACATAGTGTCAGGTAGTTTTTTTAAACATATTTATTAGATGAAACACACATTATTGGACTATAGATATCATTTCAGAAGTTTCCCTATAAATTATTACAATAAAAGTGCTATAAAAATTTCTATACATCCTGTATCTCATTCAAGGACAAAGAATATTGATATAAAACATCACTTTTTGAGAGTCCATTTTAAAATGAATGATATAATAGTTGAATTCATTAGTAAAGAACACCATATTGTCGATATATTTACCAAGACATTGAATACTAATAGATTAAATTATATCAAACATGAATTAGGTATAATTAATATTTTTAAAATGTTTTTATATATCTTTCAATATTCTTTTTAATCTTATTTTCAATATTTTTATTGATATAAATAATTTATTATTGTAATGGGTGTTTTCTTGAATTATTATATTCTAAAATAAATCATATTAGTTTGAAAATATTTTAAATACTTTTTATTATTTTCTATGAATTATTTTGTAACTAAATCCCTAAATTATTGAAATGTCGAATCGTAAACTGAATCTTCACACTTATTTCAATCCTGAACCAATCCCTCATTATAAACCCTCTTTTTTGAACCTTTTATTGAATTTTTAATTTATAAAATCATTAATATTAGTCGTTTTTGTTGGAATAAATATATCTTTGAAATATGATTCTCTAGAATCATTCAAAAGAGAAAAGGATATTTTGAGAATAATATAAAAAACATAAAACACTACATATCCTTTATCATGAAGATGTTTTTGAGAGATAAGTTAATGTTGGGTAGTTTTGATCATTCAGTCCCTGAAATGGAGAAAATTTCTTCCTCAAAATATCATTGGTTGGTCCTTGGATGAAATTAACCACTTTTATTTGTGACTTGTAAAAGAATTTTATAGAATATGTTTTTTGAGGTGGGACATCATGAAAATGTGTTTAAGATTGTTTTTTATAGTAAGGAGTGTGACTTCAATTTTAAAATTTGGGTTTATTGTCTAAGAGTCCCATATCGTATATAATTAAATGACTATCAGATATTATTCCTTGAAAAACATTTAAATTTCATAGATAGAAATGTGATAGAAGTGCTGATGGATAACAGAAGATATTAAAGAGAAGTTTCAAATGAGATAATTGCGGAATAAAAGATGTTGTTGAAATTTATATAGCACACAATCTACCCTGTATGGGATATTTTATCCTTTTAAGGTATCAATATTTTTTGTCTATCCCTAATGTTTCACAATATTCAAATAAGCTCACCTATATATTTGATGAGGAATATGGAAGAGTTAACTAAACCATCTTCAAGATTCAACACTCTTATATACCCAAATATTATTTATATTTTTCTTGTATAAAAATATTTTTTTTGGATTTTATATAATAGTGTTTCTATGTGGGGTTATTTTGAATCATACCTCCTTAAAAATAGATATTAGATGGTATGTTTGTACAAGGATGTGGATCACTGAAAAGGAGAAAATTTATAATAAATTCAATACAATATCACTTCATTATAGTAAATTAGAAATCATTGAACTTAATTTGGAACTAGATGAGATTTTTGAAATTGATTACAACTCTAATGAAGATGAATCTGAACCTCATGTGGTATTGGATGAGTAAGCTATAAGAATTTTTGAGGAGAACTATAGTGGTACTATTGTTATTGAGTGTAATGTTCCATGCATTACCATAGTATTAATTTTATAGTTTTGGTGGTTAGATGTGTTTAAGGGAGGTTCGGGGAGTTTCTTGTGAAGGCTGGGGCTATATGAGGGCTTCTTTAGAGAAATCACATAATTTAATGTTTACATGATGTGAAATTTCAGTTCATGGTTTGTCAAGCTGACTTTTTCATGGATTTTAAATAATCTAAGGGGGATTCAGGAAACAAATTTACATTATGAAAATGAAATTTAAGACGTGTAATTAAATAATGTTGTGGAATCATTATTTTTGGTGAAATTGTAAATTTTTTGAACACCTGTGGTTTACAAAATTAGTAAATTTTAAAGAACATGAAACCAAAAAATTCTCAGTCATTTGATAACTATTCATGCCAAATTTCCTTTCATTCATCCATGGATTCTCTCCTCTAATTCGGGATGAACCTTAGCTCCCCCGGGGAGGATTTATAGCCCTATTCTTCTTTATTTGATCCGTTGATTCTGGTTGATCCTTGTTGGTAAAACCTAGTAAGTTATTCTATATTCATTGTATTTTTCTAGGCTTCATATTTTGGGAACCCACTATGGTGGTGCAGTTTATTTTGGTTTTGAGTGGGTCGATGTTTTGATGATCCTCGGGTGCAGTGTAGGTTGACCCATGGTTTCCCATGTGAGGTTGTGGTTTGTGGGAGTTTCTTTGTCGCCCTTTCTTACACAATGTGTTGGAGAATATTCTTGAGGTAGGTAATCCATAGTTTCTCTTTATTGTGTATTATGCATGAGGGGTTTAATATTGTTTATCTATGATCAATGGTTATGCATGATTAATCAAATATAAATAATTAGATAATATAAATTTAAGGGGTTAAAAGTGGAATGTTTTTCAGGCTTTTAAAGCTTTGATATTATTGTGAGATGGTATATTGTATTGGCTTGATTCCCTGATGAAAAATGGTTTAGTTAGGTGATATGTTTTCATTTGATTATATGTTCTATGACTACTATGTATGTTTTCATTATTGTGATATCCCACTAAAATGAAATTAGCTTACCAATTATATATGTCCAATTAAATGGTTACCCCGAGATTATGGCTTGTGTGATAATGCCACTAAAATAATGTAGAATGTGATAAAATACCCCATTTTAAATCTATAAAAAGTTCTTTGATGTATTGTGATTTGTGTTCATGATTATGGGGGTGATGATTTGTGTTTATGATGAACCATGGGGATTATGGGTGATATGTGGACATTTTTTGGGTGGTGAGGTGGTGATTTTTTGTCTCTGATTTTGTGGAAGAGAGGTTGGGGTTGTTTGGATGTGATTTTAGGGTTGTGATGTGGTGGTTCTTTGGATATGGTTTTCTAGTGGTGAGGTAGTGGTTTTTTGTCTATGCTTGTGGGGAGGCAAGGTGATGGTATGATAAGGAATATGAGCTACTTGTTATGTGCGGTTTCATTGTGCAAAATGTCTGGGAAGTGATGGAATAACTTATTTAGCAATTATTGGAATATATGGGGTTTGGTTTGGTTAATGGGATGGAAATGTTTAAATAAAAAAAATAATGGGATGTGTTATTAATTTTATATGATTCTTTACAATGAATTATATGGGTTGGGTAATGGTAATTTTTTTGAAATCCAAAATGTGTCTTGCCTCTTATTGTGTGGTGTTATGCATTTAGAGGTGGTAGAAAAGGTGATAATGTTATTAATTAATTTACATTTGGTTGTGAACCCATAGGTTTGGATTGTATACATCTATATGTAAATATTTATATATTCCTTGTGATTTATATACACACCACACCCACATTAATGACCATGTTCCGACACCCGCATAGTCAGAGAGGGGGGGATATTTTTTCCAACATGCTGGTGATGAAGATGGATGGTTGGATACCCTATATTTATTTATCTCTCTTATAGGTGAGAATATATGCATAAGATGTGATTTATGGAGGTCTGTTAGGGTACTAGTTGATGTAAAAAGTGTATTAGGAAAATATGTGATGGCCCATGTGTTTTTGGGTGAGCTACAATGACCGTGTTGTGGGGTGGTGACCAAGCTGTTTTTCGGTGGGTTGTGGTATGACCATACTATGGGGTGACTTATAGTGGGGTTCATGCATGTTATATGGATGAATGTTTTTTATTTCATTCATTTTCATGATACCATAATACTCTAGTTATTTTTGTGACGTTATGGCCTAAGTGTCTGCAGGGGAGATGATATGTGACCGTCCTGTTGGGCAGTGGTCTATGTGTCTATAAGAATCATGTAATGTGACCGTGTTGTGGGGAGGTGATACATGCTATTTGGAAGATATGGGTATTTTTGGAAATACAATATTGGGGTGTGAGTGTATAAAATCAGCAGTAAAGAGATGCGGGGTTCCCTTTAATGATACAATTCTTTTTGTTTTATTATATTTAGTTTATTTTATTGGGTGAGCATTCCATGGTGAGGTAGGGATAGACACTAGACCTGTTTCAGTGTTGATTGTTTTTATGTTTTCTCATAGGTGCATTTGTATTCTTCTTTCATATGTTCATGATAGACATTGGTTTTCCTATTGTGTATATTTTTATGCAAACCCTATATATATAAAAACTAATTTTTCAGGTTTCCATGAGGATTACATAGACTGTGTTGTACATTACTAGCTTAGGCCTTTGGATAGTTTTCATGTCATCACTTTATCATCTCTCTTTTGGTATTTACTTTTGGAGAATTTTATAGGTATTAGTTTTATTTATAAATTAAAGTGGGATGGTTTTGATTTCTTTTTTATATTATGTCATATTTTTTTAGTTTATTAATATTATCTTATGATTATATATTATTATTAAGGTTATTGCATCCCATTTCAAGAGATTTTTATAATCTTGATAGTAGTCTCCAACACAGGGCCTATTGGTGTCGGACTCATGATTCATTATCTACCTCCCCTTATTACAATATCATTGGAGGGAGGGGTACTTACAATGAGGCTCTATATGAGAGAGAACCTATTAGAGAATAGGTATCTTCTACACATGATTTTCCACATTATTATGGATTTCCAGTTCATTTTTTAAGATATCCTGTGATTTCTTTGCGGTTTAAATCAATAGTAAGAGATATACCTTTTTAGGGGGAGTGAGTTCCATGAGATTTTTTTTTCTACATGATATCCCAAATCCATAAAGGGATATGGATGTGGATATGGATATGGAGATTCCACCTATGTTTGGGATATGGGGGGCCCCATTTTTGATTCCTCATATTCTACTTAAGAATCATATTTATATGATCCATTATTTGATTTGGATATTTCTATTCTAGCATATTTCAATGATAAAGAAGATGATAATGAGTATAAAAAGGATGATAAATACAAGTAGGATGGAAATAATTATAATGATGATGATGATGAAGATGATAATGATCCTCCAAATCCAAAATACCTACACTTGGAATTGTTTTAATTGAAGAAGTATCTATTATTCCAAAGGTTCCTTCAACACCAATTTCATAAAGATCAGTCGGACTTGAGAATTTTGAGGATTTTTTATTGCTTTTAGATAATTCTTATCATTCAAAAGATTTTAATGAAAATAGTTCTCAATAAGAACCCATTATGAATCTTCTCTTAGAACTAATGGTTTTTTCAGGGAATATTATGAAGAATAATCTGAGGCCTCTCTAAAGAAAATTGAGAAACCACCTGGGGAATTCATTAATAATGAAGGATCTTGGATATAAACCCCAAATTTTAGTGACCATTCTTTGGATTTGAGAAATGTTTTCTCTTTTGACATTGTTTCTGCTCATGCTTGAGCTATCCCATATCAACAATCTTGGCCTTCTTATGTACCTCCTTCTATTATAACTTAGGCAGACTTTATACAATTCAATAATAGACATTTGGATGTTTTAAAAGAAGAGGGTTTATGTATCAGTTATTTTAATACCCATGATCGTAATGATAACATTTTATAAACTATTGAATGTTTTATTTCACATGTCTATCCCAATTTGTTCCTAAAAGTAGACCATATGAACCTTGAGATTTGATCTTTTAGAAGAGAAATGAAAATGTTTAGAGGAAAAATAGGTTCCCTCAAAGATGATATGAAATATATGATATCTACCATTGATAGAAGGTATATCTAGGTGAAGAATAGTCTATAAAGACCACCCACATATATATTTTCACCTTCTTCTACTTTATTTTATATTGATGAGTATTTCCTTTAAAGATTGATTTATGAGGAGATTCAGAATATCCTTGATAGTGTTAATGATGTAAAAAATCAAGTGAAAATTGAAATTGAAACCCATGGATAAAAAATTTGATTGGATTAATGGATAATATATCACAACCTCCAAAGATAAATGTTTAATCAAGGGTGCAGTAAATTACTATCTCCGAAGGGTTTACACAAGGGAAGATATCAAAGATCTATTTCTTTCATTGGATAAAGATTTGAAGATTCCAATTCTAACTACTACCTTCACAATATTTTAGATAATATATTGTGATGAATCCTATTCTTAATCAGTTCATTCTTGAGAAAGATGACTTCCTTTAATAAATGGAACATGCAGCAAATGATATGGCTATTATCCCATAGATTTTATTGCCTTGTATGTATGTTTTTAATGATCCTATTAAACAACCCACTACTCTTCCTCTGCCTCACATATATACCTACCCTTACCATGCCTAAACCATAGTTTTAGTCTCTATAGATTCATCTATTCCAACCTCAACCTCACCTAAACCTCCTAAAAGACCCTTTGCTCTCACTTTTTCTCAATCCCTTGGATATATTCGACTAATTGTCACTTAAATCTCTATTTTAGTACCTCTAATTCTGAGAATTGATCCTCCTCGTCTATTTATTGAAAAATTAAATATCCCATATATTCTTTCGGACCTCGAATATGATTATACTTTGATAGGACTTATAAACACTTTTTTAACAATTAATGAAATATCTCTTTTTATAGTTATTTTTTGTGTCTTTGTTCTTTTTATTCAGTATGATTTCTTATTTATTTATTCTATATTTACACTTTCACCCATTTGAATTCCATTTTAATAGTTACAGAGTTGGAGTAAAATACACGACATAAAAAATATAGGAATAAGTGAAATAAATTATTGCATATGAGTACAATATGTATTTTTAGCTACGTGATATTGATTATTCATTATTACTATTTTTTTGTGACAATATATTATAATCTATAATGGATTATAATTTAAAATTTTAAAGATTATTTATGATATGATTTTTGATCATAAAAAATGGAGATATTGTGGGATCAATCCATCAAGTCCTTATTTTAATAATAAAAAATCATGTTTATGTTAGTTTAAACCATTTTTATGTTTTTATTGAATTAAACTCTTCTTAAAAAATAGAAAATGTCACTAAGTGTGGTATCAACAAGATCACTGATGAAATAAACCACATGATAACCTAATCAACCATTGTTGATATATAGAAAATTAATCAAGTGACAATAAGAGAAAACTATGTGACCTTAATCCAAACACAAGTGACCGCAAGAAAAACTGATCGACCATATCCTTAAGAGATCGATCATTTTTATCTCATCACAAAATGTGGGATCAATGAATAGGATATTTGGATCAACAAAGTGATTTTAAGCCCAAATTAAACGAAATATTTGTGACATATAGACTTTCAATAACGTAAGAAATCAACCGCATGATCACATGATCAAATGAAGTGTCTGTGGTTCGGGTGATCAACCATATAAACTATCAAGGAATCAGACAAAACATTCCACAAAATATTGAACTGAGCATGGATGATAAAATTTTAAACTTCAAAGTGACCACATATAATGGTATGTATTATATTATTATATTATTAAATAAATTAATCCAACCACTTTTCTATGTAAAATTAAATCCCATTAAGAGTATTAATTTATCCCATATTTCCTATTGAAGTATATGGATATATAATGATAATTTATCAAATAGATATTTTGGTAGAAATAATGTTTTTAAAAGGACTACCAAATATAGTGAAAATATAAACAAGATAGATACAAATACTTGTGACACAAAAAAATGTCATAAATTTTCATGAATAAAAAAGAAGAACCAGTGAACTTTTCTTTGAATGTCGACTACTTGACTCTCTCATGATATTTAATGAAATATCTAGGAACTTATGAAAATTTTCATTAATCCAATATAAATTGAAATACGAAAATTTGTAGAGAAAAATCTTATACAAAAAGAAATAACTACATACTTTTCTCCACTAAATTTTTTCCCATTTTTACACTATTTTTATCACTTTTTTCTTGTTTATTATTTATGTTGTATATATTTTAGTGTTAAATCGTATGATATAGTGGATAGTTTGATAAAATATCTAATTTTTTATCTATTCACCCATGAAAAACTATGAAATTGGATATGTATCTTAGACTACCTTTGTGTGATTTGTTTCTATTTATTCTGCCATGTAGAATTGTGGAAGAGGTTCTATGAAGCTTGTAAAGACTTTTGCACTATTTTATGTAAAATATGATATATGTTTTGGATTAATTTATTAATAATAAAATTATTAGGAGTGGGTGATTTCTAATTGGAGAGGATTAGGTCTTATATTGGGGCTGAACCTCATGTATTTATTCTACAGTGTGATTTTATGTTTTGTTTTTCTCTATTTTTAAATAAAATATATTTTAGTTTTATAAACTGTATAAAAAAATTACTTTTATAGTTTGCTTTAATTTGTGTTTTATATAACATGTTTGATTTTATTGAAACTGTTTCCAAATTTAAAACACTTTTAAACTTGTATTAACTGAGTTGTGATCAAATTTTTAAGAAGCTTTCTAAATGATAAAATTATATATTTATAATATTATAGTCAATTGATATGTATTTTATAAATTAGTGTATTTAGTTTTTTAAATCATTTTTAAAATAAATTGTAATTTGAAATTCAATTCAACCCTTATTGATTTTTTCACTCCGACCAACAAGATTTGTGTCTAGGCCTTCCACAACATTAGAAAAAGCTATTAAACATTGATCTTCCATTTTGATAAAAAATCAATCCAGAATATTCACGTTATCCTCATACTACCAATCGATCCTTTTTTTAGGACACAATGGGTATCTTTTAAAATTACTCTATCACTTTGTTATATAATACATCCTCTAAGTTTTCTTTTTCCTAAAAATATGTTTAGAATTATTTTTGTGACAAGCACTATTTGAAATAAAAAATTTAATTTGATTAATTATATATTAAACTTACTTGTTTTAGCCCTTATTCCCACCAACTTCAGAGGACTCACCTTTAACCACAATTTTTTTTAAAAAGTTTTCTCTGATATTATTCAAACCACTTTGGTATCTAACAGAAATAGATTGCGTCTTAGATAGACCCACTTCATTAATAAACAAATTTTACTCTAGGTCTCTCATCATATTTTACTACATATCTAAAATCATCTTTTTGTATTGATTTCTTAAATATAAGATAATTAACTATTAAATTAATCTTCTTTTTATTCATCTAAATTATTATTTTCCTTTAATAATTTTCATTTTTTCATTTTTGATATTTTTATTCTACTCAATACGAGATTCCAAATATATTTCAACACACACTTGAGTTTTGTTCTCTCCTCTCCATCATCACTACTTGAGGAGTCAAAACTTCTTTCAACATGGGACATAAGGTTGAATTCACTATTAGATTAGATTCTTGATTAGGTGTCTATTTTATCCTTTATACTCATGAAATTTATTTTCTTTCTTATTGAATATTTCTTCATGTTCATTCTTTATTTTTTGGGATTTGTCATATTATTCATAAGTTTAAAATTATAAAACCTTATTCTTTGAATAACAGTTTGAAAAATTTCTAAATACATTATAGTTATATAACCTTAAAGGTTTATTTCCCTTTTCCTTCCATTTAACCATTTGAGAAGATTTTATAAAACTATAACAACACTGTTGAAGTCCTCATCATCTCCCTTATCAATATAATTACTTGATTTTAAAACTTCTTCATCCCTAATTTTTCCCTTTCTCATGGCCTCAGAGGCCATACTATATTTTTTATTGCTTGTTGAAAGTAGGCGCCATTATCATTTGATGAGAAACAAAAATAATTTTTAACTCATTTAATGTCATGTCACACCTGAACTTTTAAATTAATATGATTTTATTATTTTATAGGACTTTGAAATTTTCCATCAAACTACGGATCAAGCCTGTTTTAAATTTTTCCATTTTGTTGATGAATGAATGCTTTGCCCTTGACACATCCAGTGCATGCGCAGGGCGTTTCTAAAGCTGTGCGGATTTGCCCTGGTCACCGTGCGGCCTGCCTCATGTTTAATATGGATAAATAAAATGATTTTAATGATGTATTTTAATAATCATAATTATGGTAATTATTATTATTATTATTATTATTATTATTATTATGCCCACCAAGTTTATTAATATAGCGTAATTATAATTAAGTTATTATTATTAACTCTCCATTAATTTTGTTAAGTATATTAAGTATATTAATGTCATATTAAATTTATTATAATTTTTATTATGATTAAAAATAATAATAATATTACTGTTTAGTTTATAATAATTAGTATTATTTTATTATTATTTTTATTATTGGAATTTAAAAAAAATCCATATTAAGTTTATTATTATTATTATTTATTAAATTTATATTTATTTTATTGTTTTTTTCTTTTATTTTATTTCTTATCTTATTTCTTTCTTTTCTTTTATTTTTTTTATTTCCTTCCTTTTCTTGTTTTTTTTTCTCCTTGCTATCTTCCTCCCTGTGCGTCGCGCACAACACCCCTTCCCCCTCCTCTCTTCTCCCAGCTCGCGACCCTACCCCCTCGCAAACCCTAGCCAGTGCGCCCCTCCTTCTCCGGCGAACCCCCTTCAGCTACCCTCCCTTCGCCGGACCAGCCTCACGCCACCCTCCCTAGGCCAAAGCTGCGCTGCCCCTGTTGCTGCCGGCCTCCCTCCTCCCACCCGGCCTCCCGACCTCCTCCGACCCCTGCCGCAACCACGCCGGCCGCCCCTGTTGCTGTCGCTGACCATCGCCCATGCGTCCCCCGACCTCTTCCCTTATCTTCTCCAGCGCTCCTGCCCCCGCACCACCAGACCCATTCTAGACCCTTTTTCTAGCCATTTTTTTGGTGCGGTGTTCTTCCAACACCCCTCCATTGTCATTTGTCAGCTTCCGGATCCCCTTCTGTAGGTGAGTTTCATTTCTGTTGATTTTTTCATGCATCCTGTTGATTTGTGATTAGGGTTTCGTATGGGGTTTTGTCTGATCTTGTTGATTTTGTTTGATGTCTTGTTTTAGTGTTCAATTTTGATTTTATCTGGTCCTATTATTGTTTTAGGGTTTGATTGGATTTGGTTTTGGAGTGTGATTGAGGTGCGGTGGACTTTGCGCACCAAATTGGTGATGTTGTCTTACACCGAGTTAGGCGGTTCCTCATAAAATTATTATTTGATCAATTTTTTTGTGAATTTAATTGATATAGAATTTTACTTGTTAGTTTGCATGTTGTGGATCCTATTTTGTTTGAGTTTTAATGTGTATTTTTTAGTAGTATACTTTTATGATATAAGTGTGTTTTATTTGAAAAACCCAAGTCAAGCTTCTTATCTCTATTTTATAAAATGTATTGTTGGTTTATCAAAGTGTGTAAAGGATGCAGTTAGTGTTTTGGTGTGGTTTTAATGCGTGCTTGGTTGCTGAAGTTGGATTTGGGTGTGGTTTTGAAACAAGAGCCTCAAACTATTTTCTATAATTGTTTTATAAATTGTGTAGTTCATTTTATACCATGTGCAAGGGTGAAATTTGTGTTCTAGTGTAGTGTCTATATGTGTGTAGCCATGAAAGGATATTTTATCATGTCTTTGGCATTTTGAGTCATTCGATTCATTTTGAAAACTCTTTATGAAATTTCCTAACGGTTTGCTTAATCGAGAAAATGGTCATTTTAATTATGCAGTTGGTTATTTTAATTGTGAGGGTGTTGCAGATTGAGTTTTTAATGGGGTTTTATTGATCGTCAATTTTCAAAATGGAATTTGGGGTTTGTGTTTGTGTCTTGTTGTGCATTTCTCAATTTCTATTGTAAATTCTTTTATGATTTGGAAAGTATGTTTTAATTTCTTTTGTTGTACGTTTGGTTTTAAAGTGGTTTTTCCTACTTAAATTTGAGGGTGTTATTGATGTAAACCCTGGATGTTGTGAAAAGTTTTATGGGTTGTTCAAGTGTTTGAAATTGTCTTTATTAAATTATTTGTGTAGTGCGTTGAACCTCGCTACGATGGTTTCAAGTTGCGGGTGTCAGGAATGCCTACACGTACATGAATAGGGTAAGGTATATATATATATATGACCTCTTTGTACATATTCCCTCATGGTGCGGGGAATATGTGCAATGCAGCTAGGGGTGTATATATATATGTATTAATGCATGTGCGTGTGTGCACCAAGTGTCGGTTCGAGTGGCCATAGACAAGTAACGACATGTTTGAGGTAGGTCCTCTATGCCTATGCCTTTAATTTGAGATTCATAATTGCTTGTTGTTTTAAAAATATGTTTTACATTTATGCTATATACACATGATATGAAATCAGGTTACGGTTGCTAGAAATGATTATGCATTTGTTTTGAAAATTGAAGTGTATTTCAATTGCTATCGGTCTTAAGTGACCTTTTCATGAAAAAATTGATTTCCTAAGTGGTTTTGAATTGGTATTGTGTATTTCCAAATGTGTTTGGCCTTTTGGCCGGTTAATTGTAAAAAGTATTCCCTTATGTAATAAAGCCAGTTTGGAACCTTAATAATGTTTTATGAAAAAGAAAAAAAAACCTCTCTTGTGGCACGCCCCTTTTGTTTTAAAAAATGATTTGTATGTTGAAAGTGTTATGATGTGCCTATCGTTGAAGTTTATGCATTGTGTGATGTGAAAGAGGGGGAATGCGCTTAAGGAGGGAGAACGGTGGTGAGAGGTTGAATGGGTTTTTGATAAAGAAAATGTTATGTTCATATATGTTTTCATGATAAAGAAAAACTCACCCCCACATGAAATAGAGCACAATGGGAAACCCAGGTATCTAGGTGGGTGACCAGGACTAGTACGCTAGATGACACGGCAGAGGTTCTTCCCGGTTTGTCTAGCAGGATTGACGCAACAACACTAACTAAACATATGAATTTCTGAGGTTTGTGGCCTTCTAAGCCACGTTTTCTGAGGGTCATGGTCTTCTAAGACACATTTCAATGAGGTACGGGGTCTCTAGGTTCCCACTTGTTCTAGCTGCCTATAGGGTTTGTCCATGGTTCTCATTTGTGACATGCTTCTTGCGATGTAACTTTCTTTTCAGTTGTTTTATACTTGATGCTTTTTTTGCGAAAACCATATTTTAATCCAAACTGGTTTCCTTTCATTTGGAACATTAATGCATGCTTGAAACCAATTTGGAAGTGAAATGCCTTAATTGGTAATGCAAACTCATTACTTGAATTTGAAAATAAGGAAAACACTATTTTATTATATCTTATTTTTCAAACTGGCATGATTGGATTTATTACTAAAGGCTGGGGCGTTGGACGTGGTTATTTTTTTGGCATTCCTACTGAGCATCTCAGCACTCATGCCTACTCTACTTTTCAGTTGCAGGTTTTAGCTTTGGGTCGCTGTTGGGAGCGAGTGTGGTTTACGCTCCGTGTTGACCCACGAGGTCACTTAAGGTATGTCACGTCGCTTCTTTAATTTTTTTTCTCCGCTGCCAAGTTATTCAGTTTATTTTTCCTTTATTTATATGCTTGTTCAGTTTATGTTTATTTATCTTGTTATGGTCCAAACCATTCCCAACTGGTTTTTTTATGCCCGGCACTAGTTGCCAGCCCGTGGGGATTGGGAACGCCCTCCGGGCCATGTCGCGGACCGGGTCGGGTGCCGGGTCGGATGACGGCCCGGCCTGGTTCGTGACAAAATGGTATCAGAGGAGGACCTCCTTATTTGGGGTGTCAAGTAGCTTGGTGGTTAGGTGTGTCGGGACTCGAGAGGTAGGTGCGGGAAGGACGTCATGAACCCTTGCCCGTCCCGAGACTCGAGTTGCCAGTGGTAGTTCAGGATTTGAATTTTCTTCTTTGGATTGGTATGTGTGGATGAGGAATGACCAAGGAAGTGAGCCAGTGTTACGCGGCAGACTTGCATGGAGTAGCGACCCATGTACAGCTCAAGCACACGCTTCAAGATACTTCCTGTGGTTGATGCTCACTTGGAGCATGGCCTGCTAAGCTGTGTTACCAGGTTGCTATAACCACTAGTCCCTTATTTTTGGATGTTTTAATGTGAGTTTTGTTTAACCTTCATTTCAGTTGGTGTGAGTACATCTCAAAAATGAAAATGGATTTTTTTGAAGGTGTTTTCAAAAGGGAATATGGTTGTTGGAGGGGAAAAAATGGTTTTTTTAAAATGGAAAATGTTTTGGAATTTTGAAACGTGTTTCTTTATTGACAAGTCACTTTCTCAAATTGGTTGGGGATTTGTGCTGTGTGCTTAATGGTATGTTTTGGAAATTACAATTGTCTTGAATTGACTATTGGTATTCCTATGAGTGATCACATACATTGAGGTACACATGTGGCAAGTGGGGAATTGGTGATGTGAGTGGATGGGTGCTTGAGCTAGCACAGGGATATGTATGTGTGAGACTTCATGGGATACCGATGGTGGATATTTAAGTTGTTTTGTTTGATGAAAGATGGTTTTCAAAAAGGGTTTTTCAAATGTTTAGAAAAGTGAGTGAGAAATTTTTTAGCGTTCTGTTTTTGTGTTGGGTATTCTTTTTCGTGAGTTCTTGGTTTTGACGTACTGAATTGTGGTTGGAATAGTGATTTGAGTTTGAGCTTTCGTTTGTGATTGAGGTGTGGAATTTTGATTTATGATGAGTTTTGATTTGGATTTGTGCCCCTTGTTTTTGAGTATGCCACCCAGAAAATTCCCAGAAGGTTCTAGTGAGTGACTTCTAGTTTTTGGTTCTACCCAGACTCATAGCGGAGTGGTGGAATTGAATTCTTTTCGGTTATTGTAACACCCGAGATTTTTATGAGTAATATTTTGTTTTTATGTATCATAAAAGGAATCTTTCACTACACACTTTCTTGGCTTACTTTACATGCAATCACGACCTTCCTCGATAGCTTACGTCGTACGCAATACTGAGTTTCACTAAACAACGATATGCTATTAAAATATTATTAAAACTAGCCGTTATGAATAGTAATAACCACTTTTTGAAATTTTATAAATTTTATTTTTCAAAATGGACTTCATTTTTGGATTCGGAATACCGAAATTAGCCTAGTGTGAAAATTTGGTATTTTTCTGAAAACTTTCAATTTTTGATGAATAGTGAAACCACTAAGTGGTAGGTTAAAAACTGAATTTTGCATAAAACTTAATTTTACCGCTTCTGTGAATGGAATTTCGAAAATCCGATTCACATGGTTGATATCAGTATGTAAAATGTGGTTCAATGAGATAAAAATAATTTTTTTAGTGAATAGTAACTTTTTATTTTTTTTTACCGCGGTTAATAGTAAATAGGGTAACTAAGGGTAAATATGATATTACTATTACCCTAACACATGTCTTAATTATATTGGATAAGTTTCATTCAACCAAAAACAAACTTAGGAATAAAATATGACCATTTAGGCCCACTTGGGTTAGATTAGGACATTTATTATTAATTTATTTAAAGAAGGGTTAAAATAGTTAAAATCAAAGTTTAATAAGTAAATAATTTTTAATATGGGGTTATAGATAAGATAAATTCTACTATAAATATAAATTATAAAGATAAAAAGATTTCCTACATAATGGTATTTTATTTGTAATTTTTAGACATTAAATAATTTAATTTATTTATGACACAATGATGATGCAGTAATTATCTTATTAATGAAATATTGACATAATTGATGTTATAAACACCAAAATAAATGTAATTTGAGACTTTTTATGAATTCCAAAAAATTTCTAGGTTACTATGATATATTAGTGTTTATTTAATCAACTTGGTTCGAACATATAATTCTGTTATGACTTTCACAAAAATCATATATCAAATAGTGTCAAAATTGACACAAAATAGTTTTTAAATCAAATATTATATTATTAATTGTTATTTTATTTCTAAAAATCTAAGGTTCGGCCGAATGACTTATATAAGGATATATATATTAATAATAAACAATTTGGGGTTCGTTTGGCATGTTATAGTAAGTGTATTAACCATATAGTGAAAGAAAACAAAAAGACACGGTAAAAGTTAAATTATTTAACTTAGAGTTAAATCTAATTGGTAAGGTTAAAATAATACCCTAAACTTGTTTAAATCCTATTTTTTGATAGGATTTCGACCCATCCCCACTTTAGCTTCGAAATAAGACCCTTTGAAACCATTATAAACCGATTTTGGCTTTAATATAAAATAATATTTTGAGATATTCCTAAGGTGCCCCTCTCCTCCCTTATAAAAGGGCACCTCCTCCCCCTCCTCCTCACAACAATTTGAGCACTCAAGCTCGGCCAAACCCTGAAATTTTCTCCTCTCCACTTCCCTAGAATAATACTAGAGGTCCTGGTCTTCTTCAAAGACCAATATTAGTTCCCTAAGTGGGGGATTCAAAGAGGCGTTCCAAAGAAGAGGTAATATCCATTACCGATCTTTTCAATTTATTTCTTTTTCAACTTATTCTTCATTAGTTATTTCATGATAAAGTAATAACATAAGTATTACTTACATACTGATATGTTATTATAAATTTGAAACAACCCTAATTCACCTTCTATCCATCCTACGGAAAAAATGAAATCACCGCGCGTGCGTACGTACGGAATACCGTCTCCACGCCGTGGTGTAATCTATTTTCCACCATCACCTTACAAGGATGGGTATAATGGTGTAATGAGTAACTATTTATGATTATTATAAATTAATATTGATACCGAAATAATATATATATATACTCCAATACAGTTCCACGATCATAGGAACGATATCATCACTCGTGCGTACGTACGGAATACCGTCTCCACGATGTGATGCGACTCGTTCTACATGATCATCATTACATAGTAATTATATAAATGAATTGAATGAATAAATATGATATATGTTACACTAATACCATTCTGGATATAAAGTATCTATAACCTTAAAAGAAAATAATAATTTATTCGGCAAAACACGCATAAAAACAAAGGGCACACTACTACAAAAACGGGCAAGGGAAGCGCGCCCTTATAACAGCGCTAAGCAAAAACGCTGATAAAGGATACCCTATATCAGCGCTAATATTACAGCGCTGAAAAAGCTAATTTTTATCAGCGCTTTCTTAGCGCTGATAATATAAATATTTATCAGCGCTAGAAAAGCGCTGATAAATATGATCTGTATCAGCGCTAAAATATTAGCGCTGATACAGTTGGTCTTTATCAGCGCTTTTTGAGCGCTGAAAAGGTTTCCTATATAAGCGCTAAAAAAGCGCTGATACAGAACACCTCTATCAGCGCTCAAATTTCAGCGCTGATATAGGGTATCCTTTATCAGCGCTCAAAAAGCGCTGATAAAAATTATCTTTATCAGCGCTAAAAAAGCGCTGATAAAGAGACCCGGTATCAGCGCTATAATTGTAGCGCTGATACGGGGAATCTTTATCAGCGCTTTTCTAGCGCTGATAAATCATAATATTATCAGCGCTAGAAAAGCGCTGATAAAGCTAGATTTTATCAGCGCTTTTCTAGCACTGATAAATCATAATATTATCAGCGCTAGAAAAGCGCTGATAAAGCTAGCTTTTATCAGCGCTATAATTTTAGCGCTGATAAAGGTAGCCTTTATCAGCGCTTTTTTAGCGCTGATAAAACCTTAGACGACTTTTTTATAAAGTCGGTCGCACAGTGCCCTCGTTTTATCGCAGCTAAAGCTCTCGCGGAACCGTAACCCTGCTACTCTTCTCCCGAATACCGCTGCTGTGTTCGCTTCGCCGGAGCTTGCCGCCCTCGGTACAGTCGCCGTCCTCCGCCGCCCGCAACACCCTCGGCCGACCTCCACCGCCTGCCGCCCTCGGCTGCCCGCAACGCCCTCGGCCGTCGTTCTCTGCCGCCCTCGGCCGCCCTCCGCCGCCCTCGGCCGCTCTCCGCCGCCTCCGTCGCCCTCCGCCTCACTCGGCCGCCCTCGGTCGCCCTCCGCGGCCGCCTTCCGCAACCCGCAACGCCCTCGACCAACTAAGGGTATGAATTCTATTCTAGTTTTATTTATTTGTTTCAAACATTCATGGAATCCCTTCAAGTTGTTATGGAATGTATAAAACCTACTAGAATTTGTCTTATGTAATGGAGAGTTGAGGCATGGTGTAGTTTAATGTCCTAAAACCAGGACCTTTGTGCAGGTTTCCATTTTGTTCTGATAAGGAGGGGAAATGATTCACCCTTTTCACTATAGTATAACCAAGAATGTTCTACCATAATCATGCATGAGGGGGGGGGGTGGTAGATGTAAATTTTAACCCAGGGGTTCATGAATCCAAGGATTGATATGGTACTTAAATGTCATAGGGTGTTTGATGGTAGTAAAATCCATTATTGAGGACGAAATTGTCTTTGGTTGACATGCCTTTTTAGTGGGAAACATATGCAGATCCACCAGTGCATATTGTGATTAGTCAAATAAAGGTGACCTTAGGACGATGACCGCTCATTTCCGATGGCCATGGAAGGATATGAGGATTAAGACCTTTTTGTGCATAGTGTATGGTTTTTGAAAGGAAGAGACCTTTTTGGCTCCGACATAGTGACAATGGGGAAATTTATGTCTCATGAATAGACCCTAAATATGATGTTTATGTATCACCATGTTTCTTGTGATGGAAAGAATCAAGCTGTACATAGATATTTTAAGTTAAAACTACATGCATGGGTCTAACCCACACAAAGGGAGGGGGAATGTTTAGTTTTTGGGGTGTCTGGACTAGAACATAATGACTTAGGCATTACTATAGAATCAAACCAACTATAGTACTTGAAATCATGCATTTTAGAATCATGCAATTAGAACTATGGTAGAACTTTTTAGTGTCATATTGTGGGGACTGATTCCTTGAAAATCCTGAGTAACTTAATGGAAAATCAGTCTAAGATAATTTGACATGCGCTGGACATGAAGGTGGAGAAAGGTGTAGACTATGACACCAGGGATTCTCGAATCGATAAGAATAAGTCCATGCACGCAACTTTTTACCATGCACGCAACTCTCTTTACAAACTCCTATTGAATGCAATTCTACGCGATTCAAAGCCTCATATTTTCTATAAAAGTTGAGATACTAAATTAAGGGGGTATCCTATTATTTATAATCGTTTCTGAACATGAACACATGTTTATCCCAAAGTGTGTAAAACCATGTTTGATGTCACATTAGGTGCATACGTATCTTTTTCTCCTAATAGAGTGATAGATAATCATCTTTTTAGTGAATCTAATATTCTTTTTTATGAATCTTGATTATAGGTTAGACTACTTGATCTCCTTCCAAGGAAGTGGTTCCCTTCTACTATATTTGGAAGTCTTCTTTTGTGTACTTGAACCATAAATACTAATATTTGAGATTCAAATAGGATGAAGATGAATAAAGATTGGATGGATTCTAATCGTTTAACAATAGAGTACGAGAACGGAGTGAAAGAGTTCATCAAGTTTGCAAAGGATCACACAAAGGATCCTTCTCAAATCCTTTGTCCGTGTTTACGTTGTTGTTATTCTAGACTACTTACTCCAGAGGAGTTGGAAGAACATTTGATATGTCACGGAATAGATCGGAGTTATAAATGTTGGAATAAACACGGAGAAAAAGCGAATGTAGCTACTGGCTGGGATAAAACTGCGTTTTATGGATCGTCAGATATGAATACAAATATAGATAATGAAGAAGACCGTATGGAGGATGTGATTACAGATGTCAATGATGATGAAGATCGTATTGAGGAAATGACAAAGACAATTCAAGATGAACCCCGTGATTGCCCAAAATTGTTTGAGAAGTTAAAGAGTTGTGCAAAGACGCCATTGTATGCTGCTTGCACTAAGTATACAACATTGTCAGCTGTACTGAAGTTGTATAAATTGAAAGCAGGCAATGGATGGAGTGATGTCAGTTTTACGGAACTACTTTCTCTCTTGAATGACATGCTTCCGGAAGATAATGAGCTCCCAAGCCGGACGTATGAAGCTAGACGAATGCTACGCTCGATGGGAATGATTTCTGAAAGAATACATGCCTGCCCGAAAGACTGTATATTGTTTCGAAAGGAGAACAAATCACTTACAGAATGCCCAAAGTGTGGTGCTTCTCGATACAAGAAAGATAAATCCAATCCTACGAAAGTTGTATGGTACTTTCCAATCATTCCAAGGTTTAGGCGTTTATATGGAAGTAAAGAAACTGCAAGACAATTGTCGTGGCATGCAGATAAAAGAAATAAAGATGGGTTATTACGTCATCCGGCCGACTCTCCTCAATGGAAGAAAATTGATCATGAGTATCCTGAATTTGGAAAAGAGCCGAGAAACCTTCGTCTTGCGTTATCTACAGATGGAGTGAATCCTTTTGGTTTTCAAAGCAGCACTCATAGTACATGGCCTGTTATGTTGCTAAATTATAACTTGCCACCCTGGTTATGCATGAAGCGAAAATTCATCATGTTATCTATGCTTATATCAGGACCAAAACAACCAGGTAACGATATTGATGTTTATCTGACTCCTTTGATCGAGGATTTGAAGTTATTGTGGGACTCAGGTGTAATGTTGTATGATGCTTATAAAAGTGAATACTTCACGTTGAGAGCGATGTTGTATGGGACAATAAATGATTTCCCTACTTATGGAAATTTGTCAGGCTATAGCATTAAAGGAACTCAAGGGTGTCCCGTGTGCGAAGAAGATACAGAATCAATTAGGTTGAAACATTCATCGAAATCTGTGTTTCTAGGACATCGTAGATTTCTACCTCGTCGTCATAAGTACCGATCTTGGACGACATCATTCAATGGAAGTTCAGAAAAACGCACAACACCGTCTCCACTAACAGGTGATCAGCTGTTTGAGAAAGTAAAAGATATGAACACTGTTTTTGGTAAACCATTTTCGAAAAACCTTACGAAAATCGGTTGGAAAAAGAGATCAGTTTTTTTTTGAATTACCATACTGGAATTGTTTGTACGTCAGACATTTTCTTGATGTGATGCATGTGGAAAAAAATGTATGTGATAGTGTTATTGGAACGTTGCTAAATGCCCCTGGCAAAACAAAAGATGGAATTAAGGCAAGGTTGGACATGGTTGACATGGGAATACGAGAAGAGTTGGCTCCCGTGAAAGGTGAAAATCGAATGTTTCTTCCTCCTGCTGCTTATACTCTTTCTAGGGCAGAGAGATATCAGTTTTGCAACTTCTTTAATGATGTAAAGGTTCCAGAGGGGTACTCATCAAATATCAAGAACATTGTGTCAATGAATGATTTGAAGTTAAAAGGTTTGAAATCACATGATTGCCATGTTTTGATGCAAGATCTAATTCCTATAGCTTTACGTTGCATTTTACCCAAGAATGTTCGTCATACGTTAACCAAACTTTGTTTCTTTTTCAAAGCTATATGTAGCAAAGTTTTAGACCCGGGGAAATTGCCAGCTATGGAAAAAGAAATTGTCATCATATTATGTGAATTAGAAATGTTCTTCCCGCCAACATTCTTTGATATGATGGTTCATTTGATGATTCACTTGGTGAGAGAGATTCGACTTTGTGGTCCTGTGCACTATAGATGGATGTATCCTGTTGAACGGTATATGAAGATTTTGAAAGGATATGTCAAAAATCGAAGTCGGCCAGAGGGTTGTATAGTGGAGCGATATATTGTTGAGGAAGCCATTGAATTTTGTATTGAATACCTATCTGATGTGGAAAGCATTGGTCTCCCGAAATCTCGTCACACTGGACGCATTGAGGGTGAGGGAATTTCTGGAAGAGAAGTTGTAACAATCAGTATTACAGATCGGGAGCAGGCTCATCTTTATGTTTTGCATAACAGTTGGGAGGTTGCTCCATATATTGAAACTCACAAAGAAATTCTTAGGCAGTTGAATCCATCGAGGGCTGAAAAATGGTTAGCAGATACACATAATCACCAGTTTATAGGATGGTTTCAGGACCATATTTTTAAGCAGTTGGATGAAAATCCGAATTCAATTTCAGAACGACTTCGATGGCTAGCCGCTGGACCAAGTGTGTATGTATTATCTTATAGTGGGTATGTAATTAATGGTTATACATTCTATACGGATGAACATGATGAAGAGAGTACCATGCAAAATAGTGGAGTTACACTAGTGGCTGAAGCGATGCATGTTTCTGGTAGTAAGGATATAAATCCAATTTATGCAAATATGTCATACTTTGGCATTATCAAACTAATATGGGAGTTGGATTATACGACATTTCAATTGCCGATTTTTCAATGCAAATGGATTGATAACAATAGTGGTGTTAAAATAGATGAATGGGGATTTGTGAAAGTTGATTTTAGTAAAGAAGGGTACAAAGACGAACAGTTTATAATGGCATCACAAGCGGTACAAGTTTTTTATGTTCCAGATCCCGCAAACCGAAAGTGGTCGATTGTTCTGTTATCGTCCAAAACTATTGAGGGTTCCGATGAAAATTCAGTTGAGGATGATCCTTTTAGTGGTACGTCACAATCAATTCAGAGCGGTCCCAATGCAGATGATGTTTTGTATGTTAGAGGAGACCACAATGAAGGGATTTGGATTGTCGATAGAGGTGTCAAATCTCTTCAACCTTTGAAAAAAAGAAAGAGAGTTCAGTAAACAGGTTATATTTTGTTTGTAATATAGATCTTGTTATCTCATGTTATTATCTTATCATTACAGAATTTATGTAATTTGAATGAACTGTTCAACCACTTTTGCAGATAATGACTTCTGCACATTCTGGTGCTCCTAACCTTGAGACTGAACAAGTCTCTCAAGCAGCTGCTGCTGCGGCTGCTGCTGCTCCTGCTGCTCCTGCAGCTCATTCTGCTGCTACTGTTGCTCCTGATGCGGCTCCTGCTGCTCCTACTGTTGTGACTCATACTCCTCCTCCTGCTGTGGCTCCTGGTGCTCCTGATGCGGCTCCTGCTGCTGCTCCTGCTGCTCCTACTGCTGCTCCTGCTGCTGCTCTTGCTGTTGCGGCTCCTTCTCTTAGTGTTGAGGTCCAACAACCATCAGCACATGCCGTTGATATCATAGTAGATGAACATATAGATGATGTTGATATCGATGAAATGGTCGGGAATGAAGGACCGAAGTCGCAGAAATCACAGGTGCGTCGTAGTTTGACAGTGTTAGCCAAAATTCTTAAGGCGAAAAGCAAAGGCATCAAATTTGAAGTCGGATGGAATGCACGAGGCCAACATGTGAATCCCAACAAGGCTATGTTTAGCAGTTACATTGGAGTTGTCACTCGGCAACGCGTGCCGATTGACGTAGATTCATGGCACCATGTTGTGTCCGGGTTGAAGGCTGTGATCTGGGAAGAAATTACGGTAACATTATGAATTTATTTTTTTAATTAACTAGCAAATAAAATGATGAAACAGTGTCTTACTCTTCTCAATCTCTTGCAGAGTACATTTATAGTAGACGACTCACACAAGGATTATGTACTAAGGCTTGCAGGAAAGATTCATCGAGGTTTTCGTACTATTTTAACAAGATGTCACCTGAAAGATTCTAAAGGTAAAATAAACCCGCACCCACCCATTGTCTATGCGCACCTGATATCCCAAGAAGCATGGGATGCATTTATTGGCCGTCGTGGGGATGAGAAGTTTCAGGTACATTGTGAGTGATAATACGTTGTTTGAGGATACCTGTATTCATCACTTTGATTGTCAATATTTCATTTATGAAACAGAAACTCTGTACTGAAAATAAGGAACGTGCATCAAATCCAACATACCCCTATCGTAAAGCAAGGATGGGGTACGCTTCATTAGAAAAGAAAATGGTACGTATTGTAAATTTACAGTAATATTGTTAGGTGCCAATAAACAACATCATAATTATCTTTCTATGTTTATATGTAGATTGATGAATCTAAAACCAAATGCACTTCTATCCCACGTCATGTGCTATGGAAGGAGGCACGTGTGAACAAAGAAGGGAAGTTAATAGATGAGAACACACAAAAAGTGTGGGAAATATGTGTAAGTATGACACGATGATAAAAAGATTTGTTTAAAATTGCTATTACATAAAAATAATTAGTTTTTTTCCTATATCTGACAGTCACAGGAATCAGCTACTCCTGTAGCTGATACAGACCTATTATCGACGGCTTTGAAGCAGCCGGAAAAATACGGTCGTGTCAGAGGTGCAGGGTTTGGGGTGACACCCCGAGTATATTTTGAGAAGAAGAAAAAAATAGATGATACAGAGAAAAAATTGGAACAAATGAGCGAAAAAATAGCAACCCTTGAAGAAAAATTGCAATGGCAGGGAGAGTTGCTAGCAACTTTTATGGGTGGGAAGCAAAGGGAGGACACAACTCAGGAAGAACCACCGCATGAACATCCTTCCCCACCCCCCACCAGCTTTGAGGCGAGCCATTCACCTAAAAAAAATGTCTTAGCCGTGGTAATCAATATTCTAATAACGGTTCCCATTAAATATGAATCAGACAAACACTGATAATTTATCTGTACTGATCTTCTACAGGGTGATAATGATTGTGATTTATATCTGTCAACACCCACCTATCACCTTGTAGCGAGGGCTACAGTGTTCAATATCCCAGATGCCACACTGCATAATAGACCACTTTCAAAAGATCATCTGAAAGTGATGATTACTGTAGCTCATGAGCCAAATGCAATGCTACCTATTCCACTTGATGACGATGATATTCATACGGTTGAAAAGGCTATTGGGACATTCATTGCATGGCCGACAGAACTTGTAAGAGTACATGCAGACAAAGAGGTATTTATTTCCTTTTATTTTCAAGCTAAACCCTTAACAATTAATGAAAAGAGTGTCTGAATCAATGATTGTTGTTATAGACCGAGAAAGGAAAGGGGGTGACTAACATCGGCTCGAAACCATCTAAAGGATCGACCAATCGATCCCAAGGAGCTACTGAAAGCACAATAACACCACCTGTTCTCTTTCCACATTTACTAGCATTGAAGACTCATGTGGATACGAAGCTAAAAGATGGTAATAGTCATATAGTGATTTTCGAAGATAATATATACGGAGAGGAAAGTCAAGATTTCGTTGCTGCTGAAAATGTAAATGAAATCCTTGAAAACGGTTGGTTAGGCGTCACTGTTGTAAATGTATATATGAGGTATGTTTCCATGAATTGATTTTCTAAAAGCTGATCTAATGTGCAAATTATGACTAAATGCATTTTATATTGTTGACAGACGCATTTATGAAAAACAGTTGAAGGGATTTTCCCATGAGCCAAGATTTGGACTGGTTAGTCCTCATATCACATCAACACACCAAACAAAAATAGAGTCATCAAAAAGGGATGCAATAGTGAAGGACTTGCTGAAAACATTTGAACGCAAGATTACAGATGACAGACTTTTCCTAATACCAACCATGCAGGGGTAATACTCTACGATTAAAGCATATCAATTATATTTTCACTTTTTTTATTACTTATTCCTTTTTGTGTTTTTAGGAAACATTGGTTGCTAATTGCGGTGAACTTGGATACTCCGAAGATTTACTTTCTGGATTCAAAGCTAGGATATCCATCAAACCGACCATACATGATGGAGTTTGTGAATCTGTAAGACACTACATCTTACGTTTTAGGTCTAAACATCAATTTATATAATATATATTATCTTTTACTGAGGATTCTGTTATGATAGGGCGGTGTACCAATATCGTCTAAATCATGGTATGAGGACAGGGGCTAAGCATAAGGAGCCGAGCAAGTACTACGTCTGGACAAATATCAGGGTATATATAATAAAATTTCACTATCCAAACACACCTCAACACAAGTTATTTATTCTCCTAATGATCAATTTTTTTGCAGTGTCCAAAACAAACAAACGATAATGATTGCGGTTATTATGTTTGTAAATTTATGAAAGAGATCGTTTTTCATCAGCAAACTAGCATCCCTAAAGAGGTATTTTCAAAAACAATTACTAGTTCGTTTAAGTTATTTATTAATTCTTTATTTTTTTATTTTGCAGTACTACTATGACTCCCGAAAAGCCTCATACTCACAAGACGATATAGATGTGTTCAGAAACGAGTGGGCCGCATACCTGATGACAGATTGTACACAAATACAATGATGATCTGACTTGGGGACATGTACAATTGGTGGTCATTTTTGAGAGGGGTTAAGGGGATCAAAAGATAAAATATTGTTGTATGTAAATGTTCGTAGCAAAATTGTAATTGTTATTAAATAAAACATTCTTTCTCCAATGAGTCATTTTTCCATTTTAACAGATGATATGCACCAGCAACATGCAAGAATGTTGAACCACTAAAATGGTCGCTCTCTTGTTTAAAATGGACACCACTTTAATTGAAAACAACAACTGACCTACGGAAATCCGACCAGACGCATCTGGATTGCCTTCATCCTTTAGGAGAAGGATCCACGGGTCCTTGGTGACGTGTACGAGTCAACCCCGCCTCAATCCGAGGCACGGTGTGACCGCTACCACCCAAAGGGTCGCTCTCTTGTTTAAAATGGACACCACTTTAATTGGAAACAACAACTGACCTACGTAAATCTGACCAGACGCATCCGGATTGCCTTCATCCTTTAGGAGAAGGATCCACGGGTCCTTGGTGACGTGTACGAGTAACATGCAAGAATGATGGACCACATTTCTTTGGCCTTTGGACAAAAAAACCAGTAAAATCTCCAAAATACCTTCATATCATGCATGAACCAGTAAAATCTCCAAAATACCTTCATATCACGCAGTTCTGAAAAGAGTCACTATTTAAAAGAAAGTCACAAATTTAGATACATCTCGAGATGGTCAGTTGTTGATTTCACTTAAAATTAAGTCCATTTTTAACAAAACAGTGACACAGTGAGTGGTGTCGGCCACACCGGGCCTCAGATTGATGCGGTGTTGAATCGTACACGTCACACATGAGTCATTGATCATTGTGAAAAAGTATCAACGCAATCAGAAGCCGTTAGATCGATTTGGCATATGTACGTAAAATATTGTCCATTTTAAACTAAATACATACACTTGGAGTGATACCGGTCACACCGCGCCTCGGATTGAGACCCCACCCTTTCCCCTCGGCTGTCAAAAATCATAACCAGATAGTCGAAGGGTGATTTTGACAGCCGAGGGGAAAGGGTGGGGTCTGAAGACATTGTAGGATATGTCGAAGGGTGATTTTGTGTGTGACTGGTATCACTCCAAGTGTATGTATTTAGTTTAAAATGGACAATATTTTACGTACATACGCCAAACTGATCTAACGGCTTATGATTGCATTGATACTTTTTCACAATGATCAATGACTCCTGTGTGACGTGTACGATTCAACACCGCATCAATCCGAGGCCCGGTGTGGCCGACACCACTCACAGTGTCACTGTTTTGTTAAAAATGGACTTAATTTTAAGTGAAATCAACAACTGACATACGGCAAACCGACCAAACACATTGGGATTCTATTGAAACTTAAGGACAACTATCCATGGGTCAAATGTGACGTGTAAGATTCAACCCCGCCTCAATCAGAGGCGCGGTGTGACCGGTATCACTCCAAGTGTATGTATTTAGTTTAAAATGGACAATATTTTACGTACATACGCCAAACCGATCTAACGGCTTCTGATTGCATTGATACTTTTTCACAACAATCAATGACTCATGATACATAGAGAAATTCACTGGCCACCTTCGAGAATGATCTGAAGCACAAACCATGACAACATTATGTTTTTAACTTCAGCACCTCAATTGAGAATGTGACACCTTTCAGGACTTGGCGCCATTGTATGTCGTTTCGTCCACTGAATGGGTCTATCCTTTTATTTAATTTTTTTAACTTCAGTCAAATATTCTAGAAAGATGTCGCGGCAGATCCTTCACCATTTTGTTTTGCTGAACATCTCATTACATTGTTAAAAAAAAGCAGGGTGTCTTGCATGGGCAATACGTTCTTGTATTGAAGATGATGCACTCCCATTTATTCGAACCCACATGGTTAATTATTTTGTTTAAGCCTAATGATTGATTTAATTATTGTGGAACACATAATCATGAAAATCGTATGATGGTTGTACCCAGATAGGACTCCAATTCATTGGTTAAATCTATTGTCTCATGAGATGTTATGTATGAGATTAGGGAGTAAACCTAGTCCATTAAAATGGGAGTGCATCATCTTCAATACACGAACGTATTGCCCATGCAAGACACCCTGCTTTTTTTTAACAATGTAATGAGATGTTCAGCAAAACAAAATGGTGAAGGATCTGCCGCGACATCTTTCTAGAATATTTGACTGAAGTTAAAAAAATTAAATAAAAGGATAGACCCATTCAGTGGACGAAACGACATACAATGGCGCCAAGTCCTGAAAGGTGTCACATTCTCAATTGAGGTGCTGAAGTTAAAAACATAATGCTGTCATGGTTTGTGCTTCAGATCATTCTCGAAGGTGGCCAGTGAATTTCTCTATGTATCATGAGCGTTCTAATGCATATCTTGTTTGGAAGATCATTGTAGTAGACAACGATCTAAAAGTGGGGGATGAGTGCATATCTGAGCATGTCTTTAGTAGTGTCCCTCAAAATGTCTTTAAACTGACCATCTTGAGATGTATCTAAACTTGTGACTTTCTTTCAAATAGTGACTCTTTTCAGAACTGCGGGAGTTAACATTTCTCCAACATATTCACACACAAAATCACCCTTCGACATATCCTACAATGTCTTCAGACCCCACCCTTTCCCCTCGGCTGTCAAAAAAACCTAAAAGACCATGGCTAGCAATGATCATTCCAAAATGCATTTAAACTGAAACCTTCCAGAAAAAAATAGAGTAGAATACTTGCAAGTTGTAACTTAGGTCGCTTTGCACAAGCCGATTTCCACATTGTTTGTAGCAACCACATTTGCTCCAACACTCTAATGATCTTCATTGCTT
Source organism: Viscum album (assembly GCA_963277665.1). Taxonomy (NCBI): domain Eukaryota; kingdom Viridiplantae; phylum Streptophyta; class Magnoliopsida; order Santalales; family Viscaceae; genus Viscum; species Viscum album. The sequence goes on along the minus strand of OY728132.1, from coordinate 1,823,163,219 downwards.
CATGTCTTTTATACTCTTCCAGAAACCCTTCTCTAAGAAGGTCAACTATCGTGTATGCATACTCACCTTCAAATGTGACGTGTACGAGTCAACCCCGCCTCAATCTGAGGCCTGTTGTGGCTGACACAACTCCAAGTGCCTCTGTTTTGTTCAAAATGGACTTATTTTTAAGTGAGAAATCAACAACTGACATACGGGAAACCGACCAAACGCCTTCGGATTGTGTTGACACTTTAGGACAACGATTCATGGGTTATATGTGACGTGTACGACTCAACCCCGCCTCAATCCGAGACGCGGTGTGACCGGTATCACTCCAAGTGTATGTATTTAGTTTAAAATGGACAATATTTTACGTACATACGCCAAACTGATCTAACGGCTTCTGATTGCATTGATACTTTTTCACAATGATCAATGACTCATGTGTGACGTGTACGATTCAACACCGCATCAATCCGAGGCCCGGTGTGGCCGACACCACTCACAGTGTCACTGTTTTGTTAAAAATGGACTTAATTTTAAGTGAAATCAACAACTGACATACGGCAAACCGACCAAACACATTGGGATTCTATTGAAACTTAAGGAAAACTATCCATGGGTCAAATGTGACGTGTAAGATTCAACCCCGCCTCAATCAGAGGCGCGGTGTGACCGGTATCACTCCAAGTGTATGTATTTAGTTTAAAATGGACAATATTTTACGTACATACGCCAAACCGATCTAACGGCTTCTGATTGCGTTGATACTTTTTCACAACAATCAATGACTCATGTGTGACGTGTACGATTCAACACCGCATCAATCTGAGGCCCGGTGTGGCCGACACCACTCACAGTGTCACTGTTTTGTTAAAAATGGACTTAATTTTAAGTGAAATCAACAACTGACATACGACAAACCGACCAAACGCATTGGGATTCTATTGAAACTTAAGGACAATGATCCATGGGTCAAATGTGACGTGTACGAGTCAACCCCGCCTCAATCAGAGGTGCGGTGAGACCGGTATCACTCCAAGTGTATGTATTTAGTTTAAAATGGACAATATTTTACGTACATACGCCAAATCAATCTAACGGCTTCTGATTGCGTTGATACTTTTTCACAATGATCAATGACTCATGTGTGACATAACATCGCATCAATCCGAGGCCCGGTGTGGCCGACACCACTCACAGTGCCTCTCTTTTGTTCAAAATGGACTTATTTTTAAGTGAAATCAACAACTGACATGCGGCAAACCGACCAAACGCATTTGGATTCTGTTGAAACTTAAGGACAATGATCCATGGGTCAAATTTGACGTGTAAGAGTCAACCCCGACTCAATCCGAGGCCCGGTGTGGCCGACACCACTCAAAGTGCCTCTATTTTGTTCAAAATGGATTTATTTTTAAGTGAAATCAACAACTGACATACGGGAAACCGACCAAACGCCTTAGGATTGTGTTAACACTTTAGTACAATGATCCATGGGTCATATGTGACGTGTACGAGTCAAACCTAGGGTGGATTACATGGCTTTCCTACATGGAATATATCCCACTACACGTCTTTAATGAGCCAGCTACGCAGTTTATCCCTTGTACAGATACACAGGAAGAATCACACGAGATCGACGTCATGTACTAACATAGGGCAAGGGTGCATAAGAGGACACAAGATCAAAGGGTAACACGTATATGTTTTTTAACATGCCATGTAATTTCCTATTGATATGACATGTATATTCACACAGGCAGCTGAACATTGGAGTTACCCAGGGTAAAGCGACAAGGCATGTGACCCTTTAAATGACACATAATTTTATGTACCATGATTGATCTCTTTGAACACTATATCAAGGACATATTTCATTAGGGTTGGCTCCCATGATCCTTCCTAGGATGGTTTTGGTATCTTTTCCGACTTACGGTAGTACGATCGCTTCAGCAGGACGTCCTAGACATAGTTGGAGTCTCTCTGAAAGTCCTGGAGTGAGATCATATATCTATTTTTGAGGTCCAGGTAGAGTCATGTATCAACGCAACCAATCCTACCAGACATTGATCCTATATATAGAATGTTAATCTTGATGTCTCATTACAGTACCCCAATTTATGATATGTTACCTTTTTTGTATTAATATACATAATTACTAAGGGTGATGGTTGGGAGAGTTAGGATATCCTTTTTATGTATTGCAGAATGATTCAAGGAGCACGGGCTCTGCACGATTTGTCAAAACCAAGTGGCAATCCAAGGAGAAACAATGCATAGTGGAATGTTCTAGTATTTATCTTCTGAGTTGTGTAGGAATATTTTGTGATACTATGTAATGAGGTAGTTTTGCTTTCTGGGTAGATGGTATCTAACTCATGGTAAGAACACTGTTTGGTTGGGTTGTGATCGGTTGATGACATGCTTGTGGTTGATATACTGGTTTTTGTGCAGGTCTGTGGTTGATATACTGGTTTTTGTGCAGGTCTGCTCGGCTGGCTGTACTAGTGCAGGTTTTTTATTAGCAGCAGGCAGGGATTTAACAGCGCTTTTTTAGCGCTGTTAAAGGCGACATTTAACAGCGCTAAAAAAGCGCTGTTAAAGGAGATATTTAACAGCGCTAAAAAAGCGCTGTTAAAGGCGACATATAACAGCGCTTTTTTAGCGCCATTAAAGGTATCCTTTAACAGCGCTTTTTTAGCGCCATTAAAGGTGACATTTAACAGCGCTTTTTTAGCGCTGTTAAAGGTGACATTTAACAGCGCTAAAAAAGCGCTGTTAAAGGACCCCCCCTTTATCAGCGCTGAGCTTTACAGCGCTTTTCTAGCGCTGTTAAAGCCCGATTTTAGCGCTGTTATTGCCCGTTTTTGTAGTAGTGGCAATAAGGACCCGAGTAACATGTAACAATGAAATATTACTAACAAGAAGCTAAGAATATAAACATATATGATATCATATCAATATGTATGATTCTGGAATAAGTCAATAACATTATTTAAACCATTATACAGGAGCTTCGGACATGTACAAAGCAAATCGGACCTAAGGTAAGGGAAAATATCACAATCTCATTTTTATCCAAGATTGTTTATACTTTGGTATTTACTGGGGTGTATTTTATCATCCACATCCATTTTTACTCAATATGTAATATTATTTCCATCCACCTACAATTGTTTAAATCCAATTTTACCCTTCGGTGAGTTTTTAGTAAAGAATATGAAAGGAATCTTTTGTCGTTTTTTCATACGAGGTACTTTTTGACTTTTCCGACAAAAGTACGAAGAATGTTTTTTTAACTTATACGGCAAGAATGGATTTTTAAAACATTATTTCCAAGAATCTTCCTTTATAAGTTTTCAAGTTTATTTTTAATCAACTTCTTTTATTTTAAAGTCGTATGACATGTTATGAAAGGAAAAATGTTTTTGAAGTAGAAAGGATATTTTCCTCAATAATGGAGTTCAAGTATTTTATCAAAACTATTTTCCATCTAAGATAATAAAAGGGTTCTATTTTTATCCCTATTATTACATGGATTTTATTATGTTGTGATGGAAATATTTTTATGAATTCCTTTATCTTATATGAATTGTTTTATGATGTCATGTTGTTTAAGAATTCCATTTTTATTACATGGGTTACGCTATGATGTATGGTTTATGATTATGTGGCACACATAAGAAAGGATTCATTATGAGATGGGTGGGACCTATATCTCCCTCCAATGCATTGGGTAAAGATTTTATATCTCATGAGATAGACATGGCTGGAACGGTAGGTTATACCGGTTCAGTGAAACAGGACTGAAACGAGGGTGACTCGGTTCAGAAAGGGACTTTGTCCACTAAGATAGTCTTGGCAATGAGTCATGACTAACAAGAAATGATGTTCCATGATTATGTGTGCATGACACAAAGTTTCAAGTTTCATGTTATGATTATGGGGATCTCATTTTCACTTCTATGATTTATTCCATGTTAAGATATTATGATCTCTTTTGCAGGTTATGATTTTCAAAAAGATATGATATGATTTTTATTTCCTTTATTTTCCCTTGCTGAGCATTTGAGCTCACCCTTTTATGTTTTCTTGTCCCCAGGTCAGGAAGATGGATATTAAGTAGAGTATGCTAAAAGGGACCCTAGATATCATGAAATAAATGGGAGACACTGTAGAAGATTTATGAACCAGTTGTTTATGTTTCCCAGTTTCTAAAGACACTATACCTAAACGGTCCTTTGTGGTTTTGTCATATGTTGTAATAAGTGTGCTTCAATTTTGAAGTATTAACAATGTATGTAAAGTATGGGTCGCTATAGTTGGTATCAGAGGAAAGGTATAGTCAACCTTTGGAAACTAGGATGTGAAAGCCTTAGTAAGAACCATAAGGATAAGTCTAAGCATAGAACACAATCTTAGTGTTTTATAAATGGCCATGAATACCCTAGGATAAGACCTTAAGTGTGAAATTTTATCCTTGATTATGTGGTTTTCCTATTATAATTAGTGCTTCTCACACTATTCTTCTTGGTTTTAGTCAATGGCTGGAACCCGAAGGAATTGTGTTAATGCGGAATGCGATGGGAAATGAAATGATTGTCCCCCTGAGCAACCAAACGATATGGGAGCTGGAATGCAAAATCTTGTAGCCATGCTCACACAACTTTCTCAAGCTATGAATCATGCAGGACTTCCAAACGAGCAAAGGAAGGAGCAACATTCTGTTGAATCCTTCATGAGGCAGCGTCTACCTTCTTTCAGCGGGTCTACTGATCCATTAGTTGCTGTACAATGGATTAGTACTACTAAAAAGATATTTTCAGTTCTTCAATGTTCTGAACATGATAAAGTCATCCTAGCAGTGTATCGTTTGGAAGGAGATGTTGATCAATGGTGGAATCTTATTAAGAATACGAGGCAAAGGGATGAAATTGAGTCTATGGAATGGGACGAGTTCAAGAACTTATTTTTCAATAAGTACTTCCCTCGTATTCTCCGAAAAAAGATGGAGAAAGAGTTTCTTGAACTGAAGCAAAGGGATGATGAATCTGTTGGTACCTATGAAGCAAATTTTACAAGACTTGCAAGGTACGCTTCTGGTATTATTATCCAACCTGAGAGTAAGATCGATCGATTCTTTAGTGGATTAAAACCAAGTCTTCGAAGGGTGTTAGCCATAAGGGACTTCAATAGCTACGAGGAAATCGTTCGATGTGCTCTCAAAGTCTAGATGGAGATTGGAGTAACCCATCAGTCACATGGGTTTGATAAGAAGAGGAAGATGGAATTCAAAGGAAAATCAAAAGAGTACACTGAAAAGAAGATGATCTTTCCCTTATGCTCAACTTGTGGAAAGAAACATGGAGGGAGTTGTCTTAAAGGGACAAGTAAATGTTTTAAATGTGGAAAGGAAGGTCATCGGGCATTTGAATGCCGCGATAATGGGAAGAAGATGTCTAATGACGCAAACAAAGGAAGGGATACACAGAATGAACCTACTACAATTCAATGTTTCAAGTGGAAGGAGATGGGGCATTATGCCAACCAATGCCCAAATCCAAGGGTTGATGATGATGGTCGACGTCAACAAAATCTTAAGGCTAAAGACAATGGAAAGTCACATGCAATTTCTATCAGCGATGTGGAGTATGATAACGAAGTGGTGAAAGGTACACTTACCATCCACTCTAAAGTAGAAAATGTTTTATTTGGTTCTGGATCCACCCACTCTTTTATTTCTGAAAAATTTTCTAAGGGTATCACCATATTACCTCAACAATTAGATGTTGAGTTAGCTGTGACAACACCTAATGGCACAACAGTCGCATCAAAAGTTTATAATTCTTCTCCGATCGAAGTTTGTGGGAAAGTGCTTCCTGCAAATCTTGTGATCCTTCCTTTAGTGGAATGTGATGTGATTCTTGGCATGGATTGGCTTTCTCTACATGGAGCTCATATCAATTGCCAAAGAAGGGAAGTCACATTTCATATTCCAGATCAATCTACGAACGTCTATCAATGCAAGGATGAACATAACCTTCCAGTGGAAATTTCTTCCATCTTATGGGTATTGATTCCACTAAATGAAGGTTATTTATCTCAAATGGTTGGTGAGAAACTCACGATTAATAATATGCCCATTGTACGGGAGTTTGATGATGTCTTTCCGGAGGAATTACCGGGTCTTCCACCAAATCGTGAAGTTGAGTTTTCAATAGAACTCGTACCAGGTGCTTTTCCAATTTCGAAGACACCTTATAGAATGGCCCCAATTGAGTTGCAGGAATTGAAGAAGCAACTCCAAGAGAATCTTGATAAGGGATTCATACGCCCTAGTGCGTCACCTTGGGGAGCACCTATTCTATTTGTTAAGAAGAAAGATGGATCAATGAGACTCTGCATTGATTATCGAGAACTTAACAAGATCACTATCAAGAACAAATATCATCTCTCATGCATTGATGACTTATTTGACCAACTACGCGGAGCTCAATACTTTTCCAAGATTGATCTTTGTTCAGGGTATCATTAATTAAGGGTAAAAAGGGAGGATATACCAAAGACGTCTTTCCGTACAAGGTATGGACACTATGAATTTATAGTGATTCCATTTGGTCTTACTAATGCCCCTGCTATCTTCATGGATCTAATGAATAGAGTCTTTAGAGACTATCTCGATCAATTTGTGGTAGTCTTTATAGACGATATTCTTGTCTATTCAAAGCGCAAGGAAGAGCATGAAGATCACTTGAGAATTATATTGAAGACCCTGAGAAAGGAGAAGATTTATGCCAAATTTACCAAGTGTGAATTTTGGCTTCAGAAAGTTGCATTTTTGGGTCACATAATCTCAAAAGAGGGGATATCTGTGGATCCAGCAAAAACAGAGGTTATCGAAAGATGGTCAAGACCAACAACAGTAACTGAGATACGAAGTTTTCTTGGTTTGGCTGGATATTATCGACGTTTTGTAAAAGATTTTTCACGATTATCTAATCCACTCACCAAGTTGACTCAGAAAGGAGTTAAGTTTGTTTGGACAGAGGAATGTGAAGAGAATTTCAAGGAGTTGAAAAGAAGGTTATCCAGTGCACCTGTGCTCACACTGCCTTGTAGTGGAGAAAGGTTTGTGGTCTATAGTGATGCATCCAAGAAAGGATTGGGGTGTGTTCTTATGCAAAATGATATGGTGATAGCTTATGCCTCACGACAGTTGAAAATCCATGAGCAAAATTACCCAACACATGATTTGGAGTTGGCTGCGGTAATCTTTGCATTAAAGATTTGGAGGCATTACCTTTATGGTGAAAGGTGTGATATTTATACTGATCATAAAAGTTTAAAGTATATTTTCACACAAAATTAGTTGAATATGCGTCAAAGAAGATGGTTGGAGCTGATTAAGGATTACGAATGCTCAATCCATTACCACCCTGGGAAAGCAAACAAGGTGGCAGATGCATTAAGTCGACAAGACCATGCTAGTTTATCCATGATGAGGATCACAAAAGATCCAATATTTATGGATTTACAAAGGATGGATCTTGGAATTATAATGGAAGGGGAAAAATCTTATCTTTCTCAAATGAATGTTCAACCATCTATACATGTGAAGATTAAAGAGGCACAGAAATAAGATTTCGATTTACAAAAGAAGGTGAGAAATGTTCCTGAATTCAACCTTGATTGTGATGGGTTAATAAAGTTCAGGAATCGGGTTTGTGTTCCTCCCATCCCCGAATTAAAGAAGGAGCTGCTGGATGAGGCTCATAGTTCATCATTATCTATTCATCCTAGAAGCACGAAGATGTATAGGGACCTGAAGGAGTACTTCTGGTGTGATGGCATGAAAAGAGATGTTTCTGAATATGTCTCTCGATGCTTGGTTTGTCAACAAGTTAAAGCTAAGAGACAAAAGTCTAAGGGGATGTTACAACCATTACCCATACCCGAATGGAAATGGGAAAACATCACTATGGACTTTGTCACGGGAATTCCGAAAACATCCAAAGGCAATAATGCTATTTGGGTCATAGTTGATCGTCTTACAAAGTCTGCACACTTCATTGCTATTAGAGAGAATTTCTCTCTAGATCAGCTTTCCAGGATATATGTAAAGGAAGTGGTAAGATTTCATGGAGTACCACTTTCTATTATATCTGATCAGGATCCGAGATTTACCTTGAAGTTCTGGAGAATTCTTCAGCATACTTTGGATACAAAGTTGAGTTTCAGCACTGCTTATCATCCCCAGACAGACGGTCAGTCTGAAAGAACAATTCAAACCCTAGAAGATATGTTGAGAGCTTGCTCTATGGATTTCAAAGGAGGTTGGGATCAACACCTACCTTTGGTGGAATTTTCTTATAATAATAACTTTCACTCCATTATTCAGATGGCTCCTTATGAAGCTCTCTATGGAAAGAAATGCAGGACTCCAACTTGTTGGGATGAAGTTGGGGAAAGAAAGCTATTAGGACCTGATCTCATTGATGAAATGGCAGAAAAGGTCAGATCTATTCAACAACACATAAGAGCAGCTCAGAGTCGACAGAAAAGTTATGCCGACAACCGAAGAAAAGACTTAGAGTTTGAAGTGGGTGATAAAGTGTTCTTAAGAATATCTCCCTGGAAGAGGTTTATGAGATTTGGAAAGAAGGGGAAGTTGAGCCCTAGATATATCGGTCCTTTCGAAATACTGGATCGTGTTGGGAAGGTAGCTTACCGATTGGCGCTTCCACCAAATCTCTCTCAAGTTCACGATGTGTTCCATGTATCTCTCCTGAGAAAGTACATACCAGATCCTTCACATGTACTCAGCTCAGAAGTTGTACCGCTGGAGCAAGATCTTTCTTATGAAGAATAGCCGATAGAGATTCTGGATAGTAGCGAAAAAGTCCTACGAAACAATACCACTCGCTTGGTGAAAGTTTTATGGAGGAACCAGTAACTTGAAGAAGCTACATGGGAGCTTGAGGATATGATGAGGGAGAACTATCCTCATCTGTTTGTTACAAAGTGACGAATTTCGAGGGCAAAATTCTTTTTAAGGGGGGTAGAATGTAACACCTGAGATATTTATGAGTAATATTTTGTTTTTATATATGATCAAAGGAATCTTTCACTACACACTTGCTTGGCTTACTTTACACGCAATCACGACCTTCCTCGATAGCTTGCGTCGTACGCAATACCGAGTTTCACTAAACAACGATATGCTATTAAAATATTATTAAAACTAGCCGTTATGAATAGTAATAACCACTTTTTGAAATTTTATAAATTTTATTTTTCCAAATGGACTTCATTTTTGGATTTGGAATACCGAAATTAGCCTAGGGTGAAATTTTGGTATTTTTCTGAAAAATTTAAATTTTTGATGAATAGTGAAACCACTAAGTGGTAGGTTAAAAATTGAATTTTGCATAAAACTTAATTTTACTGCTTCTGTGAATCGAATTTCGAAAATCCGACAGACACGGTTGATATCAGTAAGTAAAATGTGGTTCAATGAGATAAAAATAATTTTTTGGTGAATAGTAACTTTTTATTTTTTTTACCGCGGTTAATAGTAAATAGGGTAACTAAGGGTAAATATGATATTACTATTACCCTAACACATGTCCTAATTCTATAGGATAAGTTTAATTCGACCAAAAACAAACTTAGGAATAAAATATGACCATTTAGGCCCACTTGGGTTAGATTAGGACATTTATTATTAATTTATTTAAAGAAGGGTTAAAATAGTTAAAATCAAAGTTTAATAAGTAAATCATTTTTAATATGGGGTTATACATAAGATAAATTCGACTATAAATATTCCTTATAAATATAAAACGATTTCCTACATAATGGTATTTTATTTGTAATTTTTAGACATTAAATAATTTAATTTATTTATGACACAATGATGATGCAGTAATTATCTTATTAATGAAATATTGACATAATTGATGTTATAAACACCAAAATAATTGTAATTTGAGACTTTTTATGAATTACACTAATTTTCTAGGTTACTATGATATATTAGTGTTGATTTAATCAACTTGGTTCGAACATATAATTCTGTTATGACTTTCACAAAAATCATATATCAAATAGTGTCAAAATTGACACAAAATAGTTTTTAAATAAAATATTATATTATTAATTGTTATTTTATTCCTAAAAATCTAAGGTTCAGCCAAATGACTTAGATAAGGATATATATATTAATAATAAACAATTTGGGGTAAGTTTGGCATGTTATAGTAAGTGTATTAACCATATAGTGAAAGAAAACAAAAAGACACGGTAAAAGTTAAATTATTTAACTTAGAGTTAAATCTAATTTATAAGGTTAAAATAATACCCTAAACTTGTCTAAATCCTATTGGTTGATATTATTTCGACCCATACCCACTTTAGCTTCGAAATAAGACCCTTTGGAACCATTATAAACCGATTTTGACTTTAATATAAAATAATATTTTGAGATATTCCTAAGGTGCCCCTCTCCTCCCTTATAAAAGGGCACCTCCTCCTCCCCCTCCTCCTCCCACCAATTTGAGCACTCAAGCTCGGCCAACCCCTGCCATTTTATCCTCTCCACTGCCCTAGAATAATCCTAGAGGTCCTGGTCTTCTTCAAAGACCAATCTTAGTTCCCTAAGTGGAGGATTCAAAGAGGCGTTCCAAAGAAGAGGTAATATCCATTACCGATCTTTTCAATTTCTCTCTTCTTCAACTTCTTCTTATTTAGTTGATTCATGATAAAGTAATAACATAATTATTACTTACATACTGATATGTTATTATAAATATGAAACAACTCTAATTCACCTTCTATCTATCCTACGGAAAAAATGAAATCACCGCGCGTGCGTACGTACGGAATACCGTCTCCACGCTGTGGTGTAATCTATTTTCCACCATCACCTTACAAGGATGGGTATAATGGTGTAATGAGTAACTATTTATGATTATTATAAAGTAATATTGATACTTAAATAATATATATATACTCCAATACAGTTCCATGATCATAGGAACGATATCATCACTCGTACGTACGTACGAAATACCGTCTCCACGATGTGATGCGACTCGTTCTACATGATCATCATTACATAGTAATTATATAAATGAATTGAATGAATAAATATGATATATGTTACACTAATACCATTCTGGATATAAGTTATCTATAACCTTAAAAGAAAATAATAATTTATTCGGCAAAACACGCATAAGAACAAAAGGCGATAAGGACCCGAGTAACAAGTAACAATGAAATATTACTAACAAGAAGCTAAGAATATGACCATATATGATATCATATCAATATGTATGATTCTGGAATAAGTCAATAACAATATTTAAACCATTATACAGGAGCTTCGGACACGTACAAAGGAAATCAGACCTAAGGTAAGGGAAAATATCACAATCTCATTTTTATCCGAGATTGTTTATACTTTGGTATTTACTGGGGTGTATTTTATCATCCACATCCATGTTTACTCAATATGTAATATTATTTCCATCCACCTACAATTGTTTAAATCCAATTTTACCCTTCGGTGAGTTTTTAGTAAAGAATATGAAAGGAATCTTTTGTCGTTTTTTCGTACGAGGTACTTTTTGACTTTTCCGACAAAAGTACGAAGAATGTTTCTTTTAACTTATACGGCAAGAATGGATTTTTAAAACATTATTTCCAAGAATCCTCCTTTATAAGTTTTCAAGTTTATTTTTAATAATCTTCTTTTATTTTAAAGTCGTATGACATGTTATGAAAGGAAAAATATTTTTGAAGTAGAAATGATATTTTCCTCAAGAATAGAGTTCAAGTATTTTATCAAAACTATTTTCCATCTAAGATAATAAAAGGGTTCTGTTTTTATCCCTATTATTACATGGAATTGATTATGTTGTGATGGAAATATTTTTATGAATTCCTTTATCTTATATGAATTGTTTTATGATGTCATGTTGTTTAAGAATTCCATTTTTATTACATGGGTTACGCTATGATTTATGGTTTATGATTATGTGGCACACATAAGAAAGGATTCATTATGAGATGGGTGGGACCTATATCTCCCTCCAATGCATTGGGTAAAGATTTTATATCTCAAGAGATAGACATGGCTGGAACGGTAGGTTATACCGGTTCAGTGAAACAGGACTGAAACGAGGGTGACTCGGTTCAGAAAGGGACTTTGTCCACTAAGATAGTCTTGGAAATGAGTCATGACTAACAAGAAATGATGTTCCATGATTATGTGTGCATGCCACAAAGTATCAAGTTTCATGTTATGATTATGGGGATCTCATTTTCACTTCTATGATTTATTCCATGTTAAGATATTATGATCTCTTTTGCAGGTTATGATTTTCAAAAAGATATGATATGATTTTTATTTCCTTTATTTTCCCTTGCTGAGCATTTGAGCTCACCCTTTTATTTTTTCTTTTCCCTAGGTCAGGAAGATGCATATTAAGTAGAATATTCTAAAAGGGACCTTAGATGTGATGAAATAAATGGGAGACACTGTAGAAGATTTATGAACCAGTTGTTTATGTTTCCCATTTTCTAAAGACACTATACCTATACGGTCCTTTTTGGTTTTGTCATATGTTGTAATAAGTGTGCTTCAATTTTGAAGTATTAACAATGTATGTAAAGTATGGGTCGCTATAGTTGGTATCAGTGGAAAGGTATAGTCAACCTTTGGAAACTAGGATGTGAAAGCCTCAGTAAGAACCATAAGGATAAGTCTAAGCGTAGAACACAATCTTAGGGTTTTAGAAATGGCCATGAATACCCTAGGATAAGACCTTAAGTGTGATATTTTATCCTTGATTATGTGGTTTTCCTATTATAATTAGTGCTTCTCACACTATTCTTCTTGGTTTTAGTCAATGGATGGAACCTGAAGGAACCGTGTTAATGCGGAATGCGATGGGAAATGCAATGATTGTCCCCCTGAGCAAGCAAACGATATGGGAGCTGGAATGCAAAATATTGTATCCATGCTCACACAACTTTCTCAAGCTATGAATCATGCATGACTTCCAAACGAGCAAAGGAAGGAGCAACATTCTGTTGAATCCTTCATGAGGCAGAGTCCACCTTCTTTCAGCGGGTCTACTGATCCATTAGTTGTTGTACAATGGATTAGTACTACTAAAAAGATATTTTCAGTTCTTCAATGTTCTGAACATGATAAAGTCATCCTAGCAGTGTATCGTTTGGAAGGAGATGTTGATCAATGGTGGAATCTTATTAAGAATACGAGGCAAAGGGATGAAATTGAGTCTATGGAATGGGACGAGTTCAAGAACTTATTTTTCAATAAGTACTTCCCTCGTATTCTCCGAAAAAAGATGGAGAAAGAGTTTCTTGAACTGAAGCAAAGGGATGATGAATCTGTTGGTACCTATGAAGCAAATTTTACAAGACTTGCAAGGTATGCTTATGGTATTATTATCCAACCTGAGAGTAAGATCGATCGATTCTTTAGTGGATTAAAACCAAGTCTTCAAAGGGTGTTAGCCATAAGGGACTTCAATAGCTACGAGGAAATCGTTCGATGTGCTCTCAAAGTCTAGATGGAGATTGGAGTAACCCATCAGTCACATGGGTTTGATAAGAAGAGGAAGATGGAATTCAAAGGAAAATCAAAAGAGTACACTGAAAAGAAGATGATCTTTCCCTTATGCTCAACTTGTGGAAAGAAACATGGAGGGAGTTGTCTTAAAGGGACAAGTAAATGTTTTAAATGTGGAAAGGAAGGTCATCGGGCATTTGAATGCCGCGATAATGGGAAGAAGATGTCTAATGACGCAAACAAAGGAAGGGATACACAGAATGAACCTACTACAATTCAATGTTTCAAGTGGAAGGAGATGGGGCATTATGCCAACCAATGCCCAAATCCAAGGGTTGATGATGATGGTCGACGTCAACAAAATCTTAAGGCTAAAGACAATGGAAAGTCACATGCAATTTCTATCAGCGATGTGGAGTATGATAACGAAGTGGTGAAAGGTACACTTACCATCCACTCTAAAGTAGCAAATGTTTTATTTGGTTCTGGATCCACCCACTCTTTTATTTCTGAAAAATTTTCTAAGGGTATCACCATATTACCTCAACAATTAGATGTTGAGTTAGCTGTGACAACACCTAATGGCACAACAGTCGCATCAAAAGTTTATAATTCTTCTCCGATCGAAGTTTGTGGGAAAGTGCTTCCTGCAAATCTTGTGATCCTTCCTTTAGTGTAATGTGATGTGATTCTTGGGAAGGGAAGGCATAGAACTCGATCCAATTGGAGGGGCGGGATAAGCGAGCTGGTGCTGGAAAGAGGGAATGGAGCAAGCTTCGGAAAGAATGCAGGCACCGGCGGGATAGGTTTGGTTATAGTAGCTAATCGGAGTAAGATGATAGGAAGCTTAGGTAGTGGGCGAGGAAAGCACACCGAAAATGGGACCCGAAGGCAAGGAACTGGAGGAGCAGGAGCACTACGACTACGTGGTCGGTATTTAGGACTCGGTGGTAATCAATAAGAAAAAGTATATTTCGGAACCCCGGTAAATGTAGCCAAATTCTGTAGTAGATGCATGGTGGATGGTATAGAGTCCCGGGTCGGAGCTGGAACCCGTAAATGGACGATACATAATCAGTATAATAAGGAGCATTGATGAACCAAAGATGTTACCAGCACTGCGGGATGACCAGTAGTAGGATATCTCCGATGAATAAGAAGCATATATAGCATCCTATTCAGTAGAATCAGAATAAACTCACTTTGGATATGTAGCTTCAAGCGGAGAAGAAACGTGTGAGTAACGGTATAGGCATAAAATCAAGAATCCGGAGGTCGTTCGAAACCCCAAAGAGCTATAGTAATACTAAATCCCGGAGAAGGATCCATGGTTGCCATCCATGGTTGGAAACCTCCTAGAATAAATATAAAAAGACAGATTAGCGGGTATGAAGATTCGATGGGGAAACCTTGGATTGGAGATGGGCGAACTCTCCGAATGGGTGAGGCTGCCGCCTACGGCTACTTGCATACCGTGCTTCTTCTCAGTGTTCCTGGTGGTCTCTCGTAACAGCATCCTTCTTCGGGGGATTATACCATGGAGCAGTAGGAATATTGGTGGTTGCTGGATGTAGTGTGACCATAGCAGCTATAGCTCAAATCCACTGAAGCCGTAAATAAGTAGTACCAGCGCTATTGGATCCTTTATTCTACCGGTTATGATTGTGATGGGGACTATTGCAAACCCATAGTCCTATGGACTTGGGCTTACACACAATCAACTCACTGGGCTTTAGCTACGGACTTAGGTTAGCAATCTATTTCGGGAGTTGAACACGGCTTCTTCGTCCTAGAGTTCGTCTTCCTGCTCCACTACCGGTGCCGGGGTTGCTCCTCCCCTGGATCCTATGACGGAATACTCGGTAGAATCATGATATACCAATCATTGGGGCATTAGCTACCTACGCTGTTCACTATGTTTCCCGTTCTTCTGCTAATATTCCTAATTTCTTTATACTTCCACTGGGTCCCTGCCCAGCTATTGTGCCAATACCTATGTTCAACAGGGTAGTTCTTCGTATCGCCTTTTATCGATCCTATCCGGTCCTCCGCTTCGGGTTGCGATCCAAATCCCCACTGTGTCGATACCAAAGACAATAAAATCATGAATTACCGGGACTACGAAAATTGATGTGATAAGAATGCCCCAACAACCGACACAACAAAAATTAGGCGAAGCCGGTGAAGCCTCCTCGGTATCTTATTGATCTACTCACCATATCTCCTACCTATTTCTTCGTGCCTTCTGGTTATGTTCTTGAGGTTTCTATTTCTACCTTATGGTATGGGTAGGAAGGAAGTATAGGAGGGAAATAAAGAGCGCAGCGGAAGGCGTAGCCTCCGAAGACTCTAAATCACCAAGTTACAGCTACTGGAGAACCAGGACTAAGATCAAATGCAAGCAAGTACTACTGGGTAAGCTCCTAGGAGCGAATAAGCAGCAGATAGATCACCGATTCGTTGCAACAATACCAACCTCAGTTCGTCTACTATCCCGATCCAGACGGAGACGAGGCGTACTGAAGAAGTGGAATGAGGCCTACTATGACTCGAAGAAGCACTCCAACGGAGTACCAGAAGCTAAGAATAAATCGACAACTATTCGGCTGTAACGGCGACAGCACTTGGCTCCTCCTCAGGGCCTTTGCAAGATTTGATTGATCACAATTCTGGTTATAACGAAAACCCCACCAGGAGTAGGAAACAACCATAAAGAATCAAGTCCTTGGCTTCGGTAGGAATCTATTGATACATATGCGGTATCATCATAGTATAGCTATACTATTCTGGAAAGCAATACATCGGGAACGGTCCTACCACCAAATGCTTCATTCCCACCCCTCATACCTTCTGACTCTTAGTTGGGTTTTATGCTTTTTGCAGATAAGGAGCTTTGCTCCGATACCGGAGAAAAGAGATGGAAATGGTAACTGGCCGGCTCCGGTAATGAATACACAACAACTGGGTCGATGGAGCCATACCTGGTGCCTTCGATTTTATCCGGACTTTGGGCTTATAATTGACTCCCATCCGGTTGTTTCCCTCGGTCTTGGTTCATTCGGTAGACTCCCTAGGTGCAGCTGCACCCATATCCGGTATAAAGCACTTAAGGAGAACTACGCGACATAGGTCGGGTTACTAAGCGCTGGTTTTTTCCCGCTCACCTATTTCCTCGCCTACCGTTTTTCACGGTAACGAACGACCCATTCCGGATGGAGGGAACGACAGGATAGCTCATAGTCCTGGAAACATTCTTTCTTTCTTATCGGCCGCGTCCTAATCATCATTGAAGAAGATAACTGGAACGAGGCCCCAGGTCAACCACAAGCATCGACAGCAGCGGGCCTACCCCACCCAATCCCAACGTTACCGACCCAGTTGCAGTTTCTACGAGTTCTCCGAATGGGTTGGTACAACACAGGAACTAGCTCATCCTAATTCTTAGTTTTACCGGGAGAAGTCTTGGCCCTTAGGGTATGCAATTGCTTTGTTCCATTATGGCGATCCTTCCTTTCCAAGATGCTGAGGCCGTGCACCCCGCGCCTAGCTGTTGTCCTATCTTTTTTCGATATGACTGGGAATTCACGAATGATGTTCTCTCCCCGCAACCTCCGAAACGTATTCAGCTATGGGGCGCTCGTTAGCATCGGCGTGCATATGATGTGCAATTGAATGTGGTGACGTTGCCATGGTAATCAAGCCATTACTATTATTTGTATTAGTGTTTCAATTGAACAACATGCTTATGGAATAGATCGCATATCCTTCTCTTTTTAATTAGTTTAAAAGTAGCCCGCCTTCTTCCTCGCTGAACCCGTCAGCACGAAAGTTGCCCCTTTTTCATGGGTCCATCACAGAGATGCACAGAGGAGCAGAACGAACTTCATATATCCCTTTTCTAATCAATCCAGAAACAAGATCGGACGTTATTCTGGTTCGTCTCCATTTTTGTGAAACTATTCCTCAAGCAAGGCAGCCTCGAAGGGTTTGTGTGAATAATGGAATGGTAAGTATTACTCATTTTAAAGTGTCCCACAGTGATATAATATCTTTTCAATCAAATGACGGCGGCTTCTAATGAGTGAAATTAGGAATCAACAGAATCTACGTCGGCGGGCAGTTCCAACAATATCTCTAAGTAAGTGATGCTCGATCCCTTTCACTCGACTTCTTAGAAAATACCAAGATTGATAAGTTAGCACCAAGATGTTAGCTTATACCTATTCTCGATCCAATCTCTGTAGATACTGTGCCACCGGCGTAGGCGCTACCACTATAGATTTCGGTCGCCGCTTGAACCAAGTCCACTTTGTTTGATTTTGTGTACAACAACCTTAACCGCACAAGCCTGGGCTAGGCCTATCTCCATCCCTAGAGGAGCCGTATGAGGCGGAAGCTCCACGTACGGTTTTGAAGCCGAGCCTTTCCAGCAATGGGGCTTAGGGACCGATATGATGATTGGTTTAGGTAGGGCGGCCGGCCTACTACGGGCACCTGTAGGGATTAGTGCGTGAGACCGCGATCCACAAACTGACGCATGGGACTCACCCTTGACTTAGGAATGAAGAGGGGAAACATAGCATGTCACAAGAGCGGGGCGAGGTTAGGAACCTATTGACTATAAAAGGAGAGGGACGCCTCGCGAGCTAGAGATGAGGCCTTTTGGCGAAGCCAAGTCAATTTCGGGCCACCAAACCCTGCAACTGATGAGAAGGCCAATTGGTTGATCTTATATAATCTCCCTGCCTTCCAAAGGTGCCTAGAGGACGGGCCAAACGCAGCAGAGCGACGACCCGGGAGCGGATCCCCGCCGGCAGGGGGACAGGAGACGGCCATCTCGAGGCACATCACGACCTACAGGCAACACCGGCGAGACCTGAGAAGGCAACCCGATTGGGAGTCAGAGGGTCCATAGTACCTTCAGCCTCCCGGTTCATCATTTTTTAAAGCGGATCGATTTTCTGCAACGGAAAAAAACGGAGCAGCGGCACAACCTAACGATACATCCAATACCCATGATCTGTGCCTAGAATGCGTTGCTAGATCTCTTCTCTATAAAGCTATACAGGCAACAACGAACGCGGCGATCTGCAATACTTCTGGCGTTGACTCCTGCTTTTCATACTTTTGGAGAACTTCCAGCTATCAAAGAGACGAAAAGGCATAGATAAAATACTACTCATTATCGGGTAACGTGGCGCGAGCGCGCTCTGTTGGCCTGGTATCGGGGGTTCACTGTTGCCCAGTGCTGACCACACTGAGAGACGCGAAAGCGCAGGTAACGCCAATTGGCGAAGTGGCTTACAGCATCCAACGCGGTACGAAAAGAGAGGTCGTGATGATATCATCTACGTCCGTACCGCTCCTCGTGGAGTAGATCCCACATCCAACCAAGTCTTTGACCAGGTGTTAACCCTCTAAGAAGAGATGCGCAAGATGTCAGTCAAAGACCCATCGGTATCGTACTGGCAAAACTGAGCTAAAGCTGGGTAGTCACCAGTTCTGTTACAACTTGCAGCGCCTTCGAGTTGGTCACGGAACAGCTGTAGTACGGCTTACGTTGAGTTCCCATCCTGATGCATTCGTACGCCTGATCTCTCGATCATTGCTACCGGATCTCGTATTTATTTGATTCATGGGGCCTTACTCTGTTTGGGATTTGGGGTTCATCAAAAGCTCACTGATTTCCTTCCTCCCTGCATCGTGATGATTCGGCCCTTCTCGAGATACCGCCAACATCTTCCCTCCGCTTCGCTACTGTTTTTTTCCTCTTATTTGTATTACCCATTATTGAATCAATAATTTTTATTTAATAAGCTCAGGAAAGAGAATTATAACAAAACATTCCCTTTTTCTTCGCTCTTCCGGAACCGGTACAGAAATGGGTACTTTTTCTACGTTGTTTACCTTAGTGACTGGGGGGTTTCGGGGAAGACCTATGTGGGGCACCTTTTGGGTGTGGGATGCTCGTTGAACCTCTGTATTCATCTTGTTCCTTATTTACCTGGGTGCACTGCGTTTTCAAAAGCTTCCTGTCGAACCGGCTCCTATTTCAATCCGTGCTGGACCGATCGCAAGGGTGGTTTCCCCCACAACAGTAGGTACCGAAGCTTGTGTCGAGACGTCAACCGAGATGCGAGGTTGTCCCGCTGCCCACCCTTTACTACCTTTTACGTTGATAAAGATCCTTCACTGGTTGAACGAGGGGCGGCTGGGGAGGACGGTATCATCTCAATGTCCTCAACAAGTGGGGTGAGAGGCAGTACGGAGCTTCATCGAAGCGGAGGTAGTAGTTGCTTACTATTCGTTTTGAGTTCAAAAGAACTTTTATTTATATTGCTTAATGGGAAAGCAGGGACCATAGTAGTACCCATTCCATTTGCCATTGCATATGCAGTCGAACCCGATTCAGCAACTATTGGGAGAGGAGCTACTTCAATCTTGGTTATTTTGGGTTATTCGGAATAGTCTCTAGCTGCATTTGAGCTTGATGCTTTCTGCCGGATAATCTAATCCCGTTGATCTACGATCCTTTGGCTCAGACCATGGCGTACTAAAAGGAGCGCTTTGCTCGCGTGCCATGCATTAAGGGGCCCTTATTGGCGTGCCAATAGGGAGTGGCATAAGTGTTGCATGAAATGGGAAACTCAAGAAAGGATAATCTGGTGTAAATGCCGTAGTAAGAAGCACTTCATGAAGCTTTGGGGTAGGAGTATGATTCTGTAGTAGGCGCAGCCTAGCGCTACTACCATTTTCCCGGTCTGCTGGGATTGATTATACATCTGATGGCATCATAACTGGGTAGGTCTCTTTCAAACCCGGATTGCGCTTTTATTGATGTGACTGGTTCCACCAAGGATCCATTGGGATCTATAGTTATAGCATAGTTAGTAAATATAGTAGTAGAAAGATCAGGCTAATGGCCATCGATAAGAAAGCAGAGTTTAAGCTCTTGTGCTACGCCCAATTCTGGGTATTCGATTACTGCTAGCAGTGAACCAAGAATGTGCGGATCCACCCTCTAAGAGCAGGAGATATTCGATACTGCATCGACTTATACTACTATGCCCGAATGCCCGGATGCTCTGTTCTTGACGCTATTTGTTGGTTCTTCTTTATAGTACTTACGGAATACCAATTCCATTGGTATTGGAGCTACAGTAATAAACGTAAACAGCCATAGGTAAGGTTATCGCTTGTACTAGAATTGGTATTTCTGCTGGTATAGTGACTGGTGGAAGGTCTGGTCTTCTTGCTGTTCGGTTGGAGCTAGAGCTCTCCCAGGTAGATCGTTTTGTATATCGTTGGGTTCCTCAGTGAACACTTCCCTATAGTCGGAACCTGAACCGGCTGAGAGCAGGGGTCAAAAAGCTTATCGATCGTGATGGTAAGGAGATACCACGATAACTACAAGATACATCTCCAATGGCTGCAAAGCCAATTCCTGTAGAAGTAGCATGAGAAGCAGCTGTAGATACGTCTTCTTCAGTCGATAATGCATCTCCCAGGGTATTTGGTAGGACTGTTGGAATCTCTATTGCAGCAACTGCCGCATCATAAACTGTATTCAGGGAGTAGCTACTGTTTTGTCTTTATTTTCTATTAGTCCAGGGTATCCGAGATCCACAATGAGTACTCCTCTAGCAGTTATGGTGAGTTATTTGGTTCCCCCCTTCAGTAGATCACCCAGTGATTCCTCTTAGTAGGACTTTTTCTGACTATGTTGTAGGCGTTAGCCGAAACTAACTCAAGTAGCTTTTATCTGCAGCCGGAGATATCGGAGATATCGTAGGAGTTGTATTCCATGTTGTTGCTACGCTAGCGCTCCGGTAGCAAGTAATTCCTGAATAAGCTATTACATCATTGGATGCAGTTGGGGATCCCGTTTCGGATCCTGGTATCGAGTAGAGGTGCCGTAGGACTATTAGAAGATGGCTTGAGATCGTTAGGTCTTATCCGGGGAAATGACTAGATTTGGTTGTATTTGGGTCTACTTCGGATGCTTTTGATTCTACCTCTGGGAAAGCTAGTGTTTACAACACCAGAGTTCCTATCTATGCTTATCGGTGAGCTCAGATGGAATGGGTTGTCTTGCTCCCTTAGTTCTATTTGATGATATTCCGGGTACATATTCTCTTGCTATTCGAAAGGCGTAGCTGAACCGAACCAAGACTATCGGGAATCAACTAAGTGGAACAATAATTCTCCGTATCGCCTTTGGTGTAGCTAAGGGTGTGGAAGGTGTCCCAAAGGTAACTAACAAGATACCCCGAAGGAACTAGTAGAACAATAAGCCGGCTTCACTACCAAATATGCTTTATGATCAGGATTCCTATAGCTAGAGCTAGAGGTCTTACTGTACCAGAATGGGTACTACAGCTCCATATACAGACATACCAGTCACTTCCATAGGCATCAAATAATGTACCCGTCTTACCAGATGGTGAATATGTTGTTACTGTAGTACAGGGATTGATTCTTCGTATTTCTTAGGATCTCTATCACCTTGGGCCAAGGACTTCGAACGGACTATCGCAAGGTAGTAAGAAACAAGAAAGCAAGCATAGATGATCATGGCTGCAGAAATCGATATGAGGAATAGCTAAGTGAAAGAAGACTGGAATTCCCTATAGCTCTAGCATCTTATGCTACTGGTCCGGATGTAAACTATGCATCGTCGTAGGACTCCTCTCCCATCACCATCACTCCCTACTTCTTACCCAAATTTCTCGCCGGATAGTTCTGGTAACTATCGTAATAGCAGATTGATAGTACTTTGCTAGCATTCTATGTGAATCGGAGCCAATGATTGATTATCTACCTAGTATTGACTCAGTGGTGTTTATGCGCCATTATCTAATTTACCACGTCGTACCATATACATAGTAGACCTTCTGTAGTATTCGAAAATAGCAGCTGCATATGAGTTCCTGGGTGAAGCGGCGTAGAACTCATATAGGAATCCTGGGATCCAACCGAAGTAGATTGATAGCATATCGTACACCCTGTAACTGCATCATAAGAACCAACATCAAGCTACTTTCTGCAACAACCCCAGTAGATACTGGAAGGGAGTATGAAACTATGGTAAAACCCAGCAATTGCGTAAGATAAGAAACAGATCTGGCACCGGGTGCGGATGATCTTTAGTGGAGGAATAAGTAGGTATATGCATGGTATCTGGTATCGGATCTGCTATCATATGCATATGGTTTACAAGTCTTGCTGTTCGTACTCCTGTTTGCACCTTCTGGTAGATCCTTATATATCGGGATCGTTTTATAACATTGGCGGGACTCTGGTAGCAAATAGAAAATCATCGCTTTATACCGTTTACGGGAAATATTATGCATTATCGGCAGTTCATACCAGAATTAGGCTTTTCTAGTAGTTTTCAATCATTGGTATTCAACTAACTAGTGGAGAAACAACTCCATGCAACTACTGATAGAAATTGACCGAGTACTTCCAATAACTATCCCGATACCAAGGTCAACCCATATCATCACTCCCCTACCCGGATCCTGGAACTTTTTCGCCGTACCTTTGCTATGAACTGAAATGGATCACTAGCCTTCTTATACTGACAATGAACCATAATAATAATCAATTCCTCCCCATATGGGGTTACACAGTGTTTCATAAGATGAGACATAAGAAGAGGAGATCTACCAATCCATCAAATGATGGGCGGGTAAATAACTGGATAAGAAGGAATAGGAGAGCTCAGGGGCCAAGAAACCGGTTGAAAAAGTGGGATATTTATGGAGACTATGACTGTATGTTTGAAATTGAGTCGAGTCGTTACCGGTCCGAAGGTGTGAGCTAATCAATCCCGGAGTCCCGTAGTAGATCTGCCAACTAAGAATCATAGCAGGCGGGGAAAGAATGGAACAAGCAGTAGAGAAATAAGATACTACTTGAGTTAGCTACCATAGTAGGAGGGAAGTGAGTCTAGATATATCACCCAGAGTCCTATGGACTTGGGTAGTTGCTACTGATAGCGCATGAAATGCATTTGGCTCTGGTACTGTATCGGTACCGGCGTATGATGATACTACAACATCTTCTTCTGGTTTTCGGTAAGTCCTTGATTTAGTTTTCTCCGTAGGCTGCTGCTTTGGTTTGACTTGTCCAATATGAGTTGTCTGGCCGTTCACATCGGCCTATTCCCTCCCAGTTGACAGTGCTTTCCCAGATGTACTACTAATGGAAAACATACATAAGGAGCCATAGAATATATCGAAAACCCAATACCCGCGGTCGGAGCACCAACGATAAGTTCTAATACCATATGCCGGATAATTCGCGTACTGATCCAGTTATGTACCAACTCATATATATAGCTATAGCTGTATTGGTAGATCCGGGAACACATAAGTAGCCTCAATCCGGAAGAATCACAGTGACATCATCAACAGAGTACCGAGCTCATACTAGGGCTCTAGTTGTTTCTACTTATGGACGGGGATGGATAAGGAACTCTTTCGGATGAATCGAGGACTCCTAGCCGTAGCGAAAGCACTAATACTGTGATAGAGTATACAACTCAAGATTCATCATCATATACAGAACCGAGCAGAACCGGCCATAGAGTACTTCTACGGTAGCTCCTAGGCTTGAAGCTTTAGCTGCCGATGTGTTTAGAATCGTTAGCGGAGCCAGGGGAGACGGGGGTGAAGCCCAGTCGGTGCCCAAACAATATCGCTAGAGTCCCTTCCGGAAGCGGGAGCGTACCCGAACCTATGGGAGAAGCTAAGACCACCGGTGTACAAGGTGGATCATGAGAATACCCAGTACTATACCAAAACAAGAGCATAAGCTCTAGCATCAACACCTCCAACTACGTCCCTCCTCGGTGCCGGAAGAATATCCGAAGGAACTACCGCAGAAATACTACTCAGTCAACTAGCAGCAACAGGTACATACTATACCAATAACATCGGCGTGCCATACCGAGGAAAGGCTCCGACAAACGATGGGATATTACAGCTATAGGCTTTCTTGCCACCGGTTCCTTAATACCTTCTTATTGTCGTGGCCGCTACTCTATCATAGTCACTTCGGGACCAGATCCGTACTACCGATGAACGCAGTGAATGGCTGGTAGACCCGGTGATTTAGAATCAGCTAGAGAAGCGTGAGAAGATGGAAGAGGTATGGTTATGGATCCACTCGGCTGTCTCATGAAGCTTGGCAGGGTCAACTATATTATCCGGCACTTCTAGAACTTCGTGTCGCCATGTTTGCATCTCCTCCATCAGATGTAGGATCATTCATTCCTTCTTTCTATAGTAGCTATTCTGGAATCACCGGAGTATTCTTTATTTTCTTTCTCTTGATTCCCTTGGGCCTATGGAAGTTCCAGGGAGTATGGTAAGTCAGCATATAAAAAGTCAGTAATGTGATAGAACTCAAGAAGAGCGATAATACGAGACCAAGGTTCAGAAGTTCAAGGAGCAGGGGTTACGGCCTTCGGAATTGATGCAAGGACTATGAGTATGAGATCGGAGACGTTCCAGCTACGCCATTCTCTATATTACCCAGTTGTTTCTGAATATTTCGTACTAGAGTGAGTTTCCCATGGTGTTCCACACCAGATATTCGGTTATTATGTAATTGCATCTGTAGAAGTATATGAAACCAAGTCTCAAGACCCTGCTCCGAGGAATACTATGAAGAATAGAGAAGTTTGGACGATACCTAGAAAAGCATATGGTAAGTCCTATAATCGAGATAAGACCGCAGGCACTACTTTAAGAATATATCTGGTGCTCACACCTAAACTACTCATTCTACGGTGCCAAATGCCTTATAGCTATAGGCACTATCTAGTTGTTGACCGGATTACCCGTCTGGTATCGATTCGGTTGGTATCGGCGTAGGTCTACGATAATAAGAAAAGCCACAGATGAATCGAATCCAATACTAGTTGTACTACCAGGAACTAGGTCTTACGGCCTGGTCTGTTTACAATGCTTCTACTTCTGGTACGGATGTTGTTTACCATATGGGTTCAGCCGCCTCTTCTGATTTCGGATTATTGCGTAGTTCCTGAGTCTATAGAAGTGATTCTACCGATCGCAGGGTTTGTTTACCATGGATGAAGTAGATCGTTGGCGGCTATGCTAGAACACCTAGATCTGGTATGCAAGGAATGAAACGCATTTGGAGCCGAACGAAAATAAGCTTTCAACGATTTCTAGATCCCACTCAATGCCAAATAGCGGCCAAGAAGCACAAACCATAAACGATCAGATGACCAACAATTGCGAATAGACATGGATAAATGATACTCAGTAGGGAAGCCGAAGGCGGGCCTAGCTAGAAATATCCTAAATCCTGAATTATTACAGATTGGATGTCCCACCGTAGTCACTATAAATATGATTCATCCAGTAGCTACTGGGTATGCACTGGATTCCGTGTTAGGTTGTTTCGGATCCGCAGGTCCTAACGACAGACATACTAATAGAATCACCAGATACTTCTGGCCTTTCTTCATACTATGTAGCATCTGGAACAGACGCGGTGACATCATATGTGGCCATAATGTGCTCTTTTCCTCGGAGTCAGGAGCTGTTTCCCCCTCCGCTAGCTGTCCGCCCTCTCCCATTGCTATAGCAGATGTTACTTCTGTTGTTTATCACCAGTACTACAGGGGAATGCTCGGTTTACCAGCTGATTCGGGGCTCTTGGAGTTCTATGCCCGGTATCCGGATGTACTCTATTCTCTTACCACAGTGGGCCAGGTAAGAAATCTTTACTCTTCCTCCGGATCCTCCAATAGGAGGAATTTACACCTATTCACACATAGAAAAAGGGCTGAAGAAACCAGTCCATGACTTGACATCGGTAGAATGCTACCTCCAATTCCCTGTATGTTCGATAGAGCCAAAGATTCCCCCTGGAGCCAAAGGCCACCAGGTTGACCTGGGTACGCCGATTACCCCTCGAACTGTACAAGATAGTTAACACCTATCATACGGCTTTCAAACTGCACTTCTTTTTCTGGTCGTGGAGCTCTGTCGATCGGTGGGCCCCACCGAGGGAACAACAGAGGCGCTTTGAGCGACCCACACGAGCTCCCGTTCTGCGGCGTGGTGGCAGGACCGCTAGGGGCGGGTGTAGATAGGGTCAAATCAGCAGGGGTCATGCAAATACATAGGCCTCTTCCCTTCTCTTTTGGATGAATGGGGTGGTTTAGAAGGTCCGATCTACGGTCCCGATAATACCCTCTCACGGCCGCGATGACTTCTAGCGGGAGTATCGGGCCCACTTGCGCCCCGTCTTCTGCTATCAGGTATGACCGCGCGTCCCACCCCACTAATGAGAACGCTTCATGATGCTCCGGCCATTCTACGCTCCTACTGCCCCTTTAGCTTTGGCTTTTTGCCTTATCTCGTGCAGCTGGCCCTGGATCCTGTGCAGTGTGTGAAAGACCACCTGTCGATGGTGTCGGAGGATGTCACTTGAAAGGCTCGAACCGGTCAAAGCTCGAACGATGAAAAAGTGAAAGTATATTGTTTAGCCAGTGTGAAGGACCTATGCCCTTCCAAATAACTTATTCCGGCGGCCCCGCTTCTTTTCTGTCCAAGCTTCAAATCTTTACTGAACTATGACCGGCCATCATATTAGCAAATAAACGTATTCCGGAGCTTCATGCGCGAAACCAATGAGGTCCATATGAAAAGCTGTAGCTTGGGCGTGTGGAACATGGATTAGCATTATGTCATTCCTACAAGATAGATAGGAATATCACTTCGGATATGAGATGGCAATCACCGCATTACCATATAAATGCTCGCTTGGCTTTTGTCTTTTGGCGCCAACTGCCCACGTTCTGAAGCTCATTCCCTTTTATAAGAACATAACACCGGAGCTTCTCGGAACAACTCGATATAGGTTCCAATGATGACGTAGTGGCCCCTTGTTTCAGTCAGAATGAGTCCCCAGGACCCCGGGACATTGGCTTCCGCCAACAGTGAACTATTAAGGATCACATCCCGCGCATATTCTACATTATAGCCTGCAACTGATTCAGCTTCCGCTTCTGGGAGATCAAACGGAGCTCGATGAGTTTTTGCTAGACGAGAAATGAAGAACATAACCAATACAGGGAACAAGGGAATACCGGACCATATCTGCTTTTGCGCCATGACAATCTCACTCGAATGACGGGTACCTACACATATTAGTACAGTATACCGGGGTACCCGGCCAGAACCACACGTGCAAGTTTCCCTGCATGTGGCTCGTCCGTGATAACTTCTTCGCATACAGCCAGACCTTATGCTCGAGTTGCCTCAGTTGGGCTCTACATAACAATGTTCCATTATGTCCTCAAGTAGCTTTTCATTATGAACTACCGTACTATGTGCAGCTATTGTTGTTGATCCTGCAGAGCCTACCCAAAGGTTCAGGCCGGATTGTAGGAAGTGGGCGATACGTTTTTGTATTTCTATGAGAAGCTCTACGGCACCCACGATTCCCAGTAGTCAGTCGTCGGCATATCGCGCCAGTGGGGTCGGGCGAGCGTAGTACTAATAGAATCGAAAGGGGGACCCACTGGGAACACTGAGAAGAAGCACGGCAGTGGATAAACAATGGGTCGGCAATAGACCTGAATCCACAGAAGAAACACTGAACCGACTTGAATATGAACTACAATAGTGGATCTCACGAGCTGGATTCGAACCAACATCAAGCTACTTTCCCTTTAGTAGATCGTGAGTCAAGCAATCACCGAAGGATGATTATATAAGAAATCAATATGAAAGGTTATGACTGTAAACCATGGAATATTGGAATAAAAAGTGTGAAGCAAAGCAACTATGTTCGACCTCGGCGGTTCTCTATCATCGCATGAGGTTTTTCGGGGCGATGGCAGAGCAAGATACCGAGGTGCTGCAACTCAACTGGGCTATTGGAGTACCATTGCCAGCAGCATATCAAGCCGTATGACGACTATAGACTATATATGATGAGAGAGATGAGGTATTCATGGGGGATCGGATGAAGCGACCGACGGGGGGGTGTTAAGGAACGGTCGTGAGTACATTCACGGGTACTCTTCCTATATAGTTTAGAGTAGAGTACTTAGGGCAGGTGTGGAAGGCAAACCGACAGCTGGTGACGGGGCATGATCAGATCGAACACTACGTATACCACTACTGACCTACTAGCTTGGAGTGGATGGGGAGGCATGGATGGTTCATGAAACCTCTCGGGCTGGTAAGGCATGCTTGATTCACCGAGGCATTCCTATCATTTGGTGGAGCCAAGTCCATGGCCAATGTCGGGAGCTATCGGCGCTGGGGCCAGTACAGTTGGTGGTGTTTTGTACATGCATCCAAGTCGCGGGTGTTCCACAGTTGGTATGATGGGGCTAGTGGTGATCCTATACACCTTGTTCCTTTGGTGGCGCGATGTGCTACGTGAAGCGAAGGCAGGGCAGCATACCCCAGTAGTACAAAATGGACCGAGATATGGCTCTTTGCTGTTCATCGTCTCGGAGGTGATGTTCCTTCTTTCTCTCTTTTGGGCGTCTTATCATTCTGCTTTGGCGCCAGCGGTAGAGGTCGGATTGATCTGGCCACCCCAAGGCATCTTGCATTTCGATCCTCGGGAGCTTCCAATGCTGAATACCCTGATTCCCCCAACGTCTGGAGCATCAATCACTTGGGATCATCATGATCTACTGAACGGCAGGTAACATCGATCTGTTTTCGCTTTACTCGCTACCGTTGCACTGGCTCTCGTTTTCACTGGGTTGCAAGGGTTGGAATATGAACACAGCTACTTCTCGTTGTCGGATAGTATATATGGTTCAACGTTTTCCTTAGCAACCGGGTGTCATGGGTTGCATGTGATCATTGGTACGCTATACTCGAGCATCTGTTGTTATTGCCAATCGATAGGGCAGTTCGGCAGGGCGCATCACGTTGGCTTTGAAACGGAAGCATGGTACTGGCATTTTGTAGACGTTGTTCGGGTCATCCTCTTTGTCTCAGTATATTGGTGGGGAGGTCGGGGGTAATCGGAACTACTAAAATACACCGCTCGGACACTATAGTAGTGTAGTAGAGTACTATCCATAGTTGGTTTTTGGAATTGGAGCATTGAGGTGATCTGCTCAAATACACTGGGTCAATAGAGAAAATGGCAGTGGTGGTTTTCAGAAACAAGGTCGATTCAACGGTTCTAGGACTCAAACTCTCGCTTTTTCACTATTGGTTGGGGCTGGCAGAGATGTTGGAAGATCATTTCCCGGCCTCGTTTCACCGCATGTTGCTCTTGGGCTATTTGCGATTGTTCATGGTGCTCCACCTCAAAGATGTTTTTTGGCTGATTCTGCTTAGCGCGTTGCCGTTGGAATTGATTTGAGATGCGAATCAAACGGAAGGTGGCATCGACGAATGGATAGGTCATTGAAGTGGCTGGTTGCTAGGACTCGTGACTCGGGCTGGGGCCAAATCCACTCGCTCAATATATATCAGTATCAGCGGTACTCTTCCTATATAGTATCGCAACCGCACACACAAGTACCCGGGAACCTCATCTGAAGCCTTTCAGTATAAATCATATAGGTAGTTGATTAGCCTTCGGGTTCTTTCTCCCGCCTTCGGTTCAAGGCTACGACGTGGTGGTCTGGAATAGTGACCGAATAGGGTTCAGTATCAGGTATGGAGGGCGGACATGTGATCCAGTACTCTAATCTAATAGTCAGGTGGCATGAGCAGTTCTGGATGGAGCGGACATGTGATCCAGTACTCTAATCTAATAGTCATTAGTTCGAGGTGGTACGATTGGACTTCCGACTCTATTGAGATCCATGCTTTCGAGTATAGTTGAACCACTTATCCGACTGCCATTGCAGCCCCAAATACACCTACTGGGGAATGGGCTCGAGGGTGCGCTGAAGCCTCCTTCACTCAACTCCAAAGGAGTGCCTCCGGCCTCGTGACGACGGACGTTGACCATCTCTCTTCCGACCATCTCCACTCGCACCTGGGGGGTGCTTCCGTACCGCCCTTGGGAGCATATCGAGCTTGATGTCCGAGACTTTCCCATCTTGACACAGGTCTGGTACTGATATATATTGTCAGTGACTCTCCTTTGAAGGTTCCATATGGCTGCTTTTGCCATTCGGGGGCGACAGCTTGTTGGAATGCAATCGGCAGGTAGCTCAACCCTTCGGCCTATCATCCACTGGGACCACTCGTACGACTTGGAGATGGTGGTCTGTCTGTATCATATAGATAGTGGATAGTCGTTGGCGTTTCATCTGGTACTGGGGGAACTCGGTATAATATAGGTAGTATACTTACAGGATAG
This sequence comes from Viscum album, assembly GCA_963277665.1. Lineage (NCBI taxonomy): Eukaryota > Viridiplantae > Streptophyta > Magnoliopsida > Santalales > Viscaceae > Viscum > Viscum album. The sequence goes on along the minus strand of OY728132.1, from coordinate 1,823,132,294 downwards.
CTTTCTCTAGCTGACTTTGAATCACCTGGGTGACCTGCTATCTTGGGCGGCTTGTATGGATGAGCCATTATATTCTAATAGTTGAGGATATGAGTCCTTGCTAGCGGGATAGAAAGACTCGGTATAATATAGGTAGTAGACTAGTACCAGTCCTTTTCAAAGGGAATGAAAGTCTTCGTAGGAATTCAATCGGAAGATAGCCACAGACAGAATCAGTGGAAAAAGTCAAATGGAGGCAGAGATCCTAGAAGTGAATACCCGGCCGGTTTAGACCGTCGGGGAATTGGTATCATCCATATATAGCCTTTAAAGTATATATAAGAGTACCTGTAGAAGAGTACTGACTTTTGTTTCAGAAGCTGTGATAGAGAAAATGTTGACACTGTTGAAGACTTTGGTCCTCTTTCTTCTTTGAAGGTGGTTCTGGAACTCCTCAGCCCTATGCGGCGGGAATCCACACTAGTGGGAAGACTCGGCCTCTCCCAAACTTCACAGACCAAAGCTGATGCGCCACTGCTTGCCCTGATACACGAGGCTCATCCACCGCTTTTCTGATATCATTCCCCACTCACCGTTGTAGCAAATGCTGAAACAATATATATAAGTACCAGTACTATATAGAGTAGAGTACTGAATCCTTATCAGTTGTACAATCGCAAACAATATCTATAAGTAGCAGTTTGAGGTCCAACCTCGTTTCTTGGGGTGGTGGGCCGGGAATGCTCGACTGATCCGGTAAACTACTCGGGGCCCATGTAGCCCATGCCGGATGAATAGGCCGGGTCTCAGTACTCTTCTAATAGACAGAAGAAATTGAGTAGCCAGAAGTGGCTCATTTCGTACTGGAGAAGCCCATGTATGAACAAGGTGGTGGAAGGAACGGATGCATTGATTGTCATAGAAGGACCAATCGCTCAAAGGGAAGGGTCATATATCTTCGGAATGTTCCATGGAAAGAATAACGCATTGGGTCGCATTTGTTACCGAAAACAACAGGGTTGTTTTGTTTTGTCTGGTTATCTTTTGTCTCCAAGGGTTCTTCCTCATCTATCTGTTTCTTGCCCTATTTATCCATCGAAAGGATAGAAAGGCACTCGAAAAGATTTCTGTATCTATGGGGGTTGATGTCCTATTCAAATATTCTTGGAGAGGAGTTGAACTCAAGATCAGTCACCCTTCTAAGAGACCTCCTACTCAGGGAAACCCGCCCCGTCCCCGCCTTTAGGGGATTGAGCGGGTAAAGTGAACCTGTACCCCGGACGTACTCATGGGGGCAGCGTGAGGAACCGGGTCAACAAAGCCACGAGTCGAATAAAGGTAGTTCATCGTGTTGGCATTGTAGCACGTGGGAAAACCTCACCAGTCAAACAGGTCAGTCTGTTTTGTGTAGGGTTCCAAACTCAACCGTTCCATCATAGTGGTTCCTGTTTCCCAATTGCCTACTTAGATGAGATCGACAGGTGCCACCTTGCAACCGTGCACGCGGGAAACGTGATACAGGGGATTTTTTCTTCTTTCCTGTGATGTTCGGAATCGCATGTGGGGGTTTCATGATCTCAGACTAGCTGGGGATAGACACCTCGTATCCTCCTAGGTGAAAAGGTGTTCAAGCGAGTTGAAATGGTTTGCCAGAATGGAGGTTGATAGTGGTGGCCTAGCTGGATAGTGGGGGTGTGCGTGATGGTTTTCGAATCTATGTCTACTACCTATATTATACTGATGGTTTTCCATTTGGTCATATAGGTGATGGATGTCAACATAGACTTGACGATCGAATCGCTATCTCTGGTATGAAATATCACATGTTTGTCAGGGGGGGTTCGGCTTGGTCTTCCAGCGTACACCGGTTTGGCTTGGGCACTAGTGCAATACTATTAGAGTAGAGTACTGAGGCTGTGAAAGCACAAGGTGCAAGTGGTTGGCAAGCGGTGGGCAAGTCGTCGGTTTGGATCAGGCCCATAGGTGCACAATGAAACGGAGCTCCCAATGCCAACAAGAAACCAATTGACTCGGAAGCGGTATCGAACTCAACACAATGAAAATTCAAACCATGCCAGGACAAGAGCGTCGGAACATGCGCCCCAGAAGAAAGGATTACGCCCGCGTGTGCTTACTGTTTCACCGAAAAAACCGAATTCAGCCAATAGGAAGATCGTATTATTGAGGTTGAGAAATCGAATGGAAGTGTTTGCTCACATTCCTGGGGGAGGCGAAGGGCCAAACGAACATCAACTCGTTTTAATCCGAGGTGGGAGACTGAAAGATGCGCCGGGAGTGAAATACCATTGTATTCGAGGCGTTCACGATTTATTGGGAATTCTGGATAGACGCAGTAGTCGATCAAAATATGGTACGAGAAAAACGGTAGTCGAACATTGGATTTGGCCTTTCGTCGGTATAATATGAAAGGCAAGCATGGCCTCTAATATGCATTTACTACTACGAGTTCGAGATGTATATGTTAAGGTGCGCATTTCTACATCTAAGGATGTAGGTAGGAGTTATTGTACTAAAGATGATTTTGGTTCTTATTCTGATTTTAGTTGTGGAGATGAAGAAAGTAGAAATAAACTTGAGATGAATAAGCTTGATTCAAATAATATTAGTGATAAAAAGTCGTATAATGTGAATCTCTATCACAATGAAGTTATAAAGTTGATTATGAATCTCTTTGCTACGTTGTTTCCCTTTCTTATTCGCGTATCTCCATTACGATGGCAGCAAGTATTCGGGACTGGATCAGCTATTCTTGCAGCTTTTCTTGCTTTGGTGGGAGCAGCATGGTCTTTGGATTTGCCTGACGTTCTGTGTTTCAACCTATTTGGTGCTATATATTGGTTGTTCATTTATCTATCTATCTATATAGAGATTAGGTGGGGGTATATGAAAGAACGAAAGAATGGATTAAGAAGACATGGCTTTTCCTAAAGATGAAAAAAGCTTTCACGCTAGAAAGACAAGCTATCGTATTTTTTTTACAAAATGGTTTCCTGATAAGTAGTTTTGGAATTGTTATTTTTTGTTATCAACTGATGTTTCCGGAAATAGAAAAGGGGAATTTAGTGAATCCCTTATAGGTTATCGCGCAGCTTTCCTGTTTCTTATTTAACTTTAAGTACCCCTTAAAACCAGTAAGGGTCAGACACCTTCTTCTTCTGTGTTTTTTTCTCAGCCTTCTAAGTAGTCTTAACCTGCAAGGGATAGATTGGGAAATCCTTTCTTTAGTTCTTTTTTTCTTTCTTATTCTAATCTACTTCTTTCCTTTAGATTATGCCAATTGAATCATCTTTTGTGGATACTTCCTTGATCAAGGGCTAGCTAAGTGGGGGTTTTACCTGGCTTTTCAGCAAGTCGGCCACTATGCGCTCTCATTCTTTTTGGAAAAAGAACAGTCAAGTTCGACCCCTAAGAAACGTTGTTTGTCCTTTATTTTGCTGCTCATTATTCAATTGATCTATGGATTATTCTACTATGAAGATTTCTATTTAATGGAGCCCCTGAAGCTAGCCGCCCTGTTGTCGGGGGCCTGCATCATCTTTATAAGCTTATCAAGGCGCACGAAGTGGGCATTTCTAATTGCATTCTTATTTTATTTCATAATCAGTATTTTCATAGGAATAAAGTCAGCACCTAGTGACAAAACAACCATATTGGGAATCCCCGACGGAATATTCATCTTCGTTTTTCTGCATTTATGGCTTTTTTTTGGCTTGTGATTTTTCAAAGATAGCCTACCCAGAAGAAAGCAACCCTTAGTACCTCTATTTTTCAGCGGTATTTTTTTATTTCTAGGCTATTTTCCCGAGCTTGCTTGGCTTGAAAAGTGGATTGAAGGGATAGACCTTCTTCTGTTCATTTTAGGTGTTGTTTCTTTAGTTGAGGATGAGAAGTCGTATCAAAGAAGAATTACTACAATCACTAAGACTAACTCACGAAAGAAAATTAGAACTAAATGAATTCCCCTGCTTTCCCGAGTCCAAGCACAAATAGCTGGGATAGCTGTGGGAAATACTGGAGAAGAACCATTCGTTGGAGATAAAGACTCCGATCGGTCAGTTTCCCTAGTGGTATTTGACCCGAAACCAGTTGAAGCAGCGGCTGAAGCATAAACGGATCGGGTGCCGGATCGAGATAGATAGAGCCGAAGACCGGATATTTGATATTGATTTCATGAGGTAGAGGGACCTTCCACAATATCAAATACTTCCATCAAACAGTGGCCTTGGATTATGGATGAGTAAGACCCCTAACGCGGTTGAGGGGTAGCTGACCGAAAGGAAAGCGGGTAGGCCGCCTGCTTATTATTGTGAAGGTGGCACTCAGAAAACCGGGGTGCCGCCCTAATTACAAAATGCGAGGTACCGACGCCGGACGGGCAGACCTCTAAGGATCCGGTAAACAGGGGAGCCCCTGGTACGCTTGGGGCTGGATTGAATCCTTTAATCGGTCAGGAGAGGGGCCAAAGTCAGATAGTGAAAGAGAAAGCACTTACTTCACGTAAAGAGTAGAACTTCTTTCACGTACTGAAAGGCATGCCTTTTTCATGGTGATTTTTTTTATTGCTTTGGAGAAGGGGAATGGTGAGGCGGGCCCCATCCACCAGATTACTTTTTCTTTACAGACTGGAATGAATCCCAGGCACAGGAACTGGTTTAACAAAAGGGGTCGAGAACTACATAGATCTGATACCTTCTTCCCTTGGTCTGGGAGGTAGGTGATGTAGGAAGACAACTTTCCCCAGGTTGTTCCGATCCCAAACGGCCAAATCATCCATTTTTAGTATGCCGGAACTCTTTCTCTTAAGGCGCAGAGCGAACTGTCGGACTAGGAGCTGCGTTGTTTCATAATAAGTTCCCCTCTAAATAGATGGCGAGAATATGTTCTTGGTGGTAGGGCAGTAGGAAGTAGCCATTTCTTCAAGCAGGGCTTTCTCGATAGCCAGAAGCTCTTCCTTCCATTAGTCATCTGGGCTTGTAGTTGCGTTGCAAGCAATTCTCTCTGTCAGGCATACCCGATAGTGTCCCCCATTTCATTTCGCTTTCGAGCGAGGTCCTTCTTTCTTTTATGCAATTTCATTGATTCTATAACAACAGGATGCTATTGCTTGCTGGCTACGAATCCCATTTCACGAAATGACTTTCCTTTCTTAGACTAAGTCTCTTACTCTTACTTGAGATCTTATCTTGTATTCTTTATAAGCTGTGTTACGAGTTCTAGCAAGCCTTAAGCTAGTTATCATTTGTATTATAAAATACATCAAAGTGAGTACAGCAAGTCTTGAATCAGGTTTTTCCAAGGGTTGGAAGTTCGCTTTTCGTTTCTAGTCCTTGGTCATCAAGATCAAGCGAGTAGGAAAGGAGTGAGCCCCAAAAAGGTAAGGTTATAGGTCCAAGGGTCGCTCCTTCCATTTTTATCTATCATATCCTAGATAACTTACTGCACTTCCCCGTGATGGCTAACCTCCTTCTTTATTTCGGGGCTTGGCGTAGGGGCAATGGCTTTACAGGCGTAGAAACTTTTCTTCGGGTATTGTTTCTGTTGCAAGCAAAGGGTTAGGCTCGAAGCAACTAGGCTATCAGGGATCCACGGCCTTTCTTCCGTTTCTCAATATCAACTCCCGATTCTCGCTCCATTTATATCTATATTGATATAAACAAGTATTTCGTTTCGCTCGTACGTTCAATTGAATCACTTCGTCACCTTTACTTGATCACTGGACGGCTTTACCTTTGCTTTCAATCTGTCTTGTGTCACGTAAGCAAAACTCACTTGTTGGCTTACACAACTAGGCATTAGGAGCGTAGAAGCGAGAGTGGGGTAAAACGAGTGTAATATACTTTACACGAGAGGTCAAGAGGCGGTGCCCGTATGGTTACCACCTAAAGCGGCTCTAGACTTTCCACCCAGGCGTAAAAACGATTATTGACAAAACATAACGATTCCATTTTGCATGGGAAGCTGCCACCTGTCTGTAATAGGAACCGAGTCGCTAAAAGCAGGAGTTTCATCAGCATCGAGTTCTTGAGCCCACGGAACGGGGAGTGTTAACGAGTCACTAACCCGTAGTGCGTAAGAGTCACGTACCCCTTAGTCTGGGTAAAGCTTCCTAAACCTCGCGATTCGACCGTTGGAGCTGAGTCAATCTTGCCAAATTGGCAACTTGAATGTCTGGGTCTGTCCTATAGAATTGCTCATGGAACTTGCTTTCCAGATCGTACCAACTGTTAATAGAGTTTGGAGGGATGTTCATATACCAGGGGAAGGCCGATTTAGTCAGAGAGTTGGCAAAGAGGGTTTTCCCTCCCTATGGAAGAAAGAATTAGGTCAGGTCGGAATGGCGGGATGGATAGCACTGTTCCTTAAGGAGCTAGGAGTTGTTTTAAGGAGCTTAGCTACTCAACCCAATGTGTATTTCTTTCCTGCTGTTCATTAGATGCGAGATGCGTACAATCTGCCGATCTTCCGATCGTAGAACCCTTCGCTATTTCTTATTCATTTTCAATCCTAACATTCCACAAGCAGTTATTTCGTAGGTAGTGACTGAATCTTCTCCCCTCTAGAAGTATCATAATGAGATTCTTGTTAGTCGACAAGACTAAGACGAGAGCGTTAAGACAGTTAAGAGAATAAGAAAGAGAAGCTTTCGTCGATACAGAGTAAAATCCCACATCTTGAGCCCTTAAACACTGGGAGAATTTATTCATTATAGGAACTACCCCCTTTTTTTGGAAAACAAAACAAGAAGTGAACGCGAGGAGAAGGAGGTTGACTACTTAGAAAGTGCTCCCAGGAATAGCCTTTCTCTTCTCTTTTATACGAATACCGGGCTTTCAATCCTAGATGAATAAGAATGATTCGAGTCGTCTCAGTTCCAATTAGAGAGAGAGTTGGGTGGACGCTACTTAGGCTATCAAGCCGCGCTCCTCTCTCTTTCTCTATGATATTAGTTGATCTACTTTGGTTACAGTATAAAAGGATGGAAAGGTCTTGGCTTTCTGAAAGAGAGAAGGGAAAAGGGGGGCTCAAAAGGCTGAGTCCACTCTGAAACCTCCTACTTGACTGGCCCCAGAGGTCTCTCTCCGTTCACTCTCTCGATTCCACGATCATGGGAAGTTGGTCTAATCAAGTCCTCTCTCAAGGCAGGCAAGCAAGGGAAAGCAACTGAAGAAGAGGAAGCTTCAAGCAGCTAGCTAACGAAGACCATCTTCTTTGCTGACAACCGATTGTGAACAAAAAGAAGTCATTGGTTCTGACTCTTTGTCTAGTCAGAACCTCTCTTCTTCAAGAACTGCTTTTGTAAGCAAACTTTCCGATCTTGTATGAAGGTAGAATTCACAAAAAGAATCTCCATTGTTTATCTCAAAGGCTTAGACCAGGAAGATTCTACAAAGCGAAGGCGAAGACTCTTCTTTCTTATTAGTTGATTTATTCAACGAGGTCTCAGACCTAAGGAGAGGTTGCTACTAGAAGAGCGCTGCCTTACTAATTGTCTTGTCTAAGAGAGACTGTTGTTCTTCTCTCTCGGACCGGGTGCTACTCTCTCTCGGGGAGTCGCTTTCTCTTCTTCCTTGCCTTTTGAGCTGGGGCAATCAATCAGTCCATTCATTCCCGCCCTTCCTCAATCAGTTCGACAGAATCCCCCTTTTTTTTGTTTGGCGCAGCCTCAAGATTCCTATTCTTATTCCTCATAAGCTAGCGAAGTTCTTTCGATTGAAGTATCTGTTGCAATCGGTCGAGCTGCTCTGGTAAGGGTCACCCCGATCCCTCCAATTCCCTTCAGCCTCCAACTAGTCCAATCTTGTGGGGATACGATCCCAAGGCACGATGGGAATACCATTCAGGGATGGTAGGCTACGGAACTGATCATTGTCCGCAGTTAAGGCACCGTGTCCAAGACCTTCTCGATCAAAAATGACTAATAGCTCGAAAGAACAAGCTTCACATGCAGGTAATTCAGAGAGGTGAGAGCAGCAAAGGCACTCCTTCCGTAAACATGGTTGACATGCACCCAAAAGGGTTCGACCCATCCCAGCTCATCACTTCCCCGCAAACCAAGGTTCGACTTCAACTCCAAGAAAAGAGCAGCTTCAAAGATTTCAACATGATTTCAGGCATCGTGTTCCAAGAAGAACAAGAGAAAGTCAGTTCGCAAGAGCCGAGCAGCCGCACCAGGTTACTTCTGGAAAAATGGTTGCACATTTGAGGGATGTACCCATCGTGGTAGAGATTGTTTTTGGAATCAGATGTATCGAGAGCAACAACTTGGCGGGAAAGTTCCCCTTCAGCACGAACTCAAAGCGAGGTATGACCAGGGTGATCTCGGAGTTGATCTTCTCGGAGGACCCTTGGTAGTGGGTAAATACTACATATTGTCTACAAGAAGCCCTCCTCCAGCATGGCAGAATACTGATGTAGGCACTGATATGATGAATCAAGCAATTTCGGAAATGCCTCTACAACCAGTTCATGGAAATGGGGCAAACATCAAGACAGTCATCAAGACAACATGTTCCGGATGTCAACATGGTATTTTCAGAAGCGCCAGTTTCTCACAGCAATCCAGGAACCTCAAAAGTTCTTGAGATCCCAAGATACAATTGGCATTCAGGAGTGGTACCTCCCAGAGAGCAGAAATATACAACCATCTATCCAGACATGGACATACTCAAAGTGTCTCAAAACAGATTTGGTTATCTTGCCTTGACTCCCAGAAGGAAATAGGTAACTGACTCCGAGATAAAGCAGGAACACCATTGGGATAACGACATCGGATCATATTCAGAGGATCACGCAATGGTAGCAGGAACTTTGGGAGATGATTTTGAGCCTCCTACAATGGAGGAAGTGAATGAAATGATGCTCCGGCACAGGAAACCTGAATGAGATCCGTCTCAACTAATCACTCCTCCAGGAGCCCAGGTCCGTATTCGTACCAGCCAGGAACAGTTTTCCGACGTCAACATGGTCACTCCAGACAAAATACCCCAAGATCATCCGACCAAAGAAAACCCAATTTGAGACAGCAAATGACTTGTATGGACCTGTCTACCAAGTCTATGGCCCAGATGGTTCTCCCAGCAGACCCACAGTCGGATCTCCTGACTCGTACCGTTCTCTGAGCCACTGCTGAGAAGACTTTTGGTGACGACTACGTTTCTTCTTTGGAACATGCCGGGTGCAACTCAGATATCTCCCCTCCAGGTCATATGTGGCTGAAACGATGGTTCCAGGCTCCCCGATGAAGGGACTTGGATTCCACGACCCGCTGATAACATGTTCACCGCTGCATGATTGGGGAAAGGGTTGGTATTGACATTCGGCACTGCTGGAGTGGTGGCTTCTCCCTTCTGCAATTTATGATAATCCAAAATGTCCTGGATCCTGTGCTTTAGAGCATAGCAAGACTCGATGTCATGGCCCTGTTGCCCCGAATGGTACTCACACCTTTGAAGTTCTTGGGAAGAGGATCTGGCGGTGGTATTGCCGGAAGAGGTGTAACTGCCCCAGCTCCCAGTAAGTTCTTGTAGGCCTGTGCCATTGAAATTGCCAGAGGTGTAAAAACCCTGTTTCTCCGGGCAGACTGTCTCAATTGATTCATGGCAGGTGCTGGTGGATTCGGTTCTTTTTCTCCCGCGGATCCTGAACTTGTTGAGCTATCAGTAGTGGGCTAGGCCCATGCAAGAGTCAATTACGGCCTTTCTGCACAAAGTTCATCTCTTTGTGAGCGAGTTGAAAGAAAGAGACTGCTTCAATTCAAAGCAGCAAGCTTAGTTTTCCAAGCAAAGAGAGGCACCACTAGAGACTTCAGTTTCATCCGTTGAGCTAGTCTCATCAGCATCAGAAGATCTAGTTGACTATGACGCAGTTGATCTTGTTTAGCGAGTTGAATTAGAAGCAGAGGAAGGGGGGCAGCTTTTTATTCTGTTGTTGATTCCGAATATCCTCGATCTTTAGTAGCTTAGGCTTATCAAGCCAAGGTAGGTCTATTCTATTCAGAGCCACCACTTCCGTAACCTCAAATCCTAGGAGCGATACAAAGTCGACGGGGATACTCACTCGACTCTTAATCCGAGGAGACGGAAGACCAAAAAAAAGTTCCATAGGCGATTGCTTAACCCGTGCTTGTAGTCCTTCTTTCTGATAGAGATGAGACTCACATGCACCCACTACTTGTTCTAAGGCGAAAGAGCTTTCTAGTCCCACCCGCTTAAGCCCGAATGGTAGAAGGTGGGCGGAATAGCAGAAAATCTATCTTCAATAGGAATTGCTACCCTTGGTGAATGGGTTCCCTTCTGCTGGATTTCTTTCTCTTCTAAATTGAAAGGTTAATGCTCAAGCCACTTTCAGTAAGCTGCTTGAGTTAGGGCTTGCTTGAGTTCGCTCCAGTCTTTGCTGTCCAGAGGGGATGAAATCCATCTTGAATTAGAGTACCAGGCCAGGTCTTCGGGTTGCTGGTCTTCCGGTCTTGCTGCATCCGTCTTCGTGCTTGCTTCAAGGAAGTAAAGTAACTAAAGAGATCCTGATTGAACTCTTTCATCTTACTAAACTAAGGGGCCTTTCGCTTCACGCTTTTTTCATTTTAGATTATATAGGATATTTATAGGGCATCCATTACCACTAGATTCCATTAGAGACCTCCTGACTATTAGACAGACATCTCACTTGGCTTCCAATCCATTTCGATCTTGTACCCACGGTGCGGTATACTTCACACTCACTATATCTTGATCAATAAAGATACCACTTCTTGTCGAAAGCTTTCTCTCACTGAATAGAAGAAAAGGGAATTTCCCCCGTTAATAGTGCTCCTCCTCCTATTATATTATCCGGAGGTAACGGTAACAATAGTCTGTATATTTTAAATAAAAGAAAAAGGCAGGCAGTGCTCGACTAAAACAAAAGGAGAAGCCACTTAGACGAAAGAAAGAAGAAGCGTAAGAAAGTCACTCGACCGAAGTACATTAAGCATTCCACTCACTTGGAAGACTCACTAGCGCTTGCACGAGGGAGCTTACTCGTTCACTTAAAAGAGAGAACCGCTCCTACCCAATTGGATTTATGCCATTCGCGCGTGGGGCGGCCTTGGAAACGCAACAACTATTACTATAAAGACCACACTGCCGATCCACATAGGCTTGGAAGTCTTGCTAATAAAAGACTGCCGATACGACGAATACCAATCCACATTGGCAGTGTCATTGGCAGACTGATCTCTTACTGGAGCATGCGGTATAGGAAGCATAGAACTCAGACGGGAACAGAGAGAGAAGGGCACATAACAATCACCTAAAAACTACCACCTAGAAAGAGAATAATCACCTCCAACAGACAAGAGATTCGGCACTACAATCTCGTCCAGCTACAATCACTTCCTCAAAGAAAGTTTAGGGCAAGGCTGCTTTCAGCAATGGGAACCCAGGCTAGGGATGAACCTCAAGTTGCAAACAAGACAGATGACATCGGTAATGGTCAAGATGAGATCACAGGCCTTACGCGGCTAAAAAGAAAGAAAGCTCATCAGATAGACCGCCTCTAGTAGCTGTCTCGGATGGATGAATATAGTCTTTATTATCATTTCTGTTAACGCATTTTACATTGAAGTTAGACTTTCCATTTCCCCCAGTGTAAGTCACTGTCCTTGAAACCACTTGAGTGGACTTGGGCTCCTTCGTTAGACTGATTTTTCTTTCTTTCGAAACTTCATTAACAAAGGAAAAGCAAGTCTTTTCAGCTGACTGGCTAAAACAAAACAAGCAAAGATACAGCTCCTTAAATTGAAATATTAAATAAAGGGAGGCAAGAGGGCAGTAGCTTAAGCTTACTCAAAGGGGCTTTCCGCTACTAAGAGTTGTTATGATTCTCTTTATGAGTTGTTCACGGGATTCTTATTCTTTTCCGAGGGGGACTTCTCCTCAATTTCTGCCTATCCTCAGTCTTTCCAAAGCCCAGGTTCGTAGACCTGCCATGCCAATCCCCACCTCCTATTCTATTCCCTCTGTCTTCTCTTCAAAGCTAGCCGAGTCGTTCCCCAGAGGTGTCAAAGAGAGAGATCAAAATTGTGACTTCAAAAGACTAGTTGCGCTTCTTCCTCTCCAACAGGTTCCATTTCTCCGCCAAGAGAAACCCTGGGGCATTCCTCTCTATCAATGACTGAAGAAAGAGGACTCGCAATTTTTGATTTTAGAGGGAGGTTTCTTTCACGGAATCAACTATTTGAATACGTTACCACCAGTTGCCACATTTACTGATTCAACAGCGGCTTTCAAAGAGGCATTCGTACCGAGCTGCCTTTAGATTAGAGCTGGGTAATCCAAATTCCAGTCTCAGGTCCCATTCTTCCGAACCTTGCATTACCAGAGACAAAAATAATAGAATTTCGCTTACGCCCTTGGCTTATGTGATTGAGGACGGCACCTTCTTACCGAAATCATTGATCTTGTTGAGCCAGGAAAGCCCTTATCCCTTACTACGATACGATATGGGGCACGAGCATTGAATGATTCTAGCTCGAGGGTCGATGAACTCTCTTAAGCCGAATTCCCTTCGCTCGTTAGAAAGCAAGTAACCCTAAACAACATCCGTTCGCCCCCACTCTGACTTTCCTTCCAAGCCTACCCACAACCCTCTTTACCAGAACCGAACATGGAGTCTTAGCTTCCTGCGCTCCCTGCAATCAGTCAGCCAGCAGGGGTGGCGGTGATGGTACCCCTTTGGGGGGCTGACGGTACTCCTTTGGGTGGATGTCAGGGAGAAGCTCTTAAATATTCCAAATTAATGCACGGCTCTTCTCTGTCACAAAGACTCCCCGCTGTCTTGTTGTTCCTCATACGCTGCTACGCGCGCGTATCAGGGGGCGGCAAACATGCCTTAAAACATCTGGAAATGGTCATACAAACGTTCTATCTTCTACCTAGGGGCCTTTCTCATTCAGTGGTAAACCTTACCAGCCTCAACGAATTGATATGCTTTTTCTTTTTGTGAGACCGGCGAATGCTGAATACGGAGAAAGAAAATGAAATCATAACAAAGCAGGTAAACCAAGCAAGCTTACAGAATTCGGAGAATTTAAACTAAGAATAAGCTCTTTTGACCAATTAGCACCTTTGGTAGCCAGAAAGAGGATATCATAGAAAGCATTCACAGTACTTTCTACGGTCACTGATCAAAAGCACATTCATTCAGTAAGGGATTTCTCCTCAAAGTAGTGTAATCTAGCTCAATTCGCCTCATTGATTCTTTCTACAAGCCTGAAATCTCGACTCCTCCTTTCTTTCTGAGTCCAACCACATTTCCATTTGGTTATGCTATACGCTAGTACTTGTTGCGGGGGCAGGACATAGACCTACTAAGTCGCTAGCTATATATAATTTGCTCAAGTGTGAAAGCGGAAGGTCCTGCACATAAAAAATATTCCACTTCAGAGACCTTTTAAAGCCTTTGATTACGTGGTCAAGACCCAGTACTACGGGTATGCAGAAAATACCCATACATAAATGGGTGTAGAATGAACTTGCAGAAATGCCCGGTCGCTAGAACTCTGAAGAAAGGCTTAAAGCAGAGCTTTCTCACCGACTCAGGAAAGGCTCAATCATCAGAAATGGTTCGAGGTCGAAAAAAGCCTACTTATTCTACTCGAAAGCCCTATTAGGCAGTAGAGTAGTGGCAAGCACAACAGAAAGGAGCTTTCCTATTCCTAGATGTCAGGCGGGGAATCCTCATTGTGTACTACCTAGCCGACTCTCTTAGTGTATCACCTCCGTCTATCTAATGTCTCCTAATGCAGCTACGAAGGGCAATGCTTTGTGGAAAGCGGGCACTGAAAAAGATATTTCAATGGATACTTCAAAAGCACTAACTAAGGAGGAAGGAACCAGAGCAACCACTGGAAGGAAGCCTAATGGTATGATTTCAGACCATAGCGATATCGAACATCACTTACATTATTTTATGATCTGGAAGGACACAGAAAAAAGACAGAATGTCTGAAGTAAAATAGAGAGCTGGTCTTTAAAATAAAAAGATTTTTCTTCGAGTTTTCAATACAGAAAGAGGAGGAGCTATTCTCACTAAACCGAATCTGTAAATCGAAGACCGCTAAGGGAACTCTTTATTGATTGTGTTTACAGAGCCTTACAACTCTTCCTTTCCTCTTCTCGTGCCCTTTCCTAAGGGCCACGTCCTTCACTCTATTACCTTCTATTCGAAGTCTGACACTTCTCTTTTACCCTTAGACTTCTCACTGTGAAACTTCTATTTCACTCCCTCACTCCTGACCCTCACTTTGACAAGGCAAGAAAGAAGTCAGCTCTTAGCCCTTCTTTGGCAAAGACTACTCACTCGCGGTAGAACTGTCTTTGCTAGCTTTATTGCTGGCTCTAAGCCTACCTCCTTGACTACATCCTGATAACCGCCTGCCTGCCTTGACAGAAGAAGGAGTGCAGTAAGCGTCTCCGGACATAGAAAGTAGGCAATCACTTACCCTTCGTTAGTGGTCTAGGTTTCAGT